>JACDQD010000004.1:27790479-28423400 GCA_019843655.1 Lethocerus indicus | reverse complement strand
ATTTTTTCGTTGGGTGGGTTGGGAGGAGGCGATTCTTCATCGGACCGGACGTATATAATTGGGCGGAAGGGCCGAGTGGATTGGACAGGCCGGCGTGTTCTCACATTTGAAGTTACGCCCGGCGGGACGGGAAAACGTGAAAGGGAAAAAGTGATTCCCAGCCCGGGGACTAATGCCTGTTTAGCGAGGGGGGACACGTAGCCCGGAGGGGGCCAGGATATAGCTCATCAGCACGACATACACGTGACTCGCGTCCCCGATTTAAAAAACAAAAATGCGGAAATATAGCACCGTTTGTCGGGGGCGGTATTTCACCCACCGGTTTGTATTATACACTCGACATATATATGCGACCATCATATAGAAATTGTCAATT
Organism: Lethocerus indicus; assembly: GCA_019843655.1. Classification (NCBI taxonomy): domain Eukaryota; kingdom Metazoa; phylum Arthropoda; class Insecta; order Hemiptera; family Belostomatidae; genus Lethocerus; species Lethocerus indicus. Next base: position 28,423,024 of record JACDQD010000004.1, on the reverse strand, counting down.
GCAACTTTTATTTGAAGCAAAATTCGATCGACCAACATTCGAGGAATTTTCCAAGTATCATTTTTCTATTTTGTAATATTTTATATTTGTTCTTAGAATTACTCGGCAAAATGAATGTTATCAATTACTCATGGTCTTCTCATATTTCTTCCTAGTTCTTGCACTACATTTTTGTCGCATGTTTCATTGGAGCCGATGAATTTCTCCTCCAGTGCTATTACTTCGTAACTGTAGATCAAAAGATGCCATTTTATTTCAATACAATTTTCTGTCCCTTCAATTAACCCTTTGCACTCCGATGTCCCCTCTGAGGGGACATTAAAATTTATTAGTGATTACGTGGAATTTTTGAGACGTCCATGTTTTGCCCGATGTTTTCTCTTGAAATGTGGCGCAAGACATCAAATCAAAATATAGTAAAATTACTGAGATATATAAAAGAGATGTCGGCGAGTTTTGAGTTTCAAAGCTGAGCTCAGTCCGGTTTGAAGCGTCGAGCGGTATAGATAGATCTAACGAGTGGAAAAATCGGATGTGATTCTTCTCTCGGTAAATAAGTTCTTTTGGTAAATATCATTTCGTAACAGCAATTAGAGATTTTCAACCCACGGATTTATTCATTTTTTTTTTATTAGAACAGTGGCAAAACGTTCAAACAGGATTGAGTCTCATGATAGAAGTAGTAGTGAAGATGAGCTCCGGATAGACGTTTAATCTAGACCAAAACGATAGCAGTGGCAGTGACATCGGCCAACCACCAAGGAGTAGCTGGTAGCCAACATCCAGAATGGTCCGGACTGCAAAGGGTTAATCTACAATCTCAAAGTACGAATACTGTAGTCAGAGTGCATTATCAGAGTGAGGATATTTATCTGTTATATTGCCAGACGTTTAAGAGTATTATAGCTAAAATTATTTATTAAGGAAAAGATACATCGTGTATTATCAATTTCTAGAGAGCACCAATATGCCCTCGTATACTTCGGGATGACTGTTAGTGATTAAATTGTGCCCGCCACTATTATTGAAATTCAATTAATTAGTAGGTCATCCCATTTACACAATATTCCCCAATGCAAATGGCAATTTCTCCTCAACCAATTATCAAACGCTTACCTAATAATACACAACACTTATATTAAAGTTAACGTTTCGAGGAGTTACCAAACAACGCAGGGCGGTAAATCCTGGTGGTCAAAAATGTATACAATTTCATAAATTGTTGTGTTTTGTGTCTCATCAAAATCTTAAAATGGTATTCGAGAAATAATTCACGAGGAATGGGTGGCTCGATTTAAGGGTCCAACAAGTAATCTGGAATAATGTCAAAAAAACGGAAATGGGAAAGTGTAAAGTGGCTCACATGGAAGTCAAAGTCATCGCAGTCGTTAGAGCGGACTCCCATAAATGTCGAAACGGGACACATCCCACGTCAGTGACATAGAGAATTTTAAAAAAGGCAGTGCCTCATCAAAAACCCTGGGTCTGAAATGCATTGCCTGGTTTTGGAATACACACAGCTTCTGTAACAAATTCTGTTTCCGCTCCGGTTTGGTCTTTCTCTTCGGCAGATCAGTCTTGTCGTACTCACAGGCAGGATCTGGTAAGTTTGTTGCAAACTCATTTTGGCACGTTATTCACCCGCAGTTTTACAGTCTTAGTTTAGAGGCAGAAGCGAATGATCGACTCTTACCTCGAATCACCTAGAATTGCCTAGAAATAGTGGCGGTGCCTCGGTGTCCCTAGCTGAGACACAGAAAATGCAGTTTTATTTCCAGAAGAGCAGGAACGAAGCGAGATAAACTTTTAACATTTTCCAGCGGGTGGCCCGAGCTCGGTGTGACCTATATCTTAAAAAAGTTCAGTCGTTTCCCTTCCACCCCCGGTAATAGCGTCACATTCCATTTTCTCTGCGTCAATAAGAATGACGCTTTATTAGGAAAATGCGAAGTATATTTCCTTTCAAAGAGAAAAACCTATTTGGAGTCAAATACGCGGAAAGCGTATTTACGTGTCACTTTATTCGTATCGCAGTGCGACAAAATTCCTATTGGAATTCATAGCATAACTGAAATGTTCATAGTGTAGTTTACTTTCGATTAATCCTTCTAGTTATAATCGGGTTTTTTAAAGGTGGGGGTTTTAGTAAGTGATATAATGCCTTTACCGCAAAAATGCCGCTTAATTGAAGGGGCTGTTAAATAAAACGAGAACTTTTCATTTCTCTTATTTAATTTTTCACATTAGGATGATTAAATTCTCTTATAAACAGCACAACGTTTGGGGCGCAAAATCATTGGGCCGATCAAAAGCTAGAACCCCAGAAATGAATCACATTATTAGCATGGTCTATTCCAGTGCAAATAACCTAAAGTTATATGCGGGCCCTCAATCTGATATCTCAAATTAGCATTCGGTATATGAGACGAATTAAGGCTTACGATCGATTGGTTATTATAATCGGTAATACGTATATATTGTACTACTTCGAATTAACATTGGAGGGATGTAAAAACTCAATTAAGTTCAAATCGAAAACCTATCAATCCCAACCGCCCTTTTTTATGATTTACAACCGCACTTATTCTGGTTTACATGCGGCTGACAAAATAATTATTTCGCCGAACCCCTTGTATCGGGCTTTTCAAACAATTTCCACCGGATTTGATTCAACAGCTTCGCACAATTGGTGGGGGAAACTGTGGAAACCGCATTATCGGGAATCGATTTTGTATTTTACAAAAATTACGGAGGGTTCTAAACGCCGTTTCACCGCTCGAGTGAATCTAACTGTGCCGGCATCCAGATGCCGATATAACTAATTGGTCTGACGGGGGCTGTAGCAGTGAGCGCCTCTGGGATTAAGGAACGCGTGAAGAAGTGTTTCCGCTCGGTGTATGCACCGTAGTCATTCCCCAGCTCCTTTTAATGAGAGAGGCCCTCTCTACAGAACTAGGACCTCGTCTGTCGACTTCACTATGATTCCGACCCGAAGCAAAGTGAGCGCGCGACTTATTAAAAATTTAGTTGGACAATTTATTTATTAATAAATTTTATGAGGAAGCATTCGCTGTAATTTAATTTTTTTATTGCTATTCTACAATCAACTTTTATCGCTCAACATACAATTGTGGATTGTTGAAGTGAAACTTCCTTTTTGGTACCAACAATTTAAGAAACCGAAAGATTATTTCAACGAAAAAAAAAGATTGTTTTACTTATTTCCAATAAAGTACCAACACAAAGAACATTATCTACATCAATATTTCGCCACATATCTCTTTACACAACAATTTTAATTCGAAATTGAATCCCACCAAAAAGGTTTAACCGATTAATTATATATATATTGAAACATTCATCGGTGGAGAGGGGACACGTGTTGAATAACACGTTATAACTCCCTATCGGGTGTTTATTTTGTTTTAACTTTCCGTTCAAAACCTCGTGGAGATTCGCAAATCAAAGTAAACAATTAAAGGGACAAACGCTCAAAAAAGAGAATTATTCGAGCTCCATACGCAGTACACATGCATTTCATATATAATTTGGTCCGAAACGGGGTATCGAAACCGGGTTATACTCATTGACCAGTTTTTATATAATTCCTCCCACGGGTATCCCACAATTAGTCTAATTAAAAATTGAGGTTTCAAAGCTCTATTCTCATCCTTAATTATCTGTCATGCGATTTATGGAAATGAGAGGATTAAAAGTGTTCCGAAAGCATGTGAATTCAAGTTTTTCACAACGAAATTCCTCGCGTGAGAGATCCCGTTTAAAGATCGCGTTTACGGCCTATGCGGTACACATGACGGTTCCACTACACTCTTCTCTCGTTCTGTACTTTATAGCCCCTAAACATTTATCCGGATACCCAATCGTGCCGAAATATATGCAGGTTTATGTCCCACTGGAAGTCTCACGGTACAATTTACTGCATATTAACAGCAATACGTTACAAAGTGAGGTATAAATTATGTGCCGTTTAGATTTAAATACCGAAGAAATCATAATTGTATTTATTACTATCGAATTACTATTACATATCAAGTAATTTTGTTTTTTTAAACTTTAAAGAAATAAAGAACTATATAATATAAAAGATTTTAAAAATTTGTGTACATACTATCGTTGTCTTTTTATTTACATAAATCATATGTGACTAATAATTATTAGTCTTAGCTTAAAATATTCAAGGGTGGAAATGTCATTAAATGCGCATTATTCTCTCCACCAGTTAAGTAGTCAAAGCGATTTATAATAATCCTGAAACTTATTTAATCAGATAAAATATTAATACGTATAATTTTAAATATCCACAATAAAATAGCACGATTTACAATCGCGCAGAGAAGAGAGAGGTACGAATAAATGTAACAGCACGCTCATTGCGTGAATACCAATCCAATGAATTAAAATGGTATTACTGAAAATTCAATTGTATTAATGGCATATCCGCTCCCGCCTCAATAATCTCGTCACAGTATCTCAATAAACCAATAACTACCGCATTACAGTAGGTTAAGCATTCGGTGTACGCTACAGTCCGATGGACCCTACAATTTTCTATCTGTGCGGGCGATCGCAGTGAATACATGAATTGCGCAAAGTTGGTGACGAAAAGGTTGATTTCACTGTTTTACCATTTCACAGTCTATGTGAAGCTAGCAGAAGCAATCAGGAAGAATGAATCCCCATACTTCATTTCAGTTTTCTAGGTAACTCATAAGATTTTCACCTGCGCTATTAAAGATTTAGTGGTTGGAAAAAAAGGTGCCTGAAAACTGCTAGAATTAATAAATTTCAGTCTGAGCCGGTTTCACGGCCCAAGGGTTAGTTCAGGGTTAGTTCATTCCTTCCAATTTGACCCGCAGTTTAGTTAGACCTGCAGTTCAATATTTCGCCATTTGCTCCTTATCGCAAATTCTGGATGCCGTGGAAGAACTTCGTTTTAATCGGAAGCTAAATATAACAGGTATAATTTAACTTCGTTACATAAGTACGGTCAGGGATTAGATCAGTAAATATAAGTAGGAAACTGTGTGTTAATGAAATTTAAATTTAGTCAATATTATCTCTCTGTTCACGACGGCTTTTTATGTTATATTCGTTGCGATTAATTTGATATTTCACTTCTGTTACAGTCGATGGATGATACTTATTATTTATTTACTATTTATTAATAACATTGGTGTATTATTCGTCTTATTTATTATGATACTTATTATTTACTTACTATTTATTAATAACATTGATGTATTATTCGTCTTGAATGTAATGAAAAGTTGCACAACAAATCTACAGTATTCCTACCCCTCGCAGACCACAAAACAGGTATGTTAAACTAATTACACAATATCATTAATTATGGATTTTCCGTGTGTTGGATGAACAGAAATAGTTCAAAAATAGAAATATCGCAGGTCGTAATGTTTATGTTTTTCGTAATGTCCCTTTCTTCGCACACATTCCTCTAGCCAATTTTTACGCCGTAATATGAATTTAGGGTAATATATATTTAGTTTAGTAGTTGCCATTGGTACAAGAAATAGTCGAATTCATTCTGACTTAGAAGATCATCACTGAACAGATGCGGAGAAAAATATAGTCAAACTAAAGAAGAACATGTGAAATATGATTTTATGTCCACAGAGAGAAACATGTTTACGATTCTCATTCCTATAAATTCGAAGCCACCGAATACCTGAACAACCACAAAATCGGCCATAAAATATTTTAGACGTTTCACCGGAGGAACCGACCGCGATTTTACGACCGAGTACAACTTATTGTTGTTGTAACTAATCTTATTTTTAGTACGGAAATGAAATTAATTTATTTGAAAACGAGGACAAGCCAAAGATGAAATTGTCAAATTTTATTATTAAACTCTAAATCTTTTTGCGACATAATACGTGAGAAGTTACAATTGAAATTTCAACGGGACGTATTTTAAATTACAGGAACAGGAATCCTAATGATCTTCCATAAATTTATATTTTTTTACCAATCGTATAGTGACAACGGTATGAAATACACCAAAATTATGCAGTTACACTTTACCAGTAGATCCACGAAATATGAATATTATACCGATGGACATTCAAGGAAATGACCATCGTTTCTGCAACAGTAGTGATTTACCACTTCAGTTTAATGTATTCAGATTCCGAAAAGCCATTGGCTTGCCCTGGGGCTAACTACCTCGGTATTATAGTTCTGAATTCCTTAACCCAATCAAAGCACGGTGTTAATCGCGAGCTTGAATAGAAATAGCAGTGGCATACTGTTATTCTACTTCATTTCATCCTACTGCTTATTTATACCACTAATTTTTTTTAATAATTTCCTTTATTTATAACTTTACTTGTACCGTAATTATTAAATAATGATATGAGAGGAATTAGTACTGGACTGGAGATTTCTAACTTGTACCGAATTCTCCTTCATTGTGACTAGGCAGATATATCGTAAAATAAAGAGGCGAAATATCGACCAAAGAATAATCTCAGGAAACAGCGAGGAGCGAAACCGGCCTAGCACAATACCAAACGGTGAATGAATACAGAAGACCAGAAGTGTGCCGATATCCTAACCCTTGCAGACCAAAGAACGGCTCCTTGAAAAAACGATATCGGAATACCACTCCAAATTTTGCTTCCGAAACAACACTCGAGGAGATTTTTTTTATCAAACTTAACTGGAACAGCTCATTTATTTTATTGGAAAAAGAAATAAACTAGATTTTTGCAACACTACATTATTATGTGTGGTAATAGTCTTTGAAATGTACTTATTCTTGTATAATTTCAAACGGACTTGTAGGAAAAACTTTCAGGAAATATAACGGGTCCATCAACGATTAAAAGAGTGATTAATACGGGAGGATAAAAGTGGACAATATTAAATTGTCGATTTTATTCCGGGACAGCCGTGTGTGGAACAACACCTGGTTCCTCGTAGGCACCCCTCTCGGCGGGCGGAAATCGAATAAATGCGTCATTTCTCGCGGTGATATGTATACGCATATATGTCCCTTCTGAAAGGAGTTGGCCGACGGATATGCTGAAAACCCAGCGGAGTAAACTCGGTCGGTTGATATTCAACGCATTAACGTCCTCCCCACTAGTGGGGACTACTCGTAGTCTCTATATTTTGGGATCTTGCCATAAGAAATAACACTCTTTTATGGGGACAGTTTCGGCCACCGAAATAACGACTAAGAAGATGATATCGGCGAATAAAATTATAGTGCAGTCCAACAGCCGTTTTAAATTCATACAAGATTTACGTTCTGTTTGTATTTTCTGCGAAATAACAGAAATTGTGGGGAACGAGTGCATAGAGAATTACCGGCCTTCGGATCAAATTATTGCAGTGAGAATTAACCACACGCTTTGGACAAATTACAAATGTAAAACGTAACAGTAATCGGGCTCAAGTTTACTAATAATCGATTATCATTTACACAGAGTTCTGTTGGAGGGGTTTCTGCAGGAGCCCATATTGCGATTGCAGATGAAAATGAAAGAGCCGGGTTTTAGGGTGGATCTTTTGTAAAGTGATGCTGCGGGGCGGTGGTTGGGAGGGGGGGGTTGGCGCTTTTCCGATATCTCCTAATGCCAAGTTAATTTCATGCTGTCCCACGCAAACTCTTCCAACCTCCCACGCTTTCCTCTTTCATCGTTCAGGCGAGCGCAGGAGTGGGACAAACGGTTGGTCAACGAGGACAAAACTCTGCCCGCTCCCAATATTAATTTCCCCTAAATACAATCTATGTAATATCTGAATGATATTGTATAGCACAGATAAAAATTTCTCTGGTATACTGTTTACGTCTTGACATTTTAAAATAAAATTTCCATTCAAAAGACATCTATTGCATAGGAATAATCAGATATGTTGATAGCTCTGTTATCTATGTATTTTATCGCCATCATCAGTCAGCTGCATCTTTGGATCCTTGAAAGATATAACTGGTATAATTATTCCATTGGAATATTCAATGATTTTAAATCGATGAGATATCTGGGAACCATTTTCGTTGGAGAATTTTAGGACGATTAGCTCACTCGGGTTGAAAAGTAAGACTGAGTAATAGTTTCCTTAATTAATTGGAAACGCGTATATTTCCGACTCCTTAATAATATTTAAACGGAAGTTATTCTCCTGAAATTGACAAAATTACTGCTATGGATAATGGACTAAAATATTTACATAACATAATATATATGCATACTTTCTGGGAAATGACTGCAATTTCTATAGAGTAATTCAAGAATGGTTTCAGGGTATTTCATAAATGGTACTCTAATCAAATTAGTCGGTACTTAATGATCGGAAGTTCTGTATTTGAAATTAATAAACATTTTTATTAATGGAGTTTATTAAAGGTTGCGAAATTGATCATACAGAAAATTAAATTTTCAACGTTAAATTTTCTTATTTCGTCTACAACAGATGATCATTTAATCCGAACAATGTACAGCTTTTAACGGTAGACATTACTATCCCATTCATGAACGAATTTAATTGTTCCCTTTCACTCCCATAAACTGGCGATCGCGTGACAGTGCGATATTGGAATAGACTTTTTGCCCATTGTTTACGATTCGTCCCTAGTAATTTACTGCATGTTTCGTCAGATTTATATACATTCGCGTCATCACCTACTAACGTTTAATGCACTATCATAGCATTCTCAGAATTAGGGTGAAAATAGCGCTAGAATAATTTTAACTTCTACATTCGAGATTGATTATAATCCTTATATATATTTTTAAGGTCGCAGAACTTAACATCAAAGGGAGAATAAGTCAGTAATCCGTAGGTCCTGCAAGCAGTGTTTAAGAAAGCTCGCTCATGAAATCACCCACGATAATATATTGGAATCGGCGTGGCATGTTACTTGCGTACATATACTTATCTTAAAATGTATAAATATATATTTATAATTTGAAAGGTAATATAAATCGTTTCCTTACCTACAGTACATGGTGACCATAACAACTCCGGGTATCCAAAATGAGACACAAGACGATATGATGGCATAATATTCGTTCACAACAAAGTTACAGACGTTGGGGTTCAACTTCCGGAACTGCTGGTGTTCTCTGGTGGTGTACCATCCGAGGAATATCGGAGTGAAGGATATGAGAGCGGGCAGGACCCAGACGTTGGCGAGCATGAATGAAACCGTCCTGTGCGTCATAGTGATCGGGTACTGGAGGGGACGGACTATGGCGTAGTAACGGTCGACGCTGATGCAGCACAAGTGGAGAATGGAGGCGGTCGAGAAGTAGACGTCGAGGGAGTTCCAGACGTCGCACATAAACGGGCCGAACAGCCACCGGCCGGTGAGCTCGACGCTGGCGTTGAAAGACATGGCGCAGAGGGCGACCAGCAGGTCGGCCAGCGCCAAAGAGACCACGTAGTAGTTGGTGATGATCCTCAACTTCCTGTGCCTGACTACGCTGATGATGACTAGAGCGTTGCCGAGTACGGCCCCCAGCATGATGGCCACCATGACGAAGCCCTTGAGGAGGAGGGGCAGGAAGGCGAGGGCCCCGCCGCCGGCCGCCCCCACCGGCCCGCCCCCGGCCCCCCCGCCGCCCCCGGATTCGCCCACCATCTCCGTCGAATTGTCCGGCCGTGACGTGCCCTCATAGTACCCCGACGAGGTCGTCGCAGTCGTCTCCGTCGCCATGATCTTCAGCATCTCACTCACGGAGCCGGTCAACGCGGCTTCCAGCACCGTCGTGCTTACGCCGACCGAGTACTCTTCTCGAGGGGGATCTCCTTAAGGATCGTCTTCGGTCTTAAAACAACTCTTCCGTTATCGAAAATTAAGCTAGCGACTAATTCTATATAGTGAGGTATCGTTCTAATCATAGTGAAAGGCGGGAGTTCAGGTCTCCCGCCTACCGAAGAGACTATTTCTTTTTTTTTAAATATCGGAACTAAATTATCGTCGAAACGTCAACTCACTCGTACGCGATCTTTATTCCTTCGGGTTATTTTCTTTTCGGACTTTCGATCCGCAAAACTAGATGTGCGGTCTTCGGTCGAACCGAACGGAGGGCGATATCTCTTCGGGAGGACACCGAGGGCTGGTTCAGAGCCGAGTGAATCCGGCCAAGGCACTCGACCCCGGAATTTCGAGCGGTAAAGTAAAAGTCATTCGTGGGCCGTGTTCGAGGAAGCTCGGGCGGCGCGAAGCATATCCTAATCCTCCCCCGGCCCGGTGACGCTCCCCTTCTCGTCTCCGGCGGCGCTCCAACCAGCCGACCGCACCATAATATCCTTATCGTCGGGAAGCACGAGTATAAAATATTTGTCCGGCAGCCACTCTTAGACGGTACGCGTCTACGTAAAAATTAAAATAGGAATAATAAAAGAACCGAACGAAATAGGCAGCTAAAATAGGCGGAGCGGCTACCGTCGTGAGCACTTGGCACAAAAACCGTGAACAGTGGAAAGCGCGGCAGAGGTAGGACTGTGGCGGTCGGGGCGCAGTGGGGCCGCGCACCCCCTCACTACCCCCCCTCACACCCCTCCCTCGCTCCTCCCTCCGACCCCCTCACTCCTCTCAGCTGGCCCCACTGCCTGGAGGGGGCCCCCGTGGTGGGGGCTACCCGACCCCCCTCCAAACCCCCTTCAACGACACCCTAACTTAGTCCTCTTAACTTTAATTTTCAAAAAGGTTCCTCACTAAATTAATAATACCCCGAAGGCGTACGAAAAGACCTACGCTTATCTTTTCGTAATATATATAGATGTATGTAATAGTATATAATCGCCTTTTTATACTAGAAAAGCTGTATAATCATTCAGTGTTCCTAAAATTAACCGCAACCATTTGTACAAATCAATAATTTATAATAAGATGTTAAATTATCGAACTGAATTACAGTAGGGCAAAACAGGTTTGGCCTGTTAAGAATAATTTATTTGTATGTGTTAGAACCCCACCCCCAATTTTCGGCATCCAGGTTCCAGACCTGAAATAAATTGTAAAGGGATAATCACGAAAAGATGCCCGTCTTGGAATTGCGACTTTATTCGAAACGAGGATACAATTCTGATGTAAATGAAGTACAGCTTCTTCCTATCGTGTTCTCAAGTGAGGGTAAAAGTACAGTGATCTTAGGCTCGATAATCGACCGATTCCGCCTTGAATTTGGTTGCGGTGGTCAGATCGGTACTGACGACACTTAACACGAGCGAGACTTCTGCTACTGTAGTAGGGCGTACGGTGACAGTGGCTGTAAAGTGACCGTAACCGCTGGCGTGTTGCGTCACCGCCTCCCCTGGTCCATTTGTCTTGTTTGATTCGGAGCGCGGGCTCTGGCCTAATCACAAAACAAATAATGTCGCCGACAGATCAATGGGCGACCGGGCAAATATAATCAGTCTGTCGCCCGAACCGGTCGGTATACGTATAATCGCAGGTGTGGTTCCCGGTAATGCCGATAACCAATGATAAGAACCGGAGAATAGTATTAATCTAATCAAGAGTTGTTATCTATCCAATGAAAAAATTATTAATTCTCATTTACCGGCTCATCTGTCGGCGCCAAAACAATATTAGCAATTAATGCTTGTAATACATTCCTTCCTTAAATTTGAAACAATTTTTTTTCATTTAAGGCCAGTCTATTTCCTTTCTCCAGTGAGGATGTGTAATTCGTATAACAATTACGGACAATATAATTACAGAGGAAATAATTAATACATAGTTGAAGCGGTGACAAAGGTAAATCAGTGCATAAAACCAAACTGACTTAACACCGAGTCACACGTACATGACACGAAATTCAGGAGGAGTATATTTATACATTGCTCTTCAGCACACACAGCCGGGTGGCTAATTATACATTGTGCCAAGGTGTCGGTTCGAGACCGAGTTTCAAGATTTTAATTGGTTAACTTCAAATTCTCGCTCATCGAGATGACGGGGGCGCTCTAATTGAAGCCGTATAGGACTAATTAACCTGTACGTTGGAAAACATCAAAAGTCATCTCGGGAACTAGGCACGAACTGTCAACGCCGGCTAATTTCGAGGCCCCGCCACTCCCACGCCCTCCTTACGCGGATATTAGAAACCTCAGCCCGATGCCGCATGATTAAACAGCAAGAGGTTAAATTTACCCTGACATATATTGATGATCTAGAGACAGGACGGGGAAAAATAAAGAATTTCGGCTCGGATAGTGGTCGTCAGTAGAGTTTGTCTCTTCTTCTCTCTTCAGTCTCCCAAGAATACAGCAAAGTTTTCGACCACCCACCACTATATCAAGTACTAAACTCAAAATTATAGAGATTGCCACAACAACGTATAAGTTGGCCGGGACTTCGGAGGCTCAAATTGGACTGTGTGTGCCAAACGACTTTCTGCAAAATTAATCTTTCTGTAAATTAAAAATTGAATAACAGGGAGCTTAGATTTGTTTTCGATTTAAATGAGTATACAGGAAAAGTGCACTAACGTGCGTGTGTGTGAATAACGTACGCGACAATAAAAAAAAATTCGGGTTATAATATAAGTAAAGATTAGGTATTTTTTCGTGTTCAACGTGCATACGTTCAATGTTAACGGGATGGCCAAATGGCCGTTTACGCTTAGAGATACTAGCGTCCACTCTGCCGCGTTCGATTTGTTAGTGGGTCGCACCGAAGGAGAACTGTTGACAAGAGTGTATGGGCGAGGACAGGAAATGAATGGGTCTGATGGGTGGCTGGCTCCGGTCCCGGCTCAACGTGCTCCCCTCTCTACCCCTTTCTACCCCTTTCTCCGCCAAATAGACAAAAGGGGCCCGCATTCATAAAATCCGCTCTGTTTTCCCTCCCGATTTATATTTCCAGGACGGGCCCGATTAGTTTTCGGCGGGATGACATTTTTTGCCCGAACCCTAATTGGTTGGCCGCCCCACACTCGCCCCCCCCCCACCCGCGAATGCGAATGTAAGTTTAATTAATTAAATTATATTCGGCAGAGCGCCCGCTTTACGCTCCGTGGTCAGGAATTACCGTGCGGAACGGCCATCTGAATGAAAACTAAGGGGTGGGTCACACGTCCGGGAAGTAATTTCAGATCCGTTTGTATTCCAAATTAGAGTTAACCAGTTTGCCAGAATTATTTATCGGACACGCGGCATTTGTAATTCTGTTACCGCTCGAAAACGTTTTCAAAATGTACGGGCGTAGCGTTAACTTTGACGAGCGAAGACATCGTCCACCCCACCCCACAAATATACAACGTATGGACCACTAACCTATTATAAGGACGAGATGCTGCTTCGATCGGAATAGGTAGAAACGGCTCTAGAACCAAGTCGGCAAAACGTCGTAGAAGGTTGCGAGACTAATAATACATACGAACAGAATAATTTTTTGCAGCAGTTAGTAACAGTTGAAGTTAGTGTAATGTAGTTAAATTAAATCGTATTAAATGTCAAATAATCGTATACATTATAATAAAAATTAAATAATCAAAATATATCTATCAATACGGTTATCTATAGGTAGAATTATGTGGCTTGAGTGTCTTTATTATGTCTCAGATTAGGTCCATTCTATTATTAGGTTTATTGCGTTCAATTAACTTTCTGGAACATCGGATAAATTGTACGAATAATTTCATAATGTTAACAATACATTATGACTAGTAAGTAACTGCAAATTTACATTACTATTTATGAAAATATTTTATTACTTATTAAAATTAGTACGTTGTTTCTACCAGAGAAACAATTTTATGTTAATGTAATTGTGTCTAAAAAATAATTTATAGAATCATATAACCTATAGTAGAATTATTACTGTAGGTTTCTTGATTTAAAACCGCTCAACATTAACAGAAGTTAAACCAATGAGGGGCCACCGATGCCGACCCTGCGTACACATCAGTTATGCGGGTTTAGTAGTGGGAACTAGATTTAATGTTCGGGATTTATTGTTTACACGCGATTCTTCTTTTCACGTAATTTCAAATATGCAAAATGTAAAATAACAGAGTCCCTTGGTGTTGAATACACTGAACACCTTGTAGTTATATAGATTTATTTTCTGAATGCTCGGCGAGTGCGGATTAATGTAAAGATCACTTCTTCCGCTATGCATTCGTCGTCTGGAGGAGACCTACCGAAATAAAATAGCATAGAATGAGAAGTAACATTTAGCAAGAAGTATAGAGAAGAGGACGAGTGAAAGGGGAAGAGGACTTTTATTTGTGTTCTTCTTTACTCCAGTGAATTCAGTCCTCTTGTTAGTTGGTTCGGAGTGAAAGACCTCGGCCCCCCCCCCGGTATCCCCAATATAGAGCCCCTTCAATTTGTATTTGAATGAAGGGCGGGCTGTCGAGCGGGCGGCCGTCTTCATTTCTTCTTTTATTTATCCCGCATTGAAACTCAGTTTTATGTATCCACGAATTTTGTAGCACTATGTTCGGTGGCAACGTGCAAGGGGGTGTAGTGTAAAACAAATTTCTTTTACACTTGTAATTTTCGAATTATTGATAAAAAAACAAGAAAGCATACGTCTTGAAAATTTTGTGATAAATAAATTCACAATTTGTGGCTTCTTACGTTATCATCATCGCTACCTTTTCGTATTCAATTTATTCGATTTTCCCTGTTCCATACTGAACGCAGAGTCGGCCTCTCAATACATGTATTACAAATACAGTAAACGGCAAGATGTGAATATGAGAGTGTTTCCCTCGAGCGAAACGTGTTACATTAAAGTCGGATTAGACGGCATCGGTTCATCTCAAATGGCTGCAAAGGTACTCGGTTACTTGTTACACAGGCACTGAAGTTACTTGTTAGCGTTATCTACAATCGACCGAAGCGGGGATTATCTTCAGTCTAGACACGCAGATACACGTTCAAACTCGTAACGAGGCAGTGAGTCGGAAATTCATTTATAAATGTTTTCATTTGAGGTTATCCGGAGCAACAAATGCCCCCTACGGTTACTTTTAAAACAGTTCGGTGGGTTGTTTTTTTTTTTAATTAATGCCGCCTGTCTGACGTACCGGTAAGTCCAGTACATCTCTAATGAGCTGCGGGCTCATTGCTCTCGCTCCAAGCCCCGTTAACATCTGCAAACATCTCGGTGAAAAACGCCACCCTCCACCCGTAGAGAAAGTAGACACCCGACTCTTCTAATTTTACTATAGCTATAATGTTCTACCAGGCTGTTTTCGGATTCAATCGCGATGTCTTCACATTGAACGAATTTTTTGGTCATAATTTATCAATAGCCGACCAGTAAATTGGGGACGGGCAAAAGCAATTAGCCGCAACCAACTCACTGTGCAACTGGCGGTGGTGGATTTATAGTAGGGCCAAATGAAAGAGTGGGGTACAGAGAAGATGCCTCAATGCCTTAATAATGGTTTCAATAAATTTAAATCCGAAAAAAGCGTTAATTATTTTTAAAATCTAATTTTACGGACGGAGAATCGGCCGATAAATTAAAAAAAATGTTTCGTATTCTAACCGCAAACTCGTGATTCAATTTTCAGTTCGATCGCTTGTTAGGACGCGTCGGAAGATTTATTTTCTATCGCTACCCGACAAAGAATATTTTCGAATAAGGAGACTGAAGTGAAAATATTTCCTCAGACTCGTCGGTCATTATCGGGGAAAAGGTATTCGCCTGTATTGTATTAACGGTCGGCCGAGCGTAATGATCGCGCTCTCGTTTCTCGGGGCATTCAAACCGGCTGGTAAAATGTCATTAAATTTTACAATACCGCCCCGTACGAAAACTGCGCCCGTAAAATTTCGGCAGCGTCTTACAGCGGAAGGTGTCTTACTATCTTTTTTTTATGGAGGCAAGTGAAACTCCACCAATTTTTACTAATTCGAGGCCTGTTTGCGCAATAAGGATCGGTCGTGCATCAGATATTGTGTTCGGCACGGGGATTTTCGAAACGTCCCCTACCTAAGGTCTGCGGTCCCCTTTAGACCTTGGGGAAGGTTAAACGCCGTCGACGAGGGCCGGTTACAAACAACGCTCTGCGGCCGGATTAAGTTACTGCTTATTACGGGGAACACTGTTTAACGTGGGTTTACATTGTGTGCATTCGACGAGCGCAGGAATTTCAAATATAATAGGGAATTGGTTCGGCTTAAGTTACCAGTTAGTCGAAAAAATTTTTATTAAAGTTGTAAGATCCGATGAGAGGGATATTGCCGGGTGTATAAACGGCAATTTGCGCCGCAACAAATGCAGGAACAAATTAAAACTTTTCCTGCAAAGGCTGGGAAATTCATTGTGTGAAACTGGAGCTCCTATCGGCCTAGAACAGTGGAATACATCACTGTGGGTTTCGCGAGTCAAAATAAGAATTTTAGAAAAAAAAAGTTATAAAGCACTCACACTAGTTGACTTGTGTTTATTAACTAGGCTATAAACATTTTAATGCCATTTGGAATAAGGTATTTAAAAGAAAGAACTTTCTCAAAGTATTTGGCAAGAAGAACAAAATATAGAAACAAATTACGTGCGGTATATAAAATGCGATTGGGGATAACATCTACAGTTCGTGTAAAAAATTACATTTTGAGTATGCTATTAATAAGATAATTACATTAATTTTATGTTAAAATTTTTTAATAACAAATAGAATACTTTAAATAATATCTTAAGAAATTTTTGTTACGGGTGGGATGGAGTCCCCCGAAAAAACCTTACAGTTTTTACAGTCACAGAGTTGTTACAGAGTGGAGTTCTGCTGTGTGCTCGTTAGATTTCTTTTGCTCGTTTGTCTCCATTCCCCGATTGTATCATTAATACACGCAATTCATATTTATCAAAAGAATGCCTAAAAAAAGTTTATTTCACAGGGACCTTTTTTTGTATCATATACTTCAGTAAAGTACGGGCATCACCGTCTATTTATTGTATACAGGTTTTAATATTGAGTCAATTTGGGCACGAGCGGATTTAATGATTTCTTGTCGGCATTAATTAGCAAAGGTAACATAATTGCATAATCGAACGTCGATGAAATAAGAATATGATTGAATATTTTAGTGAAACGATTCTTCGTCAAAGGCCAAGACATTTAGTTCTAAAAGTGGTTCAAAAACAAGAATAAGTTATACCGATTTTCATTTTATCATCTCTAGAAAAGTTATAGAAAGACGCCTCCATGAAATACTGCAAATTAAATCGTATAATTTATCGGTTTTCTATTCGCGAGTGAAAAGGTCGTTTCAAACGAACCGTGTCTTGCAGACTCATTGGTAATTGGAATTCATTCACATTCCGATATTTCATCGGCTGGTATGGGGTTAATGTACCGCAAACTGCTTTTCATTAAATGTTCACCCGACGATTCCACCAGCGAACGCCGCCGGTTTCTGCACTGAGGAAAATACAGAAATGTAGCATAAAATCGAAAATTCCGGCGGAATATAAGCGGCAGCGGAATTGGTGACTCCTCGGGAGACGTCTCGATATTAAATTCGGTCCAATAGTTCCCGCCCAGCTAGACATTGTATACCATCCCAATACCATCCAATACATTGGATTATGAAATCTTAGAAATATTCCTATCACAGATTCCAAGTGTTTTTTCGCCCGTCGAGAGTTTTAACAGTTTTTAAATTATTGCATAACTAGCCATAATAAATAAAGTATTGAAAGAAATATTGAAGGCCGTATCTCATAATAGTCCGGAAATATCTGCTCGGTTATTCCGGTGCTTTCCATGTATTTGCTACTCGGATGGGGTGCTTGAATAAGTTGGTAATCCTCTAGACTGGGTCCCGAGTTAGAAACAATTAACTGGCGAATGGTATTACATTTTCAATGTAACCACCAAACGGGTATTCCAAATACCAGATAAGTGTGGCAATTGCAGCAGCTAAGTTCACTAGATACTAAGATTTCCACTAAGACAGAGAAAATTAGGGACAATATTCGAAATAAAAATAGCGTCAAATTCAATGAAGTCGGAAATATCTACCGTGTGCCATACACGCGTGTAACTTAAATAATATTAATAGGCTTCCTCCCCCTAATTCAATATCTCAGCCCAAACAGAATACCAAAATAACAAATGTATGTGTTGGGATTATTCTAGTCTAAACTTCCGAATGTACGAACAGCTGAGAATCCCCACGTAATCAATCAAAAGGGAGTCAAAGGGAATTTAATTCATTGATAAAGTCCCGAAACAAATGACAGGATTAACGCCATATACATCGATAGCAGGCGGACACGTTATCAAAAACCAGTTGGGCGGACTGACACCCGAAAAATAATAGCGGAATACCGAGCGACACAAACAACTAACTCGACGGAATTAAACTCCCTGACAATTGGAGAGCGCCGACAAACCCCACAAAGCGGAGACTAACCACAATCTATTGCTAACGAACAGGACACAATCATAATCCATCCTACCAGCAGAAGACATAGAATATATAAAACAAGACCGATATTGTTATAAATCTAACATACGTCTTATATGAAATCCCTAATGACGTGCCTGAAAAACCACAAATCGGTATAAGTTTCAATGTATATATCCTCTGAAATAAATTCCGAGATAAACTATCACTAAACAGTTGATTATAATGGTGTGTTAAATTTCGGAGATAATGCAATATGTTGAGGAAGCGTTCAATACGGCAGGCCGACGTTTGGAAGCTCGGAAAGTTCAAGCGGGATTTTGGGGCATGCCCCTCTTTCGAAACTCTAGAAAGCAGGATAAGTTTGAAAGTCGTGTCAACTCACGAGTAAATTATTAAGATAAATTGCTCCGAGTTTTCCTTTCCCTGGCATTTTTTCTCTCTTAAATCGCCTTTGTCTCAGACAAGACTGACTTCCTTCTAGGGTTATAAGTTCAAAGGTTACTCTTAGATAAATTGACGTTTTTTTATTCTTCAAACGGGCATTATTATAGAAGCAGTATATAATGCAAACTCTGTCAACTGAACTATCAAGTTAAATTCTAATTGAGCGCGTTTTAAATTCTCATACGACCCGCGCATTAAATAAATTAAATTTTGCGATTGAAACAAAACACTGTGTCTGAAACACCGGTCGGAAAGTTAATACCTTGGTGCTAAGATAAGCGAATTAAAAAATATTTTCATTTTGAATCAAATAGGAAATAAGCTCATCCAGGATAAAACACGGACAAATTTTAGAAAACAAATCTTCTGGTCCGCATCTTCCAGTTGCGTAACTGAATAATGGAATTTTTCAGCAGGAAAACTTAGATTAGCCACTGTAAATCAGAGTCATTAAGAAATAACTGCATCCTTTGAACCCCAATTAGTATACATCTAAAATTAGACCAGAAGATGTTGCCTATTCATTTCCCTTATTATAGTTTCCACTTTTGGAAGGCCGGCGAATGCCAGACGCAAGCGAATCACGAAACGAGCGATTCTAGATTCGAGTTTTGATTCGGTGTAAATTCCAGGATAAGTCGAACATCACGCGAACATCGCGTGGGAAATCGGTCCAGTTAAGCGCAAAGACCGATCGATTAGGATCTTGATTCGAGTTCGGAAGAACTTCTGAACTATACAGGGGCGTGGATTAAAGTTTCGAATTAAAATTTCCAACTGCACTTTTTAAAACAATCCAGTTCCCGATTTTGCATTGGCGCTTTACGGAGGTTTGCGAGGGGGAATTCAGTAATGAAAGTAGTCTCCGATTTTACCTCCAGATAAATAGACCCCGATTATCTATATTATGAAAGTTTCTAATGCAAATGAGTTTGAATTCAGTTTACTACTTTTGTGCGAACTAGATAAGATTAAAGCGCCATTATTCTCAAGGAATATAATATTATAAATGTCCTTTATGTTGAATATCAACAACTCATGTATATTATTAGCTGTAGATAAGTAATTCATATATAGCATTAAAATTTATTGAAATTTCTGGTTTATATTTGTTTATACTGTTTTAATCGCCCATCATAAAGCTTCCATTTCCGCGTTCTATTGGTAATCTGACTTTGTTCTCCTGTGGAAAAAGTACCGCATAACTGCGTAAGCAATATCAGTTCGAGAAATAAAATTAGGTTATATTATTATTAAATTTTCTTTTGTACGTCAAGGATTTTAAATTGTAAACTACCCTCGCACAGTTCAGATGAATCCTACCGCCTCTTTGAAGAGCAGCGAGAGATTTGAGGAAAAGGGGCTAAATGAGAAGGTTTCACTTCTTGTTAATAATTAACATTGTTTGACTTGCACCCAATTATTGTTTGAGTTTAGAGACCCCTCCCGCCATCAATGAAATTGTTTGAGCCACGTGTAACACCCTCCAACCCCTAGTACTTAAAACCTCCAGAGCTGCTTCTCACTCTTTTTCTGTTAGTTAATATTTAACATTATATTCTTTACTTTCTAAAATAATATAAAAAAAATAAATAATACTACAGTTAAACTTTCCGGGTCTATAATTGACTAAAAACAACGTATAATGCCGTCTCATAAAGTAGAAATAGTTTGGATTCTATTAATAATCACCTTGAGGATTTATGCAGAATATAGACTATAACTCCCTCTACGGGACGTTTCCTTCTGTAAGGGAATATTGTACAATAATTTATTTATTGCTTATCGGTTCCTGACAGTTGTCAAGTGCGTGAACACACTGTGCGCCAGACACTGTCTCGGTTGATCTATAATGACCCGAGCGGTGCAGCGCGTTATGTCACATAACCGCATTAGAGATATTACTCGTTTGGCACAAATTATGGGAAACCGATTCGGCCGACGCGATGGGCCTAATGCCGCCCCCTGTAGGGATGATACACTTCTATTACCTAAACCGCTTTACGGGCATTATACCGATTAGAAAATATTCTCAGAGGAGTTAAGTTAATATCAATTTACTTGTAGTTTAACATACCTGTTTTGTGGTCTGCGAGGGGTTGGAATACCGTATATTTCGTGTGTTTCTGTCTCCCCTCGCCGGTTTGGTCTTCCGATAGACCGGTTTCGGCTGCTCGCCACCTTCAGTGGCGGTGTTGGTCACTTTTGGCACTTCGGTGCCGAAACCGGTCTAGCACAAGACCAAACCAGCGAGAGGAGACAGAAACACACGAAATCTACAATTTACTTGCACTTCGGAAATATGTAGGTGGCCGAAAGTCGGAAGTAACACACGCGAAATGGAGAATTTAGAATTCAAAAATAACGGAGTCGTAGAATCCGGATATGTAGGTATAATTTGAACTAAGTACATCCGCTTACTCGTTCCAATTAAATCATAGTTAAATTTTCATACACGAAAAATTGAAAGTTGAGAGAACAACAAATAAAAATGTGCCAAATTTGTAAAAGGGGATTCATGAAATGGGCTCTGTTAGTACAGAGGGGGCCCGTGTGACTCCTTACTAATTCGTACATTAGTCCTGACTAATTGTGGGCGGGGGGAGGGGCATTAACACAATCACTTGCCTTTCGGCCGGCACAGAGAGAAGGGCCTTTAGTGCCGGCCCGCCGACGATATTGGGCCTGCAAGCAGCCCTAATGAGCATATTGTTGATGGACCTACCCCCCATTTGCCCTGTTTATAACATCGAGCCAGTCAATCCCGAAACCGTTACCCGAACCGCAGTATTCAAAACTGCGCGTATTTACAAGTCAATGCAGTCGGTTCGAATTGAGCGTATAAAAAAAAATTAAAGGATAATATAGTTCCGACAGTTCAAGATTATAAATAGGCAGAGCAAAGTGTTACAAGATGAATAGGCGAGCAAAATATAGCTAGCAAAATAGGTTCAACCTACATAAAGTGTGAGCCGGCCAAAATGGAGGAAGCTCGGCTTCCTTATATACGGCTTTACACAAAGAACTTGCGAAATCTAATATAATAATCTGCGCACCAAAATTGTTTATGATTGGTTACGTTTTTTTAATGCTATGATCGTACTCTTATTAAAGTAAGGCCATTTTCATTTGCGGCAAATATTATCGTAATTGACGTTAATTGCCTACATCAATAAAATATATGTAAAAGAAACTTACTTTCGTACTCGAATATTGACGGCATTATACCTAATCTGTCAATAATTATACTGCGAACAAACAGTGAAATATTTGAAAATCTAAAATATATTATATTAATACGGAGGATTTTTTTAAATAAGGATATTATTAAAACGAAATCTATTTGAAGAAAATATCGTAAAGGGGTCTTACAGTTCAGATAATTTTCTGAATAAGGGTCCGAGTTATTAATTCAACACTCCCGACTCAGTTTCACCACAACTCATTGTTTGTCGAATGAGTCGGTTTTGGAGAAAATTCAATCTTCACTCCCATTTCCTTTTCACAAAATGTTTCAGATATAAATATAATAGTAGTTCTGAATTTGCACCTGTAACTAAACTGATACTAGAAATTTCAGTGCCAAAAATTCTCTCTTTTTCTAATTTGACCGTACAATGAAACAATTCCCGATGATTTTCATCGACAGAAATTATTGTAATCAACTTGATTTCATCACATATAATCCATTCTACTTTTCAAACCGGCTATTTTTTAACCCGGATGTTTTAAATTTGTCTAGTCGAGGTCTGGTCCTGTTACGAAAGTGGTAAATCGTCTCTACCTTGTTCCAAGGCCCCGCGATTTGTTCCATCCCTTATTGCGGGCTCACTTCCCCCTAATTTATTTGAGTACTCTCATTTTAATATTGGAACTCGTACTGGAGAGCCGAGAAGAAGAGCACCCTTGAAAGGTCAGCTTATAATACCCAAACAATTTCTGCGCTATATACAAGAAGAATTTATTCCCCTCCTCGAACTCCCAGACCACTGCTTATATTCTCGGATGACAAATTATACCGGTGAAGAGAGAGAGAGAGAGAGAGAGAGAGAGAGAGAGATTTTCGTCTCGTTTTCGCCTTGGCCTATTTATTATTTGCGGCTCCGAAAGTATAAAAGACTCAGATCGCTATTGGGAGTTATTTCATTTCGTAAGATTTCTCGAAATTTATTACAACGAATATAAACGCCTGTTGATTTATTTGAGATCGTATTATTCAGTACTGAAAAAATACTTTTTTCAATAAAGTTTTTTTCGCACACCGAATAATAGGACTTTTGCGGGCGATTTTTTTTAATTGTTGATTTCCACCGATATTGAAATGAGTGGAGCAAATTAACTGCAGTAATATTTCTACATTTTTCATTCGATTCTCAATTCTGGTCAGCATTCACGAGTTAATACCGCCTGCTGCGACTGGCTAAGGAGGCGGAGGATCATCCACGTAGGCGGAGGGAACCTCGCAGAGGAAAAACCCCCATTCACCGCCGGGAAAAAAAAACCCTCCCCGCAAATAATCTGAACTGATCAAAGTCATCTTCTAACAGGTAATATAATTGTAATATTTCTACAGTTTCTGATACTCGTTACTCAAGTCTAAGCCGGATGCATGTCTTAATGGAGTCCCTGTTGCTGGGGGTGGCTCGGTGGAGCCCGCCCCTCTCAGTTGTTAAAGTGGGCGGCATTCCCTGAGTACAGAGGCGTGTAGGAGGCCTTAAGACGCGGTGGCTGGGGGCTTGTTTCAATGCGTGTATCAGAGCTAAAGCAATCCCGGCACCCCGAGAGGACAGGTGGGGTGAATAACGACCGAGCGCACCCCCGCTCACCCACGAGCTATTATCTACCCCTCAGCCCGAACCT
This sequence comes from Lethocerus indicus, assembly GCA_019843655.1. Lineage (NCBI taxonomy): Eukaryota > Metazoa > Arthropoda > Insecta > Hemiptera > Belostomatidae > Lethocerus > Lethocerus indicus. Next base: position 28,399,342 of record JACDQD010000004.1, on the reverse strand, counting down.
CCAGCCACTACCCCGATCCCTGTTCTATTCCCTGAAATGCACTCCGAGGGCGACGGCCCTCGCACCGGCAACTACAATCAATTACGTCCCGCCCCTTCATATATTACCCCAACGACATTTTCATCTCGGCCGACCGCGGCGGTATTCATATGCCCGAGTCCAAGTACTTTCGGGGGCGGGTGATGTACGATAATGGAATGTGAATATTATACCTTATTCGCAACGCTCGAATCTACTCTACACAATTCTACAAGATTGAAGTAGATAAGCACGGGAACATACATTTAAGTTTATAAACTATTGAATCCTTGCCCTTTGCACTCCCCCCATGGCCCCCCATATTCCTAATTTCGTTGTCTCGACACTACAAATATAATGAAGACAGGGTATCAATTCAACCACGCACTACTGGATAAGAACCATTTAAAGGAAGAAAGCAGTTCTGTGGAGCTTCAGGACTTTCGTTTAGATGAAGTTGAATGTAACCTGATAATTGGTTGGCTTCCCGGCACCCCGCACGGTACTATACAACCCGCAGGGGACATGAAAAGTGAGCCTACTACCCTCAGGGTCCAGACAACACCCGTGTGTTACGTATATTACAACGTATCACCCACGAGGGTCATGATAATGCCCTGCGATGCGAGAAAGCTCCTTTCTACAGTATTACCAAAGCAGAATATCATGCCATCTAACGACAATTTAAAGAACTAAACGATAATAATAATAATAGCGACACAAATTATATATCGCACAGATCACTGCTATATTTCGATAAGTTTCTTAATAGAAATTAATTTTATTACTATGTTAATGCCAATAATTATTCAATTGCTCTATGTTTGAAATAACAAATTAAGAAAACAAGTAAAGATTGAAAATTGTCCAGAAAACTAATAATTATTACATTATCTTATTTATTATTATATTAATTGTTATATTGCACATATCTAATTACGAAAGGAAAATGAATGCAACAAATTTATATTCCCGTTTTAAGCCTTATTACTTGAGTCCATCACCTTTCCAGGATAAAATTGATTCCATAATTTGATTACGTATAAATTCATTCCATATTGGTACAAGTATGTTTACATACTTGTTAGAAAGCATCGAAAGAAACTTAATTTTTCATCCCTTAGTTCATTCTTGGCTTTAATTTTGGAGGTATTCGGATGGAAGCCATGCTGTCTAACGTGGGGCGGTACAACTAAGCGAAATCGATTAGATCTTGAGCTCCGCATTGAAGCGCATTCTGTGTCCAAACACAAGAAAATTCTGGGTGTATTTAAAACTTAATATCTTGAATTTAAACATAAATAATTTAAAACAAATTTGATTGGTATATTATCATAGTAAACACATTTTATGATTATATTTAAGAATATTAAATTTGAGTTTAATCAAATATCTACCATAAACACTACCTTGAACTCCATTACCTAAATAACAAAATACATATATATAATCTGGAATCACTATCATAAAATATATACGTACAAAGCATTACGTGTGAGTTATTCCCAGTCATTGTCAGAGTTACTGAAATTAGCGTAAGCAGGGTTCTCCGGTTTATTTTACCTTTCAATATAATTACACAAACATTGTACATACAACACAATATCGATGTGTATAGGCCAGCAGGTCGGTGCTCATGTACTAACCAAAATTTGTACTTTTAAAGGATATCCAAAGCATAGAAAATAAAGCTTATCACAATTTTTAAGAGCATCAGAGTGTTAAACTCCTTCAGTATTAAAGAAAATCTGTTTGATAAGCAAACTAAACTTGATCCGACTCAAGTGAATTCTTAAACTTCCTTCTTATATCAGCAGGGAAAATTGAAATAAGGGGGAGTAATCTGAAACTTTCTAGCAGGGATTAGTCTTGCCTCCATTCAGTAAATGAGCTACAACAAAATGGCTGTGTTCTGTTTGAAGTATCCATAATACACTAATAGGGTGTGAGTGTTTTCATACAAGACAGAGTTTTTAATACACCGAATGAGAATAGTGTAAATCAATAAAAAACATTATTCCCTCGAGGTAGTTTTACGGGGTTTAAATGTTCTTGTCAGCGCATTTCATTTAGACGTTGTAAGTGTTTATCTGACACAGGAACGTTTCACCGGTTCCGAATAAACTCCCCGTTTCAATATGAATGAAATTTAATTTTTTTCAGTACAACTAAATGACGTTTTTCCGGGTTTACTTGAAGGTTCGCGCCCAGCCTGATAGATGGCGCCGACGTCGTCGTTTCCTGTCGGGACGCCGCTGTCAACGCTGACATTTAAATGGCGATGGCCGGCCAAGCACAACCAGCGATTGTTTAATGTACTGTGACTCGAGGTAAAGCCAGACAATGGCGTCACTACAAGACGTCAACAGTCAGATTTATACCTACAGACAATAATTAAACCAGATTTACAACCGGTGGCACAGTCAATTATTCACCGGTGCTAACGTTAGCTAGCGGTATCAATTGAAAATTAATAATAATCGATTTATTTATACACTCCTTTCATTTTACTACATCTATTTATTACTACATTTATTTATACACTGAAAGAATAACTGACAGAGAAACCGAAACAAGGTAAGGAACAAGACTAATTCGCAAAGAAAAAAATGCCTGGGGTATTGGGCGGTAGTGGGCGTATTTGCTAGACCGGAGATGACCATTTCCAGAATTTAACTGTTATGTCCCAAAAAATGGGAAATAAGAGACACTGCATTATAACCATTCAGTAATTTCAGTAAAATGTAGTTCTGCGATACAATTAGAAGCTCGAAATTCGTAAGATTATTACGTAGTATATTTATTATATAAAAGAGATGTCGCGTCCATTTTTTAGAACTCTGTTTATTCCTTTCAAGCACTATTTATTTACTTAACATACTACTGTTGGGTTATAATAAATATACATTAATGTAGTTATACTGGTCTTTTATTATTTTAATATGTAAGACCGGTTTTATAATGTCATTTCAATATCAGAATAGATTGATGGAAAAGAAATTTGAGTGATTTGGGGCAGGAATAATCCCATTTTGTAGTCTTGTTTTTTGAGGATTGTAGAGTCAAACTAAGGTATTTTTTATTCATAATGAAATACATAATGGCAGAAAATATATTAATTTACATCATTTTGATCATACGTGGAATAAATACAAATGCATTTGTACATTTCTGAAAACTATTTCGTCACATAATATAATAAAATGAGATATTAAACTAATCGCTTCAAATATTTTGTTACAGGTGGACCAGTTATGTTATCTTAAAAATTCAAATGTGCAAAATCGAAAATTGGTTTTAAAATGTTTAAAACTCGATGAAATATTCATCCCTGGACCAGTGAAAGATCAAGGTAAGGAGATTTTATGTTATAAATTTTAGGGGTGGTGGTGGTACTGGTGGCTATTCAGTAGAATTGGTATTACCAATAATTATACTCATTCTTAATATCTGAAACACATTAGGAATATTCCTAGCATATGCCTTAGATTAAATGATTCTGGTTACATGTAAGTATGTAATATATAATATTATTTAATGATACATACATAATTATATGCATACATATCGTGTGATTGGGATGTGATGTCCATATTTCAATGTAGGTTAAATAAGAATTACAAAAATATAATAAAACATTTCATAATATTATATTAGGAATTACGAAGTTACTATATAGAGAATTTTTAAAGTAATATTTTATAAATATATAATCCATTTGTTCTATAAATGTAGAACAAAAATATCCTAGGTGATGTAATATATTTCTCTTTATATACCTTATCAAAGCAACCTACGTTGCTTACTAGATATTAAAAATTAATGCACAATAATTTCGTCATATAAAAAATATACCACGATATTATATTTTTTACTAGTATAATATGAACCTCTTAATGCGACACTGAAAAATTTGAATTTTCGATGCATGGCCAGAATTGGGAGTAGGATCCATTAGTATTTATTTTATTTGAAGGAACTTTAGACCGTCCTATAATAGAGAATATTAGAAAATAGGTAAACAGGTGGCCGCGAAAATCCATGTTCCATTTTCACGTAAAGTACACCGCAAGGGACGCCAGACTGGTACTGGTACTGGTGTGTGGGGAGTGGGGGCCCTAGCTCATGTCAACTACACCCACGCCTATTTCACTTCTCACACGAAATATTACTCTGGACACCAAGGAATAACACTAGATTGGTCGGGGTTACCGTTCCCGACCACCACATTTAACCATTCCTACCCTGCCCATCCAAGTCTTGAATTCATTTTCGAATACTTCACTCTATTCCCTATACTAGATTTATACTAGAATAGATTTCCATGATTCCGTCTTCATTTGGAAGTGAATGAGTGAAATTTTAAAATACGGCCGAAGATGGGTAAAGGAAGACCCATGGAAGGATGGTAAGGTTCTGTCATGGGTGGGAGGACCGTCGGCATTTATATCTGTTTTGTTAATTTAGTTGTAAGTGTAATTTCTAGTTCTATTGGTTAATTAATGAATTGCCTGATCCGTCAATGCCAAGGGCGGGGTACACGTATATACCTACTCCCCGCATTGATTATATCAAATTGTATAACATCCTGTTATAATTGATTAATTATCAATTTAATTTCAAATTTGCGCTAACCATTTACCGATTGAAACAGGCACAAGGAAAAATGAGTCGGTATGATAATCTTGTAATACAAATTTTTACCCTTTAAACTGCTACAAGTCGATAAGCTTCCAGTTCGAAAATGCGTTTCCAGTTTCAAGTTGGTTAGGTTTCGTGCCCGACACTTTGTTAACAATATAGCTAATAAGTACACTTGAACAGAAGAGAAGAATAGCGATAGGAAACATTTTCTGAATTTTCGTTGAACTTTCAACGACATTTCAACTGGTCCAGATCTTTAATTTGATATAGAGACAGGTTGTCAGGAAAAATAGACAATTTACATAACAAACTGAAAAAATAGATCTTTTCACATATCTTTCAAACCTGATTGATAATTTTTTTTAGCATACACTCTGAGAAAGGTTTAAAAATTGCATTTTAGTATTGATCTTATATCTACCAGGCCGTCACAATATTTCTACGAGTGTCATATCCTCGATTACTATATTGTGGGCTACTATAGTGTCGACAAATACAAATAATTTTTATTACTATAAATACAAATAATATAACGATACAACGGTATAAACAAGTTGTGATTACTGCATGTATTCCGGCCTATTGGCCTTACTACATTTATATTCTTGAATATTACAATATATTATACACGAATTTTTTTTTTTACAATGTTGTTTTGCTAGTCGGGAAAATACACAATAAAAACCCGAGGACTCATTATAGTGTCGTCGATCTGTTCGAGGGGATGGAAGTGGCCGGCCGGTGGGGTGCTAATCCGTCGGAAATAATCCCGAGGTCGGGTACTCCGCGGCGACGTGTCGGGGGTCGAAGGAGGGGCGTGACCGGACAGAGACAGGTGAATGGCAAAGGGGACCAACTGGCAGAGGACAGAGACAACGCGCTCTGAACATGTTTTTCCACTCCGTTAGCGCCTCTTTTCCGCCTCCACCGTGCATGTGTGCCCCAGCCGGCCTTCCCTCGCCGTTAGGCTTCATCCGTCCGCATTTATTCCAAAGCCGGGCCCGCTCGGCTTTTAACAATAAAACGGATTATCGTACCTCCAGAGTGGGGGATTTCACCCCCCACTATAATCCTACTGAAAGGGGCCTACTGAAAGAAAAGCAAATATCTTTATTCACCGCCGATCAATTTATATCAAACATTAGAACATACTATTGTCAGCCCCAAAATGTTCAACCGCGTATCCTCTCCCGAGGAATCTTGACAAATGACATTAATCGGAATATTATTACACCGGGATTAGAATTGTCGAATGATTGGCTTGAAATTGAAGCGATAAACATTATATATCAAATTTATAGTTTAACATACCTGTTTTGTGGTCTGCGAGGGGTTGGAATACCGTAGATTTGTTGTGTTTCTGTCTCTCTCGCTGGTTCGGTCTTTTGCTAGACCGGTTTCGGCTGCTCGCCATCTTCAGTAGCGGTGTCAGTCACTTTGGATGTCGCCGCTACTGAAGATGGCGAGCAGCCGAAACCGGGCTAGTAAAAGACCGAACCAGCGAGAGGAAACAGAAACACAACAAATCTACGGTATCAAATTTATAGCTCTAGTGTAGTGAACGGTATCTAATTATGTGAATTATTGGGTGGGTGGGGGCGAAGTTCAACATATTTGAAACCTTTTAAATGGTTAATACGTCACACATGTCTTAAGCGGGGAGGGTGGTGAAACATGATGTCTCTCTCTCTATCGCTCTGTCTAAAAGGATTGAGAACTAATGCACCATCGGCATATTATTGGCGGACCGAAGGAATTCAACCCCGAATCGCTCTCCGGCCGGGGGCTTACTATAACCCCCCGCCGCCGGGGCACCGTGTCTTTGATCTCTTTATATATCGGATACGCCTTAAAAGCAACAGAATAATCCCGGAAAGGCTTCGTTCGCCTCTTTTGAGCGGCAGCTCAACCGAAAAAAATTTTTTTTTTGCTCTCGATACCGATCGCAAGATAAATCCGAAAGTAATCATTTTTATCAGCAAACTGACCGACAAAAAGTTACAAGACGGACAATTGCGGGATGACAAATTCCTCATTGGGAAAAATCTAAGCATATAAATGAAAGCACAATGAATAACCCCGTTGAAAAACTCGTCATTTTACAATAATCAGAGTTCAATATATAGCGGTACAATTTACTAAATAAAAATAACTGCATTTGAATTACTTAAGGAGTATATTCAATTCCAAATAAAAGAAATTAATAAAAAATACTTTTCTAAACTCCATATCTTATTGAGTCTTCCTCTTTTTTTCTAAACATCGCGTTTTAGCGTTAAGCATAGTAAATTAATGTTTACTACACTTAACTTATTATATGCTTAATATTTTTGCATGTTTTTTGTTTACCGCTCTTATTTGTTCTATGTGTTCCAAAGAGAGGTGTTGGATTCCAATGAGATTGATGTCATATGGGATGATTGGGCGGATAAGCATATATCGATTGCACAAAATGGACTATAAAAACCGATAAGAACAAAATATTACAAAATTACCGATATTAACTTTACCGAAGGTTATTTTCCTTGTATCAACATGAAAAGTACAGATGCAGTTCATTCAAAAATCTCTCTCTTCGTTCCTTGATTGGCTCACAGATTCTCGATGAAACTTTCGTCTCAAAGCTGGCCCCACTGACGCCACCACCTCCTCCCCAACTTAAAGTAATCCCCAAGTCAAACAGTGGACTTCCAAGTAAGCCTTTAGTTAGTTGTTCAATTGAACTTTGACCGATGAAAATCCTATAATCCCGGCCTGTGACGGGAATCTCCACCCGTTCGGCCAATGTAACCTCTCCGCCGGATATCGGGCCAATAAAAAATTAAATCCCGAATATAATGGGGAGATGAACAATTTTAATATTATTGACAATGGATTCCGTTCCATTTATGAAACGAAAATAATTGGACTGTTAATAGGCCATTATTATTTCATCAGCTAAACTATTGACTATGGCGAAAAGGCGAAAACGGTCTAGTTGAGGACTGGATAGGCGAGTGAAATATCAATTGAATATATCAATTATTTTGAGCTGTGCTTTATTTAGTTAGTTTAGGAATGAGAGTAAATCAAAAGTAGAAGGAACGAGCTATAGGCTGATCCATTCTTGGTGTAGAAGAAATTGAAGGAAGGAATAGAAATTATTTGGGATTTAATGTAAATTATTCGAACGGCTGCGGGGGTTAGACGGGGGGGGATGAATAGGGGAGGAGAGGGGTACTGGACTGAATAAATTATTGCACTTAGAGGAAATGGACGTGCCGTGTAAAATCGGTTTTAGGCGCTTCAACGTCCAGAAGCGGTGGATGAATGCCCGAATCGAGGTTTGCAAACTCCATTCAACCCTTGCCTTCTTTCGGCCGGCATTCCCTCCAGTAATATTGCCAATGCATTGCTTCCTCTGACAATGCAATTTTGGAAATTACTCCCCAGTAAATTTTTATTTCACTCCGTCATTATTAAGAAAGGTATACAGGATACCAAGTATAAATTGTTTCAAAAGAATTATGAAAGCGATAACTATTTAACTAACCGAAAGCTTTACATTTGGATAATGCTCGGGTTTATAATTAATTAAATACATTCGTTGCAATAGCGATATTACTGTGGAATGCGAGTTTGCGGGTTCGGGAAACAACCGCATCGGTGCGGTTGAAATTTGGACATTGTATCCGTTCGTAATAGTTAGAATGTTGTAATTGAAAGAGCGCGGTTTGAACAACTGAAATTCCGATTCCATTCTATCTAATGACCCTCGTCGCTCAATCGTTATACCGAAACAACTATTATCCGACTTCAGTCGGCCTACTCTTCATCAGAAACAACAGTATCCTTTGACAGTGGAACAACGGTCGGGTGCGATTATTTTAAAGCTCAAATTGCCCATTGAAAACCATCGAGTGGGCTCCAATTCGAGGATCCGGCGGCCACACGGGATATGCTCGGAGGAAACCAGCTTGTTTATTCGGCGTCCCATTATTTTCAGAACAAATAACGTACACCGTTTTCAATCGCCGATTACCCGACAGCTAATAGTAATATTATTATTCGGGTGGTACATAATTTCAATGGGGGCATCGAGCCGGGCGACAGGGTTATTAGTTCAAAGTGGGAAAATTAACATTTAACCTGGGTGAATGGGGAACTGTTGTCAAACAAAATTAGAAGTATTACTGCGAAACAATGGTATCTATTTTGACCTGCAATCACTTATAATATTTATCTCCCATAAAGATATAATCGTAACGAAAGTAACAATTATTCTTATTATCTCAATTTAAACCTAGTATGAGCTTCCATTGTTTAGGGTACTTAAAGGTCGAAAATAAGGTCCTGCTAAAGGACCGGATAAAAAAAAATTCCATTTCAACGGAGAATGTATGTACGCATCATTGCGTATCATCATGTACGTTAGTGTAGCACTTATGTATTGGTTTTCAGTCCATTGTCACTACACTGAGTAATCATCTTTAGTTATACCGACTTAGAACTTCGGTGATTCCTTTTTATATAATTTTTTGTCGCAATTAGCGAATCCGAAAATCGGAAATCTCTATGAGTGGTGGCCCGGATCCGCACCCTACTTAAGTCTGTTGAAAACTGAACGGCCCCAGACATCTCAATATTGGCTCTGTTCACTGCGCTGTTGACAGAAAGGCTTTATTACAACGGATTAGAGACCAAACAATGAGACCTCCCTCCCTTCCTCTCTCCATCCCTCTCTATCGCTCCCGCTCACTTCACAATATCGCCGTCCTTTTCTGGGTTTTTGCATTTTATCTCGCCGCAAACTCCCATCCAACGGCGGCTAGTCCGAAAATACCGACGGAAATTGACGGAAAACCTTTTGTCCATTATGGCATAACAACCGGGAACATAGTCGGGATTACTACTGGTGTGTTGTCTGCCAAAAGCCAGATTTCCAAACTTGTCCCTACGATTTTGTATTTGAATTATGGTATTAGTGCAATAGCATGGACGCCGTTGTGTAATAATATTACATTATAGTATAGTAGCATTAATATTATATAGTAGCTCGATAAATACTGTTTTGTGAAATAAGTGAATGTATCACGTAAGTAGGGCAAATTGTATTTGAAATTTGACTAATTCATTTTTCTCCTATATATAATATTCTTTTATTAGTAACACTGATTAACTCCTACCGGTATTTTAACAATCTCAAGAAAAGAAAGTTCGGAGTCGTTCTCAATGTTTTGAATTCAAACAAGAATTTAGAAGTTATACAGGAGATGTGGTAGTCCGGCGTGGGGTTTGTGCACGGTGTAGTGTAGAAAGAAACAGAACTTTGCACTCCAAGCCCCAGTTGTGGCGAAGATGGGGAGATAAATCTTTCAGTTCCGTTCTCTAAGTTTGCGGGGCTGAAATTTAATTATGAAGAAATGCCGGTTCAAATGTCCCGAGCTGTGGTGGGCCGCTGGCCGGCCACCACTAACTGGAATAGGCGAGATACGTTAAATTGTAAGCACTACATTTTATCATCATTTATTTAATTTGAAATTTCTATACCTTTTGAGATCGAACGTTTTTAAGTGTACGCTAACATTTTGTGCCCGCCCGACCATTTTATTAGCCCAATTCTCGACGTCCTCGTATTATCGTTATTACAGCGGTTATGCCGAAGGAGTAATGACGAGAGGGTGTGGGTGGGGGTGTAGGCGGTATAACGCACAAAGATTTATGCGATGTGAATACACGAAGCGGGAGCGGCAGAGGGAGGCTATGATAATTATCTCTGGTTGGGGGGGGAGTGAGATGGAGGGAGGACGGTCATTAATTTGCATGGCGGTCCTCAGAGCGGCTATGACCATTAATATGTCAGCCCATAATTACTGCACACTTTTTATGCCTATGTCACTCTCCGCCCTGGCTAAAAACACTTTCAAACCCGGCCATCGTCGAGGGTTTTCGGAAAGCATTCTCAGCAAATATAGGCCGATGTTTTTTCTATATTTCTTTACTTACCGTCACTGACAACTGCAGAGAGCCAGCTAATCAAATCGAATTTCCTCATCTTTTTCGAACAGGCTCTTTGATTAAATAAAATTCCACGTACACAATTTTATTTTAAATTAACTGCACCCGTATACGTTAATCGACGACGCATTGAATTCCACCTATACGTGGAATTAATATTGGGATTTTATTATAATTAATTATTAATTGTGTCCGCTGTGGTTCGTATTAAATATATCTGTAAAATCAATTGTTGGGCGGGTATTCCATCTTCCCGGAACGTGATGTGAACGTAAATGCCGCCTGTACGAATTCCAGGGCTCTCGTCGCTCCCTTTGTCTCAATCCCTAATTAAAAGCAGCTTAACCTTCTTGATTCAAACAGTAAAATGATACTACTCCAATTATACAAATAATTAGACAATTAAAACGAATGAATTCGAAATAATTTATCTAGAAAACGTTTTATAATAGTTTTCTATTTCATAAAATTTCATAGAATCACAGTATTATGTTACCTTTATACTAGACCTCGTCCGTTGTGGGGGAGGGCGATAGGCCCACTTTCTCTTGGCATATTTTGGTAAGACTCTGTATCATTCGTGTTACTGAATTATATTCGCTTCCTTTGAGAATGTGTAATATCTTTCTCGCCGAAAATAACTTATAAAATTTAAATTTAATACAAATGAATTAGTTCGTATAACTCTTCAGTCTTTCTTCTGGGGGCACAGACAATAGGTGAACAACTACCACATTCCTATAGTCACTCCAGACATTAGAATTTTAATTAGAATATTAAACGTAATATATCGAGGATTACAAGCATTGTTTATTGAATGGAAAGAAATTATGAACAGACTATTAATTTATTCTGCGAAGTCGCAAAACATTTTATTTCACACAAGTTAATTATGGAAAATACGCGTGAATAATATATGTCCATATTATCTCGGATGCGTTCTACGAATTACCAAATTTTGGCGATAATATGTCCATCGTAGCAAGATGTAAAATGTACGGTGGAGTGAACGCGTGTCCAGTGTACTGGGAGCTAACATGTTATGTTAGTTTCGCGTTGGGAGCTGCCTCAATCGGACAGAGGATCGCTCCTATTAATTGATAATTTATCGGCCCCAGTTTTGGTTGGCCCTACAGGACCAAACTGCCCCTATAAATCTATAAACTTTCCCCTCCACTGGTCGCCGGGGGCTTGAACTAATTGTTAATTTAATTATAGCTTTAATATTGAGTTAATTTGAGCTACTCATTTGATGGTATTATGTATATAATTCCTTGTTTAGTTTAACTTATTACTTATTACTGAGGTAGAATTATTTTTATTTTTCAAATTTTCACCTCGACTTGACACAATACAGCTGCATCCAGGATGCTCCTTTGTAACAATTTAAGTATAAAACTCAGATGCATATTCAACCTATTCGGAGTTGGCTGAAAATTACATCATTCAAAGGTACCCTCCTATAATCCAATGGCAACATTAATATTTTTACAGTTTCTGAGTTCAATTATAATTAATTATTTATAAAAGAATATACAACATAATACTTGTAAAAAACCAACGAATAAAAAATAAATTACAATGACGGCCTATGTGATAATAAAAGTAGGGAAGCATAAACCCGATGTAAATCATTTGGCACACAATTAACAATAGTAAAAACGGTATTAATAAATCGTTTAAATCTGTATACAACACTGTGAATGTCAAGTTATGAGTTCGTCTTTATTCAATTCATGTGTATAATCGAAAGGTCTGCCAGCCGGAAAATATGATTATGTATAACGTCTATTATGTGAAAAAAATGTATATATTAATGGAACTCTACATGGTTATTTGCAGAAACTCATTCTTACGCACGTGAAAAATACTGGTATAAATGTTTAGGAACTTTTTTTTCTTGTCTGTTGGATTAATTTGGTATCGTTTATCGATTAGACAATGATTCGTAGTTTCGACCATTTAAAAGAACCGTGAAATGCAATATTAATTAAAACGGGATTAGTCAAACAAAAATTATTTTGTTCAATTAACAGTTGTAATGACGTTTAATTTAGGAATTGGGAATTACCGGTAGGTTCATAACTTTCAATCGATGGTAGACATTTTATTAAACATGTTTAATGTTTGTACATGAGCAATGGAAAATTGAATGGGTAAATAGATATATATTTCTCCATTCTGGCAATGCTTTAGATCTGTGTATGACACGGACATTTTCCAGAGTAAATATTTATGTAATACTGTAGTCTTATTGTATCGGAGAGGGGCTGTATTCAACTAAAACTAGATGGTCACGCAGTTTGTTGTGGCTCTCCGAGGACAGCTGAAATTCAGTTGGGCAAAGCCCAAGAATATAAGTAGTTTTCATCCCATTTCAGTGATTTCAGTTTAAATAAGCTTCTTATAGTTCGTTAACTTTTGCTACCTGCTTTGGACCCAATGCCAACTAATCTGCAGAATAGGACACTGAGCTGGAGCGAAGTTATTCCGAACAGTCATCTGGGCTGTAATACCCGGATAGTAATAATCAAATAAATAACTTAATTTAAATTTATCGTTTAATAGGATTCCCCTGGTATTTCACCACGGAAATTGAGTTTCTTTCAGAATTGACAATTATATTACTCGTTGTTAATAATCGACGAACAATTTGATCCGAATTAAGATATTCTTGTTTTATTAATAATCCGCGTCAATTTTTCATCGTGTTTACATTAAATATTATCATATATTCCCTTTTTTTAGGTTAATGAGTGAAATACTTCACTAGAATTAATGTTAACATTTTACAAAGTTGAAATACCAATTACTGATTTAAATCATTCCCTGGTTCTAAGGCTTGACTTCTCTCAGCGAAAGCATTGGCATTACTTCCGAGTTCACCAGGATAATTTATCCTCCGAGCACTTAGATCGAACCAGGTGTGCGCCCATTAAATTCCTCCCACTCCCGAGCACTTTGAATATTAATTTAAATAAAGCCCTTTTGAAACGCGTCAAGGAGCATTTTCCTCCCGGGCCAAGCGAACAATACAGACTTTGAAAGCCAATACACTGTTTGTTTTAACAAGTTCAACGTTAACGAAATATTAAATTTTTAATCCTGCATTGTTTATATTGTTGGTATTTTTTTGGTTAATAGCATGAAACGTTTATAATAGACTATTCGACAATTCGTCAGGTGTCAATAATTATATTCCTCGAAGGCACTTTATCTTTTCTGAATGATTCTTATATCCGATTTGACCCTCAATATATGTTATGTTCCAGCGATCTAAGTTTTACAAAAGTGTGGACAACACATTTTAACAACAATTTCTATACGGTAGTTGTCAGTTCACTCATTTCACCAATGATCGATTTAAAGTTGTTACCGGACTGCAAATAACCAGGTCTTACAATTGTTGGTTACGTTGTGCGTCTATGATTCATATATATTTCAATTTAGTAGGAACACTTCTTGAACAACTTTCTATCGTTTTATTGTTTCGTACACAAGTCATTTCGAAATCCCCTCAGCGTTTAACCGTCGGATTGGACCTTTCCTCCGTATACATACAAATGAAACGGACGCGCTGTGGTACAGAAGACAAACAACAATTAAAAGCGGAGCCGACTGAAGGTGTATTTAAGGTTGGACATTAAAAACCCGGGGGAGAGATTGAAGACAGGGATTGGCGGGATTGGAGGGGGGTAGCGGGGCTATTAAGCGGTTCAGTCGAGCGACGATTTGAAGCCCGGATCAATGCGCCCCGCATCGGAGACATTGCCGAACCCCGGGCCCCTTTTCAATCTCCATACCCGCCTCCTTCTTTTGCCCCCAGAACTAGTTGAATTCCCCTCCTCCTCCCGCCGCCCTCGGCAAATTGCACTTTCACGCTTGGTAACTGGATTCCTTCCAGTTTATACACCCCGCACGAGGCCGCATATGGAATAGTTTGAAACCGTCGGAGCCTCGAAAAATTTAGTATGACCTGCAGAATGCGTTATATACGAAAAGTAAAACCAGTTACTGGCCGAAAAAATATTTATACTCCATTAGAATACTCTACTGCTAATAGTAACAACTTCGAGTCTCGCTGCGGACTAAGAGTTCTTAATTTTGAATGCGATTTTAATGTTCGGTAATTTACCTATCGCTGTTGTTGGCTTTCTGTGATTTAACATGCTTAAATAGCGATGAATCATGCAGGCCAGCGCCCAACGTAATATTGCTACCTAAGCGGCTATTGTTAACATCGCATTAGACTATATCATTCCCACAAATTTAAGAAATTCCTGGTGTCATTAAGTACATCCAAAAATTGTGCGTGTTTCTTTTGAGGATTTTATGAATACGATAGATGTGAACTCGTGTTTTTGAATCGCCAGAATGATTTCTTCGCGTGCATCAATTGTACGAAACTAAAAAATTAATCTTTATTGCACGATGTATTGGGACGTATGAGCGTGTTCGTTTTTCTTTTATTTGTAGACTGGTAATTAAATCAGCTTACTTTGTTCTGTTGCACCACAAGTGTGGTCGTGGAGGAAGGCGCCTAAACATTTCATTCTGCGGAAGGCCATAAGTTATAATTTAAAGGGATCGTTGCATGGATTAGGCGCTCTCCGAACTAAGGAGGTTGGGAAAAGGTAGTGGGGTATACTCGGTTCAGGGCTTGGCATTTGCCTTAACGGCCGCTCTGGGCCATGAATCAAGCACAATGGCCGGCGTCTTCTGCCGCTATGATCTATGGACACAGAACAAAGTAACCGTCTCCAGTATCAAAACTGAAAGTCCGATTAAGAAAATTTGGGTTAATGCGTTCGATTATTAGTTCCCATCTCATATAACCGGAACCCTTGCTTTGTCGAAGCAAACTTCGCACGAGTCAAAGTATAATATTGCTATATAATGCACTGTTTATTTCGGTACGAAATATACTTCAGCACATGTATATGGATCCCAAAGCATTAACTGCACCCCAAACACAGAACAATTATGCAATTAACAAATAAAACACCCATTTTATATTTAATAAGGCGTTGACATTAAACACCTCATGGCTACTTTCCGCTAGAGGGGTAGAGAAAATTTTTAAAACGGGACAGTGAACGCCGCTTCTGTTGAATTTAAGTGTGAATAATATGACTTACATTGTTCTCGCTGTTCTCAACGGACTCAGAAAGAGTTTGAATTTTAATCTCCGAAAGAAGCGGGCCGTTGAAGGATATTTCATTTTAAATGTGCCATGACCGGGTGGGGCTTTTTTAATTCGCGCCGGAGCATGACTCAATAAACACGGCATATAAGGTGAATAGTATAATACCGAGTTAAATAAAATCATATCTTATACCGGCATCTGGAAAAATTTCATAGTGTTTTTACTCTTTTCATTCCAGCTCAGTGTGCTGCGTTACGAAACTGTGGATTACTAAATGGTACACTTTCAATTTGAACATAATCATTAGCTGTAATTACGTTAGTAAATATCAGTTCTTTCTGGATTATTTTCTTCTGTTCGTAGCTCGATACATTATTCGGTTCGTGACTTGAATCAATAAATTCTCTCCAGCTCCGGTCTGCGAAAATGTATTTCTTACTTCTTTCAATGACTATTTATTCATTCCCCGTCTTCTCACTTCCGTATAATGCAAGCTCGTTTCCAAATTGTTATCAAATATTCAGTTGGCGCACCCTGAAAGAAAAAGGGAGTACAAACTGGAGTACGACCGACGGACCTAGTCTCCTTTTACAAATGGGTATTACAGAGCATCCCGTATTATTTCCGGATAGTTTCTGAAATATCAGTTAGGATTAGAAAACAGTTCGGGTCGAGAGAGGGAGATGTGACCGGTCGGAAGGGGAGTTGACCCGGTTATGGGCCCTTCGGGAACAACCGGAGTGTCCAAACTTGTAACCTGCCCCATTAGAATGCAAGACACGTCTCGCTCATTTCGCAATTACTCGGCGATCGATATATAGCTCAGGGCCCGATATGTTGCCCTGCCCGCCCCCGCCAAGCCCATTCCCTTTTATTAGTCTCATTAGGAATATTTTTTCCCTCCCCGACAGTAGCAGAATCACGAGTGTAAATCGCCGCCCGTTATTTTGGAAATAATGCAAAATTCTGACGGACAAAACACAACGAAGCGACTCATTCGCTAAAGTTGGACTGGGTTTCATTTGTTGATTGGCGCGGAATGGATGAAATATGTTGACGAAAAAGTGGTTTTAGTCAATAAACAATGTTCTTCACATCTATACCAGTATTAATACATTAATTTCATTGGCCATTCTATAGATTAATCTTAAATTTATTCATGTTCTTTAATATTACATTTGGTTTGAAATCGTGTTCCATTTATTCGTTCAATCTTTGATCCAACTATATAGCTTGAGTTAGTAGCTACATTACTTATAATTTAATAATATATAAGTCCATTCAATAGTTTTATTTATCTTGTCTATACAGTCAAATGGAGTACATTAAAATAACTGTGATTCCCACAGTAAACTGGGAGTCATGAATATTGATGGTGTATAAAGGGGCCAAATAACAGTCTTACTTTTCGGCCCAACAATGCTAGGTCACCGCCTAATACTTTGTTTCTTCTCTAATTCCCCTTGAGCTTCACAGTTTCTGTCCCATTCTTCGAAAAGTTCACCTAGCCTACGACACCTTTCTTCTTCGCACAAAACCTGATACCTTACTTTTCGCGAATTTGAATTTCTAATGAATAATTCCATCCATTACAACCTATACGGCGTTCTATTCGATCGATTCCCTCTGACTCCCGGTCACTTTATATTAGCCGAATAACGCCCAAACGTAATTCTCTCGCGTAGCAAACTATATTTCGACTTAAGTGGTTTAGACAACGCAGTGATAATTGAGGGGAAAAAACCCGCGCTAGGAAGGAAGGAAGGACACTAATTAACTTTACGGGCTTAATTGCTTTTCTCTTTTTCTTTTTAAAGGTTTTTGTTTCCTCGCATTTTCCGTTTTTTTTTTATATAACTAAAAGCTTCTTTTTCAGAAGGGATTCAATTTTGATTTTATTCCTACCGTCTTGAATCCCTCGAACACACGGCATTTTGTTTATTTTATAAATTCGTACTCGACAATAAATCATTTAAGTAATTTAGTCAAGCTGTTGCCACCCCCGAGAAGAAAGTCAGAGATTTATTATGACCGAAAACTTCGAGAAATTGGGCGTTTCCCAGCGACGATAAAACCGAAGTCGATACGCTGTCTCGACTGGGATCAATTACAATTTACGGATTCCAGCAATATGTTGGTGATGGAAACTGAATGTTGATTTCTGCCCGGTGGCTAATTGAGTAGGACAATTGCCGGCGTGCGGTTCTGGCCGGGGTCACAGGAAATGAAACGGGAACAACTGAATTGTGCGAATCGGCGCGAGCCTTTTCTCTTCCCGGGCGGCGCTTGAGGTAAATGAATCTATTCGGTATTCAATGAGGGACAGGAAACCACCCCCTCCCCCTCCCCCAGCTGTATCACAGTTCAATTCAAACTGCGATTCAATTCCACTTCAGTTCAACACACATACACACACACACACACGATAACTCCTTTTACGAAGCAAACGTCATTCCCTACGGTTCCGTCTTTTATCTACTTTCTTCTTCATGCCACTGCCGACTCATTCATAAAGTAGTGAGAAATTAATTTCAAGCGATATATTAAAATAAAATTGGAACGCGAGTAGTTTATTATTATTTATCAGTTAATTACCCCAGGCAAAACTAAATCGGCCGAAAATTGAAAAAGTGATAGTATAACTCTTGCAGACTATTTTGTTGCCGGAAACATTTATTTAAAACTACAAATTGAATAGTCGATATCGAATTATATTACGTTTACCTACTTATGAATAACTGGCAAATCTATTCGGAATTTTGAATACTGGATTATGAACATCCAGTGGACATTTCTCGAATGTCCACTAACGAAGAGTAACTTAAACTGAATCAATCTCCGGCCTCTGAAGGAAATACATATTCTTATGGGTGTAAGAATATTTTTGTTATTATTTCTATATCCGTAATAAATTCAACTAGTTGAAAAAATTGTTATTAACCTCTATATGGGGGAGAGGCAGGAAAAGTTCTGCCATTAGACCAAGTCAGGGATTAGAGACACGAGATCGCAAGAATTATAGTATTTGATACTATTAAATAATGCTTGCCACGAATATTCGAATTGGGGATATAAATGTTTTCATTATATTGCCGATTGAGGGAAGGACCCGACCCATTCGAACCAATTACCCGTCTGTCTGGCACCGAAAGCCGTTACAGCGAAACTAATTTCGTGAGACACGTACACGGCCGGCCGAGTCCGCTGAACTGTTGTGTTACGGCCATTTATTGACAGGGACCCGGCGGTGACTAAAAAGCTCGGTTAATTGGTTTCAATTGTGAAACGATAGCGATAGCGGTTTTCTGCCCGCCCGCGGTTTTCGGGGCCGCCGACGAATTTTAAGCCCCGGCGGGCTTTTAAATTGAATCGCCAACTAAAAATTCGCCGGATACCTCTGTTTTAATTGCTAACGACGTTGGATTTATTTTTTCGCCGCCAACATCCCCCTCCCTGTCGTCCTGAATTGACCCCGTGACACGAGCGAGGAGGAATAATTATAACTCAATCTCGCCGGACGCTGTTCATGCCTCCGGTATTATCCGATTATAGCGATTTATCCCTATAAACGATTTATTTCCATCCAATGGGGAATATTACAAACTTCTAAGCGAAATACGTTTAATTATATCATAATTATACCCCAGGCGAAACTAAATCAGCGAATGACGGCCGAAAATTGAAAAAGTGATAGAATTCTGAACTCTTGCGGACTATTTTATATTTATTTGGATAACCGGAAATATTTATTTAAAACTACAAATTGAATAGTCGATATCGAATTATATTGGTTAATTTACGTTTGCCTACTTATGAATAACTAACAAATCTATTCGGAATTTAGTGATGAAATTGTCGGTTCATTTTTGAATACTGGATTATGAAGAGAAGCATTTGGCATTTTTCCCTCGGCCACCTTTCTGACCTTTCCCTTCTGATCTTTCAAAAGGCTGTTTGAATATTAATTAAACACTTTATAATCACATTAACTTCAGTTAATTACAAGCTCTGGGCTTTTTCCGGAACATAATTTTATTTTGATGGCCCAAATGAGACTATGAAATAAGGACAATTGGACTTAGTTAAAAATTAAAAGGACATGTCAATCTTTTCTCTCCACATTTACTTTGTTCTTCGAATTACTAATGAGTAATTGCCTAATAATTAACATGATTTTCCTGTACTAAATTTACTTAATAAATAACAGTAATCTAACTGCGCACACAGCTAGAAACTAGAGAAAAAATATAACATTTAGGATTTCAATCATTGCTTAAAGTCTAGAACCCAAAAGCAATATCTGAAATAACGTGCCTCTAGATTAGTATCTCTATATTGGTTATGTTCATGAGGGATATTTAATTCAAAGCTATGGGGAAAATTGGGGCAATTGAGTTAACTGTGGTTATAAATATCTCGACCAAAATTAGTGCGGAAATTACCTCGTTACATGTCGCTATTTCGGTCTAAACAACGGATTATTATTCGTCGTTTCATAATTTAAGTATTCTGCGTCGCGGGCAGTCCTTCGGCTTTAGATTGGGTGGACTGTATTTTGAGCGTGTACTACTACACGTCACATTCCAATTCCCATTAAAGCTCCACAAAGGGTCCACAATTTTGGTTTCAGATAAGTAACATTGATTAAATCCTCTTTAACGGATTAAAATCCTTCGACCTCAATTGAAATTATGAATGCACAAACGTAAGTTCGTCTCCATTTATTCGGTACTTAAATTCGGCAACGGAGGAATATGGGTGCATTAAAACGTGATAGGATGTCATTCTACATAAATACCGAGATATAGTATAGTTATTAAAATATGTTGTTTGTAGCAATATAATTATAATAACGAACCCCGAGGATAATCTGGAACTCATTGGTCATTCTAACATAACAAGGAAAGGTTTTCAATGTAACATGTATACATTACAAAATAAGAATCCTTCAGTTATAGCGTCTCTTTGGGAAAGAAAAACTGGTTTAATTTTAAATCAATTGTTTGATTTATCTAAATCATCGGTACGAGCTGGGAAAAATTTGTTGTCTAACCGGAACAAAAGGGAAACTGGGAACGTATCGAGTTAAAAACGAATCCACTAAAGCTATAACTTGTGCCGGTATAAGTCGAGCGGAATTTCGAGGAAGGAGGGCGAGGTTAAAGTTGAACCTGTCTGTGGACTAGGATTCCTTGGGGTCTAAAATCGTATCTGGTACCTTGGCAAGGGGGCGAAGGGGTTAGAGGGAGGTCGGTGGAGGGGGCGGTGGCCGGGGGAGTTGTGAGCCCGCTACCACGAAAATCAATGCTCCCCCATTGCATCCCTTCTCCCCCGTACCTCAAACCTTTCCTCGCGGGCCCCTTTCCAGCCCCCCGATTAAACGTTTATGAGTGGGGCTTTCTCTTTGAAATGGGAAGTGCGTTGAACGGGAAATCGAAATATACACAATTCGTGCAATCTACAAACATTTATTCCGGCCCCGATTTCACGTAGCGGTGGAACACGAACAATTACAATTGATTGAAAAACGACAATGATAGGTAAGTATTTTGCGTATTTATGTCGATTTAAAAAATCATAATCGCGTATTCCAATAATAATAGCAACAATAGTGTCTTTGGAACCCTCTCACTGAATCAGTAGATCGTGTATAACCGCTCTCATTTCAAAGAAACGCTATTTCTATTAAATAATTAATTTTTTATATAAATAATTTATAGTTTCATTGATCTTCTGCCTCCGCTCCATGGTTTGGTCATGCAAAGTTGATTACTTTGGCAGATTGGTTTCAGCTGGTCGCCTCCTTTCTCGCGTATATTGGTGGGCAACGTGTCTGCAGAATGTGGTTAATAAATTACTCAAATAAACTCTCTAAACGTTAATACGAAGTGTGGCGTTCCTCGCCTTTCTATAATACAGTTTTTTGGTTGAAAATTCGGGTAGTTGGGGCTCGAGGGATGATGAGAAAAACAATTATAAGTTAGTAAATAAAATCACTTGCGGAGAGTCCGGACATGTCGACCGTGATAAGGCGAACCGGCTAGCGGGAACTCCTGGTAAGGAATGAAGGAAGTGCTGTTAAATATTGCAGATGGGAAAGCAGTCGCGGGATTAACATTAGAAACAAAAGTTGGTTCAGTCGCACGTCTCCTAGTGGCACGTACCGCTCATTAAAACTCCATTTGGACACGCTCCAAATCCAGGACGACAAAATTTCTATATCCCAATCATTGGACGCATTGACCGATCCTCGTTCAATAGACATCCTCGTGCCCTTGTAGTCAATATCCTCCGTTTAAGCTTCTTGTTCTTGGAGCTGACTAAACATTGAATATGGTCCACATGTGTTCTTCCGAATTTAACGAATTACTTCATCTGCTAAAGAATGTCACTTACGAATGGAAAATAGAGATATAAAAACGAATTAAATAAGCAATATCAATGCTTACGTTGCGTAAGCGTTGAATAACGTTCACTTAATTAGGATGGTAAAAACGTTAATTTAATTAAAAACTAATCTCGTCCGGGATTGTCAGGCGCACATTATTCCTTATTAATCTCATTTCAACCGCCGTTAAAAACAATTTCCTGCGGTAAAAAATAAAAATATTTTAAAAATTCAGAGAGAATTGCGCGAATGGCCGACCATTATGGACAGGGTCGTTCGACCAGTTGGTGTAGGACCGTCTGGGGACAACATTGGAAAAAACTCAAGGTCCGAGTTGCCACAAAAACTTTTACGATTTGAAGGACCGCAATTCTCTTGGGAAATTAAACAACCCTTTCTGCAAGACTTTATTGAACATAATTTTTATGTATTTTTTTTATAGTAAGACTCTTCTCGACGTGAAGAGTTTCTGGTACGAATAATTCTCATTCTAATCGACTGTTCATTTATAATTTTATTTACCTGCCCTGTGATTTGCAGATAAACGCTGCAACTGAAGCAACCTTATCTAGTACTGTTATGTTATGATATCATGCTCATTGTTAATCGTTAAGTAAAGGTAAAAGGAATGAAGCCTAAAGACAAATAGCTTAAGCTCAGTTTTCAAGTAAACTACCCCGCATAATGTATTCCTATGAAAATATTACTACCGCTTCCATGACAGCTTATGTATGAGATGGCGCTAGAATGTTCTTTTTGTCTGGTAGCGCTGTATATAGGTCTATAATCCTTAAACTGATAAGATTACGCACTCGAGGATTATTTAAAAGCAATGGAAAAATGTATTCGCCTCCAGAGAACATGTAACAGGACGAATGAAATCGTGGAGGGACAGGGATGAATAATATATAAAACGTTTCATTTTTTTATTCTTTATTTATTTTTTAATTTTTTTACATTTCTTGCCCATTACAAGCTTTAGTTCCACTGAAAATAACATTTACACTATCTACATCTCACATTTATGTTGTTAATATTTCCATTTGCATTATTTACAATAAGGTTTCACACACATAATATCCTCTAAACATTAGTTAACTTTCAATTAGGGTAACTCGAAGATTATTTTTGGGACAGGTACGGAACCTCGGTATTGGGCGGTCGGGTATGTACAAAATTAAATTTTATAAAAACCAACCGACATTTTTTAGTTTTTTTTTTAACAAATCTCTTCTCTGTATAAATCCCTTTTCGTATACAACATCTCTCAATAATATTTCTCCTTTTTATAAAACTATACAAAATTAATTACAGATATTTACAATTCCTTTTTGTGCCGAACAGGACTCGGTGGGGCGAAAACCAAAGGCTTTGGGTTCACACTAAGGGCGTTCAAAATCATTATATCTCGAAATCAATTTGTCTAATCATAATTTATAACAACTTGCTAAACAATGGTACTATGACGATCAGGATTGAGAACTTTGCGTCCCACTTCATTAATTTATACCTACTAACCACTATTGTTCTCAACTACGATTATTGTAACTACATCAAACCTCATTATTTTGGTTAAATTTAAAAGTCACAAAACATGTCACAGTCTACGTGATCTCCAATAAAAAATAGCTTCCGTTTATATACTTTTTATATTTATTTTACATTAAATAATTATATAAATCGATTGTCATGCAAACTGTTTTCTCAAAATG
This sequence comes from Lethocerus indicus, assembly GCA_019843655.1. Taxonomy (NCBI): domain Eukaryota; kingdom Metazoa; phylum Arthropoda; class Insecta; order Hemiptera; family Belostomatidae; genus Lethocerus; species Lethocerus indicus. The sequence goes on along the minus strand of JACDQD010000004.1, from coordinate 28,375,437 downwards.
TACGATTTCTAAGTTGAGTTTTCTCTTGGGAAGCTATATAAGAGAGTACTTCTGGATTAGTTTTCTGTTAAACATTGAATACGATTTATAGTTACTTCAATTATATTTTACTAGTGGCCACAGCTATAATTTACATTAAAGTTATTTACTTTTAATACATATATATTTATATTTATTTTCTAGTTACAGGTAACCGTACATTTTGACAAATTTATACATGAGCGCGCGAAGAGTCCTCTTAAGTTCGTAACACATTTTCGGTAAACAAGGATTGTTTTACAATAGTATCTGATCAAATAAAATGCACTTACGGTAAAATACAAACGCTTCAAATGACAAATACATAACGTTATTTAAAAAAGCTACGGCCACTACTTGTATATATAACGCATTAGTGAACAATCACATTTCGAAGTTTTATATAGTAGCCGCCGTTTTACTTGTGTTAATTAGTGACCTTAATAAGACTAAAATACAAATTGGGGTTAACGCACGATTTTGGTGTCAAGTTGCAAAATGAAGGTCAACATAAACTATTCTCCTGTTGAAACACTATATTGAGAAAGAAGTTAACCCACTACATGTGTGGCCAATAATTAAACATTTATAATTTACAAGTGAGGCAGCACACATTTTAAATATTGCTCAATTGGGTCCATTTTGAAGCCTGTGAGGCAATGATATACCCCAAGAATTCGTGAAGGTTGACAGTACTTTTGTTTTCTACCAAGAAAAAAATCAAAATTACAAATTTAAGGCGGTATTAAACGGTAACCTTGAAAAATATCAAGGCGTATGTAAATTCCGATTTTGAATAATGCAATAATGTCGAGTGTCAGAAAATAGTAGAAAATGGGATAAAATGTTTTCCGACCCTAATGTAGGTTTTTCCTTTTAAAATAGAGAGCAAAATAAAATTCTCCCGGATTTATCCGGATTACAGCCCTTTTAGATTTTTATAAATAAGACAAAGAAAAACTACTAGACTAGAATAAAATATGGTTATAAATTTATGAGTGCAAATTTGTAAGGGGGTGAAATTAATTTAAGTTTCTCAATGGATGAGGGAATTCGAACAATTTTTAATATTTTCAGATGAAAAAAATATTAGTCAGATGGCGTGAGGATTTATGTGTTGTATTAATGGACTTATACTGTAATATATCATCTTAACGATAGAAGTTATTTAATATCACGGTTCTTGCGGTCATCTGGCCCCGGTTTCACGATTGGTCTTTTGTTAGACTGGTTTCGGCTGATCGCCATCATCAGTAGATTGGTGACTTACTTAAGCATGTTATTAAGCATATACTGTCACATCACGTATTATGTTATACTTGCAGCTGTTATACAGGCAACCAACATACTTTAGTGAGTTACCAATCTACCTTAGATGGGCGAGCCACAGGTCTAACAAAGGCTCATCCAAGGGAACAGAGTCAAGATCACAAGAAACACGGTATTTGAAACTCTCGCTGATCACATAAAAGGTGTTTTAAATTTATTTAATACATTTTTCATGTAGAAGATATCAATAATCGGAAATTATTAACGATTAGTACAACGTAAAAAATAATAAATTTAGGAAAGTGAGTTCAATAAGCTTATAATAAACTTCGTCTATTTATAAATATATCCTTTTAGTAAGAAATAAGAAGTTATAATGAACAGAAACATCGTTTAAAATATTGAGTTTGCTCTAATATATAACATTGAGCACCATATAACACAGGTTATATTAATATACGATTTCACCTAATCGGAGATATCCCACTTAATTGAATAAATATTCAGGGAATCATGTTCAATATCATTTGTACTATTCCAAGCTCGCGCACTTATGCAATATCGTTTTCCATAAATGTATAACAAAAGTAAAAATTCCTACATACGATCTTGACGATATGAGTATATCGAAGTTATATGTTAAAGAATTTAAAAGAAACTTAACGACGTCGTTCAATTCTTGAAATTAGACGAAACTAAAGAGTGGGTATTAACTACCTCATTGCACAGGTAGCGAGTAGCGACGATAGCATTTATACGTTCTTAATTTGCTTAAATTCTATATCACACCGACAATTTCTACTCTATAGGTACTTAAATTAGCACGTGCAAGGAAAAACTGGGTTTTTCTTTTATTTTATTCTGTTTCAACCCTACGATTCTAACGATTCTCAAAAATATTAATGGTTACGTAGTTTTTACGACATCGACTCTACTTATATACGACAGAGGGCAGAAGCGGGACCGCTACAGGAAGATTTAGTATTGGCATGGCAGTGTCAGACGTTTGAAATCTTATGCCTAAATACAAATCCGATTTCAACTAACACTTTCGGGCCCGAATTTCGATTAAATATCATATACATTTGGCAGTACATCAACTATCGATCGAGAACCAGTACGAGGCGGACTATCTTACCCACGAGTTGTACTCGTAAATTTAAAAAAAATTGTAAATAAATTTAGCGCTCACTCTGAAAATAGTAAAATGTAAATTATTCGATAGGTATTTCTTTAAAATTCGCAGTATTATTGCCTTTAACGATTTACTGATAACATATTTCATATTAAACATTGTTCCATTTTAACGTAGATTATTTATGCGCCTGGTTATAAATGTAACAAATATTTGATACCTTTATTCCTGAGTTAGGGATATATTTTTACCATTATAGTGTAAGAGTACGAATTATATTAAAACTAAAATAGATTTCGATAAATATTTAATTCTTTGGCATTTTATACATCCGATATAATTCCTAGTTCGACAGATTGCTTGTGACCATTCATTTTACCACTTTGGTTTTATTCTATTAACGCATTAATAATGCTAACAAGCTAAACAAAATCGCTCATACGGATTACTTCAAATTACTTTAACTGCACATCTCATGAAACCGCGTCATGTACCTGCCGGACTGTGACAATATACACAGTCCAATTAACTAATTAACTAAGAATTCAATTCCACTGAATTCTGTCCCAATTGTCTACCACCAGCGGCAGTTTCGAACACGAAATCCGTCGCTTTTCACAAATGGGGGCGTCCACCCGTTCCTCTAATAACACTTTAACATAGATATTTACACCTAAACATTATACATGAATCACATTTACGCTTTATATGTTCCGAATTTCCTCATAATAATCTTCCGCTTTTACACAGATTAAACTAGAATCTATAAATACCCGTTTCTTGTACAATGCACCTATAATAGAAATATCTCGTGTGCATAAAATAACATATTATCACTCATTAATATTACCTAGATTTCTTTAATCGCGCGATCGCATGTTGAACACAAGGACCCCCCCAACGTTTTTGTGACTAGCATAATATCGTGAATATATTTCATCGGTAACACGACGTAAGCGAGTTTATTTTTTATACGGTAACTTCGGCTTCAACATTTTCTCTATACAACAAAGGCTTGTCAACTCACCGTAGTCGGCGATACCTCGATGAGACGCTGCGAAAAGCCTGTGGATGTCGGGATATTACCGCATTTTCTGAGAAAAAAAAAATCGGCGTACAAGCGCCGATTTATATATTCGCACTTATATACATCGAATACAGACATCGAAAAATCGCACACGAATATCCGGATTGCATTCGTGAATCGTGGACGAACGAATCGCGATTCTGTACGGTGGAACTCATTATATTCTCGGAACCCGGATATGGGCTGCGGTCGCGCTCCGTTCTCTGCTGCCGTGCTGGAGCCCGAACTTCTTTCTCCTCCGAGACCGGGTTCTTCGAGGGGAATACCCGATTCGATTACCGCCGGAGAACTGAGCAGTGAATGGAGACCGCGAGGAAAGGAGGCGGAAATCCGACAACCGCCGGAAGGAGATACGGGGACGAGACGTGCCTGCGGGGGGAGAATCGCCGAGATAAGGTAATAAATGGAGAGGTGGGCTGGAATTAAAGAAGGAGATAACGAAAGAGAGGAACGAGGCGTACGGGTATCGGCGTGGGGCAAGTAACGGGTGCAACCGGAAAGTAATGACATTCTCTAGTCCCCGGATTCTAATTGTTCGGTGAAATAACGGAAGGTCGCTTTGAAGGGGCGGATTGTCGAGACAGATGTTGCGCAAAGTCGAGCGCGACCTCGTTCGGTACACTTCCGATTGGGCCGTCTGACGCAGTCAAAGGATCCGACCGGTGTCGATGTTGATAGGCTAGCGGCGGCCTAACCGAGTAGTTAGACCTGCTCTTCGGATCAAAGCGAGCTGCCGAGCTCGCTGGAGCGGCGTCGGTCGATGTGCTTGAGGTAGGTCTCCGAGTAGATGCTGCGCGTCCTGTCGTCGTAGCGCAGCGAGGGACGGCGCACCTCCAACGCCTCCAGGTCGGAGGGCGGCCGCCTGCACAGGCTGCAGAACGCGCACTGCAGCGTGTTCTTGAACGCCTCGCGGAAATCCCGGTTGAAGTAGGCGTAGATCAGCGGGTTCAGGGTCGAATTGAAATAGCCGATCCAGAACAGAACGGCGACGAGCACGTCCGGACACGGGCAAGCGTCACCGCACAGAGTTGTGATCACGTACCTAACAGACAATTATATAATTATATTTAGCGTTACAGTATACATAATAATAATTACGGAATTACAAACACTGTCATTAGTTAGGCATATTTGAATAGAATCCCTGACATCATAAACCTGTCTAAATTCCGATAAGTTTATTGGAATATGACTATTAGGGCCTTTCTACAAAATTCATTTATATGTAGTTAACATAATTTTAATTTGAGGCCAAATAGTCCGTATACTCGGACTGAAGTCGCTCTGAAATAGGTTATGACCAAAGTATTCTTCGATTAATAGACCGGAACGTCAAAATTGCTAGTAACGACTGGCTAAAATGTTCGAATTAAATTCTGTGCTACAATTTAATTCTTTTCGAACAGGAGGAAATTATAGCAAGTAATTGTTCCCGGCAGTTATTGTCCTTATTTGTTCTCCGTAAAACACAATTCTATGCGCGACATTCAACTCCCGAATACCAATGGAAGACCAATTGAAATTCAATTTAAATCGATCGGGAAATTAGTAGGATATTGGTTGTATTCGTTAAGATTCGTATATATCGATGAATCTGTGGTGTCAACTATTTCCAATAAAAATAAGAAAGTGGAGAGATACTCCAGTAGCTAGAAGTTATTCATTCACCGAGTTACCATTCGAAGCACTTTTTACCAATAATCCGTTCCCCTCCGTCTTCACCTTGGAATTTTTATTGAGATAATTACGGTGATCAGTTCTGAATAGAGGCCGGCGTTAAAGTTGGACACTCGGCGCTCGCCTTTTGCGAATATAAACTCCGCCTCCCGCCCGTGCGAATTCTTCATTCAGGAACCGTGAAAAGGAAATCCCGCTAGGACATTCAGCGGGAAGCTCTCCCCTAATGACGAGCCCGCCTCGCGGTCTAATTAATATAGACAGCTAATTGACTTCACGTTTAAGTCTTTTCAGGCGGAATTTTTAAACTCCCGTTGACCCGCCCGCTAATGAAATCTCGTTTCTCAAAAGGTTAAAATTTTTAACTTAATTTAAGAATTAATGAGAAAAAGAGTATTATTCATTTTAACCCCGACGGCGATTTTATGTTCCCACAAAATGTCTTCAGTCTCCCTGAATTAATAAATAAGCATACAGCGTTACTTTAGAAGATATGAAATTAAGTTGCCATGTACATACATTATTAATAACACCTATATCTAATATTGTTTTAACAATTTCAGGGTCTGGGAAAGTATAAAAATTCATATTTTGAGTATTTACTGTAAAAACCAATCACTGAGATATTTTTAGATAAAATATTGTTTGATATTGGTTATTGCTACTCGAGTTACATGTATTTCTTCTGACTCTCGGTTAGAATTCCGGGTCCTGACCAAATCAGTTAACTTTAAATTATAAATTCTATTGATTACAAGTTGGGATCGTTAGAAGTCAGTTCGATATATTGTTTCATGACAACTTCTTCCCTATAAGAATTAGAATTTTCATGTTAGACCGGGCACAGCCGAGTTGTTAAAGCTCTAAGCTGTTCCGCAGACCCAGGTAGGAAATCATATTCCTTTTCGTACTTTACAATTCGCATATTTGACTTTCCTCTTTCCCATTAAAGGGGTTTGATCGTGGTCTAATTCTATTAGCGGATCTGAGATCGGACGTGTTGGCCCGCTCAAAGCACTAAGAATAAGAGAGAGAGAGGGGGAGAGAGAAAGAGAGAGAGAGAGAGAGAGAGAGAGAGAGAGAGAGAGAGAGAGAGAGAGAGAGAGAGCGAGAGAGTGAGAGAGTGCCCGCCTAAGTGGGGCCACTTAATGCAAATTGTCGGGTTTAATGCCGGGCCCGTGGAGGAACAAGGCACCTACACAGCTCCTACTAATGGGGTCCAACACTAAGTTGCGGGCACAAAACACACAGCGCGGGGAAAGCGCCCCCGCCCCAACTTCGGACAACGACTCTGGTATAATTCAGCCACCGTTAAATCTTGTTTCGAAATAAACGGCCAACCTATATACCGCCCTAACTATCATTAATATATTTCAATATTCTGAATTAGAATATTAGACGACGGTTGAATAAAGTTCGAACTCGACTAGCCCGATAGCCTTTCTCGCTGTCCAATACTGTAGGATCATATCCCCATATGGACGATTTGAACATTTCTGAACGACAAAATACACTACTATTATTCACATAGTTTACGATATAAAATATTTTTTTGTTCGAGGTTAAATAACCTGTTTCGGGAGAGTAAACTGTCAACGGGAAGAATTTTAGTAGTTGTTTGTATTTAGCTGTAAGCTTAAAAGAACAGCTCCACAACTCTCACTTATGGTCGCAAACGGTCTAAAATCTTACAAAAATGCCATCGCTACATAAAAAGGTTTAATCTTGACACTGTATTGAAATACCACACAATAATAATGAATGAATACCGCCATACTCGCGACACTATAAATATTCTAAAAAAATCGAATGCCGCCGTACAGGCGGCATGACGTGATATTTTACACATTACTCTCATTCCTCTCCAAAGATTGAGTGAAAATCGTTTTATATCCATTCAGTGAAAATTCATCGTTTTATATACGGTCAGTAAAGTTTGTTATCGTCATTTTCGGAGCACTATCTGTTAGAAAAAAGAGAGACGAAGTCGTGCGTACATGCGTGCTATTTTTTTTCTATCCATAATTTAAGCCTTATAAAAAATGGCAAAGAAAAGGAGTGTTGAAGAACCAAGTACCAGTAGAAACCTGGAATTTTCTAGTAGCGAAGATGAATTTTATATGTTTGAAAAAGAAAATTGGAGAAATGTAGTAGATGAAAATGAAAGTGATAATTACGATAGTTCCATAGTGACTTACTTCCTAAAAAAAACGTGTTATGCCTATTACGGACAGTGATGAAAATAATAATTACGACAGTTCTGATGACTTACTTCCTAAAAAAATGTGTTATGTCTATTACGGATAGTGATACTGATGATGAACTCAGCCACAGCGAAAATATAAACGGTGATAGTGACGACTCAAGCAAATGGGAAAATGTTACTGAACGAGATATTTTTGAACAAATAAAATTTACAGTATCTCCCAAAGTTATAGGACCATAAATTTCTACTAATATTGTTGAGCCTATCGATATATTCAAGTTGTACTTTACAGATGAATTAGTTGATAATATAATAAAAGAAACTAATAATTATGCAAATAGCAAAATAAGTGGAAAGAGATTGACAAAGAGATCAATTTGGAATAATTGGAAAAATGTAGAAAAGGAAGAATTTTGGGCTTTTCTTTCTGTAATTTTCAATATGGGCACAATTCCGTTAGAAAATAAATTTGAATATTGGTCAACAAGCGATATTACCAGAATTCCATTCTAATCGGATACATTCACAAGGGATCGTTTCAATCAAATATTTTGGACTTGAAGAAAATTCCGCCCGGGTATCCATCTTTGAAAACGCGAATCCAAAGAGCTAGTAATTTTAAATGCGCTCGTTCGTTAAGGGTTAATATAAAATTGATGTCTTTGAGCCGGTGCACGTACCACAAGAAGAAGGGAAGCCAGCAGAGTATAAAAGTGCCCATGATGATGCCGAGTGTCCGGGCCGCCTTGTGCTCGCGCTTCATCTTGATGATGTGCTTGTCCTTGGTCGGTGTTGAGCCCTGGCCGCCGACCTCGTGGAGGGTCAGCGCCTTGCTGGAGCCACCGCTGGAGCCGAGGGTGTCGCCGTTGCAGTCCCTGTTCAACAGCATCTGATTGCCGATACGCGAGTGGATCTGCTTCTCCTGGCGCGTCGCCTCCTTGAAGATCTGCAGGTAGGTGAACACCATTATGGTGCACGGGATCCAGAAGGAGATCAACGACGAAACTATCGCGTACACCTTGTTCACCTGGACCAGCAGATGGAATACTTTAGATTAACTGGAAATACGTATTAATGAACGATAGAAGGGTAGCATTATTATAATTATCGGACAATTTTAACAACCGTCATGTTGCGTCCTTTTAACACTAAGATGTTCCGTTATACTAAAAAGTCTGCATCGAATTTTCTTCCACCAATAAACCAATAAATAAGTATCGTACATATATCCATTTTCTATTTTAAGTGTTCGATAATTTATTGACTTGTATATTGTATTCTAATTCCCACTGAGAATCAATATCATGAAAAAAATTTAAATAATGACTAACCCGAAGGATAAGTTACCTCTTGTGAAACTTTTCAGTTATGGTTATAAAGCCACACCCAGAAACCTATTCCTATTTTTTAACCAGTTCATGATATAGTTTGAAAAATTCAGAGTATCGAAGAGAAATCACCCGTCCACAACAGTTTTAATTAGAAACAATTACCGACCCAAGACAAAATACACTTCGAATAATTTAATTATACACGAATTCCATTAAACTGAATTCCTCATCTTTCAATATTGAACATTTTACATGAAACTATAATTGAACCTTATTAACTCGCCGCGCGTGCGCTCAAATCGATATTAATCAATTAATTAATTAGGAAAACTTAATTTAGCAGAAATTATATATACCTGATTTTATTAAGGTTATTAATTATTTGTCGCGGGGTTATGTAAATAACGAGCAGTATAAATTAGGCAGTGATTAATGTACACCACCTGGTTTCTGGGAAGAGTAAAAACAATAAAAATTACAATACTGTCCCCCGTCTTTATGGGAGACAATTCCGCGGTTCAATTACTAAATCTAATTAGGTCTTCCTGTAACCCTCGGTTATAAAGGTATATACGCCGTTCACATGCACTGGAACATAGGTTTTAAAGGAAGTAAAAGCGAATTTATACCAGCGCAAGGGATAACGAGTTGACCTGATTCACGATCGTTTTACAGCCTCCTGATATTGGAACGATGGGGGATTACAAGAACCATAGGATAGAAGGTAGTTAGAAATTGACGATTTAATAATAGCAGTAAAAACGATATTAGAAACTATGTGTAATGAAAATTTGTTGTTAATAATTATAAATCTAAATTAAGAATCAAAAATATAAAATTCAAACCATGTTGTCGTCTATAGTTAATATATCGTATTGTGTATTCTATTCTATACAGTGAACTTAAACATTGAGTACGAAAGTTAGAGAATTAAATTGTATAAGAAATTAAAATATGCGTCGGGAAAAACAGAAAAAATTGACACCTGTAGAACTTTGACAACTAGAAACGACGCCTCAGTCTTAAAAAGCTTTCAGTTTCTTAAAATTTAAAATACGCAATTTTATTCTTGCCTATTTCAACCCACTCTCGGGATTCATAAATCGCGACGCCCGATAAGTGGAGATCGCGTAATTAACGGAAAACTCGATATACGAAAAACTCAGTTTCGGTTTAAACAACGGTCCGTGATACCGGCGCCGGCGGAGGTTGAGAGAAAACTGCCCGCCCATAAAATTAGCCGGGTCATTCTAATTAGTAGTTTGTATTAAAAGAGCGAGGAAATTAAACAGACTGTTAGCCCCAGTCCTCTGATTATAGTAGGACTTTTCTCGCCCACCGGTACCGCCCCTCCTCCACCACCCCCCCTTCCTTGCTTTCCACCGCTTTCCCGATTTACAGTTCTCTGATTGCAATTATGAAACTTTTCCTCGGCAGAGGAACTTTGCTTGGAGCGGGCCCTCCGCCCGACAGCTAGGAATTTATAAAACCGCAGCCGCATTCCCTCCTTCCCTTCCATTTTATCTTTATTATCTAACACAAGAAATACATACACAAATTTAATAACATAAAATTTTAAGTAAATACTGCAGCATCTTTAAGAGCGGCGTTCTACTAAATGGTCAGAAAAGCTGTATTACCATGCAGACTATAGTGCAAATCATAGTAGTGTATCAACTGTTAACTCATTAATTAGCTGCGTTTTGAAATTTTCATTCTGGCACCTACCCTCGCGCTGCCTATGTCATCGATCGCCCCTGTGTTTAGTGCCTTATAATTACTTTGACTAAAATAGAAAGCTAATATAAAATCGCCCTCTGATTAGTAGCGGGAGCCTGAATATAAGCCTTTTAATTAAGGAATTAATTGCACGGTGGTCCCAGTCGCACCGTTTCGGTCGGGCGGCGGCCCTGCAGGGGCTGTTGGTATTAACATAACTGCCGTGGTAAACAGGGGAACATTGTATGTGAACAACGTTGGGGCGGGATGTTCCGCCCTTGGAACAAGTTAAACGGAGAGCCGTCGGAACGCCTGGCAAACAAGATCCGAAGCTTGAATAAACCAGCGCACGGGGTCTTTCTGCGGCCTACTACTAATGACTAGCGGTTAGCATCTTTGAATAAACAACACTGATGAGGTTGTTATCGTCTCAAGTATATCATATTTTGTAATGAAACTTATTATTATCATCTGAACTTATCGTTTTCAAGGAAGCTAAACCAACTGTATAATCGGGATTACCAAAATTTACATAGTAGTTTTTGTCAGTTAGCCAGAACAAAATGCAATTTTCATCGTAACAAAGTCATCCGAGATATATCGGAACGTCATTTTCCGTTTTCATAAACCAGAAACAGTTGAAGAAATAAGATATTTGGTGTGTGCCAAAAAAAATATTTCGGAATTGTTGGTTACTAAATGAGTACATTTTTGATTAATTTTCGGGTTTAAATATTACAATACTTATGTTAATAATATGTATTAATAATACACATTATGAGGGTAAATATACGAACGGGAGAATATATTCTCCAAGGGGGGTAAAATAAATTATAAGCATAATTCGTGATGCTTGTAGGGTCTTAAAACTCAGAAGCGGTTTTCTCGCCTTAATTTAATGATGTGCCCCTGACGGGAGGCTCTAGTGGACGCCCCCTCCTTCCCCCCGCCTATTACACTCGCCGGAGTATTTGATTACGGTGGATGGCAAAAGGCTATGTTTAGGGCCTTTTCGCTCGAAGGTGCAGTTTACTTAAACAACCTGCTCCCTTAACTCAATTTCTGGAGCGCTCGGCTTAGGCACCGAGTACGGGCGAATTTGTTATCCCATTAGGTCATGTGCCGCCTTCTTGTCCTCAGAAAACAGCATTTACATTAGAAACTTGTTCAAGAAACTGATTATTAAATTACGAGGAGCGATGTGGCTAGAGTCTATGGGACTGCACAGGCCTATGAAAATTTAAGACACACACGAATTTGATTTATACAGTTTGTTACAAGGGATTGATCAACTTGATTCCCGATTAAAGTGACGGCAACCGAAACGGTAGAAAACTAACCGAGTTTGTACACGTCTTGATTGTCACTTGTGAGAAACGCAATGTTCTCGCCGTCATCAATTAGTGAACTCTTCAGACTACAATTATTGCCAATATCTTTTCTCCTTCCCAGTAGAATGAATTAAATCAATAGATAACGGCCGCTCTACGATTTTGCCCTCCCTTATATCTGGAAACTGGCGAGTCTTGTGCACAGGCAGTATTTATTTCGGCGACAAATATTTGCAATATATGGGGGACATAGGGGTGGGACACCGAGGTGGAGCAAATGTTATGCGGATGTAGGGCGGGGTGTGTGGGCGGTACCGGAGATAAGAACCGACCCCGGGCATATTTATACAGGCCGGAGGTGTAAAGTGGCCGAGGCCCGCTTTCGGTCGTACGTTTGCTGAATTTGGCAGATTCACGGCGCGTTCAACCATAAATGTCCGAGACCGTACCGGGGATTTTTCTTAACTGGTCGATCGTACAGAACGGCGGTTCAGTACCAGAGGGGATCGAATGATGAACACTGTTGAGAGCCGGGCCCGAATTCAAACGGGAAGCGATTCCCTTCCCTCCCGGTATCAACGTTCATTCGATTAAAAGTTAAAGCATTTTGAACGAGCCAGAAACTCTCCCTTCTCTTAATTACCCACCATAGGAACGCCTAATCGAATATTGCCGGACAAATAATCCGGAAATTCAGTTTCCTTTTTGAACATCGAGGCCATTTGGTACCAGTGGAAGGTTACGATTCTATAGACGAGCAAAAGTGTTAATCTCAAGCCGCCGAAACTGTGCGCTGAAAAGAAATATTTCAGCGGGACTGAATTTAGCATTAGATTGCGTTATAATTAACTTTTATTTTAATTGATTTAAATTTAAATTAATGTACGTTTATATCTAGATAATATATCTACTGCGTTCATTTCTTATCGACATAATGATTGCCAATTCTCATGTCTGAGGCAGCTTAGTAGCCGCCACTCAACAGAACACAGATTAATATCTGTTCCCATAATAACGCTACGTGGTTCATTTGATGGATTCGGTCAAGGGCCAGCAAAATTATTGCACGCAATAAACGCCATGCAAAATGATTCGCGTAAGTCACTGAGCGACGAATTTACACAGGTCACGTATAAAGTTATACATGCGTACAGTTGCCACGTATACAGATCGTGTGGAGAAACAAAAATATTTTCACGCCATCTATTAATTATTCCGATATAAAATCAAATCGGTACAGTAATTATCGATACGTCTTTTATTTATTGCGAGAATCGCAACGTAGACGGAGGACAGAAAGCGATTTTCCGGCAACTGATTTTCGACTGAGGGCAGTAAAAAAACACCATAAAAACACAATGCAGTACAACTTTTATATTATTGTCGTAAAAAGAATTTAGGTACCGACACTAAAGGGACAAAAACATCGGCTCAGACATGTCCAGTTATAAAACGGGAATTGAAAACATATGAGCTGGAATAATGTGCGGAATAATGTGATGTGTGTAATCAATTACATTTGAGTAATTGATTCTGAACGGCCGGCGGCAGATAGAGGGCGTCGGTATGGTTGAGCGTTTGAAAAATTAACGAAAATTTAACAAACCACGAATTCGACTTAATTAGACAATTTGGTGTGAAGTGTTTATTAAATATGGGATCAATAAGCCTTATATTTTACGGTTTATATATAATATCGCCGTTTATCTACACGTTTAAGGACACTTTACTCATACATGAATGTATATATATTTATTTAGGTATATAGGTGGGATTTATGGTTTGAAAATCAATTTACCGTATACCGATTTATCTGACTAGGTAATTGACGTGGATTAATTTGTGCAAAACATCTACTGATACATGGAAATGATGGGTGCCATGATTAGAACGCGGCCACGTTGTGCAAAGATCGGGTACAGGAGTTTGCAATGAACCTACTTGAAAAACAAGTGGTGCAGCTGTGGCTGCTAATGAGGCCGCCCTAGGCCGTCTGACCTTTTCACAAACGCATTCGGACGAGATGCACCGCCCGCCTACCAATTTCTATTTTCCAACGACACCCGAACATTTAACGTGGCGAAAATTCGATCGAATATCTGTGTAATTCTATCTATGTTCATCGTTACAAAACAATTTCTAAACGGACGAAATCAGACAGAATTCATTGTATACTGTTAGTTTCGGCCCGCTAAGGCGTTGACATTAAGGCGTTGAATTAGAAGTTTCGCGTTTATTTGAATATACTGTGCAACCAATGAGATTCTCATCTGCCTAATAACTCGGCGCATACGCGGATAGCGTGTTTCTAAACGTGATTTAACACGTTTTAAATGTAATTTCATTAAAACATGATAAAAATCTGCACGTAACGAAAATAGACACGCGATTCTAACGCAAAAGGACAATAAAATAAGGTTATATAGAAACAATAAAACAGACAAACTGATATAGAAAGGTGTTCATATTATGATACATTTGATAAAACAAAAAATTAACAGTATTATAGCTATATTATATAGCATGGTAATATAATATTAAACGGAACAGGAGCCATCCAGGGTTAGCTTATTAAATTTGACGCTTGTTAAAACTAGGAATTTTTTTTTAGCTAGAAAATTCGAAACGCCGGTAATGTGGGCAGTGGCGTCCAACGGTGGAGGAGAATGGGGTTGGTTCCCGGCGGGCCGGAGGCCTGGTTTTTCTTCCGGCTCCCCCAGTAGAGGGACAAAGAACAATCGGAGGTCCGCGATGAGACGGCGTCGCGGTGGAAAAGGTTGGGCCCGATTGTTTTTTTCTTGCCGTCAGGGTGGATCAAAGCCGGCCGGCCTCCGCCATTACTGCCCGCCACCGCCCCTCGGGGGGATCCAACCGACCGGAACCTCTGACAGAACTATATACAATATTTCCCGAACGACCGGGCCGGAATTACTTGGCCGCCCTAAAAGGGGAAAAAATCTTTCCCATCTGGACGCCGAAGGCTTTTTTTCTATTTTAACAATTTTCGGCCACTGCCCGTTCGATTAGTTTTTTGAAGATTGGCCAGCGCTACAACCGACATTCTTTTCTTTATAACTTTTTACTTATTGTGTAATCAACCTTACAGTTATGTGTACAATGGTATATATATGTCGCGGTAAAAGAAACCACCCAGCGATGGTACTTTTTGACTGAAATATTTGATGAAGTATTTATGGTAAAGCTTATTCGTTTACTTAATACTGAAAAATTATAAATGTTTTTCATGAGAACTTTTATTGTTTTGTAAAATGTAACATCTCTATACGATACATCAGCTTTGGTGTCTATACTAAAAACTAAGGAAATACAAGGAAGAATCTAATTACACGCCCAACTTAAATAAATAAATATGATCTATTACGCTGTACCTAATGTTGGCGGAGAAATGCTCGTTTCAAATTGAATTTTTCTGCCGGCAATTTGTTCGAAATAATGGAAACATAAATTGCTAATGATACTTTAAATTGGAGGAAGAGATTATTCTGAATGGCGGTGAAACTTCCTCCCGCTTCCAGGTTGGCGGCAGGCGATAATTCCATCCGATTTAGGGGCATCCTAATTATAAAACTTGAACTTTTTTCCGGCCCAACCCTCTTCTCCTTCTTCGTCTTCTTCTTGGAAAACTTCTGGAGCATCGTGTTGAATTGAACTTGCCGAGTGGAAAAAAAACCGCCCCCCTCCTTTTCAAACCGCCCTCGAAGAATTCCGCCGTTGGAAAACTCCCGGTCGTCTTGTGAACAATGGCCCTAATGATAAAGGGAACTTGTCCGACGAGGCCGTGCCCCTGGCCCTCCCCCTCACTCCAGATTAACGGTTACACGGCGTTTCCTAATGCCGCCCATCGATCTTCGAATGTTTTATTGAAGGAATAGATTCGCTTGATTTAATACTGGTGGAGGTTTTCCGGCTATAATAAGGTTGATAAGGACAAGTTGTAGTTATGTTTTCGAGAAAAAAAATAAGGATTTGTAAATAAAATTCCCAAAGCGATACCTTCCGGACTACCGGTAAATAATCTAAAGAGGTATCAGCTAACGAAGACAGTCAAAGTGCGGGTGAAAACCTTAACTGTTGGCTTGGAATTGCGGGACAGTGCCGCCTCTCGAAAATCAATTTCGGGTGGACAAAACAGGAGAAAAGCGCAAAGGGGAAATCCTTGAATTTTCTACTGAATCTAGAGCGGGGATCCATGTTTTATCCCCCCCCCCCCCAACCACCATTCAACTCCCTTCGCGAAATCCAGAAATCGCCGCCAATACTCGCAAATGGAATTTTGTTTTGGCCCGAGAAGACGTAAACAAGGTACAATCAGACCGAATTGCGCGCCAGACAACCGATGAAATATTATTTTATGCCCAACTCGGATGAAATATTGCAGCAATATCGGGAATTCGGGAAAAACCCCCGTCCGAGGCACAGCCCCCGCGGGATATCGCATTACCCCCCCACCAATTGGAGGAAATGTATTATTATAGTATACCGGTATACAGCATGAAAAACACAAGTGAAAGTAATAACATTACCCCAACATCATCAAAATTATTTTCGGACTAACATTCATACGTCCATCCGCCTGTAAAAGAAGCATAAATACCCAGCGAACTGGATAGCTTCAAGCGATAAAGCTTAATAAAATTCTCAGAATGAAATAATACAGGAAGCGTAAATTTAGAAATATATATAGAATATAGAAATCTGTAGAGTTGGTAGTTCCTTTAAAATAATTCATAACTGAAATGAATATGAAAAATATAAATCTGTGGCTTCATTGTATTCATACAGAGATCAACGATTTATTTGCCCGACAATGTGCTAATTTATCTCCTAATAATTAAGGATATTTGAAAGTTCGTTTCAAAATGAATGATTATTCTACATCCTTAATTATTGGTTGAAACAATAAAAATATTCAGGGAGTAATAAATTGAAAAATTGAAGAAATAAGAACATCGAAACGTAAAATATTTATATAAAACATTATTTAGTATTATTTACTCGAGTAAATAGCACAGAAATTTAATGTCCTGTGGTATTTTGAGTTTTTTCATTCGCATACGCAGTTAGAATCAAATTTAGACATAGGTCTCGGCAACCGGAATAGCTAAATTTAAGTAGCTTTTTGGCAAAATATTGAGACTCCTAAGCTTATACAGTTCTGTGTCCGCGTAAGATATTTCAAGAAAATTTTTTATTTCTGTTAACAATTATAACGCCTTTATGAAATTACCTTTAAGCGTGTACTGAATTTCACGTGAATATTAATTAATGTTACCGTGAAGGAGCACAGACGGGAATATGCTTTACCCTTAAGTGTGTTACGTGTGAGATTATATTGTTATTTTTAATTAGGTAGGAAGATCTAAATATCTGCATTTATATTTCGCGTTCACTCATTCACTCTTTCATTATTGGAATATAAATTAAGTAATTGTTTCAGCCCGTTCAAATTATAGAAAAGGTTCTGACTAAATTTTTACCGTCGTTTATTTTCACTCGTTCAACATACTCATTTGAGAAAAACATCACAACTGCTTACCACTACATCTATTAAAATTTTCGTACAAGTTTTGACTGGTTACTATTACCTTGAATTCGCAACGGTCAGGGTGTTGGTTCCTGAATTCCTGGTTCTCGTCCGTCGTGTACCAGCCGCAGAGGATCGGCACAAACGAGATGATGGCCGGTGATACCCACGTATTCAACAGCATTATGGCGACCACCTTCTTAGTCATGTTGATCGGGTACTTGAGCGGCTTCACTATAGCGTAATACCTGAGAAATCGGAGAGAGGGAGAGACACAGAAAAAAAAACGGAAATTATCTTTGACCGCAAAACAATCATAAATTATTTCTGTGTAAAGAATTGCCAAGACACTGTCGGAAACAGCACTTATCGCTGACGTCCGTCCGCCGGTGTATAAATGGAAGCGGGGAAAATTTTCGAAATTGCGGAATCCGGCCGTAAATAACGTTTGCCAACTAACGGCGATTAAAACTAACGAGGACGGCAAAAATGCTATATTTTATGTTATATACTAACATAATCGGATTTCAAACCACAACTGTTTGTATCGTACAACATGTCGGCCGTAGTTCCGTAACTTATAAATGTTCGCTCAATATATCTCGCAAAGGACATTTATTTACTGCTGACCCGTCGTACACTGTCAGTAGGGAGTAGTACAGTGACAAAACACATCGGATTTTATAGACATTTTTTCTGAAAACATGTCACTGCTTTTTAATTTCTGTGAAATAAACCGCGACACGGATAGTTGTAGAGACGAAGTGCACGTGTCGTCGTTTATATTATAGTGTAGACATAAATACAAATAATGCTTAGTTATTAACATTAGTTAATAAGATACATAAGTTAACAGTACTGACCTGTCAACACTGATGCAGCAGAGATGCAGTATGGAAGCTGTCGAGAAATAAACGTCGAGCGAATTCCACGCATCGCACATAAAATATCCGAAAAGCCATTTGCCCGTCAGTTGGACGCTGGCGTTGAACGTCATGACGGCCACGGCGACCAGCATGTCCGCGAACGCCAAAGAGACGACGAAATAGTTCGTGATTATCCTCAGTTTCCTGTGCCGCATGACGCTGACTATGACAAGCAGGTTGCCGAATATGGCTGCCACTATGATCGAGCCCATGATGCAGCCCTTGAAGGCGGTGACCAGGATGGCCGCCCATTGCTGTGTCGGGTCGCCCTCCGAGGCCGCGGTCACGTTCGTGTCGTTGGCCAGGAAGCCCCCGGCGTACGGCTCCGAAGACATCTCTCTCTCTCTCTTCTGTCGCTGGCTGATCACTGAAGATTAAGCAACGTCCGGGACGATTCAACGACCTTACGGTTCGGCATGCCCGGTACAAGAAAATTTCATATAACTCTCAAAGTTATATATGCAATTGTGCCTCGCTGTCGACCGCGTTCCTTAACTTTGGAACGCCGAAACCGTAATTTCGGGTATCTTGGCACGCCCGCGCTCTGTTGTCTCAGCCCGATTTTCTCTAGTCATTATTGATTCCCCTACGCCCCGATCCTCTCTCCCTTGACGACTAGTCCGTATCTGAAAAAAGAGAAACCGAATGTCAGTTCGGAATACACGTTTTGTAGCGAGCAGCCGAAATCGGTCCAGCAAAAAACGTCAATAAGGGCGTCGAACGGCGACCTAGATAGGGACTAAATAATGTAACAGAAAATTGAAAGAACTTACAGCGAGATAATATAATAATGCGAAACATTGCAGTTGTAAAAGAAAGCGAAAGTTATTCTGTGGAAAAAGGACTTCTGCTTAAAGCTGTAAGAACAAGGGAAAGGAAAAATAAAGGCAGGATTTAAAAAAATATTTCATACGGATTATCAAGGAATAGTTCTTTACTTTGAATAAAAGAATGGGGGTATATAAATTATATAAAAGGAAATTCATTTTGTTAAGTTGAATTATTAAAGAAAATGGTCTAATGTTACTAGGAGTAACCTTTCAAACTATTTCCAGTATTATTATAAACAAAAATACCAATTAGAATTCTTTAAACTTTAGTAACACGATTTATACAAATCCATTTAATTAAAACCTTGTTAGGCTTATTACTTTCCAATTTTTCTGAATAGGCTTATCGACTGGAAAATCCAATTACAGTATAAATAAGCTGCGAGATTTCTCATTTCCCTAAGATATTAAGTGTCGTTTTAATTAATATTTTTTTTAATTGATCGATTTAAAACCTTTAAGGTAGGCGAAGTAAAACACAAGAAAAAATATTTCAATCAGTTATTTATTATTTATCACGCTCAAAATAACAAACAAGTAACTAGGATTCCTTCTTTTTACCTTTTTTACCACCAATTATCTTATTTTTTACATTGTCCCTTTCCTGAAAGTACGGTAATATTAAAGAAAAAATGTCGATCACCTTCAATAATACTTTAGCAGTGGATAAGTTAGCAACGATTTTAGGATGTAAGGTAGTTAATCTTTTATAACTTATAATAATCTAAGATGATCTGGATTTTAAACTGAGTTCATGTATTATTCGCAATATATTATAATCGTTCATGCTTATAACGCAGGGCCTGGTGCATTTATGAGGATGTATATCACATAAAAATAAATTCCGGCTTCAGAATGGGAGCTGCTATCGAGAAATGATGAATAAAGCCTGGAATGTAATAATAATTGCTTCCCCTCTCACACAACCCTTTGTCAACAATTTGACCCACTGAAAGCGGGAAAATATTCACTATTCCAACCCTGAAAAATGTACGGTAAACGAATAGATTACATCTTTTTTCCAAGGATTTTTTCAACTTCAAAAGTCCGTTTTAGAAACCAATTTCTGCTAGAAACGGATATTGAATGCAATATTTCATCCCCTTGAAATTTTCCTATTGGAATTTTCCGCGGATTTATCTCTTAACGGTTTTCCCGTCAGAACCAGAATTCAAACCGAATCACTATACCATATAATAAAAAAACAAGTGTATTACAACTTATAGAGTAATAATATTATCCATGAAGCTAGTATAACAATCACCAGAGTATGAAAAGTATATAAATATCTTGTAATTTCTGTTGTAAATGATATACCCCACTTTCCATCATCTTACCAAACATAATTTTCAAACCTTTAACAGAAATATTGGTTATGGTAATATATTTGATATATATCCCTATTTCGCTGTAGATTGTTCTGAGTGTTTTTTTTGGGGGTTATCGATAGGAGAACGCTAAATGATGAAAACAGTATAATTCAAGTCTTAATACTGCATTGTATTTAAATTGAAGTCCTACAATTTCTCAACCCCCGTTTAACTACTCGTCTTCTCCCACGCCCCCGCCCAAACTATCGAGTCCGCCCCATTCTGGTGGCCATTAACCGTGGCTCCCTTTCCCCTTTCCTCAAATGTCTCCTCCTTCTCCTCGTCATCCGCTACATTCAATTGCTTTCTATCCCTTTACGCCCACGCTCATTCCAGCCGCCAACCCACTCCCCGGCTCTTCCGGCTCTGGACGAACACAGTAATTCAATGGCCCAGACCCGAACAAATAACCATCGCCGAGCCGGTGATTCAGGCTTTGAAACGGGATTGACTCCTTATCATTTCAAGAGACCAACAATTAAAACCGAAATACTATTTTAATATAAGCGTTTCTTTATTTTATTTTTTTCCAGTCCAAGGATTCTTGAAGGAGTGTACTTTCCTGGAATAAATGTAAGGCCGAGGGTTTTGAATTTCTTATATCTATATACGGAGTTGCGTGTGAGTAATACATCGGAATAATTAAGTCATTTTCCAGTTATAAGCACGTTTGATAAACATTTGACTAGGTATTAATTACAGACCAATTAATTCTATCCCCCCCCCCACATCTTCCCGTATTTCGAGCCCGAGAAGTGGCGAAAAAAAGAAAGGAATAATTGGAAACAATTAATTCGTCCACCTTTCTTTGGCTTTGGGAGTCCGTCAAATTACCGGTCTGTCTCTCGAAGGCGTCGTTAAAACGGAGGAAGTGAGGGGAAAAGCGACCGAAAAGAAAAAAAAGTTAAGGAGGGATAAGTGTAATTTGTAATACGCGTTATTAGGGGAGGTGGAGTCCAAGTCCCTTGTCTCGGGGGGTCGGAAAAATAATTGGAAATCTTCGGAGCGATTTGTCTACGGTGTTATGTACAGCCTCGAGCTAGTGGCCCCCGAGGGCCTCCCTCCCACCATACCCCCCGTCCATCGCGATACTTTGTTTCTCGGCCGACTTGACACAACCGATTAAATTACATTTCCCCCAAAATAACGATACTATGAAGTATCGAGAAATTATTTAATTGGTTACCGGAAGTACTATCCGTGCAAGTACTACGGAGACGACGATTTTCATGGTTTAGTATCCGATAAGCTATTGGGAAAGGATATAAGTTAAAGAAATTAGGGGATTGACAACAATTTTATGTATGTACAATCCAAAATGCGCGAAACGTTAATTACACGGAAGTCCGGTCGGTTTAATTAACTGAATTAAAAAAGCGGACGTATAAAGGCCGCCGTTCGATGGTATCTCATATAAATGCGGGGGCGTTTATCCTAATTGGCAATTCGATATTAATGAGGTTGTTGACGCTCTGAATGTGGCGATGATGGCACTAACCCCCCGGAATTCTGGGGACGGCTCAACTCAATTTTGAACCGCTTCGGACACACCTATAGGTACTGTTTCAAACAGCGGTTTATTTGATCGAGTGTTTAAAAATAACATCGTCTCTGGTTTTCCCTTTCTTCTAGAACCCAAACAACAGGCGAGATCCGAAGACATTTTGGGTCATAATTTTCATATGTATTTACCATGCCAACAATCTCCATTTCTTTAAGATTTGTGATAAGATTGAGATTAACATGTGAAATTGGAATCGCAACGTTGGATAATGTTACTAATCCGGTTTCATTACGCGAACTTCCCCCCTTAGCGAAACCAATCCTTTCTACTCACCCATCAGGAGCCTTAATCATCACATGATCATGTTTCTGTTTTCACTCCTCCATTAATGTAGGATGTATCCATTAATTAAACATGTAATGTTCCTAACTAACGAATTTAATCCTGATATATTCGTTATCATTATGACAGATTCGTTTCCATTGGACTACGCGCAATAATTTCCCACTTCAAAATCATGGCCTAAACTCTGAATATTTCACAATTTTCTTCAGAAATCGCCTATACTCTTTCTTGAACGTGACATCCCGGACGGAAATTCCAGACCAACGCCGCTATTGTGAAAGATTGCGCAATGGAATTATAAAGGTAACTTTAATACTGGCGAACAATCGGAGTATCGGGGAGAATAAAATCGTGATATTCCGGATTTATTTCTGGTCTTAAGCCGTTTTAGGCCGTTAGATCGGATTAACCCTAAGATATTGGTGATGCCCAAAGTGGTAAATTTCCTCTGAACCGGTGCAAGGCAGAGATATTTTCCCCTTTCTCACTCACTCTCCTTCTCCTACCCCTTTACAGCTCGTAAATATATCAAGAGCAGGTCAAGAAGGCGCCGCCACCGAGACGCTTAAATGGGGATCGTTGAAACATTAATCTTCTTTGTTGTCTAAATTTACTAGTCTAAGCGGGGCCAAGTTCTTAAGCGGTGAAAACTGCAAATATTTGCCCGACCGTTTATCTAGAACGAGCCCGGAGCGAATTAATATATGGATACGCTATCATTTTTAAGATCGTTATTCAACTGAAAACAAAATCTTGGGTGTTTAACGAGTTTCCAGAAAACAGGAAAGTTGGTGAGTAAATTTCTCTACCAACTTATTCTGCAAATATGAGGTTGATTTATTCATGGGAAACCAACTCCTAAGGAAAGGATTACTCGAGTGGTCACATTATATTCGCGTTACATCAACCAATTACAGATTTGAATATTATAATCAACTATAATGAATTTAAAGTGATACATTTAATTAGGTCCGCGACAGTATTGGGTAAGCGGTGCTTAAGCCCCAGTAAACGGGCGTTAAAAGGTAGACAATTCAACTGAATGGTTCAAATCATGTTTGTTTCAAACTGAAATATAATCCTTGCGTAGGCTGAAAGGGTGGAAAATTCTCTTGTAGAATTAATGCAAAGTCTCTTTAATAAAGAAAGGGCTTAAATTCGAATAACATCGCTTCTTATGTAATGTATAACATTTGTTCATCATCAACGACCAATAAAAATTGAAAATTAAACTAGTGCAATTATTCGTTATTTACAATAATCCATAACAACAATAATATTTTAGTTAGTTAGGTTAGGTTATACTGAAAAATTCTGTGGTATTGGCAGTAATAAATGGACTTTTTCGACTAAATGGACTTCATTCAATCGAAAATGAAAAATGGATTATGTAAATAACATTCGCGGCAGCCGAATCCACTAAATTGGTTTACTGACAAAAATTATAAATCTCCCAGACAAACGCATCAATCGTATTACGCTCCTAGTTCAGGTGTGGGCTCACTGCCATACTAATAACTTGCTGCGAGTTAAAACATTTCCAACCACAGCAAATTTAAGGTTTAAGGCTAAAATTATAATAGTGTATAAAGTAATCTTGCTACTGATCAAATTCACTTTTCAGTTTAAAAGAGTTAAAGAGTTTCAAGAGATTTTACCATAGTTTTTTCGATTTTCTGTCGTTTTCTAGACCGGTCTTTGCCGCTCGCCATCTTTAGTAGCCGTTCTGTCAGTGTTGTCGTTGGTTGCCACTCGGGCAAATTGGTTGCCAGTGGGGCACGCTGCCTCACTTCACTTTAACTGTATATGTATGTTTTCAAACGTTCCGCAAGTTTGGATTTATTGGAGATGAAATTAAATTCAGAGAAAAGGGAGTACGTGGAGCATTCGGGAAAGAAATATTTTTATGATTTTTTTCCCCGTATAAGATTCTTAGTCATTAGTCTGATGATACTAAAAACGAGAAGTAAATTAGACTTAATTAATGGCAAAATTTAGCAGATTATCAGCATTCATACTAAGAGTGCAGAACGTAAAAACCAGATCAGCGGGTGGAAACAGAAGACTGGAGGATTTATAACGCCTTTCTTAAACATGGTTATAACGAATTTAATCCATCATTATGAAGATATTAAGTATCGGAGTATATAAAAGTGATAATATTGTTTGTAAATTCGCCTTCTGTCGTTCTAATAAGGGGGCGGCCGGCTAATTACTGCGCCTAGGGTGGAACCCGATCCAACGTCCAGTGGTGGACAATGGGCCGACCGCCAGCTAATCAGCCCCAGTCCCCCAACAACAAACATTATATCACGTGTGCCGTTAATTGATTCACTTTTGCCTCCCGGATAATACCAGGTCCGTGTGCCTGTCCCATTCGGATTCCCCATTCCTCGATAGTATACTCCAACTAGTAGTAGAACATTTCTATACAATCGGATAACATAAGGTCAACTATTTAACCATTATAGTCTTCATTGTCTACCCATATGTACCCATAATTATGAAAGTGGTTTAAGTCATATATTTCTTGTTTCGAGATATTTAATGAATCGCATTTGAATAAATTAAAAAATATTTTTACATTATGCGACATTTCAATTTATAATTTTATTAGTCTCGATTAATGGAAATTTATTAAAGATATGAAATTTTGTCTGAATTTCATAGGAAAATGTTGTTTTTAAAGCGTAAATTGACTTAGACCATTTTCAAAATTAACTGAATGTCCTATAATTGACTTAAAGTAATAAAAAATTGTGATTTTTATTTGAAACAACAACTTTAACGAAATAATTCATAAACATTAAATGTTTTATCTATGTATACATAGCAGAATGTTTACTTGTTAAAAATGATTAATAAATTTTATTAATCATTTTTAACAAGTAATCCATTTTTATCATAATTTCGAGTTTTTAAGATTTTTAAAATATTTCTGAAAAACTGGAGGGATGTATGGTAGTAAACACTACCATTACAAGATCTTTATGTTTTTCTTCCGTAACTAGTCTAGTGGTGTTGTATAATGGAAGTAATTGAATATTTTCGTATATTTTTGGTCTTCGTCTTTTAGGTGAAAGATCAAAACTTGGAATTCAGAATCATCTAAAGAAGTCTTATGAAACATTTTATAAGGTTCATTTTTCAAGAATCTCATCCATTGAATTTTTAGCCAAGAGACAGACTCGCCCGCGGTATTTTTTACTCTCCTTGTTGTTGATTTTTCAATAAAATAAAGTAGTTGTAATTACAACTACTATCTAAAAGTTCATTTTTGACGATATCGCAAAAATTACATTGAATAAATTTAGTTTAAAATCATGTCGTGTGAAGTATGTGATAAATTCATTTTTTTTTTAATTTTGACTTAGACCACTTTCATAATTATGGGCACATATATGGAACTTTTTGTTCACTCAAAATATATGGAAATTTTTTGGCACCCAAGAATTTTCAAACTGTTTTCAAACCATTTGTGGGATTAATTTAACTTCTATCTTCTATCGATTATCGACTTTATTTGGCCGTCATCGGTTTCAACCGGACGAACCCGACCGGCTCCACACGTCTTGCAGTCGAAGAAAATCACCCGAATAAAATTTTAGCGGACCACAGTTTGCACCGTTCACGGCAAAAAACTTTACCTTTGCCGAAATAAAAACGCCGTCTTACATTTTTTATACCGTGTTTGAATTGAGGTCAAACGGACACTATTAAAAGGACCGTGGGAAATCTGCTACTCAGTGTTTCATTGAGTACCAAGTAACATATCAGAAAATCCTATCGGTTCGAAGATGTAAACATGCTTAAAACTTCAAATGACATCTACCGGTAAAATTCGCAATGACTTAGTTGCCCGCCCAGAAATTAACTTAAAATTATGTAATGACGAAAAAAATTATTTGATTTGTAATATTTTATTAGTAGATTATATTTTTAGAAAAGAACTCTTGATTTAAATATATGCTCATCTTTCATCTCAATGATTATCCTGCAAAGGTCGTTTGCAATGGTTAAAGAATTGAAAAAAAGATCTCAAAGCGATGAAACAGAAAAAGAGGCTCCCACCAAATCCATATCGAGCAATCCCGCAGGAATACTGAGCCAGACTTTTACCCAAAGGGGCCACCCTCCTAAAGGTGAACGGAGTAAATATTGCACCGTTAAAAACAGGTGGAAACACAAGTTTTAATGGAAAAACCTCTTTTGTCTTCATACAAAGAATTTACAGTACGTCGTTACATAGGTTTTTACTTTTACTGTAGGACCTTTTAGCTTTAATGGGCTAAATTACAGTAACTCAAGGTTTCACTGAAGTAAGTATGAAGTAATATGAAGTAAATATTTAAGAACAAACTGCAGTCTTTGTACTTTATATCTATTGCAACCGTAGGAAAAGAATTTTTGTAATAATTAAGTGGGCCATATTGTATGCGAGGGAAAGATGACTTATATCACATTTGAGCCAATATTATTTTATTCTTTAGCCACTAAACATCGTTTATGTGCATGATTACACAATTCAGTGTTGGCGGAATATTGGAAATAGGTTGTGGTAGGTAGCATGCTTTTAACTAAGCATTCCTAGTAAATGTTGATTAGATTTACATGAAGTAAGTGGATATTTCGCGGTAGAATAATTAAATCACGAAACATCTCATTTTTCACATAATATAATACGATATTCTATCTCCGTGAATACTTCCTCTTTCCAATAAAGTTTCTCAGAAAAGCCACCACTTTCCGCCCGCCCTCATCCCGCTAAATGGTCCTCGCTTTTCCTCATTAAAGTTTAGGACTTCAGGCCGGGAACTGTTGACTTACTTTATTTACAGCGGATAAACAAGTTTTGAAACACCGGAAATCGGTGAAAAAACGTCTCGGTCAGGAACTTAATAGATGAAACATTCAGGCCTTAATTTCTCAACCTGTCTTGATGGCTTCCATAAGGGATTCCATGGTCGCTGCATCTTGAAATTTCTCCTTTCTGAATCGTCTCGATTTTAACAACGAGGTTCCTTCCTGGCGATCTTATAGAAATAGGTGAAGGTCATGTGAAATACAAATTGACATAATGCATAGAAATATTGCGCGTTTGACGAAAGTTCAGTTTTTGGTTCCTATATAGTAGTCAAAACTCATTTCCGCCGCTAGATTCTACTCACTGTTTGTATTAATACAAGTAGTATATTCACAGCGAAACATGAGTTTTTGATTATACATGCACAGCATAGATAGTTAAAGGCTTCATTTATAATATATTTGACCCACCGCGGTATTAACTTTTATAGCCGCGAAGTCGTCTCCTCAAGGGAGATTCCCTTTGACCCCCGTCCGTCCTTAGTGACCAGCCAAAAGCGGTCATCCCTCCAAATCAGATTAAACCCAAGCTGATCAACTTGATTGTGGTTTGTTAACTCCGTTGGCAAGAACCGTCTCTACCATGTTTGATTGGCCTGGTAATTACATAATCTCGCTATAAGATTCAATGAAACATTCAATGTTCTAATGAATCAGTTGGCATTTTCAAGGGGAGACCATATAAAAATAAACAGAAATCTATCTCTGTCTTTTATTTGAAGAAAATCCCGTTTTGCAACACAAAAGTTGACATTAGCCGGTATCTTAATATTACATAATTACTTTATTTTAAAATGCAACGACTTGCTACCAATAATCATAAAATATTAAAGCGGAACTGATTATTTAGTAATATTAAATAAGCCGGGGTGTGAGTATTATTTTATATTTCGCTGAGAATGAAAAAATACTTCCTTTTCCCTAGTTTAAATAAGGAAAGCGTTCCAATTCAACGAATGCAATTCTGGTGTTGAATAATATTTAAACATGATGTTTATTTATGTGAATATTGAACTTTTGAATAATATTTGAAAAATGTCAATTTAAACCAACCTGGAAAAATTAATAAATGTATATTTTTACTTAATAAATGTTGCGGATACGCGGATATTATTTTCGGGTGTTCAGAATTAAATTAAATTTAATGTCTATAATTTAATTAGAGGTCAATAATTAATTACGAATTTCGAATCATCATTGAATGGAAAATGAAAGAATGTACGAGAATTTAAGGTACTAATTAACGTAATGAAGGAGGGCTTTGTTTGATCAAAATCGTGTAGCGCGTTAAACGCTTTCATGTCCTGAAAGCTGCAAATAAAAAAAGCACGTGTACGAATTAATTAGGTTTTTATTCGATAAATCAATGTTCCAAATGATTATTTCAACTTTCCCAGTGAACTATGCATTTTCATGTAATCGTGTTTAGTACTTGTAAACGATATTTATTCTAAATTCCTATAATGCCTGCTAATGATCCTTTATTACAACTTTCAGTTGCACGAATTTCATGGACCGTTTAACGCGTTTATTATCATTGCTGAGAATGTCTAGTAGTT
Source organism: Lethocerus indicus (assembly GCA_019843655.1). NCBI lineage: Eukaryota > Metazoa > Arthropoda > Insecta > Hemiptera > Belostomatidae > Lethocerus > Lethocerus indicus. The sequence goes on along the minus strand of JACDQD010000004.1, from coordinate 28,346,722 downwards.
GGGAGTTCGAAGTAAACATTCTGTTAATTAGCGTCCCACTATTTGTGTGGCGGTTGAAATTTAGTTTTTTTTTATTCGGTCGAACCCTTTCATTAAACGGCAGTTTTAAAACGGAACGGAAAAACAAGCAGGAAATAAGTAATAAAATGTTTATTCGCGACTGAAAACATTGGGGGGGGGGACTATTGAAAATTAGCAGGGTAGTTGAAAGATTCGTTATCGGATTCTGGGACCAAATGCGTTGTGTACTGGTAGGGCTTGCAGGGCAGCTCGAATCCCAGCAATTCCGAACTCCTGGAGGAGTCCCAGAACTCTCTCGAGACCTCTTCATCCGTCTCCGGCACGTCGTTTATCTCTCCCCCTTCGGAGACAGTGTCTCTCCACGGTTTACTCCACCTTGTCCTCTTTCTGAAAACCTTTCCACTTTATTATTATTGGACGTGGAGGGTCGGCGAAAGAAAGGAGACTGTCGGTTGAAGAGTGCACGCATTAAAGTTTCTGTTACACGCACTACGCGTAATATAATTATTATAATTTTATATAGCGTGACGATGAAACTCCAAGTAACTGTTTTTCATCTACGTGATTCAAATTCTCAATGAAATTACAATTGAAATGTCCGTTCACGGAGGCAGACAGACGGAATTCTCATTCAATTGTAAATTTGAATTACTTTTTATGAAACTTCTTTGAAAATATATTTAATTAAACAGAGAAAAACATTAAAATCAAGACATAAAACGAGTCTAGAAAGATGCTGAGTTTAAGGAAAACTTCGAAACTTCAATGAAGATGTCATTCGATTTTCTTTCCCCCATTCTACCGGCTAATTAAACCGGTCCGCGTTGGCTGAGTTACAACACCATTTTTGAAGAATTATTATGAAACTATAATTAATTTTCCATTCTTCCAGAGTCTTTCGTCACAAGGAGAATTCAATTTTCATGAACTGAGTGAAAGTTATGTAAAGTATGTTTAAAATTACTCCATGATAATCTTGGTTATCTGTTAATAAAAACTACTGATCCTGCATACGAAGTACGAACAAGTCGCTAAAATATTGCGATTCATTATGATTTTAACCTTTGTTTCCCCAAGCAGTTAACTTGCAGATTAACACAGATTAGGAAATGTTTCAACTTTAATCGGTTAATTAATTTTGAATAACAGCGATTTTCAACGAACGTTTTAATAATATATCACGCGGTTAAGTTTGTCTTATTCGTGTATTTTTACATTAATGTATTATATCCGGTAAGAATGGCCTAACTAGGATATTAAAAAATACCCAAAGCCCCCTTAAATTAATTTAAATTTACGTAACACTACGCAGAAAACAATGTGTGAAATAATCTATTCAATGTAAGGATAATTTTTCTCTATTTAAATATTAGAGGGACAAATTGAGGTATACGGAATAAATCGAAAATATCAATTCCTCATTTCCAAGTATAGACCAGCTTGGGCTACAGCGGGAAAGAATAATTCATACATTAAATCGCAATATAATTTTATCCAAAGATAAACAGGTACATTTTAAAGTAGCCGAGAACATTCAAATGAAGCTAAATTCGTTATTACGAATGAAAATAATGGAATTCTGCCTTTTAAATTCTTGGAAATAATTAACGTTTAAAGAATATTATGTCTTGAAGTGACCACATTTGTGAGCATCCATACCAATACCAAACGGTTTTGATGGTATCGTTAATGTTTTATTAGCGTTTCCAAGAATTTGAGATTAATTACTTGCAAACTGAATAGGTGTACAGAAATTTTCATCTTTATTAACGTGAATTTAGCTCCAATCTTCAGTTTCGTCATCGATAAAGTCATCTTCCGAGTAGGTGCCTTCAGTACTGGTACTTGGAATAGAGTCCCTTCTGCTAGGCCGACTAATATCGCTATAGTAACTGTCAGGGATGTTTGAAAGCTTAAGAAAAAGAAATCAGAAGTAGAGAACCGATGTTAATTTTGATGAAGTATTGGATACAACTGAGTTTAGTTTAGCTCTGGCATTATAAAACCGAATCGTGAAGCGAGACTGGGGGCTGAGGGGTAAATGTGCCTCGTATCTGTGTTTATTATCTTATTCCTAGGTTTAATTATTTTTAGGCGGATAATTTGACTGTGGACCTTTGGTGGGATTCCGATCTGGGCCGGTTGATGGCCATAAGCTGCTGTTGGAGCCAGTCCCTCTGCGCCCGAGCTTCCAGGAGCTGGGCCTTCAGCTCCTCCACCTCTTCGGTCAATCTGCCCACCTGTACCGAGGCCTGCCTCTCCATCAGTGTCAGGTTCTTCATTGCCGAGCACACCTTCTTGCTCATCTCCTGAGTTTTCTTCATTTCCATGTCGACGTTACCGGCCCCCCTCTCGTACTCCCCAATATCGCTCTTCAGCTGGCAGTTCTCTCGCCTCAGGCTCCTGTACTCGTCTTGAACCCGACAGAAATCGATTGTCAAACTATTACGGGCTTCCTAACACGCTCCTAATTACATACGTAGTCTTTATACATAATATAATAAGTGATGAATACCCAATAGCCTTTGGTCGGCACTATATCGTGAGCACAGATCAAACCTCGTGTGAGCTAGACAGATTTAAAAGAGAGAGCCCTTGGCGTTTGAAATAGAACCGCCTTCTGCATTTTGTTGTGTGTGGAATGTGCGTGCCCCTGTATGTCCTTCCCCGGTAAAGTCCTACCGTGTATAAGCGCCGGTGTTCGTCTCAAGCACTGAACACGAGACTATTGATAACGAAGCTGTTTTCAAGACTTTTATAAAGACAGCGGCCCCAACCGTTCCGTCTTCCGTGAGTGGTCTGAGTTATTTAGGCGTTATAAGGTGAAATTTAATTCATTACAAATGAACTATATCCACAAAATGTTTACTACACTACATAAATATATTTCCAAAATCACGAATAATTCTATTGCACTGCACAATTACATAAAACTCTTTGTTATTTAGTTTAACCAATGAATTCTTGTCATGGACTATTATCAACATATCGCCTAAGACAAATAAATCAACGATCTATGCGCAAATTTATTTTTGAAACAGTTTATACTTTTATCCGCGAATATTCACAACCGCTAATATTGCTGACGGTAATTCGGTTGCGAAATTTCCGTAAATCATTGGCCACAAATTAAGAAATGTATCCGCTATTTATATCGTTGCGAAACGGTGAGACGCTTTTCAACCAACCCAATATTTAAAAGGGGGGTGCCAAATATACGAGAGCCGAAAATAAAATATTCTTGGAACCAGTCTGGGGCAACGCCGCCCGAACGGGTAGAGTTAAACTGTCCGAGTTCGCAATTAAAAATACGGCCTATTCCTTTTTATATGACCACAACAACTGAGGTTCATTAAACCCACCTGCCGACCTAATTATTTCGTCCGTAATTAGTCCGTGTTATTTTAAATGTCGCAATTTTCTGTTTTCGACAGTTTCTGTTTTCTTCTTACCGGGTGTTCACAGAATGTTCGCACCGGAACAGGAATTAAATGCAAAAACACAATATCACTGGTTTGTTATATTGACCTGAACATCAGCTAATTGCAGCACGGGGAGTCGGGCATCGTTGGCTCTTATTACAACGTTAGATTGGGCCGGTTACTTGTTGAGATTGGCTTTTAGAACCGAACTTTCCTATAACCCGGCTGTGATGGAGAGCTCGATGATTCAAGTATACGAAAGCCGACAATGTCAGAGAGCGAAATATTGATATTGTTGATAACTACGGTAAAATCACAGTTAAAGCAGCCAGGGATTCCCCAATTCTACATCTAGTTTTGATATTCCGGTTAAAATTTACTGTCCCGGAGGTTATCGGGTGTATTCGATATATGGATATATACGGGTGAATCTCAGTCAACTTGGTCAGCCATCTGGGTTGTGTTTTTTATTTTTACCAAATTAGGCGGTTTTTTTTGGAGTTACTCTACTAAACATTATAGAAACTAATATACTGCCAGGGACCACGATATATTCTGATTGTTGGAAGTCGTGTAACTGTTTAGCAGATGAGGGGTTCGTGCACCTAACAGTAAATCATTCCCTCCATTTTAAAAATCCGGAAATGATGTCGATACCGATGAGATTGAAGTCGAAATTGGTCAGCGATAAAAAGGGCTATTCCTGGTCGGACAGTCGCGGATGATTTGTACCTCGCAGAGTATATCTGGCGACGTAGTCATGACAAAGATAATATGACGAAAAGTTTTTTGGAAGCAGCGGCCAGGGTTTATATGCCCCGGACGAGGGATATCGGCCCACAGGAGAAGGTTCATCCTCAAGCGGAGTCAGATTCCGAATAAGGTTAGTTTTATTATATTATTTTCTATATATTTCTTTTCGTGTCATAATTACTTTCTTTCCCTTTACTAAAAGAAAAACCCCGTCGGACCCCTTAATAAAGGTAAACAAGGATGGCTGACCAAGTTGACGACATCGATTCACCCGTATATGTGCCCATAATTATGAAAGTGGTCTAAGTCATATATTTCTGGTTTCGAGATATTTAATTAATTGCTTTCGAATAAATTAACAAATATTTTTATATTATGCAACATTTTAATTTAGAATTTTATTAGTCTCAATTAATGGTTAAGTTTACTATGAATATGAAATTTTGTGTGAATTTCATATGAAAATGTTGTATTTAAAGTTTGAATTGACTTAGACCACTTTCATAATTATGGGCACATATATCGATATATCGAATACACCCGATAACCTCGGGGGCCCCTACAGTAAATTTTAACCCGATAATTCCATATTTCTAATATATTCCCTCCCTACAAATCATAAGCAGAAGAGTAGTTAGTTTACATGACCTAAGCTAACCTAACCAGGCTCGGGTACGTAAACTGGGGTTCGGCCGATAACTACTCCATGATAACTACCTATTCGTCTGATAACTGCCTACTGATATAACTACCTCTGAGGGCGGTGAGGGTCAGTTTTGTGTAGGATAGCTGGCGCCAGAAGTAGAGGGCCGCGCCGGCCGAGAGTATGGCCACCGCCAGGAGACCTGTCGCCTTCAACTTGTACAGCGCTCTGGCCCAGATCCTCCAGTAGGTGTCCTCCACCCGTGCCTTGCATGTGCATATTTGGCAAGCCACCATTTAATTTAGGCAGCATTACACGCTGCTCGCGCTCGGAAGGGTGCTGCTGTTTTTCCACAGGAGACGACGACAATTAACCGGAGACATCTGCTCTGGCGAATAATGTGAAAATGGTACACTGATAATTTTCGAAAGTTCTGTCTAAACGGGGCGAGAAAATATGGTTTTCGGTATCGAAGCAACGCGATTGTCGGCTGCTACAACATAACCTCTCTGGTCAACAGATTTCTCATTTTAAGCTCGTACTGACGATCGTACAGCTAAACACTTTTCAGGTTTGATATTATTATGCTACGAAACTGATATTTACGTATATTGTTCAATATAAGCCCGGAATATTTACATACATCTTGTCGGAAATATTGGCTCATGTGGAATACATTTGGAACACATGTTTTACGCGACGAATTAACAGTTTAATTAGCTGAATTTTCGTTCGCTCCTTTTACCCTACCTTTGATATAGTAGCAAAATACGCATAATTTAGATGTTTATACGCAATAACACTATAATATCAATAATCATATATTTATAGACAAACAAATTATTTCCTTTACATACTTGTTTAATAATTCTAATTACACTTCTCGACTACCAATAGACGAAAACTTTATCAAACGTATAGTAGGTTTCATTTATTGCAGCTGACTAGCAAATCTAGATTTTTCCATCGAAAAAGCTATATTCTCTACACATTCAATTTAATAACGGCAATGTGTATTGCAAGATGGAAATATTTCCTCCAGTCAGATTTTAATATACCTTTTTGCAATTTCACCTCCGCCCAACTTCAACCTACTTGTTCTTCCTCCCGTCTTCTCAATGCACTCTCGATCCTCTAATCTTTCGTTCCATTGTGCGAACTAGTTTTTCATTTAATTGCCAATTAGCGATTCAAATTACATTCCGCCCCGGTGGACAACGATCGCGAGTCTCCGTTCTCTGATCTCAATTCTAATTTATTCGTTTAAAATTAAATTCTGACAGCCGTTGTACGAAGATAAATTTTAATAAAAAAATAATTAAATTTCTAAATACAATCAGTATAATCAGGATGTTGTTTATTAATTGCAAATTGTATTTCAAATCATTCTTCCTATCCTCTGCAACCGGATACACATACGTCGCCAAACTGAGAGCATACTAGTTAGTTACTAGGATATGACGAAAAGCGAACGGAGAAAGTTCAAAAGAACGGGGGTCAGAGGTTGGTAAACAGTTATCTAAAATATTCTATTTATTAATGTTACAAACGATATAATCGCATATTATTAGATGGGTCGATAAAACAGGTAGGTTGAATACACTCGATCGATGCTTTACAAACGTAAAGTAGGGAGTGATGCTGCAATCAGAGTGCTCGATACTGAAGGCATCCAATTTACTGCCTGACTAATCCCACCTTCTCCATCCGTCCAGTGAATTCTATCGAATAAAAATGTTCAGAGCCTTTGCTGGGATTCATTCAATCAGCTCTATCAACACCTACGCGTACAATCCAAAGAATTTCGACGCTTTAGTTAGTAGAAATTGTGTTCTTCCGCCGGGACTATATTGGCGCATACTTTGGCTTTCTAAAACAGTTATTACTATATCTTAATTAATCCTGTGCAATTAGAACTTTCGTTCGAGAAGCAACGACCAAACGTGCACGTTCACGTATTTGTGACTTTAAGACATTTAACGACAAACGAAAACGGCGGTAAACCGAGTTTAGCTTATGCAAAATATACAGCGCCCTGCCTGTAGACCATTTAATGATTACGATCGACTCCTTTCACTCGGCACACAAGGGAAATATACATAGGGCGGGTCACATTCATTAAAACTTTCCCAGCGAGGAGTTATTCGCGGCCGTTTCAAATTAGGAGTGCGGCAGGTTTGATTGAACCCTTGCGCGAGGGCGCCGGACCCCACCCCCCTCCGAAAAACAAAAGTCTCAATCTGATTTCGGGACCTCATTCTGAACGCTCCTCGACAATTTCGGTCCCGAGTCGTTATTTCCCCTAAACCGCGCCTTTTGTACAGTTTATACTTGGGTTATATTGTCGGCCGGTTGGCGGGCGGGGCAATGGGAATCGAACCCAACTCGCCCAGTCTCGTGGCCCCCCAACTGTTTGCTGAAAACAAAAAGCTGCCCCTCCCCTGCCGTCCCCCGTCCAGGGCCTCATAATTGCCAATTAGTACGACAAATCCTCCACCTAAATTAGAAACGGAGAACGCCGTATACAACGGAAGGCCTTTATCGGAACAACGCCTGACCCCGGCGGGCGACTTAATAATATAAAATACGACGTTGTAAAAAAAATGTGTAATGTAATTCTTTCTTGAAATTTATTAACTAAACCTGAAACCTCAAAGTGAATCACCGGAATAATCGGGAATACAAAAGGTATTTGATTTGTCCACGAGAGCGTGCAATATGAATACAGTTGAGAGCAATCAACGATCTTTTCAAGCAACGAATTTGATGAAAATACGATAAATATTACAGTTAATATTAAAGTTACCCATTTTTCACTAAAAAATTAACGGAAAAACAAGATATAATAATAATACTAATTTTATAATTAAAAATTCCTGTTCTGTTTGTTACTGCTCATTGTTTGTCCATTGACTATCTTATTTTTCAGTAATGATCGCCTTGTAGACTGCTGAAGATCAGAAAAACAATAGTCGCGGGGCGATATCTATTGGATCAAATACTAAAAGACAAACATCAACTTCGCTTATTGACAAAGGAATATAAGGGCAATGTCCTCAACCCGACACACAATGTTTCTATCTGGCACCGTGCTCAAAAACCCGAAATTTGGCGAGGCCCAGTTAGCCAAGAGTTATATATAAACGAGGAAACCAATTTAACAGTAACTTGTATACGCGTTCGAAATAAGAAACGATTCCGGATATTTGTTTGATCACTTTCAAATTTACAACAGTAAATTTCCGCCTGCCTTGCCGAGTTGGTGCCCGAAAAGACACAGTCTGAACAATCGGAAAGAGATCAAACGGGCGACGAAAATAGGTATAATTCGATTTTGTATTTAGGTTTAATTATCCCGAGACTGTTGGCTGATAAATGCATCAAAATTGCGAGCGTTAATTATGCAACGCCGTCATTAGCACCGTGTGTAGTTTCGGCTCCCGGGCCCAAAACCCAAATTGGTAGCCGAGCTTCGGCCTATTTGCATGGGCTGGCTCCAAGGCCCCATGGCTTAGGCTCTCTCCGGGCGCGGCAGTATCGCGCCGGCATAATGCCCTTCCTGGCACACTCAATTTACCATTCTCGAAAGTGCCATTTCGGAAAGATGAAAGTGACTGACAAACTAGGAGCCCATCGGACAGGGGTATTTATACGTCGGCGGTATAACTTTCGCTACGATAACGAACTTTATACCCCGAATCCCTTGTAAATGTTCGCGTCGTTCCGGCCGATAATTTCAACCCTGCGAACCCCCCCTTAAAGCGCTCTAAATGTCAAACAGTAAGATATTAAAACGCGTTTAATACCTTAAAATTGTATCAGAACTGAGGAACAGAAGGTCTTATTACTCTCACGCAAATAGTCCCCTATAATGCTGCATATCTTATACATTATATCTTTAATAGCTTAACTCTTCTTAGAACGACTCAGATTCTAGCATAATAGACCACCATTATCTTGTATGGGGTTACCGTCTCTTTTTCAACCCTCGTGTATATTAATATAATTGAATCGTCAAGCGCATCAAATTTATTTATAACGCGTTCCTTTTTTTACTGGCGGTTCCATTATTTAATCGAGATTAAAATATTTTAACTTTCCAACTTGAAATAAAATATTGGATACTGTACTTTTAATGATGACCGACAGATGGAAATTAGACTGAGATGAAATTTAAATGTTTCCGACTTTTTTTCGGTGGTTGATATTTTCCTAGCGGAGAATAAATGAGACCGAGTTGTGCGGGCGGCTCCAAAATATAGAACCGCCGACCGCCGGGGTTGTGGGAACGATCGCGGTTGAGCATTTTTCATACGCTCTACATCCATTAAGTGAAACTGGCCGAATATATATCGCCCCGGCCCTAACCGCCCTAATCCGTACATTAACCGGGACAGCGGCGTAACGCTAACAAGAACAAATCTCGGACGAATGTTGAGGATAAGCGGGAGCCAATAAATCTGGTTCCAGGAGGGAAGTCTCACATATCAGCCATATTTCACGTGTGAGCTCCCAGCATTCCCCTCCCCCCAACCACAACTCTTAGCTCAGCCCCTTCGATTCTGGCTTTTTTCATCGATCTTCCTGCCGAGTTTTAATGTTTGTTCTTTTGACGCCTTCTTCACTTATTGCGGGAATGCGGGTTACAAGGAGACTAGTGGTCACTGAATCCCGTCCTAAGTTAGGAGGATTGAATACGGCATAGAGTTGTGAAACCATATATTAATGTTTCCACGCTGTCACGACTATTCCAACCATTTAATACAGCGGTTGTTCTATACATAGAAATGTGTCGATTATGGTTAACAATTAAAAAGGTAATCATCATTTCTCCAACAGGTCCATCCTTTATATAATTCTCACGAGTTTAATTCAGCTAATTTATTGGTTAATTGAAGAGAGTTATCGATAAGCAGAGACGGGAGCGTGGAAACCGCAAAACTGAAGTGAGGGATTAGAAATTAGGAGTTGGTAATTGGTCCTACTTTGTCCCTCCTTATTTCCTTACCTAATTCATCTAAGAGAAAATATATTTACATTCAATTCTAATCCCGGACTCCTGAATCACGAGGTATTATTCTATACCTGAAATATACCTGACTGTTTTGCACAAATTTCAAATTCGCTCTCTCAATTGCGGCTCATGTTTTATTCCCCCGACGCTTCATAGGGTGAGGAATGGGACATAAAAACTACATTCACTCCCATCGGCAAATAGACTGGGCGCGTACCATTCTTCGGCGGTACACTTGCGCCCTTTCACCGGGGTAGCCCATTGAAGACCGGGCATTCGGGTATTTACAAAACAGGTTGGGGATGGTCCGAGAAGAGTTGTGCTGGGGTGAGGGACTGTTTCAGGTTGAATTATTCAGCCTCCCCATCCCACGGAATAGAAGTCTCGCAGCTTTTGACGGGCCCCATTACATATTCATTCGGTCGCTTAAACAATTTCGGACGCCCCGTTCCGGGAGACGTCCCGACGTTCACCAATATCCCGACTACACGTTTTGTGCTCAGCCACCATTCCCGTTCAATCCCCCGAACGCACTGCTGGACTTATATTAGCGACATCCCTTCTGAATTATCGACAAAGGGCTCCTTTCATACCTACGAGAAAGAAGAATTTGTAAGTGACTTGGTCCGACGTTCCGCCAGAGAATTTCTAAACCATTGTGCTACTCTAAAAGATCTTTTTATATGAACGTTTCATGGTATCGGCTATTACAATTAAGTGAGTTTAACAGAAATCCAATGCGTTTCCAAATATGTTAAATTATAAAGTGAAACAACGAACCATTCAATCGATTATTTCAATTTTACAGTTGAACAAATACAGTGAAATTTCATCGGGGAAAGTCGTATTTTTCTGATATACACCTATTCATATTGTAATTTGGTGTCTCGCAACTGGCGTTGGACTAGCACTTTATCTGAAGGGAATTCGAAATAGCGGTTCCAGAATTATCGAGGTGTTGGAATATAATAAAATAAGGATAAAAAAGAAGTCCCAGTGAAATGTCGATTCTATTCGGATCCGGCGCAGATCCGATGCTAAGAGCGGCACCTCGTCCAGGTTACTAATCTAGCTCAAATAAGTGCGGAAAACACTTCCAGAACTTCCAGAGTAAACAAAAAGCTTTTCGACACAGTGTTGAAGCTCGAAGCCATCCCAATAAAGCGATTTTCGATCCCCCCTCCCACGAATGGTCCAACAACGGTCTAACAAGAACTAGGCAGCCTTTTTACAAGGTTTGAGAAGTGGTGAGGGCAATTAAATCGGGAGCACTGTCCTGGAACTATCCCCCCTGGAGTAGCCCCGAGCTAATTTTAACACTCTCTCAATTCCAACCTCGATTTACGCTCGAATTTCCGACTGGATTTTTTCTACAATTCACACGCGGGACGTCCGTTTAACGCCTGCAACGGCGACCCGGAGAAAATAATACGCCAGAAAACAGCGAATCCTGTCCTTCGCCTTCAGTGCGGTGGTAACACACACCGGACTTCACCCCCGAGCGGAGCTGTCAGCCTGGGACTTCCAGGCGCTTGACAGCCGTACGAATGAAAAAAAAACAACGATATAACGAAAAAATTAATTCCTACAGTAAGAACTATACCTGCGAATCTCAAAATCACGAAGAACCAAATGCCAGATGACGGGGGAAATGTCAGAACACAAACCAATGAGCGGAAATAGAAGAATACCCGCTCGGACAACCAGGATAATTTCTAATCTATCCATTGTTTTTCAACGTATTAAGGACAATAGCGGGATTCGAGGAAACCATCCAATGAGCGATACCGGAATTAATTTAAATGTCCAATATCAATTTCGAAATACCCAATTTCAATGGCTGAAAATTGTTGTCAAACAGTGTAATTTTTTTGCACTCCCTGTTTATGAACGGCTGGGCGAAATATTGTTTTCTGATTAGTTGATAAGAGCGGAAGGTGTCAATGAACGCTGGGTCGTCGCAAGTGGTTAAGAAGTCAGATCTGTCTATATCAATTTAACGGGACCAGCCCTCCGATTATGCCAACGGTCGAGCTGACACGTATTTATTATTTGCAATAAATTTGGGCGTATTCCTTTAAATCAACTATTTGATGTATTGATTAAACCGATTTTGATTGTGATACTGCCGATTCCAATTATCTTAATTACAGATCAGAATACTATATGACCTAATTTTATTAATGTTTTTAAGGAGGAACAGCGAAACAAAACGAAATGAGAGTATATATATATATATATATATATATATATATATATATATATATAATATGTAACAGTCTTCTCTATATAATTTCTGCATTCTCAAAGGTACATTGACCTCAGATTCTTTACTGTAGGGAAGGCCACGAAGGTAAGGTACATTTACGGCCCATTTACAACTGGCACGAAGACAAAGACCACTGTATCCAATTTAATTTTCTCTAATGTATTAACCTTTGTGGTTTGTCACTTAGATAAGAACACTTGTAATTTGGGAGAGAAAAGTCCAAAATGTTCGACGTTTTTATTCAATTAAATATTTTGATCTCAGCGTGCCGAATGAGTAGATCGAGTATTTCCGACCATTAGATATGGGTGTGGGTATTTTATATGTATTTTATATATATCTATATGTATAGATATTCGAAGAGGTAAATATTATCTGAGGTAGAGAAAACGCTAATTCGGTTAGTGGTAGCACTTTCAATAAATATTCCGCCGGCGGGTTAGCAACGGTGTTTCCGCCGCTATAAATATTTTATCCGGAGCCCGGAGCAGAACTCTCCCCGGGAGGATGGGCCTGTCTGCCCCGGCCAACGTTTGTTGCACTTTATCGACCGCGATAAATCTCTTTTAAAACTGAAAATATAGTTTGACGCCGGCCGTTTTGTTTTCCCAGCTGTCCGTATCGTTCATTTGTTACGGATTCAAACACAAAACATTGCAGTCGCCTCTATTATTGAATCAGGATCATGATGACCAGCCAGTCAGTTATCTTTCCTAATGTACCTGCAACAATTTCAGTTTAACAGCCCGACACTCGTCGTGTTATCTAAAAATGTTACCAAATTCAATTCCTCCCCAAAGAAATGCACATGTACTATCTGTGGATCGGATTCTCAGTGAAGCAGAGTACCTCTGGTCAGATCTTGAAATCCTTAAAAATCGCAGAATAGACAGAAAGTATGAAATTTAAATCATCATCATTGTAATCATAATTTTTTATAAACAGCTATGTAATCATAAAAATTATGAGTTTTAAGAACCCGGTGTTAAATGAACTTTAACAGTATACAAAAAGGACTTTGAATAGTGATCTAGTTTCATAAATATTATGCGGAACTTACTATATGTACGTTAATCATTATGTATAGTTCTAAATACATTAATTTAATATTTAATGATTCGGTCAGAATTATGGTGTGTTGTTACAAATATTTTCTTACAATATTCAACGCGGTATATGTTACACATTTCGCTAAATAACATTAAAGAAGCGCACTTTTGATCAATGGAAAATGACCCGGCACCGATATAATTTACTGGTTTCTAAAACAGAAGATTTAATATGAAAACGGCATACCGACTCGGTGGAACGTCCGAACCAGTTAACCAAGTGATTTTACACACCTTTTACGTCAACAGATGCTCGACGGATGTGATAGTATTTCCGAGCTTTCCTATTGAATTATTCGAATTACTCGGATAACCAAAATGGCCCGGAACAGCCCGTGCAAATTTATGACCGCTTATAAATAAGGCAAGCTATATGATAAAGAATAACTTCTCCTCCAATAAAACATATAACTGAAAATTTTGAGAATTATATACACTTCAGTATTAGTCTAAAGTATAATTGAAGAAAGAATTTCATATATTAGTTGAAGTAATAATAAATTCTATAATTGTACGATTTAGTGCAAAGAGTTTTCATAACTTTCTAATTTTTCTTTTCTTAGTCCCAAATGGTTTTCATTAGTGTTTAAGGCATGAGCAGACCTAATCATTTCGATAAATAAGATGTTGTACCCAGCAATTAGATGTGCTGAAAAGGTAAAAAGAAATTGCCTATTAAGTTCTAATGCTAGTGTTTATAAGTTTAATTCTATTGTAATTATTCAAAAATGTTGAAATCCACATTAGTAAAAATTCATTTTCTCAAATTTTACAACAAAACTATTTATCTATTACGTATTAGACACATTTCAAATGAAAGTAAACTTTAGTTTCTATACTAAATGCTGACGATGAAAATGCAATTAGATTGGGATCAATGAATCTCAAAAGAAGGATGAACTTCAAGTGCCCCTTCAAAGGAGAGTCGAGGACTATCTGAAGGACCATTAAAGCTATCTTAAAATAGCGACAAGGCGCCCGCGAGAACTGAATACTATTATACTCCATCTCATTCTTATTGGAACTGTAGGTATCCAATAAGATGGATTGTATCCGTGACGCTTAGAGCTAAATAGAAATTTAATCCAACGTACTTTTTCTCTTTATTTTTAAAACACAACTACAATTGTGAGAGATGCTTCTATCGGAGTGTCCACCCAACGATGGTGCTCCTGCTCCAGTCCTTACTAGATGGTGAGGAAATCTGTCGAATCGAGGGACAGGAAATCGCAAATTCGAATCCTATTGGAATCGAAATTCCTGGAACAAACGGGAATTTCAAGCAGGAATGGATCGTGCTGTTAGAAACATAAGGTGGGGCGTCAACAATTTTACGAAGCAGTTACACGGTTTGGTAGGCCCCCTCTGGTTTTAAAATGCAGTTATGAAGTAATCATTTCTGCATTAGTGATAGTTGGAGATCCAACATATTTAAACAGAATTTTGATTGACAATTCGGTTAAACAGATAGTTCTAAAATTCAATCTGGTAATAAGGGCAAGAGTGATGATTTATTATGTAATAGGCAACAACGGACAATTAAAGCGGGCGGTGCGCTTAACTTGGAAGGTACAGGGGCGCAAACTTCGTAAGTTTTAAGTACTTCACTTTCGCACCGTTTCTCCTGCGAGAGTTATAATTCGTTGTGGGCCGGCGGTCTGTTCATTGTAGGGCGGTTACAAGGGGCTTGGAAAAACCCGTCGGGGATTTTACCGCGGGGAGTAAACTTCCCCCGAGGGCGACTATAAAGAAAAAAAAACTAGAACCACCCACTGGAAGAACTGGAAAAAGGGAATCGGGCGAAACTGAAATTATTACGCCCACAGACTGGGGCGGAACGCGCGCTCGGTGTACTTTATGATTAGCTCGGTAAACGAAATTTGAAATGATTTTTAAAACAATTAAACGAGATAAATATCTCGGTGCTTGATGGATAAACAATTTCCATAATATTGGCTCAAACACTTACCCAAGGCACTATATTTTTATTTATGCTTACATATGTATATAGTTTTGGATATGGCAGTGACCTACTGCTAAACTGAAATGCATTTATGTATAAGTCCAATGATTTCATAATATTCAGATTTTCTGCTAGGTATTGGCGAACTCGACTGTGCATATTTGGCGCCCCTTCCCCAGGTTTATTAATAAATTCATAAAGTTCGGGGCTCCGAAAATTTAATTTTGGCTGACAGGGCGGTGATTCAGGGTTGGCCCCAAGGAGGATGATTAATTAGGCTCTGAGTTTGAAGCCCCGAGAATGAGGAAAGAGAGAGAGAGAGAGAGAGAGAGAGAGAGAGAGAGAGAGAGAGAGAGAGAGAGAGAGAGAGAGAGAGAGAGAGAGAGAGAGATCCGAGCCCCATAATTGAGCACTATCTCGGTTGAGTCGATTAAGTCTGACTGATTGGTCTTTCGGCCTATCCGTCTATCAAACCGTGCCCTGATAACGTCATTATCCACTTCACCTTGCTCATTAATAAATCCCTCCCTCTTTAATTTTTCCAATAAGAAGTGACCCTTCTGCGGTGAATACAGATCGTGCCCGATCACAGCCAGAATCCTGATGCTGTGCATTTACCGTGAAAACATAATTCAGAGCTAGAAATGGCGATCATGCAAACCGTAAAGTATTGAAATAATATTGAACTTTACAGTTGAAATTTACAGTTGAAAACTGAGTCAAATTTACAAGGCTTGTATTTCAACGTTATATTAACACAAACATTCATTTTGTAATAACTAAATTTAACATAGGACCCATAGGAGTTAAATGAAATGCTTTCAACATCATTGACTCGGCCGATGCATTCACAATTCACAAGTATTATATCGTTTCGTCCAACCCATACAGAAATCGTAAGATACTCAGAATATATATCTACCTTAATCAAACAAGATTATAATCATCATAATCATATTTTATGTATCAAAAGCAAACAGCCACGTGTTTAAAAGGGGATCCAATTTTGTGTATTATAAAGACCTGCACGTATGGGCATACGCACTCATTTTGAAGACTCGTGTACACAACCTGAATAGTTGATTAAATTTTAAATATGCAGTAGATTTCTTTAAAAAAGGCTTTAGCGTACTGCGCTCAGTCAGAGTATTGAACCCGGTCTAATATAGCATAACCTAATTCTAAATCTAACAGCCTAAATCCACAGTGGGGTAGGTTAAAGGATTGTTGGTTTAGTACAGCATCGCTTCTCAACTTAGTTCGGGCTTCTCGGCATCTAGTTATTGCTATTATTGTTAATTATTGCTTTTACCGACTTCTACACTTATCAATCCCTTGAAATAGAAGTAATACTGCTATTGCCCAGGCTCTATTATTTTAGTGAGAAAAGAGTTTGAAATACTTATGAGATTTTAGAGGGTGGCCGGCAGAAATGCGGGGGATTTTCTTTTCACCAAAGACATCGTCAAATAAGCCCATCTTACATTTTACATATTGTGATGTAGCGAAACGGTATCGCTTTGCTGTAGTACACAGAGCCATCTTGTCGACATTAGATTACGAAGCAATTTGCCGAAGGAAAATAGAGTCGTGTTAGTCGTGCATTTTTCTGTTCATAACTTGAAACACAGTTTTGCACTATAAAAAAAAGAGCAAAACAAAACAGAAAATGTGATACGCGTCAAATGAAAGAATCTTTTCCTGTGTTCTCTCCGTTAAATTTAGGTTGGCTCAGTTTTAAGAAAGGGCATTTGGCAAGGAATAAATTAAAGTTGCAGTCAGATAAATATAATGGTTAATACCATTTCTCGAATGATTTCTGGTCTTAATACTTCGAGCCGTCTGACCGAATAAAGGACCCCCCAACTAGGCGGGTTTAATTACATTAATTAAATATATTAATGGCAAACTTTCGTGGGCAGGGCGCAAGGTCTAAAAAAAATCGTGACCGATTAATCGTTTCGAAGGGGAGATTAATGAAAGGTGCTCATGGGGGCTTTCTCAAAGTGGGCGCCTTATCGTGGGGCCACGGATCAACCCATCAGACCCATCGCTCAGCCCAATCCTCCCGCCAATATACGCCGCACGAGACACATTTCTATTTTCATGTTTATTCTCCTCAGCGAGTTTATTCACATTATACGGGTTGGATCTTGCTAATCGACCCAAGAGATTTGGTTCAATCCTTGCACTAACAGTTTACAATATTAATAGTCGATAGCAATACTAAATCATACGGAATATTGTGATGGCAACTAAATAATTGCGTATTCTTCCCATCAGCGAGTTATGAGGTATGCGTGTATGGCATACATGTTGCTTTTCTGCTATCACCCTTGTTGTATTATGACGGTTAGTATTAATCATGTACTTTATTTGGTCGTCATCGACTTCGGCTGGACGCTCCTCGTCTTTTAGTGTAAAATCACCCGAACGAAATTTAGCTAACCTGTAAGATGATCTGTAGGAATCATTTAAATTGTGCATGCCTAATTAAATAAACCAATTATAATTCTCCGGCAGGCAAGTCTTTATAATTGGGCGTATAAATGCTGATATTACGATTATATATGCTGAATTACACGAGTGGAATTATAAGGGAATCGAATGCTCACAGAGTAAATTAATTCGGCAACAGGGTAACAGTGTGATATTCATGTGCGCATCTATTAAATTAAGTACATTCGTGACGTGATCAGAAGGGATATTGCAATACCGTGTAATTTATTCACGTCAGCTTGAATTAAATGAAATTCCAGCGCTCTACCAGCCGACGGCGGCGGGGGCTTTAAGGAGGCGCCATCCCTCATTATTGAACGAGGCTTAGCAACTAAAATGAAGGAAGGGGTTACAACGTACATTACCTAAATTATAGGCTCCACCGACTTAGATAATTATCTATTTAATAATTTAGACGAGTGTCCATACCGGCTTCTGGCTCCGAATCAACATTTTGTGTGTGAATACACCTTTTAGAGCGGTTTCGTTTCTCGTTAAATTACACTCTATCCTGAGTCATTCTCCCGACTGCGAATCAAATAGTAGTTTATATATAAACCGATATTTTTCCATCTTGTAACACATTTTTTTCCTCTGCCTTTGGCCCGGCACTGTCCGGGCTCAACATGCGAAGAATTCTTTAAAATTGGATGCCCACAGCGTCGGAGGGCAGGAATTTTCACAGAAAATTCCTTGGTCGACTTGCTGATGTCACGATTAAAATTGTAAAGTATATAAGATTTTTATAATTCATATAGGAGTTGTTTTGAGGAAAATTCTTTCAATTCAATAAAATGAATGTGAGATCGTCGGAAACAATTTTTAAATCGCCAATAGTTTGTCTAAATTTCGATCATATATTTGCCCTTTACAACACGGATAATTGAGGAATGGGCTTAGGGATTTGTGAAGTTTACGTCTTTTATAACAATGGACGAATTAGTATTACGTCGTCCAATCTTCTTATGACCTGTCCCTTGCGCACCCAATTAAAATATGCCGTCGGTCCCTAGTCGTTTCAAATGTCGCACTCGGCTGAACAGGAAACAGGAGAGTAGGCGAAAACTAAATTCAACCGAGAAAAAATTAGAATTATAACAATGGCCCGTTATACATGGTGGTTTCGAGCCATTCTAATACGGGGTTAGCGGGGGGGGGGAGGCAACCCTCTACAATTTATTCGAAGAAAGGGCGAAAACCTCCACCCGCCCCCTCCATCCACAACGGTTCCCTCTCATGGCGGCCCCGACAAAAAAATGAAGTGCCTTCATTATACAACCCCGCCTGGGGAGGGAGATCGTCAGTTTTTAATTCCTTTCCAATTATAATCCCGCGGAGTTTTCCTTTACTGGGATCCGTTCATTTATTTTCCGGCCTTAGCATGCAGGCCTCCCACCCACCCTCCTTTTTCTCCCTCTCCACTGAGAGTTATTAGCGAGGCGCAAACGAGGTGAACGCCGAGCGAAAAAAAAAGAAAAGAAGGAAAGAAAGAGGGAGCGCCCCGCTTTGGCAATAGTCTCCCGCGTCTTTTCACCCCCGTTTGCTTTTCGACAGACCGAATTTCACCGAACATATGGCGTTCACGATATAAGAATTAATTGAATAATTGCTCGCAGATAATTGTATTTTGTTTGAATAGAAATCTTCAATAAAATGACCCAACTATTTATTCTTCTTGTTACAGCACTAGGAGGGACACTGAGGCCTCATGAATCCGACAAAAAACGGTCACAAACAACAAATGATCAAAGCACCTGCATTTCCATTATATGAAATATTACAAGCACACCTCAAAAACTATCAGTCCCAGACTTTAAACTGTTCGTTGTAGTAACATTATGAGGCAGTGGTCAGTAAGCTGAAGGATGTTAAACTGAACCGTATCGAAATCCTTAATGGGTTCATTATTTTTTAGGGATTTTTATTATTCTCGGCAAGAAACGACTTGGAAAAGAGATATCAATAAAGATACAGTACAAAAAAGATCGCAGAGAAAATTCTTTTTGTCGCGATTTAAAATGAAAAAGAAAACAAAAAAAACATATTTATATAAAACAGATATTACAGAGTTTTTGTCAGAATGAACTACAAAGATAAAACCACTCCTCCGCATCATTCACAAGATACTGAATCGTTACGAGCTTCATTGTGTATTCTAAAAGGAGAAGTTTATGAATATTCTCCCTCAATCTTATAGGTTCTATGGGCCATCTTCAATGTCTTTTCTCGTCTCTTTTAACGGCAGTTTCTCGACATTTCATGGATCTTAAGTACATTTTGAAATAAGATACTAATACCGCTATTTTGATTTTCAACTATTATACAACTATTATAATTAAATATAATTAATTTATACAAATAATAACCACATAATATTTTAGATGATGAGGAAAATTTCCTTTTTTATCAATTTATAAAAACCGTACATTTAATATGACGAATATTAAAATACGTTAATCGAAATTAATATACGATAAATTTAAATTTGATAACCCGTAATGTCAATGTCCTTAAGGGACAGGACTCATTTAGGTTGTAATATAAATGTTTTGACCTTTACGTGACTGCACAGTTTTAAGCGGCCTCCCTCGGCACTATTTTAGATAACCGAATGTAGATATGAATAATGTTTTAGGATCATACACAGGATTTATTGCTCTTAGACAGCATTTATCTTTTGCGGAAATACAGGCTCAAAGTATTAAAACACTAAGCTGGATATTTATAATGGAATTAAAACTTTATTCAACCGATGGGGGGGGGGGGACTCTCTAAGCAGAATACTATAATTGAAGTTTCTATAGCATTAAAATTCGGAGTTATCAATATACAAACTTCGCTTGTTCATAATTCACAAAATAGGCAATACGGAACATCATACGAAGAAGAGGAAACGTTAAAATCTTTAGGTTATTCGACAAAATTGTTACAAATATTGAACCAATTTTCAGGAGTACCCGATATGATCTGAGGCAACTGGCAGTGGATATCCATTTTTATTGACACAATGATTGGTATTCTATATACCACCCGGTCAGTATGTATATACTGGTCTCCAGTAATCCATAATCAATACAGTACATTAAAGAAATAAGAGTCCATTTTCGTAATGCTCTTCTCGCCGAACATGTTTTTTTCATGTAGTTTTTTTTGTATGTACACACAGTTGGAATAAACAGAAACTAATACAGAAACGGAACTATATTACTCAGTATTCGAACGGGTAATTCAAAATATATATGTCAGATTGATGACATATACTATAACCATAATTTTTATATTTAATTGGTCGGTAAGACACCCCTTCATGTTGACCTACTGGTAACACTGCGACACTTGTTCCCGTGTTATATATTTTCCTCGTGCCACATCAATCGGTGTTGGATTTTTGAAAGAGAAAATACATACACAGACAATGGGGGCGGAACGGGTGATGTATGACAGTGGCCGCGACTTGACCGGGGAGCTGATGTATGTCGTATGTGATTCGCAGGCGTTTAAAAAACGGGCGTCCGCCGGCCGCGAGACTGTTGTGTTAAACCCCACAGAAAGATCAATGTGGCACAATCAGTGTGAAGGTCAAGGACGCGTACTACGATCAAAGGCTTTGCCGGGCTCTGAAGTATTGGGCCGCCCCCAACCCCCGCCGACGGCAAAATTACCAAGTCAAATTCCAGATACCAGATATTTATTCAATATACGCAGCGGCAGAATCGCCACGGCGCCCTATTAATGGATAAATTTATGGTAACTGGTGTAGTACCCTTCACAGACTTCTGTGTGTACAGATGTTATATTAAAATTCTTGGTAAGATATGAAAATGTCATTCTTCCGGAACACAACAAATAATTATTATCGAATACTATTTTAATTTGAATGTAAAATCCTATTATAAAAAAGAAAATATTATAATTTCCCTGAATTTTATCTTAAATACGCAGTTGAAACTTACGGGAACCAATCACAGGCTATATTAACTATTTTCGGAAATGGATCGCTAGGGAATTTTTTTAAATTTCTACACTTGTGCAGTGTTAGTAAAATTAAAATTAGATAAAAAAATATTTATTTTGTACGCTGATAGGGTGACGGATTAATATCTTGGAGTAATATAATATCATTAAGAATAAGTATAAAGGAATAATTTGATTTTAAGGTTTGTTGGAAAGTAAAATTTTAAGCGTGAATAATGGACCTAATTAGTAACTCGAACTTAATGATGTTTGTCCCTGTTTGTAATTTGAAATTCCGTTTGATCTCACATCGATTCTGGTTCATTAGATGAAATAAGTTGGCAACAACAATAAAGTACAGGTATTTCCTTTAATGGAGTTCAAGGGCCGACGAAGGGCTCGGTTAAGATCCAAAGTGAAGGCCGGCTGGGAATTGATCATGCATAAAAATTCTCCGGGTCTTGGAAAGCAGTCGAAGCGAAAAGCAATTTGACCGAGGAGTGTAATGGGCAGCCATCTGGCAAGGCTATTAGGTCAGCCCAAAGGGCCCCCGCCACCACCGCCCAACCGGTTTTTCGATTTCTGCGCGAATGTGCATTTGTAATTCAAGTTTCGCGATGTCAGACTGATCCGAATACAGCATCCGTTCACATTTCGCGTCAATAGAACCGAGGCGAGTTTTAAATTTCAATTGTGCGATTCAACTATACATATATAACTATTAACTAAACAAGTTTTAATAATCGGTTGACAAACAATTCGGCCGAATAATTAATACACTTTTGAGAAATTCATAAAACATCGTCCACTGAATTATCTAACTTACACTAAGTTATATATATATATATATATATATATATATATATATATATATGTTCTCCAATCACTGAGAGTGTGCGATACCTAGAACTCTCTTCTGAGGGGTTCTACCTACTAGAATCCTTTGGGCCGATCGATTGGAAACAGTAACAGAGGTCATGCAGTAAACCCATTAATTGCCCGGCGCGACGGGTAGGTGGGCCCGTAAAGCTTCCCCTAAAGCGAATTGGTGAGGAGGGCTTTTCCGATAAACACTTTGTCCGTTTCTTTTACACTGGAACACAACCGAGATGATATCTGAAACAACCGGCTGGTCCGTCTGGCGTTTCGCTAGTAACGATTTATACATCCGCAGGGGTGTTTATTCGGCCCTCCCCCATTACAGGTGATCAATCCCCCAACACTAATTACTCCGCAGTAAATACCTGCTGCTTCCTGCGCCTACCATTTTATGCAATTCGGTTATTTCGTTTCTAGACTGTCAAACAGAAAACTGCGATTAACCAATAAAGGCTTTTTGATGCGAGTAATTTAACTGATCCAAGTTTTGTATTACAAAATTTAATTTACCGCCTTCTATAGAGTTACCGTCACCAAGTTTCATTTAATTGAATTTGGACGAGCATTTACCAAAACCGTAGAGAACAATGAAAATTCATGTTGACTCACTAATTTTTCATTATAATTTTGTTTTCGTTTAATAGAGAGAAACGTGGTAGGAGCACTTTTTAAAGGTGATTTCAGATAACGAAATTTGTTGCATTTTGCGCAGGAACGTTGTCCGAAAAATAAGTGTTACATTTCTGAAACCAATAAAGGCGGAAGAAGAAACAAAATAGACGAGTTTACGTTCATTTGGTTTCCTATTTAGGAGACATTCTGTTTTATCCCATTGAAATATCTCGTGTCACCAGCTTTAGCGGGCGGTAAGAACCAATATTAAAAAAAAATGTTCACGGGATATATACATTGAAATAATGTTATAACTTTTTAAAATTCATAAGAAAGTGGGGAAAATGAAGTGTTTCTCAGTATTACCTGGGACTATATTTTTCGTGAATTCCCTTCATTTTCAGAATATAAACTAGTATCTTGTTTGTCACAGCAACAATATACCTGTGCTTGTTGGAACAATGAGAAATCGCTGATATAGGGAGTTTGCCTTTGAAATTTGCCGCTGACAGACAAATGGGAGCGGTGTATATAGGGGCACAATCGTGAGGGAAGGGCCGTATTTCGCGGCACAAGCCAGGCCTCCGACGGTGTGTCTTCCGCACATCGCAGTCAGGAGATCTCCCCCTATTAAATCCTGAGCGCCGCTGTCAAATGAGCCGGCAGTACGCACGCGCACGATAATCGTTATTCACGGCGCTGTGAGAGCGGTGGTTGGCTGTGGCTACGACTGATCAACAACAGTCCGCCGTTTGTTGAGCAATGCTTCGTCTGCAAGCATTAATCTGTCTAGATTACCGGAAACTAACGGAGCGGACAATAGGCTGGAAATGCCCCCCCACAGGGCCATAACCTATTCCCTTATTGTATTCATCCCGAATTTCAAACGGGGCCCCTTCGTGAATATTCCAAAACAATAATCCACATCATTGTCCTGGCAATGGCTTTTTGCCGACCTTACAAATCCGGATAGGCCGATAATAGTCATCTTATATCCGTGTAGCTCTGTCCCGCTATGAATCCGGATCCTGTAATCAAACTACTGATGGCGGAATGTTTGACCAATTGACCGATTAATAACTCCTCGTATCAATAATCGATACGGAATCACTTACGACCGCTTAATTCCGGCCCACACAAGGGATTTAGTTGACAATGAGGCTCCATTGTTACTGTATCGGTGTCCCGACTACACAATACTGGCAACAATAGCGGCTATAGGATATATTCAATATTGCGGGGTTATGGTGCAACAACGGACTCTAAAATGTTGTACATTCAATATGCCATATAATTATGTCAGTAACGAGAATGTTAATTTCATGACCACGGTAAATGCACGCGGTTTATAGGGAAGTTGATAAATTATATTTTAGTTGAGGAATATCATGCTCTATGTGTTTGTGATCACCTAATGGGACATAAAATCATTTCTAATTCAAGCGACCGCTACGTAAGTATATAAATGAAGCATTTATTACCTAAAATGGAACGGTAAATCTTCAGGTTTGAATCAACCAAGAAAATGCAGGAAATTTCTTAGCCTACGGACAGGCATAAAAGTGTAAATGATGTAACTAAGGAATACAATCGGGTAGATTCAAGTAAAAAAGAAAAGTAGCTCGATGCTGCAAGATTTAAAGGCGAACTAAAAGTCCACTCCAGGCTCAGTTAGTTCCTTTCACTTAAGTTGTAATTTGTGTTTTCACCAAGTTAGGAAGAGGCCGGCAGTAGACACCCCTACTTCTCCCTACCCGCCCCCCTGGATAAGTAACAGACTTTGATTATACCAGAACCTGCACTTCTTTCTATTTAGAACCTCCCCTTAACGAATCCCCGAATTTCATTACGCGAGGTAAGCTTGGTGTACGTTAAGAGTCTACTTAACATACGCCTCGAATAATTTGTACGTCTGACGGTTAATTCCTTCGATTTTTATTTCACCATTTAATTATATTACATATGTACACCTTCAGATTAATTTAGGGAATCGTACGGTATATTTTGAAGGCTTTTTATTAAAAAAAATCATCATTATGAAAATAAAATATGCATACTATTTGGTACCCTTATCATAGACGAATATCCTGGAATATTCGCGGAATCTGAGAATATGTTATTTTTTCAAAATAATCTAGTTCAATAGCTTAGCTAGTGACACTGAATTAGTGCCTTAAATAAGAGAGAGCCACTTTATAAAAAAAGCCTTTTCAAGTTGATTTATTTAACTCGAGTGTTTCCCGTAAAAATTGGTCTCTCCCGCCTTTATTATTTTTCGCCTTTGCCCTTCCCGACCGCTCTTATTAAATAATAATTTATGACGCTAGAGACGAGTTCCGGGTCGATTCGACACACCAGTTATTTAAACGACAGGTTTTACGACAGGTTCCGCTGAAGTGGAAGGGCACTGTATTTCACTTCGAAGTCCACTCCAACACCACAGACCATCACATCAAGTTAGTGGGTCTGAAAACCCTTGGCCGAATTAACGGTCGGTCGACGATGGAGCTAATCTACAACGCCCCGCGTAAAATGCGGACTGGTTCAGTGAATTACATTCCGGTGGTGTTTCGAGTCGAAAAAAAAAAGAAGGAAAAATAAATAGAAAAACCCTCCAGAGGGATGACTGCGGCCATAAATCAGCCCGAACTCGCGTAAATTTCAGAGGGGCCGGCGCCCGCTAAGCGGCTTAGGATAAACTGAATATCGCAAATCTAAATGTTACGATCCGAGCAGAAACTCGGCTCATTCCGCAAGTCCGTGCCCACTCTACTGTCACTCCAGTCTGAGTTTAGATTCATCAGATTATACTATGGACAAAGTTTAAGTCACCCAGTATATATTTCCGGCCGTCGGTTGTGGGCGAAAGATTAAATTTTCACATTTTTGAGACAATTGGAGCTAGTGATTGAAACATTAGTATGGAATCCCACGCCATAATGCTGTCACAAACCGGGAACAGTATCAAAGATCGTAGGTTTGTGGTGTTTCTGTCTCCTCTCGCTGATTTGGTCTTTTGCTAGAGCGGTTTCGGCTGCTCGCCATCTTCAGTAGCGGTATGTTAAACTAATGTCAAAGATCATAGGAAGTATTTATTTCTTATTTCATCGCGAGCATGAACTATATAAGATAGCTATGAATTTTAAACATAAATTACTCGTCATTCATATTTGAACTAAGTAGATATTACAAACAATTAACATATATGTTTACCTTCATCTGTCCTCCTGAATGACCTAGCCATCTCAGGTTGCTGGTAGACCTAAAAATAACACAATTTATTATTATTCTACAAAATTTAATATTCGTGTAAATAATAAGTATATATTGGTATAAATAAATAAAATGTTTCAACAATCGCTAAATTTTTGTTGAGAGAAAAAACAGAAATTCAAAGCTTTGCGAACTTCGCGGTATTTATCAGAACTTAGTTCTATACCGGGGACAGCTAATGATTTTTTACCCCCCTGCCGCCCCCAACTTGGTCTGCTATAAATATCTCCACAACCCTCGATGTATTTTTAGTCAATACAGCGTTTATCGCAGTTTGAAATCAGCTATGTTAGTTTTGATTATAATTCATGATTAATTTTATTACATGACGTAGCATACAATTGACACAATGTTACGGTACCCAATACAGCATACAGTGAACTAAATAACAGGACACAAGAAAACATTTAATATTATATTTTTCTCCCCGCTATTCAATTACCTACTTTGTTATATACTCCAGTTGACTCTTACAGGGACTGTATATTCATTTTCCATTCAGATACAATATTATTATTTGTTTTATTATTGAAAAAATTATAAAATAGAACTAATTTAATTATTAACTAATTATTATGATGAAATTATACTATTCAAAACCTACTTTTCTGAGATTTAGACTGTCGCTATCATTTTCGTGATCTCTTTCTTTTTAACTTTTTTTATTTTGCACAATCAACTTTTACAGTTATAGTGCAATCGATACATGTATATTTTTCACATGTTTGTCTCGATAAAGGAACCACCAGTGATGGCGCTTTTGACGTGATTTAACTACTGCCCGAGGTGATCTCTGGGCCAGTGGCGTTTAAGCCGTCGTGGTGGGGATAGTGGATGGGTAGAAGAGGAAAGGGACTGAACGAGTGGATTAGGATGAGGCGAAAGGCGGGAGTGGAACTTCAGGAACCGAGATTTAGCGACTTCGTCGACTGTCGGTATGTTGAGGTCATGGTGGATTGTGTGGTTAGAAACATACCGGGGAGCATTAAGGATGGTGCGAAGGACTTTCGATTGGAATCTCCAGATGCGAGCGATGTCGGATGTCTCGGTGGAACCACATAGCTCAATACCGTATGTCGGTTTGAGTATTGCTTTGTATATTGTTAGTGTGTTACTTAAGGTCAATTTCAATGTCCGTTTTAGTAATGGCCTTAGGAGTACAAATTTTCTGTCTGGGTGTAGGGATTCCACGTGAGTCGTTTATCGAGGTGGAGCCCAAGATAGCGAATCTTCTGTTGGATGGGTTTCATGATCTCAACGGCAATGAAAATATCTTCTTCACCTTTCATTTACACGGAAGTAGTACCACGATTATTGCACTTCACGACGAGTAAATGAAGCGGAAATATATTCTTTAATTATTTTGTTATTCGATAACGACTTCAGAAATAGGTATTGTATTATGGCTTCTATTTGTAAACGGTATAATTTTATAAATTCGATACGGTCGTCGGCCTTATTCGCCGCTCGCTTTAATCCGGTCGCCTAATCCAATCAGCTCGAGGCGACTCCGCTCTCTGTGATTGGCGCAGTTGGTACATTAATTAAAGTTTGGCACTGGCGGCGGCAGATTGGGGGGGGGGCGTCCTATGCAGCCCCCACCAGCTCTTTATTTCTTCTCCGGCTCCACCTTTCCAGTTTTTCTCCCCGGAGTTGGCACCGTCTCCCGAGCCCCGGTGCCCGAAGGAGGCCTCCCTTCCGCTCGATGCGGGTCCTCTTGGCACCAGCCCTTACCAACCCAACTTCTTTATCGGGTTTCCTCTGCTAGATATAACACCAGAATGGCCATAATGGTGCCGGATTGTCGGACTCCATTAACCGGTTGTAATATCGAGATGAATACACACGCATTCGATGGAATTTCTCCCAATTGACCTCATAGATTATTTGAAATTTTGGTATTCATTACCGATTGAAATTTATTACCAGAAATTGAATTGTCACCAACTGAACTCCGGTAAACTTGTGGCAATAGATACACGACCACGCATAAATAGAACCCCAAATTGATCCACCCTTCAATCGGACCCTAATGATGGTAACATGTTTGATATCTTTGCAGTGTTCGGGAGGAACATTACATTACTACAACGTTACATGGAAATCGACTAAACAGACGTCGATTTATTTGGTCCTATTTCTAGACTAATGAGTATATAACATTTGGGAACTTCGCATTATATCTATTGTAGTCGTGAAAGGGATAATAAACGTGTATGTGGGTGGTGATGAGGCACCCTCCCATTCTCTCCCAGTCTTCAGGTGGAAAAATGTTTCGTCGAATGTATTTTTACACCGTTTTCCAGTTGCACCGCCACCGGGAGCTTTTTAAATACGGGCGAGATGCACGGTTGATAGGCGCGCATTGCGAAAGGGGCGCGATAAGGTTCTTTCATTGAAAAAGGTCATTTGAATAATAGGTCGGGCAATAGATGGGTTCAGAAACAGGTTTGGGCGAAGCGGCGGGTATAGAGGGGAGATTTATCACTTTGTTTTATTAGACGGGAATTGGAAGAGAAATACTTTTCGAACCGTCTCACTGGAGAGAATATTTTATCGCGAGACAATATCGGGAAACCCCTTCATGTTTTAAACAGAACCAGCCGCCCAAATCTCTCATACAACTTGTGTAAAACCAATCCGTCGATGACACTCGCGTGTAAATTTACGAAGAGCCAGTGTATACCACAAGTTAAATTAATAAAATTTGTATAGCAGTACAATGATAATACCATCGACATATCAATAACAACAGGACCTCCGATAAAATTAAAGGAAGAATTGAAAAATTGAGAATCCCTTCATTAGGATTGCAGAGGCAAGGTCTCTATTCGTGATAATATAAATATGGTGGTATATTAAATATGTTTGCATTACCATAGAATCAAATCAGCGAGTGCAGAAATCCGATCACAAGAGTGAGTATTTTCCAAACCCACGCGGACACCCAATCTGGCGTCCTACTGATAAATTACTAAATCACCAGATAAAATGAAAAATGAAAACTCTGAACATTCAACGCCTTTCTAAATATAGCTAATAGTCACTAATTAATGTAGTATACTTAATGAAATCTTAAACTTATTCCCTGCGGTTTGTTTTAGTTGGAACTTTAAACACCGAAACAACGCACGCTTCATTAAAATGAAATATGAAACACTAGCCCAGCTTATTCTGATCCGAAAATAAATTTAATACGAGTTCTACTTGAACATTTAATATACTCTAATTAATGCCGTTTATTTAATACCAACTTACGATAGCAACTTTTACAAGAAATTCTGATTGCAAAGTTCAACTATTATGGACGATATCATTGTTCACTATCTACAGTGCAATCAAGCAGTAAGTAAAGAACTTACAGCCGATTACGTTTATTGTATCACTGGAAATAAAACGGTTATGCTTCGAGGTTAGGACCAAATTGAGTAGCAATAAGCAGCAGTGTGATCAAATTCTGTACATGTGTTAGCAGGCGCACGCGCATGTTCTTGTGTGTGTGTGTGTGTGTGTTTTGTATGTGTTTGTCAGAAACAGAGACCGCGAGAGATTGGGAGAAAAACGCTCATCTTTTTATCAGAAGAGATAGGGCTGCTGGGAGCGTTTGAGTTGGGACCGGGGAAGGGGGCGGGCCCCTAAATGGGAAAGGTTCTCGGGAGAGGGAACTGGGAAAGAAAAGTCGGAAAAAACAGAGAAGGGAACTGGAAAAGGGACGGAGTAGGAAAAGCGCTCGGAAGAGCTAATAACATTGAGTGTACTTAAATCAAGATGAAGCGGGGGTTGGAACCACCACCCGTTCGGATTGGAACAAAGATGACACACTCACCCTTGGGGAATGAAGTTATCCAATCTGAGTTGGATGGTATAAATTATTTGGGCGGGTTTCAGTTTTCAAGAGCAAAAAAGGCATTTGGGGTCAACTTTATTAGATATGTATTAACTTAATCTAACAATACTGACTATGCAGGAATTACTGAGAATAAATTTATATTTAAACTTAATACTTTGCCATAATATTACTAAATATGAAGGAATTATACGTTTCACTTCTAAATATATAAATTATGTAATTCATGAATTACGCGTGAAATATTTCAAGAATTACACTTAATTATGATAAGTAGCGAAAACGATAGAGTGGGTTTATAAATTCCGCTGCTGTCGGGGAGCAAAATGTTTTTCGCCAAAATATGAGCCGTGTAAAAGGCTGACACACAGAAATGTGGCGGTGTAGCCGCCTGTGAAAAGAGTAGACCGGATCCGGTTATCAGGGCCAATCTGTTGAGTCAGTTTATGAAAAGAATCCCCTTCCACGGTTCTATCATCTTACACCTGATATTCACACAAGAACCTTCGCTGACCTGACTAAGCACTATCCGGCACGAACGGTCTTCTATCAAGCATTAAGTCCAACAGTGGATCTTAACGTGAGTTTCCTACAATCCTACGGTTTGAATTAAACGAACTATCCAATTACTTACATTTAGTTTAATCCTCTCTGAAACTTATCCCAATAATCTGAAAATATTTTGTTTTTTCGATGTTCACTACCTAATAGAAAAACTGCTGAACTATGGCTATTCCCCTTGGAGGGAAAGCACCCGCATTCGATCCGCCTCCATGCGCCACATTAATTACAATTGCTCGGACTATAGTATTATAATTCATTATGCTGATAATGCAACTCAAATAATTAGAATCCAAAATCTTTTTTCTAATCTAAACTGTACTGTATATCAGATATCGCAACCGCGGATCTTCGTAAACTCTCCTCTCACCGTCCTTTACAGCATTGATGAAGAAAGGGGTCATGATTAAAATAAGCTCAGATATTACTGTCTGGGTCTCGGAGGAATTACTGACGCTGCTGAGATTTATCTCAGGCTTAAGTCGTTAATTATGTATGGACCGACCTCAAAGCAAGAAGTTAATTTTGGAATTAAACATTGAGCCCGAAGTGAAATTAATTCCTGCACTTAATTTGTTAATATTATTTGTTGTTCAATTCGCTTTAAGCGAATTATGCATGTTAATTGTACTCGTGTTCGCATCTGGTTACATTGTGTTAAAGGCTCATTTATATCCTTAGAACATTACTAATCATAATAGAGAACAATATAAACGGACACATGCACCCATCTGTATTTCTCATTACACACTTTCGTTAGTTTCTGTAATTTCCCAGGAACAAACGATTCAGAGCTGTCTAGTCCCGCCAATTGGATTTTAGAATTGGTCCGGATTAAACCGGGAGAGCGTACACATCACGGATCGAGCGGGGAACATTTAATTAACCGGAGCAGAGTATAAGTGATGAACCTAGGTCCGGGCAACAGACATCTAATAACAGAAACGCCTATGGCTAATGGGCCCATTCGTACATTGGCTCCGTCCAGAGAATTAAGCTTAGCATAGAATTATGAAACACCTATTTAACGAACAACGGTCAAACAGGAGAGAACCTACTATTCCACTGGGCACAATTTAATTTTACTTTTCCCAAACCCCCTTTAAAACAATTTGAATGATGAGAAACAATAATCACAATACTCCGGAACAAGGAAGTTTTGAATTATTTATTTATTCATCATTTTGAAAACACAAATATGATAGACAACAAGAGAACTCAGAGTAAAAAATTCGAGCTATTACGAATATTACATTACATTTGATGTTTTTGTATTTTTTTAATTATTTTTTGTATTTGTTTTTTTACGCGGTAAAGAAAATACCGAATGGGGCGAATAACAAAGAACTGCATCCATCGGGGAAAAGAGAGAACGTAATATTTAATTTTAATATATTTCAGACAGCTCATCAACAAATACATCCGTGTGGCTGGTTATTTTAAATTTCAAGTTCTCCTATTTTAATTTTAAGTAACCTACCATGAAACTAGTACCAGTGCTAACTAGTATCAGTGCTACACGTTACTAAATTCAAAACCTGCACGCGTAAATAATATTCTAACGTTTATAACAGATACAAATGGATTAGAATTGATATTGGTAAAGTAGTGATAGTCATGTTAACTCAACGTACAAATAATTCATTGCAACAATTCAGTTGTTACAGTTCAAAACTGTGTTTTACTTCGTACGTAATATTTAGGTACATATTTACTGTGAGTGTTGATAGGTTCTTAGCAAGACGAAACCTCCTGCGATTTTTGTTAAATGAAAACTTTTATTTCATAAGAAAACACCTGGATCTTCTTGTGCAATAGTCCGCCAAATGTTTTATTTCTCCCGACTTTATTTATCTCAGGACTTCAAGAAGTCAAAGTAAGTACTAAAGGGCGGGACTTTTTC
Organism: Lethocerus indicus; assembly: GCA_019843655.1. Taxonomy (NCBI): domain Eukaryota; kingdom Metazoa; phylum Arthropoda; class Insecta; order Hemiptera; family Belostomatidae; genus Lethocerus; species Lethocerus indicus. The sequence goes on along the minus strand of JACDQD010000004.1, from coordinate 28,314,000 downwards.
CGCCACTATTTGGCTCCGTCATGTTACTTTCTGTGTTTCCCCCGCTCCTCCCGAAAAGCATCCTTCAAATGCGAGTTTCACCGGAATAAAATAGGAGGGAATTTGTAACCGGCGGAAGGGGAGAAAGGGAAAAGAGAGCGGTTGGAAATCGGGATCCCCCTTTCCTTTATGCTAATGCCCCTTCAACATTTCGCGTCCTTTGTCATAGCCCGGTATTGTCGTCGCAATACATGAACAATGTACCGTATTCTACCAAACACCATTTGTTGTATGTACAACAAATACAATTAGGAACTACCTTCGTTTTATAATATTCACGAAAGTTGCGATTATAGTATAGTAGAGGCTTTTAAAAACAATTCGCCTATATCTCAGCACTGACACAAGAGTGCTGAACACTCGAGGAACCTCCGAAAGTATATTAAATTATATTATTTATAATTATAGATTGAGAGCCCAATTGTAATAAGTAGGAATGGTAAACCATCTCAATTCCTTTCCTAACCAGTGCTCGGGGCGTATAAAGGCATAGGAGCACACTATCCTCCTCGGACGAATTAATAATCGGATTTAGCTTAATCTAAGTCTTTTAGTTTTAGTTAGCTAAGGTGCCTTACTGGGGGATGAGGGCGACGCAATTTGGAAACGACGCGCACCTAATACTGGATTAAATGGCCGGGTTATTTACGCGGGCGAATAATGGGCGTAGTCGGGGCGCCCTTATCTGCCACCCTAAAGTACCGCGCCCATCGCGCCAATAGACTCGACAACCCTCTGCGAATAACTCCCCAACTGCGTTCAATGGGCGAGCGCTCAAATGGGGGGGGTAACTGAAGAAAGTCAAATCTTGAATTCGTCCCATAGACAACATCCTTTTCCGAGAACTGGCTCCTTCCTAAGTTCCACCGCTTGGAGTCCGCCCTTCAGAACGTTAATCCCTACACACTCAGGGCCTGTTCTCTGATCTGCAGTCGCAAGTGTGTGTGTGAAAGCGCCCCGATGCACATTGAGCAAGTGGCCTCTTTCTCGTGTCTCGAAGATATTAAAATAATTTTAAACCCGACTCCAATATAAGCCCGATTCTTCGGTTAGATGATTTCATCCACCATGGATGGGCTAATTGGAGACGACCGAGCATCCCATTATTGATTAGGAGTATGCTGCAGATGGAATTTCCTTTCGCGGTAACATTCTGACAAACGGAAATGTAAATTATCAGCATATAGTTGGATCGCGTGGTTTCGGAGAGGACATCCTTCGGAAATTATGCAAGAAAATATAATTAAATGCTTCTTCTTCTTCTTCCTACGAAGAAACGTTTGTGGAGTAAGCGACATGTCGACCTATTTTGTTTGCTCATCGTAGAGTACGTCTTCCCCGCGGACAGATTATCGATAAGGGGTTGGTTCGGTGTACCCCAATGATGGAAACATCAAGCTTCTGATCCTGCACGGGCCCCTGTACCGATATTAATGCACGAGCCCTGAGGTGTTGGGCACGCCAGAGATTGGGGAGTTTGCCTAGCACGAGGTGTCGGTTAGACGCGATTAAAGTAAACGGCCGGTTTTTACTTTTGCGGCCGAGAGCGTAAGTAGTCCCATTAAATTCCCCCTTTTTTCCCCCCATTGTTCGAGTCAACCGAAAATAGCCGGCGCGGCCTTCCCAGGACTCCTGCTTTCGGACTCCACGGTGACCCGCTTCTTTATCGCAACAATATTCACGCTTGGCAATTTTGTTAATTTCCTTTTACATTCGGCTTTTCAGACGACGGTTGCGTAAACCCAAACGTTCAGATTTTATTTCACCAGGTTTCGACGTATTATTTCGTCGCTTCAACCTCAACTGTAGGCGCCGCACTATTCAACTCTAACTTTTATTATACTTTCTTTACCTACAGCAGAGACAGGGACGGAAGGAGCGCAAAAGGATTAACGGACACTTCATTTGCACAAAAGACTTCAGTCGATCTGTTTAAGTGCTCAAGGGCTGTTTAAAGTGTACTTAAAAAATTGATAAAGAAGTATTCATTATGGAATAATACAGCTCAAGTTTAAAACGCTTTAGGAATTTTAAGTGCTCTTCTTAAAGTATCGTTTCCTCCCCCCAGTCCGGTGCCGAAATTCCTTTTACTCTTATTAAAAGGATTCCTGAAAAGTCGAAATAATATTAATTTTTTAATTTCCAAAAATTACATAAATGTCACTACCTCTCAATTTTCCACGATAACACGATAACTGAACGCTTCTCAAAAATGTAAAGGATTATTAATTCTCCGCTACAATGCAAAGTATGTTGTATGACAAGGGGTAAATTTGCGGATTAAAGGTCTTTTGATCTTATATTTTATGTTCTTATTTTTTTATTTCGACTTTGATCTCGGTTTCTATACAAAATAATATTCATCATCAAGGTAGTCATCGTTCCGAATAGCTTGCCCTATATGGGATGATACCGGTATACCATTAAGAGTTTATGTTATGGGAGCGTTATCAGTTTAGGACCGTTGACGTAGAGCTTGGACAAGTAATGGCAAAAGGAAAGAGAGGAGCGCTCTGAGCGCCAGTCAGGCAGTTCAATAGGCTGGGGGCGTAAGGCGGCGCTCCCCGACTTCCGGAGCTTGCTCCGCATCGGCAGATACCTAAATCTCCTGTCGGAGCCAGGAACGGACCGAGCCTCTTCCCATTTCCTCCCGGGAGAAGGCCCACGGGATCTTTAATTTCGCCGTCTCACGCTAAAAGCCCCCACCACCACCACCCGACACCCACCTCCGTTTCGGCCGACTTTGGACTCGGAACCGAGAGCTTAAACTCCTTTCGATTAATTGTGAAATGCCATTAGCCCCGAGGGCTATTGGGGTCGCGCGCGTGTGTCTATAAAACCTGAAATTGCTTCGGAATCAATTTAGAATGCAGACTTCTAATGACAGCCTAGACGGTGCCCCGACCTACGGCGCGAGACAAATTTTAAAGCAATGCAGGAAAATATTGAATTTGGTTTTAAATTTCTACATTTAATATTACAATACTGGCTGCAATACGCGCCTATTTATTATTTATAACAATTTCAAATCGTATGCAGTACAAATTCGACAGAAAGAATTGATTTTCATTAAAAAAATCTTGAAATCCGAACATTCTAAATCAATTATCAACAACTATCGATTCTCCAAAAAATATGTGCAAATAGCTACGAAACATTATTGTTACAGATTAATACCCCCAAATTAATTTTATAATAATTATTATTATTAATTTTCAATATTTGTTAAATATATTAGTTTTGTGTTAGCCATAGCATGACACACATAACATAACAAATGTTAAAGCGAGAATTAAATGTTATCATTAGGGATGAAATAAATGTATCAAACAATATAGTCTTATTAATAATTTTTTGTATATTAGAAGAATCTTTTTTCTCTGATATATTTTTCTTATTCCGGCCATTTATTTCATAAATTTTGTCGGTTTTTGTTTTTTTTTCTGCCAAAATACGTTATACAATAGACTACTGCGGTCATTGTATCCAAATATTTGCAATTGGAAAGGACGCGCTGGGTTATAAATTGCACGCCTGTAAGTTGACCAGATGGGACAGACACTCAGAGGATTAACGATTAAATAAATACTCTTGTGTACATAAATATTTATTAGTTATATTTAACCTTTTTATGGTCTCGCTCAGAATTAATTAATCAGAAACAATAAATGTGAGTGACCCAGTTTTCGGTCGACTATGGAATCCGAAGTTGACAGTTTCATTGTATAAGTCGTAAATTGATAACGAGTCTGAAAATATTACCGTGAGCCGGTACTCAATTCAGAATATTGAATTGGTGGTTAGTCGCCTCAACTGAGGAGATCTGACTACCTAAATAGAAGTTTAGCGACAGGGGAACAGAACTTCTATTTTTAATGGACTGGCAGAAGCAGGTGCGAGCATTAACCGAATTATAAACTCCGGCGTCCATTTTAATAGCCGGCCGAGGAGGAGTGGAATTCGCAAAACATTTCCACCGCGCTACATCCGTCCGTCCCATATTTATCCGGGAACTCAATACGCGGGCACAATCTGATATCGAATTACTTGGGTTATACGCTCGCGCTACAGATTCCGATTCGAATTACACGCCCAGTTGGTTCGCCATTCAATGGGAACGTATTATTTCAGCTTTGTCATCCATAACTGAAACACAATAAAACAAATTTGAAAAACGTCGCCAGTTTCTTCGTTCTGATTTTTATTGTTTTGATTAGAATTTACGGCACTTTATTACGGTACTTCGTTATCATTAACTATGTAAGCAAATGAAGTTTTGTGCAACGTCTTCTAAGAAATGTTCGCATACAACTAATAAGCGAATAGTCTAATAATTACAGACTGGCAATAATAATGATTACTTGCATCGTACAATTACAGTAAGATTGGGTTCGACAAAAAAAGGCGAAAGCAATATTTTAGTGTTTTATTTCGTCGTCGACTGTCCAATTTCAGTATCAAATTATATAATTATATTCTTTCAATTAAATTAATCCGGAAATAGAGCTGTAGCTGATTGGCTGGTGGCCGGGCGGAGCGGCGTATGGGCGATGATGAAAAGAGTCATGGAGGCGGAGGAGGAAGTGCGTGTCAATTTCTAGTGGGCCGTGTCGTCTTAAATGATTGAACACTTCCCGGCGTCACCGCACAACTACCTTCCCTCCCACGCTCAACACCATTCCATCTAGGAGACCTCCCTCTGACGATTGTCACCCACACCACTACCACTACGTATCTGCCAAACGGGAAACGCGGACACTTATTTTCCACAACAATTGTTTCGTTAAAATAGTTACCAATGTCGTGGTACTTCAAGTATACAAATGGTATTTTAAGAAATAAGGTCATTTCACGTGATGTTTCGAAACGTCGTAACCGGATTTAGGGTATCTAGTATTTTAGTGTATATGGATATACTTAGGCTTACACTCAATGAATAAAGATTTTTAAAAAGTATTGAATTGAATTTAATAAATGTGTACATCCCGGTACAACCTTACGTATCGTTAACTTTAATAATATAATAAAACGAAAAAATACCGAATTTTTTTAATTAATAATTTCAATTGAGTATTAGAATTAATGTACCCGTTTGCAACATTCTCATGTGAATTACAACACTGAGTTCTGTTGGATCATGACATTAAAAAACGATTGCCAGTAAACTCGGCGTTAGTACTACTTGTAAGATATTGTCAGATTTATAGGGGCGCTTTAAAAAACAATCACAGTGTGCGGGGCTATTATGTAAACACTGGCTTCGATGTCGGGGCTGGCCGTGTTGACCCGGAGGCTGTGCCGGGTATAACAAACAAGTGCTCTTCTCAGGCCCGGTACCGCCCCCAGGCTGTTGTCAGTGAAAATAGCGGCGCCTCCCCACTTTCCACCTCTCACTCTCTCTCTCTCTCTCACACCCGCCCGGATCAGCGCTTAATCACCGTCACTAACTTCGGCTACTTAACTGCTCGAAAAGCCGGCCGCTTTACGCCGACAATGGACTGATACAAACTTAAATTATAACCGGCCTCGCTCTCGATTCTGGACTCCTGCCATTTCCTCGGGCTTAGCCCCCAATGAAAACGCTCAAATATTTTTCAAGAGAGCTCTCTATCCCCTGCAAGTTCCACTTACAGCTCAACAAATAGTAGAATATAATGTATACTCTCATTTAATCAGTTTCAACCGGCAATCCGAAATGTATATGATAGTAAGACTCGGCCAGGACTCTCTGTACACATTAAACAGATGCACAGGATGCATATGCCATAATATTTCCCTAATTGCCTAATATGTTAAATTATGAACATTAATACAATTTTCCGTCGGTGAGATTCATGAGACAGGTCTAAATTTTCAATGCCAAGTTTGTATCCCTCCGTCTAGATGCCTAGCTAGCGGATTCAAGGGCCGACTTCAATAGATGACCCACAAACGACAATCCAGACACGAATGTATTTATAATGCTAGAAGGTCGGACTGTAGAACTAGTGAGTGGGGGGGAGACTATATGAATCTAGGAGCAGCTGTTGCGTCAATAAAGCCTGTGGTCTCCCCGACTGGAGACTGCGGGGACCGTCGGCATTGTCCCAGACTAGAGTAACGTGGGCGGTGGAGTTGACAAATAGCAGTTCCCCAACCGTTCATCCTTCACGGACGGACTCAAGGATGGCCGGGTCTTATTTATAAAACTTTCTTCGCGGGCGTCGCGCATTTTTCAGCCTCGTTAGAGCCGACGGTGTCCGGAAATTGAGGATACGTCGAAATTGAAAATTGGCGGATACGGCTCATGAACGCTCTCGGCTCATGATACAACACTTTTATGACTGATGCTTCCTTTCATGAATTTATTTCGCTCATTGGAGCGCCGGTTGGGAACACTATAGCAAACCAGGCCGAGATGTATCATACTTGATCAAAGAGGAACGATTGATTCCTTCGACGCCTTTTTAGCAGGTACGAATTAATTCCGGAAGATGGATGGACGAACGCTCGGAAAGTTTGATCTCCCACGACCTAATTAGGCCACACAGTTTTTCCTATTTTGCATTTTCGTACATTAAACCCTGAAAAGGTCACGAAAATGCATTCCGCCAACGCGTTTGTAAAGCATAATGTCGGTAATTTCGTGTACCATTCTGGATTGTAATTTGTGTAAAAACAAATGAAAAAATGCGTATGATAGACGCACATTTTATATAGACGTACCGTATTAGTATTTACGTTATCGTGTGCAATAAATTAAAATTTTGAAATAAAGGCCTTATTTTGTTTCTTTCGGGCCAAGTGAATGTATAAAAAATAATGGGGAAGAGAGAGTGAAGAATTTTTAATCTGCTTTATTTCATTGAAAAATATATTCAGGAAATTCTTCAGCTGAGTAAATGGAATTAACTCGCGCGTGTTATTTCATTACAATAGCAGGCATGTACATACTGTTTCTTTCATAATAAAATAGAAATACACTCAACATTCAACATTCCTTCTGAAGGAATCTGTATTTATAACCTGGTACTATTCCAATAGAGCTGAATTACGATCAGAGCTCGCAGTGTGTGCAATTCTTTCTGTAGGGATCCCGACAAAATGGAGCCAATGCAGGAAGTAGATAAACGGAGGTAAAACGTTCAAATTAAATATCTGTATTTCTAAACACAGGACCGCTTGTTAGCGGACTATTGGAACATATTCAAAACGTCCGTTTGGCCGCCATATTTCACGCGTGTGCCACGCTCAAGTCGCAATATTTGAAAATAAGACAGACTCAGAAGAATATTGTTGAAATGAATAAATCAGAACTGGGAGGTTCCCCTATGGATTGGGTGATTGCACCTGAGGACTGTTCGCGTATCAAATAAGCCTCAACTTATAACCGAGGGTACTAACTGTTGCTAGACGCGCAGATCCGTCCTAAGGGGTGGCCTCACCATGTGCACTGAAAGCGGAATCGATTCTAATAACGGCATGCGCAGAATTCGATCCGCAATCCTGCTCCAAATATACCCTTTCAAGAACCTAATATAGTCTATAATGCATAGTCCAATACAGTTCCAAACGTCGAAATTGGCGAATTTTAAAGCAATATGCCGTGTCGCGCCCACAATTTGGGCAGGCGCATTCGGTGAAGGGCCTCGATTTTATCCCAACACAGTTAAGTAGTGGAGGTTGATCAAATGACATAAGAATATGAAAAATTAAGAAATGTAGGATTTTTTTATTAGTACAGTTATCGTTAAATGTCTCCGTCTTACTCAATTGTGAACGTCTACAATAGTAAATAGGCAATACACCTCGTTCTACTGAAGTACTGCTTCGTAACTTATAAGAATAACTCATACTGGACACGATTATCCATCATTATATAATGAAAATAGAAATTAATTTCAAACCAACATGCCATGTAATAAGTACGTCCTGAAATTTAACCGGATCATATTTTTTAACGGTAATCTTGAATACTGTTTTATTCTGCTTAGTATTTACTGTTCAAATAACACGATCAATGTTTTTTTAATTATGAATTAATTTCTTTTAATAAGCTATTCAAATGGGTATTGTAATATTAGGAAAAGGGTGTGACTGAACTCTCATAAGCACTGTCCGCCAACTGTACTCTTTATTAGATATTCAGTACAGGGAACGAGGTCAAATTAAGTAAGTTCGGTTGTTGATATTAGAATCGCGCCGTAGAGCAGTTTCCCATTAGCGGAGTTTAAATTAGTTATAATTAATCGACAGTTTAAACTCTACACGGGCACCACTCTCGTTCGCCAGTTTATCAGACGGTGGTGATCCAATTGTACGCGGACTGATTAATTGTAATTTCTGTCGGTTGAAAATTAGAGAACAGGTTGAACAAGCTCGGCCGGCCTAAGTTAGCCTGTGAAATCACTAGTTTACAGTATATTACGCAATTAACTCTTCAAATGAGGCAAATTACCATAACTATAGAATGTTTACGATTTCGGACTTTCAAAATTACATAGCGTTGCTTTTTTTTTAATTTCGTTTTGTGGTGGAAACTCCATTAGCCCGTGTAGTAATCATTTTGGTATTTTACTTCTTTACGGTATTATTTCTTTGGATGTGAAAGGTGTGCAGAGGCTAAGTATTTGAAACCTGGCTTTCTTAATAACACGTAGGGGTCAACGGCCTTCTATCTCAGCAATCAACCACTGTTGTGTGTGTGTATGTATTTATATATAAATTTGTGCATTACTAGTCGACTAGATGTATATAATACTAATTCTTACGTGGCGTGAAAGTTTTGAAAAATGATGAAAAGAAAATAGAAAGAAACGAAACTATGTATTTCAATCAACGAATTAAATTGTTATACTTTAGTGAAAAATTGCTAGAAATTTTAGGTTCTCCATTCTAGTTCTCATTAAGTAAAAATCTAAAACTTTATTAATAATACACAGGGTGTATTCCAGAAAAGGATATAACATAAAATGTATCCAATCCAACACTGTAGGTGCGATGCAGACCGAGCGTGACGAAGTACATTTATTATTCCTATTCACGTTCTATACTCAATGGAGAACTATACAACCGTTTCATCTCACTCTCTTGGCTGGAGCAACTTCGCATTAAAGCGGCTTATCGGAAACCTCTCAATGTTCCTTATCAGCTGCGCTGGCCCTGAACTTACTGTTCCTTCACCAAGTCTAATTACGCCACTCCGTTCTGGTAAACCTCCGGCCTGAAACCCCGTTGCGGTCGCATTTCCCACATTCCAATTCGTTGGAAAAGGAAGATATACTAAACTCGATTCCCGCACAGGTACAAGACGATTAATCCAATGTGAACTATGTTTAAATGTAAAAGTAGGTGATGTCTAAATTACTTGTTTGTATATCCGTGATTCTTGATATCACTACAAATTAAAATTCATTTTATAATGACACTAATAGTAATCGTACTATTAGTTTTGTTTTTTATTTGACTAAAGTAAAATTTAGTATGGACAGATTTTTAGAAACCGGCACAATATCCTCCCTCAGTGGTTGATTTGACGGTCAAACTTGTGAAAACCAATGCAAAGATAATGCAAGATTGGCATTTAGTATGGCGTATTGTTCGTTATCGCGAAGTAGATAAATGTTCCAGATCAATCACCGCAGTCAATAGAGTATTGGACATTCGCCATGGCAGCCCGTCCCTAATGCCTCTGACAGACCGCAGAAAGCCCGCAGAATGATTTATTGAAATAAATTCCGGACAAGTACCGTATTAAGGGTGATGGCCCCGAGATTTGTTATCCTGTCGGCATCCTCTATATAAATTGTAATTCCTTTTTATCGATTCCATTCCATTCGGCGAGCCCTGTGGTCAAACATCAGATCAGACTTTTCATCTTCTAAAGACGGTAAAGAACAGTTGTCTCTTTGAGGCAAAACCGTAACACTCTCAGGGTTGCTGTTCAGTGTGGTCTGCGTGTTCTGCATGCAGGGTGCAGTTAATTCGAGCTGTGTTCCACACACCGACACACTTCCCCGACTTACCCTTTGGGGGTTATGTTCGCCGACTGCAGTTAATTGACTTGGGGCTGTCGGTTCCATGCTTGGACGGAAAAACCGTTTTCTTTGGTTGTCTGGTCTTGACACGCTTAGAAATCAGGATTAATTTGTAAAAGCTTAGAACACCCAAAACAGAATTGAACTGACTTCAAAATTCAGTCAGCACCGCCTGATATATTAGTGATGACATAAAAATATTTCTTGTACCCCATTTCAAAAAATGTAAATGCGAATTATTGGTTTTAATCGGAGCCGATGATTATTTAAGACCGCAAGGTCATTTCTCTCTGAGAATATTAGGAAGCACTCATGTTTCCATTTGCCTCAGAGAGCCTGCTGTTTTTCATTTGTCCGAATCAACCAGAACACTCTTTCGTCTTCCCTCCTGTTTGCATTGGAGAAAATGTTATTTGCTTAACTACAAAATTCAACGGAAACGGTACCGTCGAACGATTCCTTAAATGGGGAGTCGGCTACACTACATAATATCGGCGGGCGGCCGGACCCTTAAAAACGGAGAGAACTATTTATTTAAATGGGGAAAAACCCGTAATATCAACTGGGTCAATCGCCGAGGGACCTTCGACCGAAAACCATTTTCCGACCGACGGCCGTAAAAAGCCCAATTTCTTTTTTTACGCTTGGGCGTCCATTGTCGTCCGACTATTGCGTCGCGTACTTTCTCGGTGTATATAAAAATAAGGCTCACCCAATTTCTTCGGACGGAATAATAAAGGTCGCAACTCCATTGAAAAGAGAAAAACTGATTTAAAAATACACCGATACCTCATCTTCAGTCCATCCAAAAAGCAGATGAGCTTCCTTCAGATTGTTACCCAGAATCGAAAGTTTCAAAATTGGGGTCTTTTAAGTTATGTTATGATTTAAAATTTAATCTAAATTATATAATTGATTTAAAATGAAACCTAAAGGAAAAATTGCATAGATAACTGCAGTAACATCTTCCGAGAATACGCCCGAATTCCAGCTCGAAAAGATCGTTTACTCGGGAGATAAGATAATAATAAATTTTTGTATTCTGTCGGTTTATCTAATGTAGATTGAAAATCTATGAATGAATACTATGAACACTATGCCTCAATTAAGGAGATCGTACCTTCCTCGCGTGGAATTAACCAATAAATTGCTAATGGGTAGTTACGAGGTGACACAACTGATTCATAATTCCCCTTATCGATTTCACTTTAATACTGATCTTTTCGAGATAAATACAGTAGTAATGATAACCTCGTAAATTGAATTACACCATATTTAAGTACAACCACTCAAAATGATCGAAGAATTGCATCAGAACACTATATCGTATTTCAAAGATTATATTTAAAATTAATTTGGCGTAATCTTCATTACTATAATTGTATATACATCTGAACATCAAATTTGTGAACCATTGTGACATTGGGAGTTAATTTTATATTATTATATAAGTAGTCGAACAAACAACTCAACAAAATTCATTTGGTTCCTCTCTGTTTTATAAAACAATTATATATAAACAATATAAACAATTTTGATAGTTATATATCGGACTAATTACATTCTGCATTAGTTTAATAATATTAAATATAACTGAATATAACGTAGAGGTACACGTGTGGAGTGATTCAAACTGAGCTAAAATTTATGGGCTTTAATTAATTTAATTAGCTAATGCCTCCCTAAGGGAGGCGCAGTCTGCGGTCAATATTTTGGTACGGCCGACTTCCCGTAATGATAACTCTCGGTAATTTTCGTTTAAAAGTTGAAATCAGTCCGAAATCAGAGCAATTTCATCTGAATTAAAAAAGTTCGGCGATATTATTCCAGAAACTGACTTATTGTCCTTAATGAATTGCCAAAGTTGAGCACTAGATTGTTCAACGAACGACAAGCGAGAGCATTCACGTTTTATGTTCGCTGGATCGTAAAATAAAAAAAAGAAGTGGAATTGGAAAATGCATTTTTCATCCTGATAAAATCGACCTCATTTTTTAATCGCGATAAAGCACGAACATGCTCGGCAGTTCATTAAATAATAAGCACAATATTTCGACGATCATATTTACAACGCATGCCAGTTCTGTAACGAAATAGACTTCAAAATGTCAGATGTAGGAGGAATTTTTGGTGTTGAATTAGTTCATAGAGTTTGGCCGTTCGAAGCACCTGTCTGTTATGCTCTAGAATGTGAATCAGTCGACTACAAAGAATTTTAATAAGCCATATACTTATACTACGTGCTCCGATCTCTTACTGAATATGGCGTATTTTTGATTATCGAATATGCGGCTAAATTATAATGGTTAATGTGGGAAACAATCAGAATAGAAGGTGACCTGTATATACGAAGTCAATGTTTCCAATATGTCAATTTTTTCTTGTTCGAAAATAATTCATACATGCACAATATTGCTTGACCAAGATCATGACTGCTTGGAGGAATGAGATTTAACACTGGATTAATGAAATCAAGTAAACTGGTCTTCTATCTAAATGTCGACCGTATAACCCTTTTCTTCGTCACTTGTCAATATTCAGACGTTTTGTGTTACAATATTAGTTTATACGAATTGATTAGGAAACAAGAAACTGGAGGTAACGAGAGGCGAGTATTTCGTATTCCCGCCGTTGAGTTGAAACTTTGCATTAAGACAGGGACCCCCTCCCCTTACATCACCGCCATACAGCTGTCAACAGACAAATATAAACTTCTGAAACACACTCGAAAAGTTATTCCCCGTGGCGCCGGCTTATATAATGACGACAGGGAACACGACATCCATTATTTCCCTCATATTCTCACGCCCTATGTAAATCGGGGCAGCGTGGTTATTATTAACATCGACTGTGGAAAGCCGATGAGAGCTTCATAAAAATGTATTAAGCTGTCAGAAAACTGAGAAAATGGGACACAATGTAGGTTTTCTTAAAACGCTACTGGGTCCAATCAAACCGGTGGTTTGGAAGATTTCTTGAGTAACTAGCTACTGAGCCTCTTTTAATCTTTCTTTTATTATTTATTAACATTAGTTAAATATGATAAGGTATAATTAAAGTATTAATTTATAAGATTATATTTCACGTAGAATCATCCTGCAATGAATATGTTTTCGTATATTGACGACCCGAATTCAATTTTAACACACCTTAAAGGGAGTAAATATGATACGACCTTTTTGGAGTAAGATGTTTATTAAATTTGACACTAGAAATAGTTATAATTGCAAATAAGGGAGAATGAAAAGTATTTAGAATTGTTCGTGTAAACCGAAAAATTTATACCTGAAAATGTATTTTCTTGCACTGCCCATTTAACGTCTTTTGTGTCATTATCTCTTTATTTAATCACAAAGGTGCAATGTTACGGATATTTCTGGCCAACGAGCGTACAAATGTAGTGATCGAAAGCTCGACATTTTAATATGGTAATATTGTGTGGTGCGGTTTTACGATATTTTCAAATTAATTAGATTCGAGGAATCGGCGAAGGTTCGCGGACCGCTGAGGGGGTCGGGCGACGCGGAAGGAGGAGGAATGCAGAAGGCTGAAATTCCTGGCGTAAGTGGGATGGCGTTGGGGCGACGCAAATACGAACCGTCCGAATACTTGGCAACACGTCCAATTTCACAAATGAACGTTTACCTCGACTCCTCGACTGTTAACCGCGCGGGGGGGGTCTTAAAATTCCGCGAAGCCCATCTCAAGTTCCGCTTATCGCGCGATGAGAGCGGTTGAACAAGTTAGTCATTCAGTCAGAGTTCGTACGATAATATTCATCACTGGCAATAACACACCCTGTAGGTCTCCGAACCGATCAATTTATATAATTATCAGATCACTAGAAGTTAATGTAAAAACGCTTAATCTAAATCCATCTTATGGAGACATTACAACAATTTTATTTGAGTTTATAATACTGGCCCTCCAAATGAAAGAAAAATATATTGATAAATACAATAATTATTAAAGGCACAGAGATAGTTTGGGAAGCAGCAGTTTTATGTGGATACTATTGGAAAATTCTCATTTCATTATATTTGCTTCGGTTACTAATTGAAACCTCAAGGAAATGGGATACTTAATACACTGTTACTGGGGCTTTCCCTTTAATTGGAATAACGCGGAGGGGGACTTTGTTACAAGGGGGGTGGGGAGTACTGACTGTGTCGGGTGTAGGTACACGGGGGGTAGCGGGCGGCGGCGGCGGCAGTAGCATGATTGTATGTATTATTCATGCCGGCCGCTTGTACAGGTGATGCTTCCCCGCTCCCATCTCGCTGTTCAGTCCGTCCTAGGTCGTCATAATCCACCAACCAACCCCCCCCGACTAAACCCTTATCCCTCCTCCAACGCTAAAACCGGCCGTTGTAATACGAGTCGGTGTATCGCTCCTCGCCAACCTCAATGCGCTCAATTCACCGATACCGGGGGCATATTCTTCCGAAGTTTCTTTGGGAACCGCGGTATTGGGATTTGGGAACGGTTTGAACAGTGTTCATGAAATAAAACCTCTATCATTTTCTTTTACTTGAGGAAGAGCCGTATCGTAGTAACTTTTAAATTCTTTATACACCCTAAAAAATGATCTTCATCAATATTTTCTGTAAGTATGAGAATGTTCGTGATGTAATATCATTTTGAAAATTAGTTTATTCTCTTTACGGGCCGAAGACCAATGAAGTGGTCGTGCCCTAGTTGGCAAACTCCTATGGCGCATCATGCGTAATAATTTTAATCGTTATTCCGATTTTCTCCTTTTGCATGCGATAAATTAAAGCGAAGCGGGTGCATAAATTAAAGGACTCAAACAGTTTGGGGCCGACGGCCTTTAAAGTAATAGTACTCTGCGGGTGTCGAAATCTTCATTACGAGCTAATTATCGTTTTCGTTCGTAGTCATTGATATAATTTCGGCCGTAGTCAAATGCCACACAATTTCCCTGTAATTGCAACGTTAATTACTGCCGTTTGCGAAACCGGACAAAAATGACTGGCAGTCGTCAATTAATTGGTTGTCGTTAATTAGTTCATACGGATGACATTGTGCCATTGTCACCGTGATTGTCTTAATGAAAAATTATTTTCATTGCGGTCAATTATACGATTTGAACCAAAATTTGTCTTCAGTACATATATCTAATGAAATGATGCAAAAAAATGTGTTAAATATCTAGGGAATATCCAAATATTGGGAGAAACCATTAGTCGAATTCGTGCGATGACGCGCCTTCTCGAAGAATTGCTCTTATGCTATTATATTTATGGTTTTGGTATCTCGATCTTTTCAGTAGCGTTCCGTCAGTAGATAAAACGCCATTGCCATTTGTGAATAAATCTTTGAGTTTCATCCAGCAGACATCAATTTTCAAAACTGTTTTATCCCATCCACAAATCCCGAAATCCTGTCGGTCCAGTGTTTGCTAAAATAATATAAACGCAGTTCATAATTTCATTCTGATTTACCTCGGGTATAAGTCAGACGGGAGGACTCGGAGGGACAAAATGGATTACCGTCCCATTGTAATCTCTCGTATCTCTCTACACCTCCAAAACCTTGATAATTTACAGCGACGCTGTAAATCGGGTAGTTGAAATATATAAAATTTTGGCGGTGAAATTCACGCCAACGCGATCAACGCGCGCTAAAAAAGAAAACTAAAATAAAAAGTAAAAATTCGCGCGCCAGCCGACTGCAGCTGTCTGCATTAAATAACAATTACAGACACCGCGAACTATGACACAGAGGGAGGACTTATAAATGGCCTAACGCGATCTTGGCAAGTGGCCTTCTTTTTTAAAGTTAATACCGTCATTCTGACACCGCTACCAGAGCCGTTTCCTGTTCAACTCGGGTCGGCGTGAATTGGAGTTATCGTGCCTAAAAATTCCCTCCAGAATGTCACCGCTATTTCTATTGCGAAGCACTAGAAATTCCCACTTTGAGTTGGAAAAAACCTCGGCGGAATGACGTCGACGAGCACATTTTTCTCCTAACTTTCCGACGATTGCGACACCCCTCGGACAGTTAAAGCGTAAATTAGTAGAACTGATGTGTGGGCAAGTATCTTTCGGCAAAATTTTCCGAATGATTATTTACATTTATTTGGCATATTATCTTGCAGAGCGCTGCATAAACTCTGTGTTAGAATTGCCTATCTATTTTATTACAGGTTCAACTTCAACAATGCGGTAGAAAATAATTCGAAGATCACGACTTGGTATGTGGGTGTTGATGAAGACCAAATTTTACTCCTACCCTACAATCAAATGAAAATAATTAAGGGACAAAATTTCCTTAATTCCACACAATAGGAGTAGATAACTAGTTCAATATACCTGTTTTGTGGTCTGCGAGGGGTTGGAATACCGTAGGTTCGTGGTGTTTCTGTCTCCTCTCGCTTTTTGGGCATCCTCACTGCACTGTTACAGTACAAGTGAAAGTAACAGTGCAGTGAGGATGCCCAAAAAACATCCAAAGTGCCAACACCGCTACTGACGATGGCGAGCAGGGGAAACCGGTCTGGCAAAAGACCAAAACAGCGAGAGGAGACAGAAACACCACGAACCTAAGGAGTAGATAACCTAACGCGTTAGCGCCTAAGGCTCTACTCAGTTCGCAATTAACTCGAATCAGTTTAGAAGGGACCATCATTTCGGAAAATTTTACTGAGAGTGGAAACAGGTTAATATGTTCAGTCAGTTGCAGGAGTTCTTATTGATCCGGGGCGTAAAAAAATCTGTTTTATAGGGGCCGACGGAGAAGACGGAGGAGTTTAAACAGGACCGCCCGAACCAATAGCTGAATGGTTGGATCGAACGGGGGCCTCCATTGTTCGCACGGCCGGGACAATGCCGCAAATAATCTGTTCATCTGAACGGGATTTCGGGGCCCGTGTTGACACTCGGACAATCGATACGCTAATATCGGCCTACTTCCGGAACCCCTCCTTCCGGGTCAATAGGGCCCCACAACCACCACCACCACCACCACCACCACACTACCCCAGCAAGGCCGGCGTTCTTTATCCATTTCAACAAGAATTTCAAAGCTGACTCTCTGGACAGTTAAAAATTCACTTGTGACTAACCACATTCCGCAAGTTCTTCGTCACAGCGGTGTTCGCGCATTAATTCCCAGACATAAATTCCTTTACAGCGCCTTCCCGACTTTCCCCTAAAATTCAGACTGCGGTATGTGTTTTGAATAAATATATTAACGCGCAAATATAAATTTAACGTATAGAAAATGTTTTTAGGAATTCGGATTTAATTAGAGAAACACTGATTTCAAAATCAAATTTCCAATTAAAAGTGTGTTAGCGGGAGCTAACCCCGTTCAATGCGGGGGCGTTTTCATTTTATATGTCTAGGCACGCTCTCCGAGCACCGCCGCTAGCATATTTCTCATTGTAAATATTAATTTTACTGTAAATTAGAATGTTAAATCTGTTTTCGTTCGATACAATAGCATTCGAGATTATACGTTTCGTTATTGTCGTTCAAAATATTTAATTTTTGCGAAATTTTTTCAATTTAATTAAATGAATCTAAGGAATTTATATCCAAAAATTAAATCATTATCGTATTTAATATTAACGTACAACAAAACCTCTTATGCTCTTGTACACACACGTGAAGTCAAATACAGTTAACAGTTAGTAATTAAAATATACAGTAATCTTTTACCGAAGTACGCAGAGAATACAGGTCCTACTGACCAACAACACAACAACATATTCCAAGTTTAATTATCACCAGAATTTTAATTACTGGGCGGAATTACTAATGAGAACTAAAAAACTTCATAACACACACATAAATATAACATGTTATGAAACATGTGTTATGAAAACACTGCAGTGGGTCAACACATTCAATAAACTGAACATTATGTTGGGATTTCCCAGCTAGTTGTTATTCAGTGGGGGTTTGCTGATTAAATGGCAGGAGGGCGCCCTAGGGATTGGGGCGGTTTTCGGAACTCCTCCCTACGAGAAATGTCCCCGCTATTGGTGTCAGTTATTTTGGGCTAGGTCGTGTACGTCACCCGCGTCCACGTCCTCCAAGTCAGGTTTGGACAGCATCGTGGCAGTTAGTAGGTTGTTGGTTTTTTTTAATAAATGTTCTGGCTTAGAATTAAGGAAGACCGTTAATGGTTTTTTTACGTTGCACCGTCAGAATTATTCGTATAATTCAATGTATTTTAGTATACAGGTGTGTTCCAGTAGAGCGAACAGACTGTGTTCCTTGGAGAAGTAGAGGAAATCTGTGTAGATTTAGAACGGATAAAATGTTTTGAATTCGTGTCAATATACTATTTTATTTGGCTCTCCAAAATGATTGTTGTTCTCTGATTTGACTGGCTTATTAGATTTATGATTACAACGGGGTTCCACGGGGTAAAAGGGTTCTCTGGGGCAACAACTGATATATATTGGTACTTAAAAACTATAACAAAACAGCTCTAGAATCTTTTTTAACAGCTGAATGTTGTCTTGATAAGGGGGTGGCGGCGGCGGTGGTGGAGGGAGGGAGGTCTCAAAAAAGCCTTTTTCGTCGGGCAGCGAGGGTAGCTCTGATAATAGGATCAGAAAACCAATTACAGGGGCCGGCTCATGCCGCCCAGCCAATAGGATGAAGTGTCGTCCTCCGCCCACCCGATATTAACCGGCCTCTTGTAATGCTGAAAATGTTACCCCGTATTAGAGAGAGAGAGACAGATAGATAGAGAGAGAGAGAGGGAGAGAGAGAGACAGACAGAGAGATTAGTGGCCCACGATTCGTCCACTTGTCGTTTCAAACTGTACTCCGTGAATAGAGCGATTCGAAAATTACAACCCTGTATTTTAACCCTATCATTTGATGCGACAAAATCATATTGGAATAACGGTAAATACTGAATTGACGGCATTTCTAACAGTCCTTAACTACACACGAAGTTGAGGAAGCCGAAAGTGGCAAACTTGAAGGCAAACAAGTGGGCCTACCTTAGGCCGTTGGCCCAAGTCGGGGCTTAACCGGGGGCGTTTTCATCGGACGAGTAGCCCTGATCAACCCCCAGACAGTTTCAAATATTCATGTCGCATACGCTATTCAGCTCCTAATTCGACAGTACAAAGAGTACGGCCCGTTTCAGTTGTTTTCCCTATAAACACTGAAGTCAATACTGCAATTATTTCAAGCACTATTGGCAGACCCCACGCTTTGTTTTTCTTCTCGTTTCCCTAATCATCAAAAGTCAATAAAGTTAACTTTCGTTGCAATGTCAACCTTACTGAAATGGGCCAACAAAAGTTTTTATTCGAAACATTGAACACACTTAGGAATTCCATACCATATTCTGTTTCATATCCGCGTGTAGAATATAAACAAAAGAATAAAGTAAGAATAAGAAAATGGCAGTGCTACTTTCCTATTGTATTATTATTATTATAATTTGTTTAATATAATATTCCTTCTTTCATTAAATGTAGATTTGAATAAGAATAAAAACGTTGCTTATAAAGAAATCTTTCTATTGCAATGGGCGAAGAGTACCCTGGAGCTGCATTTTATTACGTAGTAGTGGCGAGGGTTAATCAGCATTCGGATGAAAATTATGAGGCAATTATACACCTTGTAACCCGAGATTGGGCTCAGCCATAACGTCCAGTGTTGATTTTGGTCATTGCTGATTAATCGGCCGAACGATTCTGAAACTGCATCCAGCCCACAGCCCTCTTCCTTCCAGCGTTCCACGATGGAAGATGAACATTAGTTCAACTTTTTTTAAATTAGGATTTGATTCTAATTGTGAAAAAGTATCCATCTCAGCGCCCCTCTCAGGCAGGTATTTTCACCCTCCGTAACTTCTATTTATAAACGACATAAATAATACTGAAAAAAAATCCTACATCAACGCCTTTAGCACCCGTTCCATATTTATGGCCCAGACGCCCCGAACGTTAATAAATTGAACGCGAACGTCGGTCGGGTAATCAAAATATATACGGCAGCCTTGCATAAATGTTGTCATTCATTGTTCCATTAAATCAGCAATTCTGATTTCCGTTTGCCCCCAACAATTCCAATACTTTTCAACGATTCCACAGGGCAGGAAGGACGTCGAATTTCGGCTAGAGAACAAATAAATACGCTTTCCGTATATGTCTATATTAAAAATACAGCGAGAGAAAAAAACATTTACGGGCCAGTAAAAGAGGTGCAGAAAAGGAATAACTGAAAACGACCACAAAATGAAAGTCAATAGAATATTTTTAACAATGTTTATGTATATATATCTGTGTGTTTGGGTGGGTACAGAAGGAAAGTATGTGTGATGATAACAGCATATAGATTAAATAGAAAATTATGAATTTAGTTATATCCAAAAGAAATTAATAATTAATTTTAAACGCCTTATAGCTCCTAAAACTCCTACAAATGCGTTTATTTTACATTATTTGGGTTTTAGTCCTCGCCAGTACTGAATTTAAATAGAGCATCAAATGAAAGAAACTCTGAGTATATTTTTAGTATGTAATTAGAATATGGTCTTTTATTCAGAAGATTAGTGTTGGCAGAAATTTATTATTCCCGTACCTTTCTTTTTTCCAATTGATTTATTTTAAGTAAGACCAAATTATGAGTTGTTTTCTACTTAGGAAACTTAACTGAGTCTGGGGAATTCCGGGACTTTCTGAGAAACCGGAGGCGT
The DNA here is from genome assembly GCA_019843655.1 of Lethocerus indicus. Classification (NCBI taxonomy): domain Eukaryota; kingdom Metazoa; phylum Arthropoda; class Insecta; order Hemiptera; family Belostomatidae; genus Lethocerus; species Lethocerus indicus. Next base: position 28,293,247 of record JACDQD010000004.1, on the reverse strand, counting down.
GAATTATTGAATGGGATAACTCGTTGGATATTCCCACAGGTCGGGTCGAAGGGGCGACGTGTTTACTCGAGGGACAATTTACGTTTTCTTGAAATTTTTTTTTGCGCCCCAGGTGAATCGCCTTTTCGGGCGCTGGGTATTTCCAATTCCTTTATTAAAATCCTCCCTTTATTAAAAACGCGATGCCGTCTCCCAAACAATAGCGTACAACTTGATCAATCTTGCTTTTTATTATTGGGGAAGTATATAAAATTTGAATCTATTTAATAGAGACTTCGTGACATGTTTTACACTACTTCAGGTTTCAAATACCAGTCACAATACTCCCTGTGTTATACACTTGTGTACCATCTTCAATATCACTTGGAAATTTGAGCGCTCGAAATTTAAAAGAGCTCAATCGCAATAAGCACAGTCGAAACATTGCAATTGAATACGTTTTAGCCTCGTATAATATTTCAATACTATATTTAATATATTTCTATTCGTTTAAATTGATTAATAGTTTAAAATACTTTTCAAGTCATCGCTTATTAATTTTATCCGGTTATACACCACTACATATAAAATTGGCATTATTTTCCGCAGACAATAATGTAATATGAGACCGTTGTCTTTAGTAACAGTCCATTATTTTAAGGCAGAGTGAAAACTGTTTTCTTCTTTACACGGGTCCGAATCGTCTGACAGAAGGGTAAATAAATATAAAGGGGCTGCGGCGGAGTTCTCTCGGACTTTCTAATTCCCCCGAAAGAATAATTAATGGGATACCGGCGGCCGGGGGTGGAGTAGGGTTTCAATCGGAAGCCCGAAGCGAAAATGACGCGGGTCGGACAATGCGGGGGGCCTCGTCATTGCGCGCTCACGGCCCGCCTTTTTCTCAATTGAACCCCCGACTCTTTACAAATATCCGGCTTTTGTGAGGACGTAAATTATTATTTTTTTTTGTCGGTGCCCGGGCGAGGGGACGCCAACGCGCGCGGGGCCCACGATTGAACGGGCCGGACGAATACTCCAGATGAGTCTTTTCTACACGGGCGAAAATATTTCCTCGGGCGGCTCCTTCGTAATAAATTTTTCGCCGACCGTCGAAATTTACAGAAAACGTAGCCCGATAATTGTCACCGGACAAGTAATTCGATCGTATAACAATTCGCTAACTAAACACACAGGACGGTATATTTATCTGTCGACAATTTTTCTTACTCGGGTAAAACGGAATTAATGATGGCCGTAACGAGAGAAGTGATTATATCATAATGAAAGGAATAATAACGATGGTTGCGCCTCCGTCGCCCAAACCATTCAACTTCGGCTGCGCAATTCCAAGGAGGGACTCCTCCTCAGGAGTGTCTCCAGAAGTGAACTGCCGAATATTCATAAGTCGTCGCGGCTGGTTTGCATATCCCCGCGGCACAGTTATTGTCGGCCTGCAGTCGATGGTTTTGTCTCGAGACTCATTTTCACCCGACGAAGGAAAATAATTCATTCGAGTGATCTTCGACAGCGATACCGTATGACCGCGGTACGGAGTTTTTGAATTAGCCGGGGTCAAGCTGTCAACGGCTTGTCGGAAACCGTTAAATATGTTCCGAATACATCTTTCAGATAGAAAATACTGATCAAGTTGATTGAAAACCCTTCCTTCCCCTCATACTTATTAATTAAGTTCCCTTGTGGTGAACTGTAAAAGAGGCGGAATTCCCTGTTTCGAGGTTAGGAATATTTAAACCGTAGGGGGTTGGGGGAGGGGTGGAAAAGTTGTTAGTAACGAAGAATTTATCGCTGCGAGCATAAATTAGGTTGGATTTAAATTTTCTTCAACTCTTGTCAGAACTCCTTCTCTTAACTAGTTTCAGACCCTAGCTGAACTTTGTTCTTCCGGGTCCACTTCTTTTTAAAGAATGACCTCAATAATAAAAGGAACTTCTTCCGAAAAGAAATCCGATTCGAATCCATTCTTCAGTTTGAGATTGTTCGCTTCAAACAACTCGAAATGCTCAGCACAATACATCAATTTATGCAATACAATAGTGTATAAATTATTCGAATATTCGTTGAAATATTAAGCTATTCGTCGACTGTTGAATACTGTGTATTCATTAATATATCCTTGTGTTATTGCGACTCGAATGAAATAATTTTAGAATCTATCGTGAATACAGATAATAGAAATCGGTTTTATTTGTTTCTAAAGCTGAAACATTAGCGTTGGAATTGTCAACATGTCTATTCATTGAGGTCTGCGTATCTTCGGTACTCAGCACCACCAAGAGCAAGGGGACACAGGTACATTAGCTGGCCAACTCACGTACGCCCGGTCAATCCCGCCGAATACCAATACTACCAGGACTTAACTCCATTGCTCTTCCACGTTTATTTATAGAGCCCGGTGCATACTGGGCACAGCTCCTGAATTATGAACCGGCCCGATTTGTTATACCGTTGAATAATATCCGGTCATCGCAGCGTCAATAATGGCCCATTAGTCTGTCGTTAGAACGTGGCCGCCCGTCTCTCAAATACGAATTGGCGATTTAGTGCAATATACGGGAGCTGACTACCGGCGGGCGCAATAGCCTCGGCTCAAGGTGAGAATTCTACGGAAGTGGACGCCTTTTGTATTGATCCTTAATTTGATATTGAAGATCGCCTCGAAACTGAATCAATTGCGGCCGTACGTCAACAACTGAACGCTAAACAATCTCTAATGTGTTTTTTCTATTTACGAGAGCACCCCATATTAGAACTGCATGAGATCAGAAAGACCTCCGATCCGTGCAGTTACCGGTTAGAGAACCATGACAGCGCAAAGAGACGGATCTTGAAATCTTCTTTTAAGAAATATTTTTTGACGTCTAATCAGTTAACTCGAATAACAGTCTTTTTGGTATTGAACTGATTAACTGATTATTAAATCTACCCCCATCAACTCAAGGGCCAAATTAGATTGACCAATCGGAAACCGACAGGCCGGAATGAGCCAATCTACACGAAAAGCACCCTCCACTTCACCCTGAGAAAGACGGTTTACCACCGAAACGGCGCTATATTTTATGGTTTTTTTTTGGTGCCACTGACAAGGCCAAAGGGTGTGTCATGGATAGACAGAATTAGAGGGGTTTGTTCAGATCATGAGTATTATGTTTTAAACAACAGCTAAAATAATTTATCCCTTCCATTTGGACCTGTGCAATAATGACTAGAGTGGCATCATATTTCACATTATTAGTTTGGTGTATTTCGTAGGATTCTGTACCACTAGGGATGTTACCATCCGCATATGTCTCACTCTTAATCTGGGTCTCTGTTTAAGACGCTGTCCTGATTAGTGAAAATATAAGATGTCATGTAACAAATTACAGTAACTATTATTAAACAATGGGATGGCAATAATAATAGATACGGGAATTAGGAATTCATGGACTAGAATCTCGAAAAGCACTGATTTGATACGACTTCTAAAAAAGGTTTACGTAATAGGATTCAAAAGAGATTACACTCGAGTCAATAGCACGATAAATTTCAATGATTACCCGGTTTTATTCCACAGCTCCGGCCAAGGGGTGGAAAATATAAGCCAAGAACATTTAGAACATATCAAAACGTATTCGTTTTATACTGCTGACCCCCCTCCCCCCATCCCCCTCAACCCCAATTCAATTTAGCCTTTCATAAGGGCCGCTGCGGGGGACAGCGGTCCCGCCCGAATTTTTCAAAACGTTCGACAATACCGCTTTTCCTCCCAAACCGAGTTTCAATATGAATTCCTTTCACGTATGCACAGCGTGTATGTGTGGGGCAAAACTACGCCTGTCCCGCAAAAATTTCCCGAATTCCTACCTAAAAGACGGGTGTCGGGATGCAGGGGGGGATGAGGGAGACTCACCGGGAGAGGCCGGGATTTTTTCGACGAATTCAATTTTCACGACGCCCCGGTTTGAATCGGCCGTCCGTCCGCTTTTTGTCCACTTTTTTTTCTAATGCACAAGTACAAATCCGGGTGAAAAAGAGCGGGCGCGATTCATCTTTTTTTGAATTTGTTATTAGAAGGCGGAGCAAAAACTCGTGAAATTTTAATTGGGGTATGAAATAAAGGAGGGGATCCGAACCGTTATATTTTATCCCCGGTCAACATTATTATACCCCATAAGAGGGGAGCTTAGGTTAAATTTATGCCGGCGACCCTTTTTCCATTGAACCGAAACTTGCGCAAGTAGCAGTCCGACTTCTTTTTTAATTATGGTAAGAAAAATAAATACGTTTACCCCGCTAACTTATCTTGATGAGAAAATTCATTAGAATATGAATTACTTCGTCAGATTCTTCATGCATAAAATCACTCAGTATGATATTTTTTTCGGTATAACATTATAACTATTCATGACTAGTCATCACCCGTCGCATATCTTGCAGACCTCCCATATCCGCAATGGGTGAAGGATTATAACTGGGAACTTTGAGGACATATTTCCCAGGCGTTGCTGTTTGGCAACTAATTAACATTAAATTAAGATAATTAAATAGAAATGAAGAGGAAAAAATGAACGAGATTTTACACTTCTGGTTAGTGTGACGAAGTAAAGCGATCGTATTAATATTTCATGGCGTTTGGTAACTACTAACAACTAACTCGAATTCTAGACAAGATCGCAATTCAGTTTACAACCCAGATGAAATTACAATTATAATAATTTATTATAATTTGGATTGGAATATAAAATGGATGAATAAATATCCGATCATTAATCATGGGATAATATAACCGAACCTGGAAGTTTGTCCTTTGATAACATTAACACACTAATATATATACAATGAAACATATTATGAACACATAATATTATATGTTGAATAATATTATGTCTGAAATAAAGCAGTTCGTAATGAAATATACATAAAAATCGATAGAAAAATGTTGATGTTTCAAAGTTGAATAGCTGTTTGGGGAAGCAGTCGGCCGGGCGTGAACATTCGGCCAACTATTCTCGTTCAGTTGACGGCTACTAAACAATTCAACGGTACGAAAAGCCGAAAACCCGCACAGCACGATTTAACCCGCCTCGCCCTTCGCTAAACAACAGACAGAAATGTCTCAAAATAGGACAGTCGGTAGAGTATATATATAATTTATTACGACTGCGACGAAAATACTTACCCTCCAGAGCGGACGGTTGGACAGACACGTCTTACGAAGTAGAAACGTAAAAATGCTATATGAATGAACCAACTGCAATGCGTCAGAATCTGTGATAAGTTCACTTTGTACCGTATCCTGCCCAGTTCTACAGCTTCTTCTAGTTATCATTCCTCTGGAATTAGCCCTCGTCTGCCATTATGAAATTTTACGACTAATCCGCTCTCAGGCATATTTTACGTGACTTGTTATCGCGTAGACATACAGTTGAAGGACAATTCAGTCAGCTACATGGGGGTCGATCCATGAAGGCCAAAGTTTTGGCAAATTTACAAATATTTATTTTATTTAAATGCATACAAGATATTATTTATAATATAAATATGCCGGTCAACAGGGAGATTGGTAGATTTCGGTCCATAACAACTCACGTAGCTCTCAGTAACGGCGCACCAGTATTATGTTACTGGAATTTATGCTACCAAAGGGTTAGTCATCTCGAATTTAATAAGAAAATCAATAGCCAATCCGTATAAAGGGCCGTAATAAGGTTCAATTTTAAAATTCCGTCCAGTTAACAACGCATTTCCAACGGGGACCATAAGATTGTTGAACTAGCCTCCTGGAGGAAATGTCCGCCGTGTCGGCTGGCGGGTGAAAGCCGGCGGTCAACTTTATGGGCCATACGTGGGTCGTCCATCCGCTCAATGGGAGTGACGCGAGGTCAATTTGGGCGAGACGACGCCATGAATACATACGCCGACCGTGTGACATGAGCGGCGCAAGTTTCTGGGCTTCGGAGTCGGCTTCATCTAGAACATTCCGGGGGGCATAAATATCATACGTGGACTGCCCATTGCCGTTAAGCCCGTTGAGTTAAGAAACTCAACACTTCAGTGTAACGATAATGATTGTCAGTTCAAAATTTTGGATTGACGATTGTGTAATAACGTTGCGTGTAAGTTTAGAATAAAGAAAGAGGGAGGCGTCGAGTTTAAAAGATCCTCCGCGTTAAATGAATTTAGAACTTTCGCACAAATGCATGCACAAATAAACCCCGGAATAGAAAATATTCGAATTCAGTATTGCGCATAAAACGCTGACATAACGTCGCAGCTATCAGCCTGGCAGAATGCCCAGTTTAATGAGTCTAGAAAATGAGGCGGGAAACATGGTAGGTCAGTTTTAATTTTCCAGATTACTTACGCCTATACTAAATCACACACAATTAACACAATGTACACGCCATAACAAGTCACGTAAGATATATCTATGAGAGCGGATTAGTCGTAAAATTTCATAAAGTCATCATTCCAGAGGAATGATAACTAGAAGAAGCAGTAGAACTGGGCAGGATACGGTACATAGTGAACTTATCACAGATTCTGACGCATTGCAGTTGGTTCATTCATGTAGCCTTTTTACGTTTCTTAAGACGTGTCTGTCCAACCGTCCGATCTGGGGGGTAAGTATAATCGAAGATTATATTTTAAATAATCTTCGAGTCCTAATCCTAAAAGGTATCCTGCGCCCGGTGTATACGTCTTGTCGTGTCATTGCATAATTCCATAAATATCCAGTGTAAATTAAAAAACCCAAATGTGTTTGTAAATTGTAATTTTCGGTGCTCAGCTGTGCCTTGACAGAATTGCGGAGGGCGCTATATCGAGACATTTTCAAGAGCCTGTAAATCGATGCGCGTCTCCTAATTTGTAATTGAAGAATATTTGTGTTATCACGTGGAAAGTGTTCGACGATTAGAGAAGGGCCCCGTGGCCCCGTGACAAGCGAGTCTTCTAATATAAATAGGACCGACCTTGCCGGTTGAACTCTGATGTAGCCTGCCAACAGGCCTATAAGCAGATCTATTGGCATTGGGGCACTGCCGCTTTAAAGGCTCTAACACTGACATACATTAGACTTTATTCTCAATCCACTGTACGGGTTTCTGTAATATCACCGGAGCAATTTCAGCATTAAATATTAAAACTACAATAATTCTACAGATAATAATGGGATTCGTAATTAATTGCCTTAAAAAGTTGATCGTGAAATGGTAATATACCTGTTTGCAGTTGAATGAAATTTTTTTGTCTTTCAACAATCTAGGTAAAACCACAAGTTAATATATAATTGTCTGTCCTCGTTTGAATACGAATTGAAGATTTTCACATATTATTAACTCATTACATCACAGGGCAGCAAACCGAAGAGATTGATTTCACATCGATTAATTCACGGCCAGTACCTAAAAGGGGCACAAAAATCGTTAAATAATTCCGAACGTTATTTATCCACTTAAAATGGAGCGGCTTTGACGGAGACCCAAGGAGCCTATTAGAGGACCGCCTTGGCAAACGACCGCTTTCTACCTGTTATTAAATTTTAGTACGCATTACCGAAAGCATTAGAACGAATTGAGAAGAGTTGTAAGGAAAGTGGTTTACCGGGAGGACTCACGTTATTAATATTGCATAATATTACCTGACCGGCAAGTTTCCTTCGAAATCTAAGAGTGCTTTAAAATTTGGTTGGAATTTCAGTAACTCATCATTTTGAAGCTTTCGGCACTATTAATATATTAATATATTTTTTCTACTCGGCCCTAACCATCCCTTATCCTTAAAAATAATAAAACCGCCCGGAACTGAGATCGAATCAGGAATCTTCCGAGAACAATGATTTATCAAATATGCATATTCCGCCCCACCGAAATGCGGGTCTTACAGAATGAGTTCTTTGTTTCGCTTCATGAATCTTTCAGTGGATAATGATTCCTTTCCTTAATTTCCGTTGAAATGAAAGGGGGTGGGGAGCTGGGTGAAAATGTTCACTCGGTTTGCAGCTGCGGATTGAGACGGTCGCTTGGAACTGTCGAAGAGAGAGAGAGTGAGTGAGAGCTATGAAATAATTTTCGACTCATGAATATTTTATCAGAGATTCGGTCGGGGGCCCGCAGTGGGAAGAGTACGCTATTCTCTCCGAGTTCAAATCAAAAAGCGTTAACCGCGTAATGAAACCCAGGGGCTTTCACCGCGAGTCCCTTATCAATATTTCGAAGGGAAACTTTTATTCCGGCACTTGAATTGAGACAGCTCAGAGAAATCGGTTAAGCCGTATTTTAGACAAACGTGCCCCCTCCTAAAACTGCCTGGTTGTGGCTCTGATTGGAAAATGGATTACCCAGTTCTCTCATTCCCCATATATTTCTAATAAGGCAATGCTAAGTAAAAGTGGACATATTAGTAATTAAAGCGTTGGAATTGTTTCTGCATACTTTAAGTTGAGGGCGTTAACAGAACTGAAATCTAATGATCGCTAGATTGTTATCGTCCCAATAACTCAAATTTTGGATCCACCGGAATAAACTGTAAGAAAATATAGTGTACATTTCTGACTTAATATACGCTCTCGTAATTCTTGTTCAAATCATCAGACATCAAAGTGGAATTGTTAAGACGGCCAGTTATTGGTTTCTATTTGTAAACAGTGAGAAACAGCGAGGGCTGCGGGGAAGATGCGGAGCCTGCCAATAGTCGGTCGGTTTGGGTCCGATCCAACCGACCTCGCCCCCAGCAGTTTTAGCAGGTTAAAAGCCGAAAAGCCAACTCTCTCTCTCTCTTAGAGATCGGGCCTAGCTTCTGATTTGCGAGGCGGGCGATTTACTTGACGGGACCTAAATAGAGCTAGCAGCCGACACCGGCGCTAATGTACAGCCATCGTAATTGCCCGACGATTGATAGCTAGTAAACAGTGTGAATGCGTCCCACAGTCAAGAGAAAGGTACTCGGGTCGTAACATCAAGAATCTGAAATTTTGATATTACAATAATTGATATCGAGTGCGTGTTACGAACTCATAACACTTTGACACTATTTTCTTAGCACTTGCTTGACTATAAAGTCTTATAATATAGGCAATATTTCAATAATTAATCCGGAACTCATATCAGGTAGATGATATTCTTTCCTGTCGGTTAATATAACAGCGCTTTTTTCTGAACAATAATTATTATATTTGGTACAATTTTAAATTGATCCAAACTTTTTAGGAGCGAACATTAAGACATTCGCTTTCTTAATGTCAGATACACTGCTCTTTATTTCATCTCCATAAGTATTGATTGAAATATTGGTATTACCGTTAAACAGTAAGCGGAGACCCTCCATCGAAATAAGCTAAAAGTTATCAATACTGGCAACTAAAAACAGGAATGACGCATTTCTAATATTCTTAAACAGGTAAGCAAGATTACTGTTGCTGTAACTGCCTATTCAAATATTATTCAATTTGAAAACATTCTTACCTACATGGGCTGTGAAAACCCCCCTACCCCCTAGAAAATGTTTTTTTCCAATTTTTTATAAATTTCCTTGTAGTTTTCAAACTAATCTAATTTAAAAAGCATTTCCTGTAGTAAGCAAAAGCATAGCGACACAGCCTATAAATGGATGTTGGGTTAGAATTTTTGAGCTTTTCTGTGAGAGGGCGGGCAGTGGACTGGTGTCCCGGCTCGTCTGTTAAAAGGAAGGCTCTAATTTTCCGAACAATTTTCCAGCGTCGGCCGTGATTTATGTGACGGGGCGGCCACGGGGGAACAATGAGCCGTTATATCGTCGAAATAAATTTCGAGGATTGCCCGAGCCCTGCACCGCCCACCGCATTCACCACCACGCTTTCTACAACCCGACCGACGCCCCTTTAAACTTCCACATTTAACGTTCCTAACGCGAGCACGGGCAGCGGGGAATTTAACGCTCGAAGTGCGCCCCCGACCGGCCGGAGAGGAATTCTGAAAAACAAAGAATAACGCTTCGTTCAACTCCCGTATATAACCCTCCGGGTATCTCAGCGCCTCTACGTTTACTCTTAACCTCAGTCCATGATTGGCGAAACCTGCGGTAAATTAAGCTCTAAGCCCTACAGAAAATAAAGGGGCAACCTACGATTACGAAGTCTCGGACCGCTCGGCGCCTAGCTTAATAGGAGAGACCATTCAGAGTCGGTCTGCGGGTGGGCTGGAAATGGGGGCAGGGTTATATAAATAAAATACCGCGGGGAACAATTGTATTAACGAGACAATAATGCGTTTGAAGGATGTTTCATTCAGGTACTGCATTAAAGTCAAGAATATTAATATTTATTAATACATTTTTACACTCGGTGAACAATTTATTAATTTCTTTACATACATGGCTCTCAGAGGCCATCAAACAGGTATTTTAAAAACCACTATATCAATTTATTTTAAGTGGACAATGCACAGAGTCGAACAATGTCTTTCTATTCGTTTGTAGATTTTATCGGCCGGTATTTTACGCAATACTGCCTTGCATGGAATAAGGGAGTTCATATACGAAGGAGCGTATAGAAAGAACTGAAGGTGCTTTTTGTCTCTTCGCCCAAAAAAATGTGAAAAAACCGATTTCTCGGAATGAGTACAATCCGAGGGTCGCTTTTGAGATAATAAGTGGGGCCGGTGGGATAAGACAGCGGCCGACAGTAACGGCCGGGTCTTTACTTAGACGGGGCCGTTTCTCTCCCTCTCCTCTCTCTCTCTCTCTCTCTCTCTCTGTGAGGGTTCCGGGGAAAGACCCTTGCAGGCGTTCCAGCAGTTTTCTTCTAGAGCCCAGGGCAATGTGCAATACAATCCCTCGGCAGAGGGGCCCCGCAGTAAAGTGTCCCCCACTAAACAAGCCTCCGATGTAGGCGACACCTCCTCCCGACCCGGGGCCCCAATATACCGCCCCACAATGCCGCCCCCGCACACCCACACAGAGCCTCTTTCACCAGCTCAAATCATAAGACAATCTCTCCGTTTTGACTCGTTTTATATTCAGTCCCCGCTGTGAATCGTCTTTTTACCTTCCTATTTTCCCCCCACATCGGTTATGGCGGTTATCGGATAACAATACGAAAGTCATTAATAATTTTCATAATCGAATATTCCTATTGCCCTTAATCATCGATTTTTTACGCTAAAATATGTTCTATATCAAATTACGTTTGGCACTGAATTTTTAGCACTGATACCATTATGGTCTTAAACCTACATAATAAATAATATTCTTCTAAAAATAAATTTGTCCATAAACCTCAGCTTTTTTAAAGCGTCCCCATAGAAAATTGTGATTAAATTAAATGATAAGTAGAAATGAAGTTGAATGAATAAAAAATTGAAACGAACTTCTTGAATTTACATTAAAAAAACCACTAAAAACATGCCAAGTCCTTTCTCCACGACTTACCAGACATTTGAGAATGAGAAAAGTTAAAACAATAAATACATTACATACAGTTGAATTTACCTTCATTCACAAATGAAAAATGATACATATTTACGTAACAGTTATAGTTCGCCAGAGCCTAAAAGGAAATTCCCTTTCCTCTAATGTAAAATTTACCAACTCTTTGTGGCGTTTAATAATTTCCTGCACAGCCCCAGTACTTTATTTCTATTGCGATGCTCCGTAACCGAAAACTGTCCTCGGGAAAACTACGTTCCTTTTCCGCTGTCGCACTCTAAACAATCAAAGGAAATGAGACGGGGAATGCACGGGGGCGGAGGGGAAATTGTATGATTGAAAATCAGAGAACTTGTCCGACGGTGTGTAAAACATGTCGGCCGTTTATTGCGACGGGATTTTCTTCTTTTTGAAGGGTTGGGGGGAGGTTGGGGGGAAACGAAATTGCAAATATTGCCTTCGCAACCAGCCGAAGACCACAAAGGGCCGGGTCGGGGATTCCTGCACTAATCAAATATATGAGATAAACCGGTTTTCCCCCCCGGGGCCCGGGCTCGGAGGGAAAAGCAAATCTTGGGGGGGGCGGCGGTTACACGGCCGAACGCCGGCATCTCGGGGGGGGTTATCGCTCCGGCCAAAGTCGAATGCCAGGCGCCCCTCTATCGTCGCCGACACCAGTGCTTCGGCAAATATTGGATCTTTCCCTACCTTCAATTGAAAGCCGATTTCCTCCAAATCGAAATCCAACACCTGCAACAAGCGTAAAACAATTAGTAAACAAAAATAACGCCACCGCCCTTGGAATTTTTTTCATGCCAGATCTATTTCAGGTCCTCACCGTCGTCAGTAGTCCGCGCAGTAAGACTGCTTTAACGGTCTTATATGTATTTTAACTCCTGTACATATCCTGTATGATGTGAATTACTTTTCACCTTCACTGTGCTTCACTCTTGCCACTGTTTAGGTGTATTAACATTGATGACGGGATGCTTAAGTGGCTCACTTTTGACGGATTTCGAGAGCCTGCAACTACTTCAACTTAGAAAGTTCAAACAGACATCCTAAATTACAAGCGTTTTAGTAAAATAATGAATAATTAATGCACACTGGTCTGAGTAATCCATTGCACTCCATTCTTGAGTAAACAATGTGCAATGGGGCTTATAATACTGTCTGCTCGTACTATTATATAAAATATACAGTACATCCTATTGCAGTAATACAGAGGATATTAGCACGTAATTTATTCGGTCCCTTACTTATCCATTGTAGTCGATGTTAATGGGGAATAATAACATGCATACAGGACGTCGCGCGAGGATTAGTCCAAACTGATGTATTCTAAAATGATGTAGATAATCTCCAATACACATAGGTGCTATGGTACGCGGTTAGTAAACCGATCTCTGTATTATTCATGTTGTTTAGAATTTGAACGTGCGCGTTTAGAAATTATAATATTAAACGCAGGTAACTATTTAACTTAATTACTAATAAGCGCACTCTCAATTTTTAATTATACCTCCATTGTTTTTATATAGCAGGTTTCTTCTTATTAGTTTTCCAATAATCCCGACGTAACATTAACGTAATATAACAATTGATGTGACATTATTAGAGTTATTAGTTGTTTTATAGTTATATGAAGTGGAATAGGATATAAGAGAGATGATGCGATATATAACTTTTACTACAGTTTGGAATATAGTAGGGAATGTGGTGGTGGCGGAGTTGAATTCTGTTTTTTGTTCGGCGGAGTATAAACGGGTGAAATGTTAAAGGTGGTTGAGGGCAGTCGGCCTTTTATGGGGGCTCATTAGTAGGGGGGGTCGCCCAATGCATTCATCTTTGCCCCTCCCCTTTGGCCTTTCTCTTTGCTTCGACCCTCCTTCCCCCTTTACCCACATCCCCGCCTACCTCCTTAATGGCTTAAGGCTTTGGTTAAAACTTTGACTCTGTTAATAAAGCTGTGCCTCTGCCCCCGGAAATTAGTACGAGACCCTCTTCTGCCTCAATATTTCTGTGCAACATAAAAAACTATACCCCTGAAGCACGGGGGGCAATGGACAGAGTCCGAAGTTTCGGTAACAGTTTACGTACAACTAGATTATCGAAACTCAATGTCTTTTATACACTGTTCTTGCCCAGTGTTCACTGCATCCAGGTTTCGTGAACACACCGTGAAATCGTATTTGAAACGAATTTTCCAATATTCTGTAAAGGTTGAAAATTTCAACCAATCAAATATCCGACAAGTGACATAAATGAAGCCCCAATGAAAAGACGTAGAAGTAATATTTTCTTCGTCCTAGAAATAGTCTTATTGACTTAATGTCGACCTTAAGGGCAATGGGCTGGAAAAGAATTTAATCCATTTCTGCGCTCATGCGATTCCTCTCCGGAGTGTATTGGTTTTGAATTATTTACAAAAGTACAAAAACAAAGTGGGTCAGCTTCCCTCGGCCTATTGTTTAATGGCTGAAAATTTCTAGAAATTAACACCGTGGGGAAGCATAACGAAAACCGAATTCAGACTGGATAGCGGCGACAAAATATATGCAAGAAACGTTTGGAATAAGGATTTATGAACTCGTCTGAATGGATTACAATTGGGACGGAAGCGTTGATAGGTAATGAAAACAGGGAGTTGGATTAAGGCGGGGGCGGGAGTGTTGTTGTCTTCAACAACGGGCTCGGTTAACACGAGGGTCCATATTAGATTTATAAAGGTCGGTGTGTGGGGTGGCCAACAGCACAACCCGTACCGACCGCTCCCCATGCCAACTACTTGTAGCGGCAAAATATGACACTCTCTGCGCTCTTGCTCAAACAATCCTAATTTTAGCTCAAACCCGATGTCCCGGCTCTGGATTTCTTCCGATTCTCAGTTTCGGGCGCGATTAAACAACCCAGAGGGCAAGAATACGAAGGACGAATTGAGAATTTTTTCCCCACTGTTCGTATTTAAGTAATACAACGAGATAACTTTGTACCGTTGACTAGATCTAATAAATCAGTCCATTCCTTAGTTTTCTACGAATCAATACTATTATAATATAACGACTATTTCGTCAGTAGACAGAATAATCTATAGTAAAATATTGGCTGTATTGAAAAAATAAATAATATTAGCGTTTCACAACATTACGCAGTTATAAAAAGATTTAATTACTAATGATGGGTTCATTATTATACGTCATTCCAAAGGACGCGTAATTAGCGAACGATTAATTTGCCATTAACACAAATTCGCCACTTTATTTTTCTAATTATGAGAATATAATTTATTCGGTACTTTAAGCAGTTCGACCGAGTGATCTTCAGAATGGGAATGCTGTACAACTTGACCGTATGAGACAAAGTATGAGTATTTGACAAAGCCAAGAGCCGAACGCAGAAATCCTCGGTTGCGATATTTCATAACTTTCTGATGCAAAAAAAAAACGGGTTCAGCCGAGAGGAACGATGAAATATCGGGAGCCGCTCCCCGACGAAAAGGGGCCCCCGCCATAATAGAATTAATGTTGACGGGCCCAGAAATGTTCATCACCGCCCCCGTGCCGCCCCCCGACGGCCAAATTTTAATAAACTACACCCGCCCCCTCCCACTCGACTTACGACTTATAATTAAAAACCGGACGGATATCTGTCACGCCCGGGTACTATGTTCCGGTTCTCTCCCTTTTAATTTCGGCACTCCAAAGAGTTGTAGAGGACGAATGTAATTTCGTTTTCTGTCCAGTCCGTTTCTAGAATTTGTGCGTTGCGACGGACACGCTATTCGGCACATAACAGACGTAAAATCGGCACAGACAGTCATTGGAATTATGGATAGGAATGATACTACAGTAATTGTGAGATAGGGCGACGGAAGCCAGGATAGTGGCGGCGTGAAGCCGATTATTGTCTTCGAGTCGGTACATTCACAATGTTGAAAGGGAGGGAAGAATTTCTTGAGTGCGACTGCCTCTAAGTATTCCTTAATTTCCCGTAGCACATTTCAAGTGGACGGTATCACTTTTTTTTCTCAAGACAGGCCGAAAGTGAGAAAGCTCCCTTTTTGCCGGCTTTCTAATGACCGTACTGTAGTGTAGCCCCCTCTTCCCCCTGGAGTCTGGAAGAGGCCTCGTAATGGACCCGCGCTAGTAATCGAGTGCTCGGATCCGTCTTTCTCCACTCCCTTTTGAAACGCCTTAATAGATTTCAACTTAAGGGAAATAATTTTTTAGACGGCTAAAACTCTAAAACTATTATAGAATGCTTTATCGTCAAGTAACATTGTAATTTCTAACATTTAAAGGCTTTCTTCATTGACAGTTTCTAGACATCCATTTGAGCCCCCGAGCGGCCCCCCTAGAGGTTATCAACGGAGTTAGTCGAGAATAAAATCAATGGGCTGGCAACAATGGGGCTCCAATCTCGTAATATCGAGTGGTGGTGGGGGGAAAGTGTGCTGCCCTCAGCTGATGAGAGCACCTTTCTTCAGTGCAACCTCTTGTTTTAACAAGAACAATATAGCCGGGTCAAAACCGAGACCCGCCCCTCTGGAATTTCTGGACCTACGAGGTTGTTCTCGAAAGATTTAAATCGACGAAGTTTTGGTTACGACGAATGACGCAGATCATAAAACAATTTAACAAACCTGTATAGTGGCTTCGATACTACCACTGGGGCACGTCCATTCCAAATTTCCGCCAAAGTGAAATACTTTGTGACTGACCGATACATTCGGTCGAGAACTGATGGAACGAGAGATGTCGGGGCGAACGGCCTGCGTAAACATTGTTCCGAGTTTGAGAAATCCAACGGGTGGGGATCAGTCCCGACCGATATATGGACAATTATATATAGAAATAGACAGAAATTCGCGCAGCGACGAGAGAAAATTGGGCGCGTCTACGGGGGAGGTGGCCCGCATGAAACTTGCAAAAGGTAGAAGGCAATATTTCCTCAGGATTCTCAACAATTTATTCTAGCCGACGGCCATAACGGCGCCCCCCCCCGCGCCAGACTCTTTATATCGGGGCCCCGAAAATGTTTTTCACGGTTCTACGGTCTGGGTTCGGTCCCACCGAAACGGTGCAGGCGATACTGCGAACTACTTCGATACTGCTCCCCAGTACGCCTTTATCTTCCCCCAACGTTTATACAATCAGAAATTTCAAGTTCTCATACGCGGGAAATATTAATTCAAACCAAGCTCGAAATCTACGCCAAGTGTTTCTCCCAATATTTTATTTACTGATAACAAGGTGAGGGTCCCGCTGCATACATGGCGCGACACAAATATGCTCGTCGCTCTAGAAATACTGGCAATATGGAAAACTAGTTTAGACGCATGGGAAATACGTCTCTTTGGCACTATCCCAGACCGATTTCGTTTTCTCGCTTTCCACATTTCTGCGATTTCAATTAGCAGTCGACATCCGTAAATAGAGCGCACTTTGGGAGATGCCATCTTTTACAAAAGGGGAGATTAACAAAAAGGCAAGTACATTACAACGATGGAATATTATTGTTGTCACACAATACGGGTGAGGAGAAGGCAACGTAACGAAGAGGAAAACGTATAAGGAAAATAGGTTAATAATGGTTCATTATCACCAATCCTAAATAAGCAGGCGTAGATATATTATTACATATTCTTATTATATTGTTATTATTAACGTTAATAAATTAACACGTCTTTTGTTCATACAGTTGTAATCAATTTTGTAGAAATAAACTTTTTGATCTCAGACTGTGCAATTACGCAGGAGCGAAAAAGGATTAAGTAACATTTTATGAACGATAAAAAATGTCAGTTGAAAAATATTCAACACAAAATATGAAATTAATAACGAAGTCGGAAAAAGAAAAAATCCTAGTTCAGTAAGTACGTAAAAAGTTATAGTGCGAAATATGAAAGCCGCTGACATTTTCAGGGGAATAGTAAAAAAGGTGTCAGACCCTTCTCTCAAGACACGTCACACCGACTGCGCTAACCGAGTTAATGCCAGACTTCCATATTCACGCCCAATGCCCAATTGGAACATTCGTCTCTTGAATCTAACGAAAAATCGGCTAGAAAAAGAACGTACACAAAGATACGCATTCCTCAGGGTGTTGAAAAATTAAATGGGTTTTAAATGTCGAAAATTGTGCACTCCTTTCCACCAGACAGTTCATCCAGTAATAGCGTCATTACTGATACAAGATCGGGAACTATCATTAGGTTAGTTACCAATATTTCTGTAGGGAATAATTCATAAGTTGAGTGAGTAAAGTTTTAGTGCATATGCTACGTGTGTATTCTTAAGATTCATACGACCATCGGGTTTGTAAATTTTTCATCGAGTATTCGATTATCCGTTTCTATTCTGTATTAGAAAATAATGACGTTTAGAGCCGCAACTATAGCACTTAATTAGTTGTTTTTGAGTTTACGGCGATATTCTCGATTAATTACCGGGCAGCGGCTCGAATTTTCCATAAATTAGGACTTCTACCAATTAGTCGAGAAGGCCTTCATAAACTCCAGAATACTCCGGAGCTAGAATAAACAAATCGATTATTTTTTTTAAAGTCTCGTAGACATTTTAATCTCTTTAAAATGCCGGCCGACATTCAAAAATGAAGCCTTTTCATTCTGGAGCAAATACAACTTCGCTCTCATTTAAAATTCAAGCCGGTGCTCTCTGCGGGGAAAATAAAATAAGTCCACCGACATGACAGACGCCGTTCATGTGTGAACTTTCCAAGATCTGATTTCGAGTTCGTTACAAGTCCCCCCTCAAGAAAAAAAAACCCTATTCCCAAAGCTTATTATCCTTAGCGGCTATTGGATTTAAAATATTCTATTTCACATCGGACTGCGAGAAATAGCTATTTATTAATTGCGCACGTGCGATTTTTCAAACGAGTATATCGCCCATTATATTCCTTCGCACTAAGAGTTTATGTGCCCAGTTAACAAGTTGCAATTTAATCAACTACTTGATATTGTAGTAAGACTTTACTGCTGTCGTAACAGTTCTGAGACAGTTCAGACAGGATGTCGACACCGCTACGCTTATCTGCTGTTCAGTCACCTACAAGTATGTTGTGACACAATAAACATAATTAAAGTAAACATAGCATGTCGAGGATTGAAATTGAGCAGAGCTGTCAGTACATTTTACGAGCACGTTAAAGATTATATACAGATGATCTACCTACGGTATATGCTAGAATAGTTACCAAAAGGTCCCGAAGAAGGGTTTAATTAGTAACGAGATATTCTTTGGAGAACAACTAATGTAACCTGTGCGTCGTCGAAAACTCTACTATCCGCTCGTTTATTGTCCTTGTCCTTTAATACATTCAATAAAATAGGGAGAGGGGCTAAGCCCTCTTTGATGGCCGGCCGATATTTGCGTAAAAGGTGGATTTCCAAGAACGTATCCTGCACTCCAGCCGGGTAGGGTTCCTTTGTACCGACAAAGGTACCGTCGCTAACTTATACATTAGCCTCATTTTCCGTTGAAATTCGGTTTCCAACTCAAATTGTATTAAGGACATTAGCTATAGCTTACAATTTCTGCCGGTTCGAATTACCCGCAGACCGGGAGATTTAAAACCGCACCGTCATCGCGAACCATAAAGGCCTCTCCTATCAATTTTACGGTCGGGGCATGTACACATGCAGTGTTCGAGCCGAACAAATATAACCCGGATATTTCCCGGTTGTCGCAGGATCCGGAGTTCTCATTTTTTAAACCAAGCGCCGAACAACAAAGGGGGAAAGCGCGGAACGATCGTATTCAAATCCGACACTGTACAACGTATTCGCGGTTAAAACTCCCAGGATCGGATTTCTTATGTCGTTATGTGCTCGTCGAAAGGATTTCCAGATCCAGAATTCACTCGAATTCGAACAGTCCCCGTACCTTTAATTCTTGCAAATATGAAAATAACGTTTCGTCGAATGGCATAAACCAAATTTTTTCCAAGGGCTCCTTACAAGTCGATCTTAGTAAAGCCTTCATAAAATATTATGATCTCCTTAAAGGTCTAGTAAAGAAATGTACATGAATTGCTGGTATCATTGAATATAAAATATCCAGGTCAAATATAGACGTTTCAGTTAGATTCATAATATAAAAACGTATAGTTAAATATTGAAATCTTATCAACATTTTTTATGAATTGTCTGCTCAAATATTTTATCATTTTACGTGTTTTATAACAATTTTTATGATAATCTCTAAAAACCTATAACGCATTTCCGCATGAATCAATTTTAAATAGGATTAATATTTTATTGTATTGCTGTAATCAGTACGATTTTCTATTTCCTCTTCTCGACGAGGAAGAAATCTGTAGAGATCTATAGACAGGTTATAAACGAGGCCATAGCCTACCTGCCATCATCATCACAATCATATTCACTCCACGCCTACAAGCAGCAATATCGGAATATCAATTATTTCCAGGTCCAGCAACAATGCACCTAATTCCGCCATAGGAACAGAAAATAATAGGGTCTCTTGTATTTCATAGTATAATAAGTATAATAATTACACTTTCGTAATCAAATTCGTTTTGAATATGATCATCGTTCACATCGGACACACAAATCATGAGAGTACCTGTGTTTTTCAGAATCCAAATATTAAACTCAAAACCAAGCTGAAAAGCTCAGTTGACGCTGCAATACGAGAATTTAACACCGATCGTTTCAGCTGTGAGAAAGAAATTCAATAACCACACGCGATTGGTTTTCGTTCAATCTCTCGGTTTAAAATTGCACCGATACATGAAACTTTCTTCTTGGTGGTATAAAATGAACGGAAGATTCACAACCTACAACCTCTTTTTTTTTAACCTTTTTTATTTTGTACAATCAACATTGAATGTTATAAGTGCAAATGCTGTATGTATTTTTTTTCACATGTATTTTGCGACTTCGTCGACTTTCGATATGTTGAGGTCATGGTGGATTGTGCGGTTAGAAACATACCGGTGAGCATTAAGTACGAAGGACTTTTGACTGAAATCTCTGGCTGTGAGCGATGTTGGATGTCTCGGTAGAACCCCATAGCTCTATACCGTTTGTCCATGTCGGTTTAAGTATCGCTTTGTATATTGTCAGTTTGTTACTTAAGGTCAATTTTGATGTCCGTTTTAGTAATGGCCTTAACAGTCCAAATTTTCTGTTTAAGTCGATTCTTTTGAGTCGGGTATGGGGATTCCACGTGATAACCGAAAACCTTGTACAATTATTATTGGACAACATGGTTAATGACGTACATTTTGTAATTGTTTAAAAGTAAAAACAAATTTATCTGTTCTTTTGATAAAATCATAGAGAGTAAGAAAAATATTCAGCTGAAATTAGCTTTTCGCTGCGATAATATGATTTACTGTTTGATGTCCCGTGACGATGTCGATGATTCATTTATGACTTATTTTTAGCTTGGGCTGTGTCACACATTCGCTATTCGGCATTCAAGAATCGCATCGACATTGCTTGTGAATGTCAGCCACTCGGCCAATGTTATTTAAAGACCATCTCTAACTGTGAGCGCCGGTAAAACTGGTCCCATTTTAATGATGATACAACAATCTACGGTACATTCAGTTTAGGAACGCGAAGTGGGAAATATTCGGTCACCCCTTGGATCATAGTAAAAACAAGCGGTCATTACAGAATGCGCGTGCTTTAATTTAAAATGTTCACTCACGCTGAGAGTTTCGGACAATTAAATTTTGATGTTCTGTTAAATCTAAATAGGCACTTTTAACGATCTGGCCACTACGCAAGATAACCAAGAACAAAAAGTAAGCAGTCATGAAACAACTATTTCTTATTCTTTGGACCGAAATCTTCAACTGTTGCCAGTCGGGCAAATCTCCAATCGTTGAACTGCACTTGTGAGCCGCTCGAAAAATTTACGATAATACGAAATTAACAGGCTCGAATTCTATGCATTCTCGGGTTTAATAGAATGTGAAAGTTGTGTGTTTTGACAGAATCAAATAGGAGAATAGTTGAATAATTAGTACGGGAAACACGGATATATACGGAGACTCTGTTTCCTGGTCTGCTAGGATTATGTCGAATACAATGATTCATGTGATCACGGAGAAATATTGTTTAATTATAGTAAATCGCGACAGTTATTTAAGCATCCGACTGAGCATTAACAAATGAATCTTAACAAAATGGTTCTATCAGTTCAAATGTTCCAATGCCAAGTAATTAAGTTGCCATAATTAAATTCATAACAGTACATTAACAATTGAAATTAGTAGCACAGTTATAGCTATGTTACAAACGGGACTGCTATCTAACAGATAGAGATTTCTGTATATTGCATATTCCATACAGAAATTTACTGATTTTTCTCGATACCGAAATTGTTCGTGATGACAAGATAGGAAGAGTGAACACAAGAATAGTTCTGGGTTACTGCACAAGTAAAATCATATAAAATTATGTATTTCATTGATTTCAACGAAATTTCATTGTTTTAATATTTTTTGTTATAACTTGCAGGGGACGAAAATTGGCTGCAGCGAACGAAAATATTACGGTACAATTAAATTTTCCGTTATTTATGAATTAATTCGCGCGTGGAAGATGAGTTCTCTCGGTTCACTGTCATCCAGTGTCCGTCCATTTGGTTCACACGGGTGAACATCGTAGAACGGGACCGAATAACGGGCAAATAGTTCGCCGAAGCCGAATTTGGTGAGTCGGTTAACGAAGCGATCCGGTTACCCCCGTTTTAAATCGGGAATTGGTGATGCGTTAAGAGAGCGCGGCGCGGCCGGCCAATCGGTCGAAGCGTGAAGGTCGGTCGCCTCCAAACCGCCCCCGGCTTCAATAATTCAAAACGGGCCCCATTCGCGGGACGCCACTGGCGGCGCAAATGCACGCCACCCCAAAGGGCCGTACAGAGGGGCGGGGGCGGGGGCGGGGGCTCGTCAAATTGTCCCCAACGTCTATTAAGAAAAATAGCCGCCCCCGCCCCCCTACCACCCAAAGGTAATGGGCCACAATTTGTGAAACCACCGCCAGCAAATAGGTATCGATTTCATCCCCCTCCACCCACCTCATCCCCCAACGCCGATATATTTTAATGCGTGCGGCCCAGGCTCCGTAATCTGTTGATCTGAAAACACCGCCGCACGGTGCCAACTATTTATGCACGGTTTACATATTCAGTCCGGTTCGAAATAATGTAAAACGGGAATATGTTCCAATTTCAGATCCGGTCATGCCGCGTTTGCATGCACAAATTTCAATCAATTCGTACCCCAAACGCCGGGAATAGTACATTGGATTATGTATGGCAAAATGAATTGAGTGTTTTAAAATAAGTAAATTACGTAAAGTACGTGTTATTTTGTGAAACAAATAATAACTAATAACATTGCCCTCGAATAGGACATTATGTAATTAGTGTTGACCATAAGAGTACAACTGGAGATGGCGAGAAGCAGAAACCAGTGTAGGATAGACGATCGCGAGAATGACGTCATTCAAAAGTCTCGCGGTTTTCGAAAGTCACCTATGGCATTTTCCAAACTTTATTTTAATTCGGGTACTGAATTCCGAAATAAAACGACGCTAAACCAAGTTAAATATGAAAATGTGTCATCAGTATATCAAATATAATAATATCAAATGTGGCTGAAAGTAAACTTTGATTTTGATTTATGAAGGGAGAAAATTGAGAACATCTGGTTATAAAAGTTGCAGAAACGCATTGTGGCCGAATGGAACGGGTCCGAGCGATACATTTTCAGGGGCCACGTGAGCCGGTCGGCCTCGTTCATCAATTACGTTTTTTGATAGATGACTCGCGTCCGAATAGTAACATAATTTTTGAATGATGAATGGAAGCTAGATATGTTCTTATCCTTTCTTACATCCATCTTCTATAACCGCTGTGGAGTGGTCGAAAGTTTAATGTTTAACACGTTAGCAATTTAAAAATTACATTTACAACATTACATTTTAACTATTGTAGAAAGAAGCAATGTGAAAAGTTTAAGTTAATTAACGACCCTATATTATGGGTGAATTATACCTCCGGTGGCAACAATTTTCAATTGTTATACTGTTTTCTTTTTCTTTCAGAAGCATTTTATTTTACATTGTTTAGTTTTTCCATTTCCACTGTTTTTTATGTTTTCAAAAATTTATTTTCAGTTGCCAATCGAGCTGTCAGGTTATCGCACAGAACTTCGGAAAGAGTTGTGAATTCTCCAGGAACAATCTGAGCCCGCGGAAGAACACAGTTTAATGTTTAAACGCTTTCGGGAGAAATCAATCAAGAGGATGATTGGTGCTATTTAATTTATCGAACCCGTGACTTTTTCCGCTCGTCTATTCGGTCTGGAACTGGAACGGTTTCAGCTTCCCGCCACCGCCAATAGTTAGTTACAAAGCGAAGAACACCTTTTTAACTAACAATTGACGACTCTCCTCCGCCTCTTAACTGAAGTAAGTGAAGGTTGCCCTCTGAACCTGCCTTAAGTGTCTAATTAGATCAGCGTGGAAAGACCTACGGCATTTCGCCCTCCCTTCGGGCCTAAACCGGCTTACATTTCATTCCTACACAGTCCTCCAAACAAACCCTGAATCTTATCGTAAACGATATTATCATTTGAAGCCGGAACGTTCTTGTAACGACAAGTGTGACTAATTCTGCCAGTTTGAACATCCGTTTCTTATCTGTTGTTAAAAGACTAGATCGTCTTGGACATATGAAGTCATGCCCAGTTTTATAGCGTGAAACGGGCGCGACTAATTGTCGTTCTGGTACGAGTGTCACGACCAAGCTTCGGTCTACGCAGCAGTATTTTCTTCTTTCTGATCGTCATTCAACCGGCTGGTAATAACACGATTGTTGTTACAACTGAAAGTAGAGTCATAAACAGTCAAACTCAACAATCCTGATAACTCATTCAGCTTTAAATATCTACTAGGTCACGTACACCTTTTCTGATCATTTAACTATGTTTTACGCAGGCGATATGCCGAATGGTTCAGAGAACTTTGATATTTCCGCTAATAACTAAATATTCCATAAGAACATCGATTTATGTTGTTGCCCGTTCCCGAGGTACCGTTCTCGTTTTGAAATAACTGATTCTCCCAGCGATCTTCCACTTCAAAAGGAAGTCTGAGAAGATAAGTTGAAATAATGAGCTCTGCCTTATTGTGACTACTGAAGCTCAAACGTCGAAAACCGGGACCGGCACAATAAGTCATGGCTCGCCGCGTCTCACTCCCCTCTCCCACCCACCCTTATTTGGCCCTATTTATTACATCGGACGGGAACAAATATCTCAGCGTCATCCCATTGTGCTCCTGGAGATATATTAAATGGGCACATAAATGACGGAGTATTACCTCGCATAACATAATCTTCTATTTGTACCTTCTGCATTGTTGGACTGTCACTTTGACATTCACAATTGAATTCCTTCGAAATAATTTTATTAGGAAATTCGCGAATTACATCCGATGATGGTCATCATTCGGCGGCACAGAAAAGGGGAAATAAGTCTTACAATATTCCTCTATAGCTATTTCTCTAGTTATAATGCTTAAGACTGTTCTCAAAAGCAATATTTCGTACGTACGTGCTGAAAATTCATACATTCATTTCTAAAGGGTTATAACAAAGCAGCAATAGCCCTGCTGTATCGAAAATATATCCCCATGGATACCCAAATCGGACATGTGTGCACAACTGGTATCAGTGTCAAGTGGGACGCGAGATCAAGGTCCTG
Organism: Lethocerus indicus; assembly: GCA_019843655.1. Lineage (NCBI taxonomy): Eukaryota > Metazoa > Arthropoda > Insecta > Hemiptera > Belostomatidae > Lethocerus > Lethocerus indicus. Next base: position 28,268,095 of record JACDQD010000004.1, on the reverse strand, counting down.
CGCATATTGCTGGCTAATGAAATACACAATCAGGACCAATGATTGACGTTATGATTGACGCGAGAGATCACAGGTAACGGACAGTTCTCGGCAGCATTCTGTTATACCAGGCTCTGTTATACCACATAACGGTCACAGTGGGGAGGGCTTTGTCGCGCGTAGGTGGTCAGAACGGGTCCGAATCAGAGAAATATGATTTCTGGTCGACCAAACAATTTTTCTGCGGCGCTCACTGCGGAAGGAATACATTTTTCAACTCGGTTATTACGTGAAATACCGAAACGGAAAGTAAGAAGCGCGGTCGAAAACGGAATCGGAGGGTAATATAGTGGGGGCGGACAAGGCAGGGTCGGAATTGCAAATAACCGAGAAGCCCGGCGGTCAATTTTTGTCGCGAATAACATGCAGCAACTACACTATAATGATGGACACGCACGAGCACACATTTGACAAACATTTCCACAGAGAGACCGAAGCCCGAATGTGAAAACATTTGTCTTTATATTTCAATGTCTTTCCGAAGATTTACGACCCACGCCTCGTTCATCCCTTAAACAGACGGATCTGAACTTATTGTATGAAAAACGATCCTCCCTACTGGTAGATCCAAAAGTATAAGAATTATTTTAAAATTTATATACATTTATTGAACATATTTAATAATTGCATTTCTTTCAAGTCATTTTGAGAAGCATGAGCAGAAATGAAAGGGAATTCTAAAGAGCGAGAAATATTTATTAATATATCAGATATATTAAAGGGTATATCGGTATTTAAGTGCAAAAATAAATTAATTAACGCCATAAATGAATGAAACATTTTTTAAATGTTAATTATTGTTTTAAATGTTTTTAAGGCATTGTCTTTTCATATAATGCCATCAGGAATACTGCAATGACGCCAATGGAGTTAATGCATGTTGTAGTACATTAATCAGAGTATCACTAAAAATATCACTAACACACCTCTCTAAGTGACGGATCCAAGGTTCCAGCATTGTGCCAGCACTTGGCACCACCAACCGCACCCCCGCCCGCAAAATAAAAATCACAATTTTATCCAATCCGTCCTGTTCGACTACGATCGGGAACCGGTCTGGCGGCAAAGATCCGGCTTTAAGGGAATAAAGGAAGTTTCCAAAGAACTCCATTCTCAAAGAAGTCCGCGGACCCGGCTCAGTTCCAATATGTTTCTTACCAACGCATACGTGAACGGGTGGAAAAAGTCTGTCCGGAAATCTGAAAGTTTGTTTCGAAATAAAACCGAACTGAATAAACTACGAGACGACACATCGTCCACACACATATATCAGTTACTTCGAAAGCTAATAGTTCACGCAACAAAAATCTACCCAAATCGTAAAAAGCGCGACCGGTAACGAAACACCATAACATTTCATGTTATTCGAGAAATATTTCCATTTCATCGACTTTTGAAACTACCGCTGTTCAAGCTGTATAAATTAAGGGATATTACTTTTTGCTTTAGCGATATGATTAGAACACATGGACTCTTTCGGATGTATAAAATTTATGATATGCGATTTAAGATACGTGAATTTGGAATATTGCCACACTCACGATCTCCGGTCCCATAGCTTTACCTATATTGTAACTTTTCCGGCGTCTGGTCATCGCTAATACAAATTATTAATTGGTATATTATTTACGTCATTCTAAATTTGGTTGCCGATGAAAAAGGTCTACGCTGGGACTACTATAGGAGCAAATTAGCAGGTGGAGACGATGGACCGTTCGAATAATGACATTAAAGTTACTTTAGAATGAAATGAGGTACAATACTTCACGAATCATGATTTTAAAGAAAATATCATTCAAAATAATCACGATGCAATAATAAGAATGTGAATTTGATATTTAAGAATCCGAATTTTGATTGCGGAAAATAATTCTCGAATGAATAAATATATGCTTCCGTTTTTTATGTTATTATCCGCATTTTGCTTTCCGCAGATTAAAAAGAAAATAATGAAGGAGGTAATAGGAAAACGAGAGGGAGGGAGAGATAGAGAGAGAAAAACTCCTTTCCCCCCAATATAAACCGAAAGATGGTATTATCGACAGAATTTGAGGCGCATAGTCCAATTAAATATAAAAATTAAAAAGCGCAGAATCTGAGAAAGCCGTAAGAATAAATAACGCTAGTTGAATGCCATTTGAATTGTAGATAATTCTACTGTTGATTCACCCACTGCTCCAATCTTCGTCAACGGTTTTACTTCGACGAGTTTTAGCGAATTTGCATAATGGCAATAACTTCTGGGCTTTTAATAAGCGTGGCATTCGCACTCTGCCCATTTTAATTAGTATAAATAACGAGAAATTCAAATGGGATGAGAAGAAAGCGAAAGAACAAAGTAATTCGTCCGTAATTAATAGTAACTGATTTTCAATCTCAATATATAGTAAATGTATGATATGAGTTGATGAAAAAATCATAGCAGTCTATTAGGTGAAGAACTAACAATATTTAATTTATAAACAAATTATAAATATATGCTTGAGTAGTCCTGGAAGGATTCAGCAGAACCCATTAGAATGAAACACGAGACGTTTATTATCTTTCCGCAATGGATTATTACGAAACTCAATGTAGGTACGTGGGGTGGGGCTCGAACTCACATTTCATTCATTAAATTCCGCAAACTACAAAAAGAAATCATTAAAACAATTAGAAGAAACAGTTACTGATCGTGGTTATACTAAACTTCACCTCGGTTGGATTATTCCCCGAATAGTGATACACAGGGCAGAAAATTACTCCGGAGAGTACGTTCCAATTTGGTGGTTCAATTATGATAACAATAAACTAAATATAACTAAATAACACTAAGGTGATACGCTAAAACATTGGTTGGATATTTTTCGGGCTCAATAGTACAATGTATGGAAGTAAAATTTTTTGTTCTATGTTTCAGAATTATTTATTTTCACCATGCTGACTTGAGAGAAGCCACCATTCCGTCAGTAATTAAATACCTCACAAATTATAAGAAATGCAGTTTCATGTGGAGGAAATATAACGCCATGGGCAATTTCAAGACTTACAATGTGTGTTATAGTGATTATAAAATTATGCATAACACAAGTCTCATTCAATGGAGAGTTATATTTACGGCTTATAGGTTTGGTGAATCGCGACCAGCTATTTAATTGTAGCGTGTATTGGCTTTGAAGATTTGACGTATTCGAAATGTCTAAATCTGTATTTATTTATTCTGTTTATACGTACGTATTCAATCGATGTTGCCGCCGTCGAACGCGTTACAAGTTTAAGGGACAAGATCAGAAGGGCCGGTACTGGATGTACTCTTGTTTGCTTTTTCAGTATTTCAAAGGGAGAGTTGGTAAAGGGAAAAGTTTGACTCCCCCCCCATCAACCATCATTCCGAATGCTCCGCCTAGTCGAGTTAATACGATTGTTTTTCAATCACCTTCCCTCCCACTCAACTTATCCTTCCGGCAAGACCCAAACTCGGAGTCCAATTATTTTTTTGCTTCGACTACCGGCCCAAAGTATAATTTTATTGTATAATTGACTCTCCATTTTCTACTCAATTCCAGTTTCTTCCCCCATTCAAATTTCAACCAGATTCCAACAGATAACGAGCGCTTCCAGGACTGTACGAAAAGTACTACGGACAAAGATCTCATTGCAATTACAGTTTCATGCATGAATATTTTGATTTAATTTCAAAAATATTGACGAATCCAGGTGGTAACATACTGAAAAGTTCTTACCTCCATCCACTTTTGCGTGGACACACCTTATTTATAAAATTTTAAAACAATTCTAGGAAGCTCGACACAGAAATACTTCCTCCCTGCATTTTATTAAAATTATCCAGAACTTGTTATATTAAATTATAATTTTATATTTATAATCGACTGAACTAAGGCAACTGGAAATTCTGATCTAATTGTCATTGTGAATTCCATTATAATTTTATTCCGTATGATTGGTTTCATTTGATTTATTAATTATCTGATTAATTATTTACATAATTAAAAAATTAACGAAGCAACAACATCCCAACTTGGCTCGGAAAATGTGAAATAAACAGAAAAAGTATGTGTGTCATGATCTTGCAACAAGTAATGCCTCGGCAAGTGAATATTTAGTACGAAGTAAATCTCTTTGTTTTGAAAGTAAATGCATTTTAATTTTTACTCAACCCCTGTTAAGTAAATTATTATTGCCTTTTCTTAATGTCCTGGTAACATCAGAGACGCTGTTAATAGTATAAATTAGGCCCGTATTGGCGTCCACTTAAGTTTCAGAATATGAACAGTTAGTAACAGAGGAGATATTACTTCTAAAATTAGCGGATAATGATCAAAAGAATTATTTAAAAGGCCTTTCATCAGGGTATACTTTTGAAACTAGAAAATGAACCCAGCAAAGGGAAAAAAAGGGCCAAAATGGTTAGTACATAACGCCCCGAAGCCACTGCAATGTCTTGAAAATAAAGTTCCAAGCACTTTGTTGCAAAGGGCTAATGAAAAAGAGCCCCGGGCTAACTCATTGGGACTTCTTCCTTAAGCTTTTCTACTAAAGTCCAGCGCTGCAGTTTACGCGATTCTATACAGCGAACTTATCACACAAAATGATTTACTTTGTCTCTAAGAGGTTTAATATTCCTATTGTGCACACCTTGAACTACACGAATACGGGTATTATTAATTAGTGTATTGAAACAAAATCGCTGTTAACATTTCATTAACCGATTAAAACAGCAAACGTAACAGGCACGTTATTCAAAATTGTTAATGCCGAACGTATGTCAAAGCATGTGATATTTTACTTAGCGATGTACATTGAGAATGTATTTATTCATAATTTTTGAATTTGAAAGTAAATTATCTCTGGAAGCCTTCGTTCCATGATAGTGATATTTGAGTCAGTTCCATGCGTGAACTCGAATTTCATATTATTTCATTAATATCTTACTGGACATTTTCAACACAACTTTGCAGGACACCGGGAACAATGTTAAAATTGGAAAGAAGTTGAAAACAATGTTGGAGCATACAAATAATACTCTTTCCGTTATATTCGGAACCGTACCGCGCCCGTAGAAGAAGCGGACGGCTCTCAGCCGTTCAAATGGTGAAACACGTGCGCCCGAGGTTTCGGCAGCCTGTGCCAAAAGGTTGTGTTAATAATACTTTATTACGACGAAGCTGCGATTACGAATATGCGCGGCGGAGATAACAAAATAAATAGAAAACTTTAGAAACACTTCGAACTTAAGCGCTGCGGCGTTGGAGCGTATTTCTAGAAATACTATCGTCCTGACGAAAGGGCCAATCGGGCCATTTCGTGACATTTGGACCGCTTTAGTTAAAATAACAAATTCCTTTGAAAAGTTTTCTAAGTGAGCCTAAAATTACAAATGTTAAGACAACCTTCCTCTCAATTCAATTTCAACGCTTCAATGCGCGCATAATTCTTCTAGCCTATCACTGCGCGGTCTAGCATTCCATCCGCGACACTTGATTCCATTTGACCGCACCTTTTCAGCAATAAAAACGGCTTTTTTTTAACTCTCCACTCTGATCTACTGGGCGGACCCTACTGAAGACGGCGAGGAGCCGAAAACCGCCTAGAAATTTGATTATTATATTGTGCCAAACCATCCCGGACCAAATTAATTTAAAGTTATATACATAGTAACGATGATTCAAAGTTTTACCCTAAAATTAAGTAATTTTACAATTAATCGAATATATACCTTTCGTTGTACAAAGAAATATATTTATTCTTGATAAATCCGCTCCACTGTAAATAAGTTTAATTATTCAAGGAACAGTTTAAGTGACGAATTTACTTTTTGGTCGGTTGGAACTTTATTTTGCAGTTGCGTGGTTAGGGGTTTTTCTTTTTTAGATTTTTTCTTCTTTCACTCTGACCAACACGCAAGACGAAATACGGGGGAAAGTATGAATTCCTCTGACGGCAGAGAGGAATAAATAAGCGGGACGCAGGGAGTCGTGAAAAAGGAGCCCGGTTTCTAAGAATAGCCAGAGGGGTTTGTGGGGTGGTGTAGAAGAGTACTCGGTCAGACCGAGATAGGCCACCCTCGCTCCTACCCCCAAAAGCCAAGTTCACTAGTCAAACCAAATATTGACTATTCGGTGACTATACACTAACGAGCCGGACAAAGCTATTACAAGTCAGAGAAGCCCACAGCCGATCGATCCACATAGCTAGTCCCCAGCATCAATTTCCGAATCGGCTCTTCTTTCTCATCCGAACAGCAATTAATTCCTACAGTTGGCCAATGCATTTCTTACTCTCCACTATATTCAGTTATCATGTTTGAAATAAAATACCTACAACTTATAACCTTCGCACTCGGTCGAAATCAAATTGTCAGCTGCCTACACAACTGTTGTCAATGAAAACAAAATTTCCCGCGAAACCAATTCATACGCGGTACTTATAAATTGTAAAGTCTGAAATAATATTTGAGCGAGGAAATTGCGGTCGGTTTGTAAACGGAAATGAGTATGTTCCCTCCCCTATTGAGCCGGATTTCGAGCGCTACAACATTAATCCAATATTAAAGCCTTATGATAACATTAGAGGCAGGCATACAATAGCTGAGTCGAAATATCGTTTTCTGGCTTCTTGATGTTGTATAAATATTCCCCCTTTTAATCCAGTATTACCGCGGGATCGAAATGATTCCATTCCCTTTTATTTGACTCGCTCGACTATATTTGACTGTATACACTGGTCAAAATAATAAAATAATTACGACCATTCAGTTGTATGAAGTTCACAGTAGTAATACAATATGTCCGGAAAAATCGCCTGTACTTTCCTATTAACCCGCTATTCTGCTCGAAATTGTGCAACACATGTTCCCGCTAGTTAGCAATGTTGAACTATTGTGGCCAAACTATGTATAATTAGCATTTGCAGGAATACTAATTGTGTTTGTCCAAGTCCCACACTGATTCGATTATATCACTCTATCGCTCTTTAGGCATATAAAACGAACCTTGCATGTAAATTAGACCTTTCAACAATAGTTGATGTGAACTAAACATTCCTTTTATTATTAATAAATAATAATAAATAATCTCATTATGATATTATAATATTATAATAATAATTATAATATTATATTATTACCCCTAATTGTGTACAACACAATATCGTATACTAGAACTATACGAGGGTGGCTATAACTGTAATGCCTAATACTGCGAGTGAAATTGTAGAACATCCACATAGTAATAAGTAAAATAACTTATTTTATGTTTACCTTTTTCATCCTTATTTGAAACCCTTCTCTTATCCGATTTTTACATTATACTTGATGCATGTCCAAGCATGCATAATGCAATATGAATATTCAACGCGGACTTTTTGTTCAACTCCATTACTGATTACAATATAGCGCAATATCTCATTGGACCGAAGTTGGCGCTAATCAATTCAGTTCCCTTGGCACTGGCCCTACATTAAGTAAAGAGGAACTAAGTTGAGATGGATGGAGAGAGCGTATTCAAAGCCCAAGTCCCTTATTAGAAACTTCGTCTTTGCCTCAGAATGAATGTCTGGACCGGAACCTCATTACTGTGTTGGCTGAGTAGGGCTGATCGCGAGTAAAAAAAAAACTCGAAATTCAAGTAGAAAACTCGCAAGAAGTAGATTTTCGGCTCAGAATAAAATTGAAGAATAAATAATAAATCGATCACACTCGACTCGGTCAAATTGTAATATGTGTATTCTCATTTTACAACAATGCAGAAAATATTGAAACTATTGAATTATTGAAAATATTTTCGCACAGATATTCAAAAAAATACGACCAACGAACATTGTTAAGTACTTTATTCTAACCATACGAGGTACACAGATTTGTTTGTACCTAGATTTGTCAATGCCTAGAAAAATTATCTTTGGGAGTTAACTCATAAATTCTCACCAGGTTGGTTGTTGATCTATCGTGTTAAAACTTCTGACTGAAAGGAAATTGGAGACAACAACGGAATATGACCACGGGATCTTCAAGTTGAGGCCCTACCACCGGTTTTACAACTATTCCGGACTCTTTTGGACGAAACCTACTTATCATTTAAAAAATGATCCACGTGCATTTCGGAGCGGCCTTACAACGGATGTGTTATATGGGAAAGGGGTTGTTACGGTCACGTCTAGAGCAACTGAATTTATCGAGTTTTTCTCTAGTTTTCAGTTCCTCAGTTTTAATTAGTTACAAATGCTACTTAAAGGAAAATTCCTACTAGATTCTTCTCTTTTTTTTATTTATCTAAGGCCGTATCGTATTATCCTATTGAATGGCGGTGAAAGTCTTGGAGGAAATTCAGAACCGCGGTTGTCGACATTTGCGAGCGTTTGAACGAAAACAAGTACAAATAGTCGATAGTGACAGTGGGGTTGACCGCAGTTGGGCATTAGTAACTTGAGAGTTTACGCGGACAATGTAAATATGGAGAAAAGGGAAGGAGACTGGCAGGCAGGAGGCCGCCCGGTAGAGGGCCCCACTTCAAGCGGAAGAACAACACTTGAAAAAATTCTCCAGGAAGGAAACAATCTGTGGAGCTCTCTCACTTTCTCTCTATCTCCCTCTCTCTTCTTCTCCTCTTTTCAGCTCTTCACTACGGCCGACCTTCATAATTTTATCGCGTCCGAACGTGTGAGAGGGTCCCCTTATGAAATGCACTCGGAAAATCGCTGACCCGATGCCTCATATTTCTGCCCTCACGACCAGTACATATTTGTTACACGGCCATTCTCTTCACATCTCATACAAGGCAGGTAAACAAATCAAAAGCGGAATACATTTATTTCTAATCAACAGAATGAACTATGCGCAACGAGGTATTTATTCAGATGTTCCGAGTGCTCCAAATTCGAACGCTAGTTATCAATGAAGATTCACTAAAAATAAACAGTTTGATCATCATTTTCGACATTTGAATTAAAAATATAAAGTGAAATTCTTTCAGACTCTGGAACTTTGCCGCTGGGACTCTGCGTTGATGGGGTAAACCATTTTACACACGTTTTTCGTTGATCGGAATGCATATTTTATTTATATACAAAACTCACGTAAAGACCGTGTTATGTACATTGTCATGTAAAAACAGAATGTGACATAATGGGACCAAGGTGACACAGTTTCTCCACGTGGCTACCTTCGAACAGATAAGAGGAGGATTTACAGACCGACAGGTTTAGTCACACTCGTCGACACGCTCGTACCCTGTTCAAATGAAAATCAGTTCAACTATTAGGTTCGCAAGTTCTTGTGGTGTGTTTTTTGCGGAAGGTCCGTGAAGAATTGGAGTGCCATCACGCTTGAAATTGGGCTCGCTTATTTGGTATTAAACCAGAACGGTATTAGCATTCTGTCACTAACGTAATTTTGCCCGTCTCTTGTAGAAGAATCATATTATCATGCTCACGTAATGCACAAGGTTTGTTCTTTAATCGGCTTTTTAGTTTGCGATTTCTTGTTTTACTTTTCAATATTTCAGCATTTTTTGGTCAAAATCGCGAATGTGCCCACAACATTTTATTATGGGCTTATTGGGGAGATAAGAATGGATTTGAATTCTTATTTAATATTGCCATTTATCTGTGTCAAAATGATGACCGTATATTTTTTTATATCGAACTTGTCTACCTCGGTGTGTCAATCCGGTGAGTGTTATTTATATACTCGGTTTCGTGCGGTAAAGCACACACTATCGGTATTTGCCGCCGCTGTTACATGAATCATCGTCCGCTCATTATCGAAGCCGGATTAAGGACCGAAATACCGATAATAATAGGCTCAGAGGCCGGCTGAAGGGGCCGGGTTCGTCTTACAGAGCAGTGTAATTAAGCCGGGTGGAGGGACGCATAGGGAGAGAGAGAGAGAGAGAGAGAGAGAGAGAGAGAGAGAGAGAGAGAGAGAGAGAGAGAGAGAGAGAGAGAGAGAGAGAGTGGGAACCTCCCAGTAATGAATCAACAATCAATTACTGGACGCGGACCACTTAACCCACTCAATTAGTTCTTCACTCAGCCGGCCCCTTGCCCCCTGGGCACAGCGCATATATATCCGACAAGGGAGGCGATGCTACTTGGGAAAACTGATTCAAGAATTTGACTTCGCAAAGAATTCCATACATTAAACGCAGGGCTCTCGCCATATATCTATCGGAAATATAGGAGCCAAAATAGTGCCATAAATAGAGATTGTATAATATATCTTCAAATGTTATTTAACTAAATTTCATACAATTGCAATCTGGAATTTATTCGCGAATATCTAATACGAAAATCAAATTGTGGTTCTTAAAAGTTGTCCTTTATATAAATGTTTTAGCAGATTTACGGGGAATACCTTCTAGAGTATATTCAATTTTAGGGATAGTTTTGTTAAATATCTGAGTATTGTTTACAATCTCAGTATAAAAGTTAAGTTCAAAATGGTCAGACTAAATTCTAGTCTTAAGGTATATATAGTCGAGAGTAAAAAAAAACAAATGTTAGTTTTAAAACGGCGGTTTATCAAAAATCGCTGTTTTTTTTCATTCCTCCTGCGAATCATTTTGCCGTTCGAGCGAGGGCACAAAAGAAAAAAAAAGTGAAGTCGAAAAGTTCGACGGCAAAATGCGTTGAGTGGCAAAACAAAGCCGTGGGAGGCCAAATCCAAGAAAAGCTTTTATGGAAATTAGAACTCTCAGGGGCAACCGACCCGGTCCCCTCAGTTTTGCATGAGGAAGCACCAAAGAGCAGCCCACCGACCGGACCCAGAATCTTACACAACCTCCACTCACCTCGATATTACTTTTTAAAGGTATTACCATCAATCGACTGGGAAATAAATCGGGAATAACGTTTATAGAATAGGCTTTTTTTAAGAACCCCCTATTTTATTTTATCGCTAAGTATTCGCAAACAAATTTTGTATTTACCTGATCGGTTGCATACACTGCAAACACTTTAGATAATTAACATTTGAACTTATTATAAAATACGGAAGACTAATTTTACATCAAAATATTTTTATTTATTAAATTTTCAATTCAAAAAATTTGGTTGTATTATAATATAATGCACTGTATTAATAAAAAATAACAATAAATTTAAATATTTTTATAATGATTTTGATTTATGCGATTGAATCTTTTTTCCGTGAATCTAATTGCTTCCGTAGGGTAACTAATGAATGTATTCAAATAAATGACACATAATTGTTTATTTATAAAATTGTATAACGTTCTCAGTTATTATCAATCATAATGTTTGAAAAGTGGGAAGTAATAATATTGGTTTTAGATTAACGTTTCAATATTGGCCGATCTGTAAAACGAACCGGGAGTGAAAAGAACTCAATCGAGAAAGTCCGGCTTTTTAAAGAGGGCTTTATTTGTTCTATAGACGCCGGTATAACTCGAACTGGGTTCAATTAAAAGCTGCAGATTGAGGAATCTGTCAGCCCCATCCCTGTACATATCACTTATTCAGAATCTCACAAACTCCAGAGATCTTCGTTATATTAATTCGGAGAAAGTCCGCTTCTGCCCATTGCGCGAAATCATTCACCATCGGGTGGGCGAGCTGTGTAATTAAAATTACACACGAGTAGAAGCGATTTTTATGAATGTGAACCCCCGATATAGAGGTATTAAAAACGGAATTACGGTAATACTGAATTCTGGTGAATTCACCAGTAAAGAGTTTCACATTACATAGATGTAATATTAAATCGTATTATTGATATGTTCATTCAGAAACCTGGATTTTGCGTGTTAACGTAAAAAAAATACCGGTCAGCGAGTTTTATTTTCATTACCAAAACGCCTTCTTAAATAACCCTTTCAAAGGTCAGAAGTGAACTACGGGGTGAGTGAACACGCGTGGGATATACTTTCAATGCATATTTAGCTCCCCAGAGGCACGATTCTCAAACGTAAAAATGAAAATAGATAGATTTTTATCCGAAAAATTAATTTTTCAAAAAAAAGTTATTGAATCCTATAGTGTAATTGATACCAGACCGTCCAGATTGGCCGGGTAAATCAGAATTTCTTCCTCCCGGAGCAGAGACATGTCCATTTCCGAAACTTACTAGCAAATTTCCTGCGCAAGTTGTCTTTATAAAACCGGTATAAGACCGTCATGTGTTACCCGGGCCACCGTAATCACAGCACACCTGCGAAGTGGTTCGTTACTATAAATGTCCCTAGACAAGACAAGAGCTATGGTATATTCAGGTGGGCGATCCAACCCCGGTATCGTACGCCGGCAGAGCGGTGAAAGTATTATTTCATACCTAAAACTGATACGGTACTGGCCACGAGAGAATGGGGTAAATGAAAAACAAATACAGCGTTCGAAGCAGGGAAAACGGATCGGTATTAATTACCGAAATAGGTTTACGGTGTGCGGTGGCTGGGAGGATCATCGATTGGCGGGCAGGTATCGAGCCAGCCCCGGGGGTTCATAATGCATCGTGCAGTAATGTATTTCTAGTGCCGTTGTGCATTCAGGGGGCCATGTATTATTTAGGCCTCCCCCACACCCCCGACACTGTCCTCGGGGAACCCGACACGACACTACCTCACTTACTACCCTGAATACTGGACGAATTCAAACCAACAAGGTGAGCAATTGCAATCTTCTGCTCGTAATGCGCCGACGATACTTGCATTTAACACCGGGCCCAGTTATTATTTGTAATATTATGAATAATCAAACAAAATCGTCACAAAGCGTACTTAATTCTTCCATTTCGGCTATCGGAAAATCAATTTTATTTTTAACCAACAAAACCTATTAAAATGGACGGGGGATGAAAGGTTATGAAATGTGTTAATCGAACTTTTAGAATGAGAAAGAAAATGCACAAGCTTTGGTTTGGTATATTCGGGAGTGTGCATAAACCTAAAGATCAAAAGAAACACAAATTGTGGGCTTAGATAACCTAATGGTGGACAAATAAGATAACCTTAATGAATTATTTCTTCCTACGCATTGGTTTTCATCCGTTTATAAGATTTTGCAGCCCGTAATAAAACCATCGATATTTGAGACGATTCGACGCCTACGTGGCCCACGCTGAATAATCTAAATATTCAATTGTACATAGAAATATCCTAATGAGTGTAATGTTTTTCAGGATTTTTTTCTTTCAGAAAAAATATTCTTTCGTTCTGATAACGATTAAACTTAAATGCACAAATGGATCGTGATTTTCTACTTCTCGCTCTTCTTGTCCCTAAAACACGGAGGTTACCAATTGAAACACAATGCTCATAGTGCAAACACAACTCATCCTATAAATATACAATAGATTACAATGTTCTACTCAAACTTATTGAAAAAATGTGTGTTTAATAATTATAGGTTATCGGTAAAGTCCTACTAAGGAACATCACAGTAACGCGTGAGAATAGCTTCTGAATAACAATCCACTGCTGATGCTCTTAGAGGACACCGGGGGGTAAATTGGATTATACCATTATAGTGACCCCACGATCCCAGATCACATTAACCGGATACTACAATCTGAACAATTACAAGTGAACTACACACCTCACAACCACTGAGGTATTAATAGAACACAATTCGGGGCTACCGTTCACGGAGTCATACGCCAGCAGATGCGGCCCAAATTAAGAATTTATATGCGGTTTGTGCCAGTCTGCAGAATGGTATGAATGAAAAAAAAACTCACTACAACGACTAATTCCAGCTGGAAGAAATCATACCTCTCGAGCGTAAAAAATAAGTAGACAAGAAATTTCAATTTCCATACTGACGGACGTCTTTAAGGGTAAGTTTTAAGAATAGTAATTACAACGGTGAGAAAAGCTATTTCCAGAGAAAGTTAATGAGAACTCTACCAGTATCGTTACGGCACTGTTTTCAACAGTCTCCGCCCGCGATTTTCATTATTAAATAAAAAAAAAAAAAAATTGTCCCGAACGCGCAGCGTGGACTGGGCTGAAAAAAAAATATCCCCGCCCCGAAATAGAATTAGGCTGTAAAAGTTAAAATTAAAGCGCCGGTATCGCTCTAGGGGGCGGGCGACAAGTGAGTTATTTCTTGGAGGGACAAGTACTATTCGTTAGGAGGCAAAACTCTTATTAAGTCGGAGAGGAGGAACAAGATTGAAAGATCATCTTGTAGCCGGCAATGGAGTTAGTCGCCCTGTAGAGTTGTTTCACCCCGTTCTTCCCACCAACCAACACTCCGTCATTATATTCATTGAACTCATTATTGACTTTGAGATTTCATCTCGGAGATATTCAGTTGAATTTCATTTCGAAAACAAGAATCCACGACACCGTGAAATGTCTACATATTCACCCATTGTCAGAACGTAGATTTGCGAGAAAATTTTAAACGAATCCGAATTGTCTAGGGTGAATTTATGAACGATTAAAAGAACGCGTCAGTACGTAATATATCATGAATTATAGGTCACATAATCCGGTCTTAAGATTTTAGAATTAATCCGAAATTTACTGAATATCGTGTTTCAAATTTCCGAGTAAAATAAAGCCATAAGAAAAAATATTGGAATACCTACAAAAAATGTTTTATTAACAGAAGTCCATGAATATAAGCTAATTCTGGTCAATCGGTACAGAACTATTACTTTTATTACTGTTAGGTTCTAGGGAGTTATAATTGTTATAGATTGTTAATAATATTATAACTATTCTCCTCGGTATACCTCAAAAATAATGCCAACGGTTTTGCTTTCGATGATACTCGAAAGGGATGAAAAGCACGTTGATTGTTAATTTATTCAACAGTTAACGGTTTCTGAAACCGAGCTTCATGATGAACGCCGTTCCGGTGGTATTTCGCGGCGAATCACTCATCCGCGGTATTGGATAGTTTTAAACCGATTCCAATCGGTTATCCGGGACTATATTTTATTCAGGAATGGAAATCAAGTTCGTTTTACGCGAGTTGAGGGCGGCGGGGGCCATAAGTGCATTTGGCACTCGGTAACCGCCCAAAACTAATAACCTCTTATTAAAGAGCGAGGGGTTATTGAATTCATTGTCGAATTGAATTTTCGTTCAAACTTCACCTGTATTCGTGTTGGCCAAGATATTTGATAACATAGCGTTCTTAAAACAAAGTTATTTATGTTGCTAGTATGTGGAAATTATGTGGACCACAGTAATATGTGTGTGTGTGAAATCCTCGAGTTTAATTAAATTTTAGGATACGTCGCTGTTTTCTCGTTTTTTATTCATTAAAAATGTTATACTATTATAAACCCATTATTTAAAAGCTTTCATGGACACTTTAATTCAGAGCGTTTGTGTTCATTTATAATATTAAAAATAAATCCAACGCCATCGTCGTTGGTAATATAGTGAGATAGTGAAAATCGGGAAGAACTGTTGCGTGGGACATGCCCTAAACACAGGAGATAGGCAAGCCTAGACCACACGCCATCCTATCGAATGAGAAAACAAACGTTCAGACGAGCAAACAACAATAAAATAACAAAAACAGAACCGAGTTGGATACAAACTCAATAACTAAAACCACCACCTAATTGGCAGTGCTGACAAGACGTTTCACCTCACTGTGTTACTATCGCATTGCTACTGGCTATGGCGAGAAACCGGTAAGCTTGAGAACAAATAGGCTTTACTGTTATTTTCAAATTTTAATTCCTATACATCCTTTTGATTGACCTCTACGTTAAAGCACTATTTTTCAACCATTCAATAAACTCACCCGCCCTTTTTAAAATGTACGGTGGTTCCGCCTTCTTTCGTCTGAAGATTATTTGTGTAATTCGCATCGTTCTGAGTACGAAATGTTACTTCGGTGGCTATAAAATTGTGTGGATTCGTTTTCCGTCGAATTTATTTTAAGTTTTGGCACCCATTAGACCTCTAAAAATACGATTTTATTTGGTCCGTCCGTGTGAATCCGTGTGTGTATCTGGGCGACAGGAATAAGGGGTGCGTTTACTTCGAAAACGAGAAAAAAATACGCCGAAGATGAAGAAGAAGAAATTAATTCAGAAGTGAAGGTTAAATAGCCGGTCGGTTAAAACTTAAAAAATGGTCTACTGAGTGTGCAACGACCGCTACTAAATTTCATTATTACTTATTTCTTCAATGTTTCGGAGTGCAACAGTGATAATACCACAATATGAGCCATTTATTTTGAAAGTGGCCTAAGTCAATTTATCTTCAAATCGAGATATTTAAGGGTTTGCGTTTCAATGAATTTAAAAATATACGTATAGGATACTAATGTGTCACACTGCTTAAGTGTGTCTAAGGGCGTTAAATTTATAGTTCTTATTAAAATAGTGGCAATTATTAAGCGAATAATATTCGTTTTCTTATCAAGAATGGAGTAAGGCCACTTTCAAACTGCACAGTTCAATTATTGAACTAACTCTGAAAACTTAAGTGTCAAAAATTATCGTATTTGCTCGGATTAAAAGCAAACTGAAATGCTTTACTGATAAATTACATAAAGTTGTGCATGTAACCATGACAACCGGAAAAACTGAAAAATGGAGTTAGGCCACTTTCAAAATAAACGGCTCATATAATCAATTTCCCAATCAAAATCAGAATAATGGACGAAGTAATACATGACTATGTATGCAAAATACTTTGTTCACTTGGCGTAACTGGTAGCGAGAATTTGCGGATTTATTTGGGCCTAAGATTCGCAACAATAAATATGAGGTTGGCCGAGGTATAAACAGAGAGGCGGAACAATAAAACAATATTTTAACTGCCCATTTTACGCGGGCCCCGGGTTTTCATACTAATTCGGGAGGGCCGAGGGGCCGGCCGGGTAGCTGAAAGGCTGCGTGTCTCCCTATAAAATTTTATGACCCCCAATAAACCGGAACCCCGACACCCCTAAAGTCGCTATTTCCGGTGTGGAGGAGTATTAGGACAAAATTTGGCTTCGGCATATCGCATATTTATATTTACTCAGTGCGTATCGAAAATTGAATATATAGTAGAAAATAGTAATAAGCGGACAATTATGAAATAAGAAATATACAAAGTGAAATAGGTTCAACTAAAACATTATATCGAAACCTAATTTAAACACATAATTAGACATCGATGACATATATTTATAATTAATAATATTAATAAATAAGAGATATATTAAGATAATTTCGTGCTCAGTATAGAACCGCAACATAAGTCGATGAAAATAATGTGGCCATCGCGATGCCTATGGACATAATCTGCGTCTGAAATTTCCATTAACAATTTTTTTAATAACGAAAACAATTCTCGTTTTCAACGATCGATGTAATGATGATTTACGAGCTACACGATTGTTTATTAAGTCTGACTTAACGGAGTCATTAATCAACCCGACATTCCCTGGGTTGTGGGACTCAGACTGCAGGTCACAGATAGACAAAAAACAATATTTATAATTCAGTTAAACCGCTGATTACCAAAACCGGACCAAATAAATCACGAGATAAAAATGTTCGTAATATAATATGAATAGGACGTTTTTGTATTTGACGCAGGTAAATTATTAATAGTCAATGAAAGAATGGAAAATTAAGTACAATAGTAAATGCAATCCCGGAAAATTAGCGTAATAAATAAAAAGTTGAAATATTTTTTACGGTTTTAAACTCGCTTTGATGGAAATATAGATATTGGTAATATCAGTTCATAACTGAAAACATATGATTAACGTGAGATGCACGTTAGGTAATTGTATCTAATCGTATATCTGCCAAGTAGGGTGCATGTATCGATATAGAAAAAAACAATAACTTAATGTCGATATTACTTCCGTCGATTATTAAGACGTCATAGGGACAATGATAATCGAAGAGAAATGTGGGTCTAGAAGTCTAAAATGGGAGAGATATCACAGTAGATTTCGTGTGTTTCTATCTCCTCTCGCTGGTTTGGTCTTTCGCTATTTTGCTATTTGGAGACAGAAACACAAGAAATCTAAGATGTTATACCAACCCCTCGCTGGCCACAAAACAGGTACGTTAAACTAGATATCACTGTCTCACTGAAGGTCGTATTTCAAATCATTTTCAATGCCACTAAAAAAAACTAGATAGGTTTTAGTTTAAATAGTGAATTTCATAATAGACTCTACATTTTGGTTTTCTTTTTTACTTAGCGTCGAAATTTCGAATTTTATATTTGAATTCCGTCCACTTTGAAGTCACTCCGTCCCAAAATAACTAAAGTGGTACAATAAACACGAGGGCGGGCAGGGGGTCTCACTATAGATGCGTTGAAAACGGCCGGCGACACACCGCCAATTGAACGGCGTATTTTAAGAGTTGTATAAATCCAGAGCCGGTCCATTTAACGGGGAACAAAGTGCGCGTATAAAGTGCAGCGTGTATTTCACGCCATGCCCGCCTGATTGATATCCCGCACCGGCCCCTATCCCGCGGGCCGACTGCCCTTTTCTGATCGGGACTCCTCCGCCAGAACTTCCCTACAATCCCTGTAATCGTACACCAAATATATGACACTCGGGAATGACAATTTCAGAAGTTAGTTGAGCCAAATCGCTACCGGCTTCAACTTTTCCGACATACGTATGCAGGTGCGATGACCGATGCATTCTATCCGAACTGTTGCACTAACCACCGTCTAATCACTAGTAACGATGCAGAGTGATGGAAACGATTTTGTTTATGAGCGTATAAAAATAGAAAGGCTGAGTGCATACAAAACACAACACGTTAATGACCGAATAATGAAAAACCGTTAATTTGAAGATCTGTGTATAATGTGCTCTTTTGCATTAGTCTATTTATACCCGATATTAAATAAATACTAGTAATTCTGTGAGAACGATCTAAATTTATAAAAGACCTCCAAATTAAGATTTGTTACAATTAATAATACATGAGCATTCAAAGTAAATGTTGCCTGGAAATAATAATATTTGAGTTAATTATTTTAGATATGTTTCAAGAAATCGATAATTCGATGGCTATCTAAAGGTTCTCATCAACGAAGGCTGACCTTACTACATATAGGATGCGACAGAACAGATTTATGTGCAAATATTCGAATAAATTGTCAACAGCTCGCGATAAAAGTACATTTATAATGTATTTATAAGTTCATTAAACTCTGTGGTAGGACAAAAGATACCGCAGTCGTCAGAGACGTTAGTTTTTTTCCAACGTTACAATGAGAACCTGAAAAGAGCTCTAATTTTCATAACGGCCAACCCGAAACCTCATTAAGGCGTGTGCGTCAAACGCTGATTATTTTTTCCGTTACCTTCAGAGGAGACAAACATTTTTGACAATTTTCATGTGAGTAATCAAAGAGGCACGGATAGCCACGAAAATGGTGAAAGAGTTTTGCAGTTTTACAACAACTGACACTGACAAACACCAAATATTTTATACACTACAGCAATATTTATAAGACGAGTCTGGTATTTTCATAAAATAAACCTTTTCAGACGACATAATACGCTCAACATTTTTGAAAATCATTCGTTGCACAACCAGTTCTGAATACTAGTGGTAACGTCTTATAAAAACGAAACTTGATAATAATGAAAAGTATGAATTATGAGATATATTTATTGCCTAATTTACATTTGTTTAAATATATGAGTTATAAGCAATTCAAATGCAATACTTTCAAATCTAGCGTTACACCAACTTCTGAAGTTGGATTTAGCGTTTGAGCTTCAACAAAGTCAAAGGAACTGTGATTATTCTTCGTTGTTTTTTGTTTTTCAGTTTCTTCAACAAGAACAATGCAAACAATAAAAGTGCCCTATTTGTTCACTTTACGACTTAAAAGCACAATATTAAGAGGGGCGCAGGGGGGGGGGATTCATGTCAGGGGCGATAAATCTCTTGCACGAATGCACAATTTTCCCAATTGCAAAGTGAGAACCAAATAATTTATGGGGTCGTTTCAAATGGGAGTGCTACTCTCCCTCTCCAACCAAAAACAACATAAGCAAAAGCTACGTGTCCGAAATCAATGACTATTTACGAAAGGCAAACTCTTCAAACTAACACCTTTATAGGCATCATAAATCATGTACAAGAACACGAATTTTCTTTACTTTATATATTTGTTAAACTGTAAAAATGCTTCAATTAGAACAATAAATTTAGTACAACAAAATCAATATATTATAATATTTATCAACTACCTAATTCTCTCAAAACAGTTTTAAATCCTTAAAATGAGGATATTACTTCGCACTGAAAATTGAGCTGTGTTGAGGTCAAACGCAGGAAACATGGCAGCCTCTCACTACAAAATTTGTCGAATTCGTTGTCCTCTCCCGCTTGTTTGTTCCAGTAAAATAACCGTAGGTCGGGCATCTGCCGAAGCATCCGCACAGCACTATTACTACACTGTCAGTTTGTCAATACTGGCACATTACTACGGTCGGTACAGCAGCCGATTGCATTACCGACAGGAGCGGTAATGCATTACTGAGGTAGCGGAGCGGACTGGAACCGGTAAAAGTGATGTCATTAGGTGATAATACTTGACCGCAGTTGATTGCGTCATCATTCCAGTCGTACGTGACATCACGAAACTATTTCAGTCGCTGAAATAGTGCATCCCAGGATTAACGGATTCCTTATGACTTGCGCGATCCAACGTAGATTATACAAGGATTTAGTGATGAAAGACACGGACTAAAAAGTAAATCCGTCGGTGGAGTAATTAACCATTTTAATGTAACAACGATACCAGCTTTTGTCCAGGTGTGGTCGCTAAACCGAACATGCCACCTCAAATTTATAAGGCAACGGTCCAGTCACCCGAATTATAAAAATTCCAATCCAGAGAATTTCTCGATAATAGAGCCGCAAAAACGCGAACGAAACTTCTTCCACACGATGTTTGCAATAAAGTGCCATTTCCGCTTCTGGTTGACACAACTCTAAACCGACTTCAAGTTATAACACGCCTCCTATATTTTGCCAATCTAATGGGCGGGGAAGAAACATGAAAAACCACACATTCATTTTTTAACTTTATGTTCATAATTTGCAGACTTTTGGCCGGTTTCTACATATCGCCATTGCCAGTCTTTACCTATTTGGATACTCACTGATACCGGATAGCGATGGATCATGTCAGCAATGTCATTTTATGGCTAGACGATACTATCAAATAGAACACATTACATGGAACTGGACCAAAAAATCGACGAAATAAATCACATGGTCGTTGATACTATCCATTGCATTGTATTAAAGAAATCGGAGATTTTGGCAAATTTAGTAAACCATATACTTTTTTACCCGACATTGACTTTATTTATACATCTTTTCTTTTTTCTTTACTACAAATTCTAGACAATATTCGTGGGTTCTTCATCGGCAACAGACAACCGAATGATTTTCTCTTCACAAACGCAATTGATGGTGGCAGAGAGCCAAATCAGGTCTAGAAAAACATGCAAGATGAGACAGAAAGTCATTTGTGCCGTGATAGATACCACGAAGCTTTACAGGCCTGTCCATAAACCGCTTTACACCCTTGTAGTCTATTTTGAGAACGCTGCATAAATATAAATTTGAATAGGTTTTTCTGAAAATCCGTGACACGATATTAATACCGGCTGAATACACGGAGAACAAGCAATAGCTTTTTAACACCAGAATTCGGAGGAGGAAATAAATTCAAAAGTGGAAAAAATATACAGTTTGCGTGACTTTTTACAATAGCCCGGGCAAATTATCGATTTTAATTAGGAAAATCCGAGAGTTTAAACATAAAATCGGGGCACCGCATTGGAACAATCCCTTCCGTGACGGGATTTCAAGGACTTCGAGGCCTGTACAACGCGATTGGACATTCGCCTTTAGATTTGAGGGCGACCCCTTCATCCGACCACCCCCGGGCGACATCAATTGCCATGCATCTCCCCCATTTGAAACGTTATCAATTCAATATCGACTTCTGTCTGAAGTTGGCGTGAGGACAGACGATCCTGAAAGCCCAAATCTGACGTAGATTTATACTGGAAACCCTCCGTCCTACGACACTGTCCGACTACCCGTTTTCAATCATCCGGGTAATTCGATCGCCCCATTTTCAGATTATTGGCAAAGACTATTTTGTACACTGATGCAATACAATTAAAAGATATTACAATTTACATACTAAAATAAATTTCAGTTCGGAAGACCAAGTCATAGTTAATTTTAGAGTTGTGCAATCCTAATTTCTTCAACCAATATGAATTACATGTCCTTTGTCCAAACTATAATTTCGTCCAGTAAATATACGCAGTAGTTACAAACTATTAAATATGAATTTTTACGTAATTCTTAAAACAAGACCTTGAGCTAACGAAGCAGTGGGAACTTCCTCTTTTTCTTGTCGTTTACATAACACAGTAGACACTGTGATTTCTTAATCAAATTAAGAAATAGCATCGTTACTATTTCAGTACGTAATATCTATCGCTATTCAGCACCACTATATCGTTCATGATTATGATCACAATCCCTATTTTCGGTTATTATTTTATATTTTTCCACTGGGAATTTTAGGAAATATTATTTAAATATATAATTTCTGTTATATACAGCTTTTTTGGACCGGAATACAGACTTGGCAAAATTCTTTGACGCATAAGTGGCCAATCCGAGGGGGACTGGTTTAAATAAGATACAGAATACTGAATGTAATATTTTAGTAATAAGGAACAGCAGAGCGCAACAGAAAATGCGTTTTGTACGCAGGAACAATGTCAAATAAAGTACTATGAGTAGGCAAGAAGAAAAATTTAGATTGCATAAAGGAAATCGTTCACGAAATTGTTATTTACTTAAAATTTGTGATTCTTTGAAGCGGGAAATGCGGAATTAACGACGGTTCAGGATCCTACTCATAAACCTTATAAAATTTTCGCCATCAGTATTTTACAGTGTATGTAACAACCAATACAGACGAATTCGAAATACGAGGACAACAGTGTAGAAGGTGACACTACGTCGGATTATGTATTGATATTAATGAGTGCACTATACTATTAGTGTTTTAATACTAAACAACCTTCATTCCTTTTTAAATTCTACAAATTTTCGCTACGTCAACTGGAAATTGGGATTTTCCATTTACGCTTCTTGCAATGCTCAAGTCACAAAATGAAGTCAACGCTGTAAAGAAAATAAATGCTACAAATAATATACTGAATTGATATATTTTCATAAAATGAAGTGTATAGTGATAAGAAAGCAATTAAAACGGCCGGAAGACTCATGAATTTTCAACGAATGGAAAATCGCGAATGAGGAACCTCTTTCAACTGATTCCAGGAAATACCCCAATGCAATTGGCTATGGTTTAATTAAATTGTTTCTCTCACGCGCAATTTAAAAACTGAAATGACTTTATAGTTTATTTCCAAACGCTATTAAATCAAGAAAACATTCACGGTATGTGGGAAAACGTAATATCAGTGATTATGCATCCGGCCTTCATAGATCATGTAAACTTACAAATTGACCGTTTCTAAATTATGTTAATTTATTATCATTACAGTAATTTCTCGCAAATAACTTCTCAAATATTCGTAAAAATTCGTATAAATTCTCGGTGTTGAAATAAAACTTGGAAATTTGTGGTAATTATTGTAGGGCGAGCGGAATCCTCTGCGACACACAACTTGAAAAGAATGCGTTATTGGAACTAGCGACAGTTTGTTAAATATAGGCATTTTAAACATATATATTATTCTAAGACACCGATATTTAAAATACTCCAGTTATTTAGAAATATACGTGGTTATTTATATGGTATCACGATTAAGACTAATAATAGCGAAGGCCATCAACCACTTTAACATATCAAAATTTATGATTAATAATAATTCAATGTTGTAGTTCAAGATGTAAATTAGGCGAGACACAAATATATCATCATTTCAACGGATTAATTGTTAACTTATTCGTAATAATTAATTAATTTAACGATCGGTAAAGTTACGAAAGAATAATCTTTTCAGGATGAAGTCAAGAAGCCGCTTCATGGAATTAAACGTCGCAGAATTCAATGCGATTATTTGTTTTAAATTAAGTCGAAAATTGAAACCTCTGAACAGACCTTGTCTTTGGTGACGAACTTGGCCCGCGGAGCTTCGGCCGGGACTTAATCCTGTGGCAGGTAGTTTTGTAGACAGGTCTAAGGGGGGCCAGACGGCGTCACACGGTCATTGGGAGCAGCAAGGGCACTCCTCTAGCACGACACAAATCCGAGCACAAACGACAGACAGAGAACCGACGGTAACGGGACAATAAAGGGCTCGTTACGTGTTATATAACGAGCTGTGAAAGGCAGCGGTCGGAACGGCGGTTGACTTGTCTGGATCGAGAAGCCGGTGCTCTGGCTGGGAGGTGCAAGGGAGCCTGCGAGCAGTCGCAGCAACGACTAACTGAGCTGAGCGCGGCCCCCGCCGAGCCCCACCACCTCCGCCTCCCCCGCCGCCCCCGCCACCGCCACCGCCTCCCCCGCCACCTCAACCCCAAACCGGCCCAAACCACAACCCTAACACCGCATTTACAGATAAAAACAATTAAACCCCCTAACACCGGGAATCGGGAATAGTACAATATATCTATAAATAGATATCAATGTCCACTAATTTGGTCTCTTATGCAAGACCGGTTTTGGCAGTGAGGGTATATCCAACATCACGTATCACATAACGCACATATCGGTTACAGGGGATCGTCGTACCCGTCAATCCGCGTACCAACACGGCAGCTTATACATAAACGATTCACCCATCGCAAGTAATATGTATTTCGGCTGGTTACGGGTCTCGAGGAAATTTGATATTTTTCCATGTTTGCACGCTCGATTACACAAAGGTGAACGTGTTCGATACGAACGCTTAACTAGATTATTCGGAACGCGTTAATTGAGCGGTCGAGACAGAGAGCTCGGTAAAGACCCCCCCGGGTGTTCCTTCTCTATTGTCTACAGAGGCTAGGCCGTGTGCCCTCCCGAGTGGAACACTGCACGCCAAACCGTCTCCAATAATAGACATAATTAATGGCCGACGAGCAAATTTCCTAGCGACAATGTTTTTCATCTTGTGCCCTATTTGTTGTCCCCTGATTTCTGTACGGATCATAAAGTGTGACGGATAATTAATTCGGCCCAGTGGTTCTTTAGATTTCCGTTTACAAGAATGTTTATTTAGTGCAAATATAAATCTTAATAGCTTAGTTAATTTTATTACGGATTATTTCAAATGCATTAGTCTACTGGAAAATACGCAAAATTGTTTCATATTTCACAATGTTTTTTGAAAATATGCAATCGAGCTTGTAATAAAATTTATGACTTTCTAATTCTGTTTTAACACTAATGTGAACTAGTGTTAATTTTGTTATTAATTTTAGGATTGGGATATATACATCGTATTTCTGAAATAAATGTTCTGGAAGCGGTCATGAAAGGATTTTTTTCGATAGGATACGATTTCCCCGAAGAAACCCTCATAACACATGGCACCTTCGGGTCCGGTGTTCATCGGTATTTTACTTTAACGGAACACCATCCGAGAAGCCCATACGTGCCAGATCTACCGAATAAGGCGATTGCTATAACACTATCGTGGAGAAGGAATCATGACACACAAAAATATGATAACGCGTGAGATATCTCTACAATAGGCTTATCGCTTTTAGATTGAGTCATTGGATCAATAATAAATGAAACTTTTGCCCGTTCAAGAGGTTTGTATTAACGCCGTATCCATTAGTTAAATAAAGTTATCTTATATTAATTGATATATTAAACGTCATACATTTAATGAAACCTACTGTTTCAGTTTTCAGATTATCAGTAGAATGCATGTCGAGTTCGTCGTATTACCGTTTACCTACACGATAATTATTTGATAAAAATGTTTTCACTCAAAAATTGTTTATCCAATTGTGGTATACATTTTTCAATCACGATGAATATTGTACTCAAAATTTTCTTTTGAGAAAATAAAATAAAAATAAACTGAAAGACCGAAGTAGGTCGTCGAATCGCAGGTAGCCTAAGACGTATTTTGTCTCCGAGCGTGTGAGCAAATTCAATCTGAAATAACTTCCACTTCTGATTTTGTATCGGATCAATAGACGGAGGGAGAAGATTTTTTTTGGGGCTCCCTCAGTTCCTCAAATAAATTCTGAGTGTCTCGCAACGAAGACATCGGGAATCGATCCGCGATTCCCCGAGTAACCGGATATTAATTCCCCGAATATTAAATCCACTCTGATCCAAATTTTTTCTCAATCTCTTTGCACAATTAAATTCCCTTATTTTCGTAATATGCTGAAAGTTAAATATCCCGCGTTATATATTTATTCTTAATATTGTCAAAAGCGAATGGGAAAAGTTTAATTTAGAAATTCACAACCGAATATTCAAGAAATAAAGTGTTCACGCAAACAGAATTGAAAGATTAATTGATCGAGGTCAGAAACGAGTACAAATAACGCGATCGCTTCAACCTATTTAGCTGAGTGGTTGATTGAATATGATCAACGATAATATTCGCTGTACTATCTGAGCACGAATATTTATTGGTGGTTCGGAACATGCTTTTTATTATATTCTGTCGCATTTCATGATTAATCTGGGAGTATGGAGTCTGAGGTAATAAATGTTATGGAATTGTACAGAAAACAATAAAATTCAAAAGGTATTTTGTTTAGGCGAAATTACAAGGAGAAATATGATAAATACGGCCCGATTTATAAACTCATTGAATATTTCAACTGGAATTGGCTTATTAAGGACTTGTTTAGCACTGAGTGCGGAATTAATAATTTTCACATCTGTCTCAGTAACAGTAATCAAGTCCACATCCGTCAAGTGTTCTTGGCGTTCTTGGTCGGATTAAAAACTGGCGCCTGGCGGAAGTCATGAATCTAACTTGGTTCCACCATACTGACAGAAGTGGGAGAACCTGAAAATTGGTGCTTGGTTCGAAATTGGCCCACTTCCGGCCCACGCCGTATTAGTGCACTGTATCTATTTCAGGTTCGCAATCATGATTCGGTCCAATTTAACCGTCTCAGAGTATTAGTTTCTCGCAAATAATTTAATCTGTGGTTGTTTTTATGCTGGACCATTCCGTCAGTCGAGCACTGAGGCAGAGACTGACACTGTCAAATATTGATTGTAATTAAATTATTTAGAAAAATATTTGTTATACGTTTTTCTGATCAATTTATTCTTTAGTCTTCTCTGAACACCACTATTTTAAACAACTCTGAAATGTATTTAAGACAGTTGAAGGGGGGCGTCGATGGCGTGTTTTCACTCACTGTTTTTCTCTTATACGCAGTAGTAGTTTACTCCGGTCCCTAAACCATACGCCCGAAATATTACTGTTAATTGCTATTCGAGAACGCCGAACATTATTTTATTATTCCTTACTGATGTGTATTAAACTGAAATGAATTCATTACCAAATTAACATGTAGGGAAATAACAATCGGAGAACTTCATGATTGGCCAACATTTCATTTACACCTGCGAAATCTTTATTGAACCCATATTCAATTTTACATACAACTCCAATCTGCGTCCCCGCGTGCAGTCCGGAAATCAACATTTAATCTGCATATTTAATTTGAATAATAAAATCCGTCCAAATCGTTGAGGTGGGTCGATCATCCGACCAATTGACCTATGCAGAGTTTCCTGTTTACAGAATTCGAATGCAAATTATTCGGCACAATTAATCCGGACTTTCATGCCTGTTCATATGTTTACAAACCAACGGTTGATAGAAGGTTGATGAGGGGGGGTGATTCCACAATCGTTCCAGTTTAAATTGTAATTACATCAATTAGAGAGTGTCCCCGATAGGAAATTACTCAAATACTGGGATCTGAATTCGGGTGCCTTCAAATAGTTTTCTATATCACTAAATCATGGAGTGAAACATGTTCAAATATATAAATATGTTTAAATGAGATCGCCTCTATATTATACAATAACACGAGTTATTGCAATATATTTTATTGTACAATATAAAAAAATGATTACTATTTTGCAACATAAATTATTATATAATTCGAGTTACATGTAACCGTTGGTTCCATAGACGGCGTATTCCTTGACTGGAAGATAACCGTGTTCGAGCGGAATCCTCTTATATATTTTTAATTAACGTCTTTCAAAACCTAAGTGTACTTAGACTGCTCTTTAAAAGTTGTCAAAATCCATTTATTTTGCCCTAATACTTTGGAAATCAAAGGCACATACTGAGTTATTTCAATCAATTAATCAATAAATAATGTTCAATTAATAAGTCTTTATTTCAACTGAAAATTTGCAAAATGCAATCATTAGCAATACAATCTCTCTTTCATTGCGAATGAACTTCTCGGCAATTCAAATAAATGTATTATTGGTAGAAAGCAATTTTATTGAATATTTTCTTCGCCGAACTTTATGAAAGAACTTTCTTCTTCCCCGGTCCTACAAAAGGATATCGCAAGCATGCCGATAATTATATTTCAGACCGAACCGGGGATATAAATGTGAATGGGGGGGATTCGGGGCAGTATTCGGTTACCGGACCTAATAAGGGAACCTCATTACTTCATTTGGCGCGGCTTTCTCGCTGCCAAGGGGCGAATGGCGCACGATGAATAATTGATGTAGTTTTTTACGTTTCCATTCACCGCGGCGGTTCATTGCTCAATATCGATGGTGGGTGGGGGAAGGGGCCTCGTTCGGATATCCGGCCGGGAGGGTAAAGCCGCCTATAAACGGATGTGTGTCCTGCCAGGCCGTATGACGGTACCCCCGAAGGCTCTTAGCCCGCTGGCAAAGTTATTTTCGGAGGGGTGTTCCATCGCTCGAGGTTGATCGAACCAACTGTATACAATTAAACGGCGGAAATATTGTTTGGAATTGGAAAGAAAAACGGAATTTCCGAACCCGAACGTCACTTTCAAGTGGGTCCGTATTTAATTGTCACAATTTTTTTGTTCCTTAATTGACAAAACAAATTGGTTCTGAATTTTATATAAAACTGTGCTCACAGAAGGTAGTATAGTTTATAGGAGACACGGATTTATATTATTGAAATTTGGGAAACCTTCCAAACTATTAAGTGGGTTGTTGAACCTATGTCTCGAACAAAATTTAAAAACGTAGAAAATAAAATGTACGTGTCATTAAATTTAATAATGCAGTTACTTAATATGGAGGATTCGTTGATAAGTTAGATATTAAAGTTTAATACATTCTTTTATAGTTAAATTAAATTAAACCATAATTAGGGTTGAGAATAATTAATTGTAGATAGTATCAATTACAGGCTAACCTCATAGATTAGTAAACGACT
Organism: Lethocerus indicus; assembly: GCA_019843655.1. Taxonomy (NCBI): domain Eukaryota; kingdom Metazoa; phylum Arthropoda; class Insecta; order Hemiptera; family Belostomatidae; genus Lethocerus; species Lethocerus indicus. The sequence continues at coordinate 28,238,710 of JACDQD010000004.1, read as the reverse complement.
ATAATTAATTTGAAGAATAAACTTCACAGAACATTTGGTAAGCCGAATATGAACGTGACAATACTTATAATATTTAATACCATTTTTATTAAATTTAATTTATACTTTTTATTATTGTAGCATTAATAAATTATTAAGATATTTTTTCTTGCCAAGTGTATGTTAGCTGATCATCTTATCAGGGACTGTAATATAACAGGTGGCTGGGGCTAATTTATTTTATTAAAATTTTCTGGTTTCACAGGTTTATTGAATAAGTGATCAACCGTATTGCTAAGAGTTGGGAGGGAGACTCGAGGGCAAAATTCATGATGGGGAATACAAGTTGAAGTTCATTGAAAAGTGTTATTAGCCCGCCTACCGTGTTAATATCGCAGTCGGCGCTCCACTCGTAATCTTGATTAGTCCAAATGCGCACGCCGGTCCCCAACATTCGCCCGCCGCCACACCAGAATGCGTATCCTGATTTCAAACTGTATTATTACCTGTATAGAGTTATGCATCTCAATAATAAACTTGCCACTCATAAATAGCAGTTAACGTTTATCATTAAAAGTTGAGTGGAAATTGCGATTTCAGGGCTTAAAATTGGCCTTCAAAATTAATTAATAGCTCCTTCAAAAGCTGAGTGAAGTAAACTCTGAGTGTAGAAAGTTTTTTATCGCGAGTTTTTAGTCTTTTTATCGTTGTCCTGAAATTGGCTGGGTTAAAATTTATCCGAGTAGTAATTCGTGCCGGGCCCAGTGAACATTTATCACGTGAGTAGATCTCCCCGGGTTATCCTCATGAATTTGTATGCAACGCGTACTCACTCACTCCTCGCTTCCTTTCTCTTATCGCCCAGGGACAATATTCCCGCCCATTCGTATCTGCCTTCCGCGCGAAAATTTGCCCATTTATTACAAAGAGAAGTCCCGACCGACCGACCGTATCATGGAGCAGATATGGAATTGTTGATCGGCCGACTTCTCGAATTTGATTCAATTAATGATTCGTTTTTTGTGAAAGTATGAAATTCGAAGTTGGCGCGCTGAAATTTCCAATTTGTTGTGCCCTCTTAAGATAAAAGATAGAAGAACGAGAAGAATTCGCGACGATGAGAGAGATTGCTTGCGAATTCGGACAATATGTCTTTCAATTTACGGCCCCATTGATCATATTACTTATTTCTCCACTCGCCGGCTTTTTTCGCTCCAATTCGGTCCCGCCTTCAGTAGCGTTCGGAACGACACTAACAGTTGAATCATATTTCGGACAGAATGAAGAGTGAAATCCAATTCGAATTTACTGAATGGGCTCCGAAGCGGCGTGTACCACATAACGCAGAAATGTGCAAATTACAGGCCCGCGCTGATTTAATCCTGTTCGGTGGATATCGTTAAACGGATGCGACTTATGACGTATAAACTGCCGAACAAGTTTATCTGTGTTTCTGACGCATCTATTCGGTTAGAATTACATATATCATTACATATACGGTGAAATTAGGTAAATAATTGGTGGCTGAAAGCTAACCGGCGGAACAGCGCGGGAGGAAGAGTTGCTTTTTCAAAGTGCGTTTCGTCGGTGACAAAGTGTCTTTTAACATTTTTCCTGCAAAATGGAGAGCCAAAAGACGCATTTGCGGCATGTTACGCTTCATTGTTCTAAAAAAGGCAATAGTGCAAAGGACACTGCAGACAAGATTTACCCCGTTTATACCCAGCAATCGGTTTATGAAATTTAGAGCCGGCAATTCGGAGTTGCAAGACGAAGGCTATACTAGCTGAAAATACGCGATATAGTGTGCGCGAGATAGCGGATGCCATTAACATTCCCAGGACAACGGTACATAAGCATTTAATCAAGATGGGATATGTGAATCGATATATTGTACTGTATTCATTTCGCTCCAGAAAAGGGAAAGAAATTATGGGACACCCTAATAAGTTATTATTATACTTATTGCGTAATAAAATTTTTGAAAATGTTGTTGGTCTCCGTAAATTGAGGGCATTCCCCCTCCTCCTGCCGCCCCCCTCGGGGATAGGACGGGGATTTTGGGGTGCGTGGGGAATTGACAGGTGGAGGCGGTGATGTGCGGTGAACTGACACGGGATAATTGAGCCGGCCGTACCGAAATGGGGGCCCGGGCCCCTCCCAGGGACCATTGCATTTGAGCACCGCTCACGGTGAACAACATTCGCGAATTTCGTCCCTTGAAGCCCCCGCAGCGAAATTCCCGTCCAGGAGTTATAACCTTAACCACGTCCGGAGCTAGAACCGTACGGCTAATAGTCCGGACGCATTTATAACCTAATACGCAGTAGGCTTCGACAAGTGACCATTCTTGTATGGTGACACAATCAATGGTTTTACAGAAAGTCTTTGGTAGGAGTGGAGGCTATTCCTTCAGGAATTTGAAACTCAAATTCGTTTTCTTTATTCTTCTATATAGTCGACGATACAACCGAATGTCGTAACGATTTACTGTTTGTTGAACCAATTAGCAATAACAAAGCTCTCCGACTATTACTACAAGAGAGGCATTAGCAGCATAATCTGTTCAAACGAAAAATATGAAATTGTTCTAAAAATAATGTTAAGGCAGTTGGCAATAACGAATAAATAAATGTTTTCATCATTATTAAGTATGATAGGGCAGACTTAAAGTGGTCTATTAGATATAATAATTGTTGATTGACGCTTGCGATTAAGCGATCAAAGTGCTTTGTACTGTGTATAAATTAAATTCCCACTCTCCATACCCATTACATGTCAAGTATACCTCCATGGATATCCTACTGATAATTATAGTCCATAAATCAATTTATGGCTGATTCGTACATTCATTTCAATCAAAAAAATTAAGTATTAAAATTTCAGAATATATAAATTTAGCTCTTAACTGAATCCAAGAAATTCTTCTTACTTTTGACTGTAAGTGAATACTGTTAATTTTGGGACATCTTTTATTATTATTAGTTCTATTGATCGCCTTCTATTTCCAGACTAATCTATTGTACTTTCAAAGATAGCCGCACCCTCACTATTAAAACCGACTAAGTGAATATCGTCCCCCGGATGGAGAGATTAATGTCTCCCCTTTTAAGCAGGTCCCCTTCCCTTCTCACCGGCACGATTTATTACTTCAGACCGGGTAAAGCCTAACCGAAAAATATAAGCGTCAAGAAAAAAGGGACATTATCGCCAGGCCGAGCTGACAAATTAAAAATTAATGCTTTCAAAATGTTAACGTTATTCGCCTAATTTGACGTTCTGGGAACGGTTTTATTTCCAGAGAATTGAGATAGTGATTCACCAAGGTTCGAAGAAAAATTTAAGAACTGCAATTATCAGTTTTTCTAAATAGTAGTAGCCCACAACCTACTTACACATTGGGATTATATAAGGAACTAACTGTAACTATTCGTTTCAGCATGAAATTTAAATAAACACTGGGTCCAAGTTTTTATCACTTGAATTCAATTGCCCGACCATAACTTTGGGTAATTTCAACGATTGGCTCCAAATGTCGGCCGGCAGGAAGATAGATAACAAAGTTTACGGTCTACATCGTGTGCATAAACTCGAAGTGCCCGACCTCAAAAAAATACATCGAATCTGGGTCAACATCGGTTATACGGCTGCGACACATTTAATCACCGCACTCGTTCATGCATCAAGACAGTAAAATGTCAATAAGGTTAAATTGCGGTATATTTTTTATTGCAGAAATACTTATTTCTTAATTGGTATTATAAATTCGTTGTAACGGAAAATTGTGTTGTGGCTAAACAACTTGTGGGATTTGGAATTATAGCGCGTCATTATCGCGGATGACAGTTATGTTTCAAATTGTCTAAATATTAATAATTAATTAAATCACTAAGAAAACTAAAGCAATAAAAAATATCGTATGGGTAATCATTAAAAACTTCAAATAAGCCATTATATAATAACATAATAATTGACATATATTTGTTATTCGCACTAGAACCAGAGATATATACAGAGGGACATTGTTGGTGACTAGTTTGATCATCATTGTTAAGACAAAGGTGAATATAATTAATTGAAAAATACATTGATGGTGGTACTGCCACTGTGTGCATTTTATATAATATCAAATCGTCCAACGAGATGAGTCCTGGAAAAATTGTGTTTCCATCACGAATGCCGATACGGATTTCTTAATTTGATATAGCTGGTGGCTCAAAGCGTCCGGCGTACACGCACATTTGACCCAAATCTGCAATTCACGCCAGTATTTAATTTCAATTGGAAACGCGGTTTTCAGGCACGGGCGTTGTGCGGGGACTTGTCCCAATTGTAATTTACGCAATTTTAAGCGGATTTTGTTCATCGGGTATTTTGAAAATCGGGATTGCGATCGACACCGTTCTCGCCCATCGCAATCACTTGTACTCTCAGTAATGTCTTACTTTCGTTACTGACTATAATTAAATGAAAGAGCACCATCTGGCTTCTTCTTTCGATAGTTCATTCGACTGTCGTAAAATTTTCATTAGATACAATACAAAAGAGTAAATATTTTTCTCCTAATTGTAATTACGATACTGAGAAATAATAATTCCTGCCGAGTAATGATACAAATTGCTCATTCACCTTTAACATTCAGAGGAAACACAGTTTCAAAATATTAAGGAATACCTGGAGCGTTGTTGCAATTTAGCGTCACTGCCTTCATCAGAGTTCGAGACTAGCTCTATAGTGAAAAAGGGCGAGTGCAAAGTCTGCTCAGGGTTGGCGTGACCCCGGAGTCCCTGTTATTATTCGGCAATCTCCTGGTCGCCGATCTCTTAGAAAAAAGAAATTGATTCACGAAAAAGGCCCGTAGCGATAGGGCGGCAATTTCTGTGCGAGCCTGTGCTCTCGTTACTGGCGCGATGTAAAAATAGAAATGAAAGTCAGAACGCTTCCTCTCGGCTAATCGGGGCGCCATAATTCGGGACTTTAAAGTACCAATCCCCCTGTGACCGACGGCCTCTCAATCGGGGACTGGCACGCGAAACCAGCACCGATAATGGTATCGATCTCTGGGGATATCTTCCTTCTATAAAGCTGGGGCCGTGCACCCTCCGCTTATTCTCCATTCGAGTGGAAATGGAATTCTAAAATATCCTGGCGCACTAGTATTTTCTCTCTGGCTGATTCTAAGCGGATCCGTAACTAGTTTTCCTTATCAATTGGATAGGTTTTACCGACTACTATTTAATCGAATCGAATTTGCCAACTGCGAACATGAATTTTCCCCCTGCATACATCGATACCCGGAATTAAATTATTTCTCGCCCTTCTTGCTCTTAAATTGGTAAATATTCGATAAAAATATTTACGAACAACTTCTATTTCTCAATATACCCGGTAACATTCTGGTAGTACTTACAGTGTTAAAGTATTGAAGTACATTTAATTTGTAAATATTAATTTCAAGGTTTGGCCTCAAACGGGCAAGTTACAGAACTCAAATTTTCTAAAATGTAAACCTCAATATAAAAAATGTATTATGGATATATAAAAAAATATTATGGGCGGTTTTGGAACTCAACACCTTTTACCATATTCCCACCCCTCTCTCTTCTTTGGTCCTCAGCGATCTAGAAGAAAGGCCGGAATTATCATCCAGCTAATAAGATCACAGAATGGAAAAATTGAAATAAGCTTTTCTCAAGCCTATTAAATCTGAAGGTATGTTGGATATTTCGTGGCTGAATGGCCCGCGTCGGACGGTTTGGCGACGGGACGCCCACGTTGGTAAATTTCGCCCCGGTTTCATTCATTCCCTGTTCGACCCGCTCGACCCTACCTCGAAAAGCTTTGAAGCCCCCAGCCCCTCTACGCTGAATCTTCCCGTCTGGAAAATCTAATCAACCTGGCTGGAGGGGGGAACCGGCTCCGCAAAAGTTAGAATATATTTCCTCGAACTAAGTCTATGCCAACTTTAATACAACTCTGGAATTAAATACGGGGCTTTCGTACGCCGGTTACATCCGAATAATACGGTTGCGGGGGACATTTTCATTCGGACGGAAATGACTGGGCCATCCACCTGACGACAATATTTAAGGGCGAACCGAGATGCCAGCAAACCAGTTACAGGAATTTTGAACTAGGTTTATGTCCAAAACTAACTTCGAACTTTATTCGAAATTCATCTCATCAGAATTACGTAAGGACATCTATACAACAAACTTGTATAGAATTATTGAGTACTTATTTTCATTCTTATAGATTCATCACAATAATTCGCTTGGTATTTTCTTTTTCAATATATACGTATAATTTTTGTACAAAAATCCACCAATTAAACATACATGATTCAAATATTTAAATAAATAATTATCGATTGAAAATCGATGCTTCTGTTGCTTCGTAGAACGTCAGAATAAAGTTTCCCAACTAAACAGCGATATCGGACCGAAAGACGTTCAAAATAGAATTTCGCCGGAGCGCAAAAATGCTTACTCAGATTTTACTAACCCGCAGCCATTTCAGATAAGCGAGGGAGCACGAAACTTGTTATATTTATTCCCAATTAAAAGAACAAAACGTTCTATTTTTGTATTCACGAGACGTACATAAGAATAAATTAAGTTTTAATATTTGTTTCTTTTAATTCGCCGCACGTTAAATCTGCTTACGATCTCAGTATTTTTATCATTACATATTCGAGTTCGTCTCTGTTGATTTTTTCAGAATTATATATCTGAACGTTTATATTAAAATGTATGCGCGTATTAAACATTATAACCGAAAATATATAATTGCTTATAACAATATTAACGTTACTTCCCGACCAGATTACTGTCCAGAACAACTTCATAGTATTATTAATTTCGCTATTTTACGTACTGCGTTTTAGATAACGCGTATTTAGTAACTCGTAGGTATAGTGGTTATGTTTTCACGATTACCGGGTATTTTTCCCGGTCGCTTATTTCCGCGGTTTTAAAGTTAGAAAAGGATAATCGTTAGCATGAAAGAAAGAGGCCCTCGGCTTGCGAAGCCAAGTTGTTCAAATAAGAAGGAGGCAAGGCTGATTCGTAAAGCGTGGGCGGCGGGGGAGGGTAGGTAGGTAGGTCGGTGCCTTGCGGAACATATTTGTTGGCTAAGCGGTTTGTTAATACTTGCAGTGTTCAGTTTGTTAAAGCGCGAACCGCCGCGAGTGTAACCCCTGTAAGGGGTGACTCCGCAAACAGCCGAGAGACCGCCCCCCGACCCACTTTTGAACTTGGGCAAATAAACTTTCCTTAAGTAACCCTTCTTATTGCCGGCATAAACCCTCGAGCCCGCTAACAACTCCTGGCTCCCGCTTTTTCACCATTCCTTATGATAATTGTGAAAGATTTGCCCTTCGTTTTACGCTGGTTTAATTCTATAAGTGGCCGGGAAATTTTATGTGGACGGCGATAGAATCATTTCTCCTCCGGTGAATTCCAACTCGATATCATCACGGCCTGTCTCTCTTGCTTTTCGAGCGTTCTTGGCACTTATCGCCCCTGATAGCTTGTTGATTTCTGTTTAGCGTTAGTGTTACTTCGAATAAAGACATTCCAACTGGCATTGGGCCAAGTACACATGTAACTAAATTGAAGTGAGCAAATAAATAAAACTTCGGCTTAACGCTGACAGAACGAAACAAATACATTCGCTGAACAATGTCTAAATTCGGTAATTGTGTCCTTGAATTTAAATCGAGGTCTACAGGAATGTGAACATCGATGGATGAATCATGCACTTAACTACCAACAATTTAAGTTGGCTCTAGCGCCTACAATTTATTCATTCAAAATTCATTATGTGCCCTCGATTACCTCATTGCGTCCGTTCTCGCCTATTATATACAAAAAGATCATATTAACATATATTCTTATAAGAATATAATATATAATATAATAAGAAATATTTCTACGGGCGGAAAGTGATGAACCTAACGCTAAAAAACATTCTCCGACCATTAACCAGCAGATTAGTCAAACAGCACGGCGCTTGATACTAGAACAGCAATACACTCCTGTATTGCTACAGGGCATTTCAAACGCCGTATATTATTTCTTACCTTTCATTTAATTATTGTTCACACTTTCTTTTCAGTATTCCATTAGAATAAGACCTGATGTAGATGTCTAATAGTTCTGCATTTAGGGTACCAATTATGTGAACTCGGGACGTGGACCCACGTCATAAATATTCGTCGATAAAAATTACCGTTTCATTTGCACTTGTAATTGGAAACAGACAATGCTTTTTAATTAATATCTTTTAATTTAAAAAAAACATCAGGATGAAAATTTATATTCGGGAAACGCGAGATTGTCTGGTTTTTAGTTTTTGACACGAAATTCAAGAGAGATGCGACACCCGGTCGAACAAAATGTTGTACGGTGGAAGTGGTGCATTAAAATAATTGCTTTCCTTACAGCCGGCTCGGTTGGAGGGGCAGACCATTTAGGTTTATACCTACAACACCCTAATGCATAGGGAAGTAGGTGAAAGGGTTTTTGGGCTGTATTTTGTGAGTGTGCGTCCGCGCCGGTTTCCCGGTCTTACGAATTTAGAACATGATCCGTTCTGATTAGGCATTTTGTTTTAAAAAGCCGTTGTTGCCGCGTACACTGCACTCCCCTTAGATAATGGTGTATTTTGTTTAAACTGGTTTTAGTGCACTCTCATTTAACACAATTCAGCTTATATAAATTAATCGGATTAAATTATTTTCTCCTTTAATACCAACTTTATTATATTTTTTTCAATATGTCTCCTTCCGTTTCATTTTTATCATTTGAAGTCTCCTACAGGATGTAAAAATAAACAATTTTAATTAAAGAATTTAATTAGTATTTCTTATGATTATTTCAGTAATTATGTCTCACAATAATCCTGGAATGACTACTTTATTTTAATTATTGAAATAAAATATATAATTATTTTGAAATATGTGTGAAATTATCCTCTTTCGGAGTAGTTTATCATTCAATAATCTATTTGATTATATTTGGTTCTTCAATCGAATTAACGTATTATACCAAAGTTTCATATATTTTATTCCTTTTTAGTATGCACCGGACACTAAATAATGTAAGGAGATAAACATAATGATAACAGCTGCTTTTACACAATCCCTGAAGGTAGTAATTGACACAATTGTCTCTCGTCCAACCTGTTATTAATTAATTATCCTCCGCCATTGCCCAACCGACTGGCGGAAAGCTCAAAATCTTTCGTAAAATGCCCTGCATTAATCAATCACAATTTTAAGTACAGAGAGTTAGCGATGAAGCAATTCTCTCACCCAATCCCTGCCCTGTACCGGAAGCTTAAGGTAATGAGCTTCTGATGTACACGGCCAGGATTCCTATCCGGAGCTAATATCCGATATATTATGTTGGAGACAGGCTATTAGTGTCTCGTCTTAACCGAAACGGTTTTTAGGCTACAAGTAGGTACAGGCCCGAACTAAGCGCGCGAACCCTGTTACAAACTGAGCATAATGTTATTGATCTCGAATGTAAAGAAATAATCCGCTTGTAACTTTCCTTAATAATTTCTAGTTACCTGCAGCGTTCGATTGGGTATCCAGATTGCACAGTTCCTGCGGTGGTATAATGGTGGTTGTTGAGCTTTATAAATGAATTTTTAACTGTTTTCATTATTCGGTTTAATTTATACCACGGTTGCGGGGTTAAAATGATTTTCGCGTTGTGATTTTACTTTTTCTTGATTAATATTGTCGGTTATTAAACATCACCCATATTTCTCTTATATAAAATACTTTGTCCGTTTCCGACCGGGTGGAAAATTTGGCCTCGAAAATGGAGGGGAAAGTTTGTTTGTTGGAAAATTGTTTTCTCTGAACGCCGCAATGTTGGTGTTAATCTCGGGGTGAGAGACAGGGTATTTTTTCTGGTCTGTTATCAGTTTTGTGTGCTATTTCAAAATTTACATTCTCGAAAAAAATTCTTACTTCGATTGTTTGCAGACCGGTGAAAGTAAAAATAACCATTTACGGTTAGATTTTTACGGCGCTTATTAGTCGGTGAGATTTTTCATTTTTTCCAGTCTTTAATCCATCGTTATATCATGTTCTATGTTGTTTTTTCTGGATTATGAAGAAGTCTCTCTCACGAGTATAAAGAAAAATAGGATAATGAAGGATGAGAGACGTTCAACGATATTCGGCGCTCGTTTTTTCAACTATGATTCTTACAGATTTGTGTCTACCTTTTAGTGCGAACAGTATGAAGCTGTCCCCTTCAAAAATTTAAGCTGGAATATTGTTCGAAGAAATAATAAGAAATTCGATTAACGCTTATTTAGATTTAGGCCCGGGGGCGTGAAGAGACCTTCAATAGCGAGAAAGATGCCTCTCCCGTTTTTATGAATAATTAAATGCCAGCCTATTTCATATTCATTCGCGGATCTGAGAGGCTAAATAAAATTTTACAGACTTAAACTTGCGGACAGAGCGATTACACGCTACGCTTGTGTTTTTCAATCGATAATTCGAACCTCCTTCGTAGTCGCAGGCTTGGCCCACTTCACTGAGCGCGGCCAAAGGGAAGTTTGATTTAACTTTTCTGCAGACCGGGGGTTAAAGTAACATTCAAATTAGGGGATGGAGGGGGTGGGGGGCGGTTCAGCCGGAGGGAGCGCCACTCGGATCAATGAGGCAACGCCGCCTCATCATAACCCGGCTCCAAAGCCGCTAAACCGTTCCCGTCGCAAATAAATTGCCAAGAAAATGCCGTTTTTATCCTCTCAAACCGCCCACCGCCGTCACTCGCTCTATTAGAGCGGCCATTACTGGCGTCGACCTTTCGCGAAGTGATCACACGAACTTAAAGATTATCCCAATTCATAAAATCTACACTAAAAATCGCAACGGAGTATGAGAATAGGGTGATTAACAATTTATTAGTTAGCAAAGGGTGGAAACGTGCATTCCGATTGGAGATAGGAAGAGGAATGGTATCTATTAAATATGATTTAGTAATTCGTAACCGAAATAAATACTTTAAATTAAAAAACAGATCCCGCTTGAGTATTTCAGTTGACAATGCAATAAAAATTTCTACAGGTTTCGATCGATAAAACTGAAATCACTTTGAACCAAATAGCACCCGTTATAAATTATCAGTCCTAATTTTGAATATCAACGAATAGTTGAATAATGTATTAGGTAAATTATTATTGTTTTCATCAAACCCTGATTATTAGATGTTATCTTCGTCTCTGCACGATTGCTGTAGATTAAAAAGTTCTGTAGAGTAAATTTTTAGTGCTGAAATATAGTTCAAAACTTTTTTAGAATCCAACATTCAAGTAATTTACGCATTATTGTTCCACTTGCCTTTGGGGCGTTCTTTTCTTTATTGAACCGTGACAGACACGTGTCTGGCTCAATACCGCGGGTTTAATTAAGCTCACTTTGTGGAACGGTAAATATATATGACAGGGCGTTCTTTTTATAACCCCCCGTTGAGTCTTTCCGATGAAATTCATATCTCAAGCCGCTCTGCCACTTAACTAGTTCCCCCAAGTGGGAACCCGGCTTCCCACCAATCGATAACATTGATACACACACAAATGTATGTTCCAAAATAGCGTAAACTTCTAGTAAAATGTCTAGTAAATCGAGGGGAGTGTTTCTGAATGTAGTACGCGTCGAGAAAGAGCGTAATTTCATGTTTCATCGAATAGACAGTTATTAGGCCATCCGAAACTTATTATGAAGATTATTTGGAGGGCGCAGAGCGGGAACGCGGAAAAATTCCAGCTCGTTAAAATTCAGAACGGACACTTTGCATATTTATGAACACTTTGATTAAACTTTAACACCGGGAAACGGCCGTAATAGTTCGGAAACGAGATTTTCCAAGCCGGCCTCGAACGAATTCGGTCTGTGTTCTGAAGAGTATATATTTCGGCGGGGAGAATAATGACCATTGGTGATGGTCAAAGGAAAAACAGGGACGACCGGACCGGAGATTGAACGGGCTTTGAGATAAAGGGCCTCCCACTTTTAAAATAAAAGAAATCGGTCGTGTGATTGGCACCATTCCACTCCGAGGTCGCCCCAACTCCCCCTGTCACTGTTTCAAAGGGCGCAACTTCTTCTATCGACACACGCCATCCCCCATACTTTACCCTGCGAGGTGGAAATAAAATATAAACCACCTGGATAATAAATTCTTCCGCATTAAACATTAAAAAGCGTAGAATTTACCGCTACGATTGCGTTAAAATCGTACACACATACATATATCTGTTGAAATCCCTGTTAACAGAAATTTGCTCGAAAACACATTTTTACTCAAGAAATTTCCTTGAACATAATCTGTTGAAACTACAAATTATTCAACGGAATATATTCAATTTGTTTTTAATTTAAATAAAATTATGTAAATCCATTATTGGATATTATAATTAGTGAGTTATTGGAGACTTGACTAGATATGCCGCGTATTTTGATGTACACAAAAAACATTTAATTTTAACTCGGCGTACAGTTTTTAAAATGCTGGTAGCGTAAAAATAAGAACGTAAGTCTTTTCAGATAATACGAAAGATTTAGGGCACTGGAGGAGCCCGAAGGGACCTTGTGATGGGTGTCAATCAGAACGCTGAATCCCGAAACGCCATTATTATGGCAGGAGTAATTCGGTGCTGAAACAATTCGCGGGAAAGGCATTTTCCCAGAAATCCACTATCGCAACTGGATTAAGATTTTCCCACTGCGAGTTTTCTCACGAAGTTAGTCCAACTACGCGAATGTCTCAACTTGTGGTCTACTCGGAAATGTAGAAAAGTAACCAACGAAGTTTCTCTGCGAGAAGCCGACGCCACGAATGAGCCCACAATGAAGAGGAATAAACTGAAGAACCATTCGCCAGGTATTATTGGAAGTAAAACTTTCACGCAGATGAGAGAATTAACTAAAAAAAAACACGCATCCTTAATTTTAATTCTTCTACCTATAGAAATAAATATAATTTATATTATTAATCAGTAGTAGTAATTAGGTTAACTGTATATTTAACCTGAAATTTCATACGCTAAGATTGCGTTAAAATCGTACACACATATATATGTTGAAATCCCTGTTAACAGAAATTTGCTCGAAAACACATTTTTTACTTAAGAAATTTCCTTGAACATAATCTGTTGAAACTACAAATTATTCAAAGGAATATATTCAATTTGTTTTTAATTTAAATAAAATTATGTAAATCCATTATTGGATATTATAATTAGTGAGTTATTGGAGACTTGACTTGATATGCCGTGTATTTTGATATACACAAAAAACATTTAATTTTAACTCGGCGTACAGTTTTAAAAATGCTGAGAGAATTAACTAAAAAAAACACGCATCCTTAATATTAATTCTTCTACCTATAGAAATAAATATAATTTATATTATTAATCAGTAGTAGTAATTAGGTTAACTGTATATTTAACCTGAAATTTCATATCGGAAAGGTGCAGATAGAACCGTATAAATATGGAACAGTTATGAAATTGTTTTTCTTTGACCTCAATAATGTAACGAGTGGCCAATCTGAATTGATGACAAAATGTATTGTGCTTTGCTCTCTCTCTCTCTCTCTCTCTCTCTTTCTCCCTGTCTCTAGACGAGGTTCTCTGTCTTCTCGCCAACTTTAGTAGCGCTCAGCGGGACAGTATAGCCCAGCATCACTATCGACCGCGTCAATCTTCAATAGCGTAGGACCGAATAGATTAAAGTGAAATGAAATCGGACGTTATTTCCCCCCATACAAATAATGATAAAAATTAATGTGTGGCTAACACGGAGGAGGAAATTGAGATAAATAATATTGTTGAATAAACTCAACAAATGTTGAACGGAAATCGGAAGGATATATATATATATATATATATATATATATATATATATATACATGGTGGGAAGCGATAGAAATAAGACAATTTTGACAGGGTATAGGGGGTTGGATAGGGATAGGGAGGGTACACCTGGGGCTGGGGTGAACGGTGACAGGCGATGGGACTGTCCTCAATTTGTGAGGAGGGATTCTAGGCGGGAGCAATAAGGAGCAAATCCCCGCCACTCAATTCGGGGCCCTCTCACCCCAATATATATATATATATATATATATATATATATATATATATATATATATATGTCCTTCCCCCACACAGAGAGAGAAAGAGAGCCCGCCCTAATCAAACTGTCGACAGATATTGTTTTAAAAACCGGACCTTTATTGTCCTCTCACGTTCGCGCGCTTCCAATATACCCTGGAGTGGCCCCGCTCCGAAATCCCCCTACTTCCACTCGACCCAGATGGGTGTCGCGATTACGTTTCTCGACGAGCCTCTAGGACGGCAAGGAGGGGCCCGGTAGTCAATACTCTTGCGAGAACGCGAGTCATCGCGGCCAAAGTGAGATATATCTAACGTGTTATATTAGGCGCCCTCGAGAAATTCGAGAAATTTAATCCTAAGCAGTAGCACGCCACTAATAATATGGTAGTAATATAACTGTGCAGATGAACCATGTCACCACTGTTACCGTTCCAGACCGTGACAAGAAACCGAAACCGAAATATTGTTTTAATATCGGTTTATGAGGCGGTTGGCGGGTTAAAATAATATTTTTATATTTTGAATTTCTGTTCAATACATATAATACATTTTCTGCCGCAAATTCGAGATTAAATCCGAGTAATGCGCATTTTTTTTTAACACGAAGCAATCCGTCGGCAAACGGGTTTGGGAAAAAAAACTCCAAAACAGTTTTTGGGTTTAATTTATGAGTGGGTTGAGAGTAGAAAAAAGGTATTATCTGGTTGATTTAGAGACCGATTTCAGCGCGGAAATAAAGAAGAGCCGATTATTTAAGCAGATTCATTTTCGTTGAAAATTGGTCGTTAAAAATTCCAAGAAACGTTCCAGCCTTTGTGTAATTCAACATAATTATAATATAACCGGTGTATTATCATTTAATTTTTAATTGTATGTTTATTAATCGGGCCTACAGTTTTGATACTAAATTCCCCACTAACCGATTGGCTAGGGCGAGTTACAATTTGCTCTATACAGTACTAAGACTCACAATTCTAAACTTGTGCCTAATATTCAAAGGCTGGTCCCCGGGGGTATGTCTGGCCAAGTGCCCCATGTGGGGCTTGTTAAGAAGGCCGCCGAATGGAGGACTTTGTCTCAATTGTGTGGCGCACTGTACAATATAGTACGTGTGAAATACGCGAGTGAAAAAACTCAGGGCTTAAAAAACATTGGTGTAAGTCCACGTTTAAGAACTGTAAGAAGGGTAACAGAAGCAATGGGGTTTTATCCATTATTTGTATTTGAAGCGTGACACTTGAAGTATAACCGGTTTATAGAGAATTGTCTGAAAACTGAAAATTGATCATAGGGTGGGTACAAGATAAAACACTTTCAAATGATAGGTTTTCCCGTCTCACATTACCGCAAGGTAAATAGATTTGAATTTGTTATAACTTTTCACCCGTGGCGACAACGACAAGTTCGAAATGCTCTATTTTATCAGATACTCTTGGTCTGAAATTGTGAAATAAAAATCGGGCAAATCGTTGCCGATGAGGGTTGTTTCAGATTAAATCGGTGAGGCGGGTACCAATTTGTTCGGACGGAGGAGTTGGAGTAGAGGGCCCATAAATTGAGAGCTGATCCGGGAGGAAATATATCCCGTAGGAGAGCACTCCCCGACAGAACCCAGCCCGGCTTTGATAACCCGATACGGTTTTATGGCCCTTAAAACTGTTCAACCCTGTTTTCATACAGTAAATGAATTTTCTACTACACGGCGGGTGTTGCCCAAGTGGCAAAAAAAATTGGCCGTTACGAGAAATCCAATTCTTTAAAACACCAAATTTATATCTCTTCGTTAATAATCAATTTATTTTCGCAGTAATATATAATCAATATTTTAATGCGTATGAAGATATGAAATACATTCATGATGTCCTTCTTCGATACTTTTCGTTCGGTGTATTATATAACTAATATAATTTTACTATTTAATTTATACCCAGCGTCCAATATCAATCATGCTTCTTACCTTGCATATAACATTCCCTTGAACATTCCTAAAATAACACTTAGAGTTTCATTTAACGTTTAAAAAATGTATCGTTCTACTGTATCTAAGGTTTAGATAATCTCTATGCCTGAGTAAACATTCGTCATTAAATAAAAGAAGTAACTAATTGAACCGGTGCTTTTGGAATTGTAAAGTGAAAGCGTTGCAGTGAGCCACTGCAGTATGAAGCTGCATATGACGGGAACAGATTAAATTTTAAAGGTTCGAGTCTCGCCCCCTCCTAATTTCGAAACAACAACGTCTACGAAACTTTGCAAATTGTGTATAAGAGATAAGACAAAACGCGACGCGCTCCTAATTCGAATTCGCATCTGGTTGAAACTACAGACTGATTTGAAACTCAGATAACGCGATCAGGGAAGTACTGAACGTATTAATTTGTCAAAAGTTGTAGCAAGTTGGCTGGCGTTAAGCCTCTGAAAGAGATTGTGCGCGTGCAATTAACTGAGTCTCACTTCGGCTCGTCCCAGTACGTGTGTACATCGACAAACGAATAAACGGCACTTAGTTTAAATTTCATGCGGCGTGTCTGTGAAGTTATTAATCGTTTCGATCAATAAGGTAGGTATAAACTTGAGTCCTCACTTATAATAAGATATGGATCATACACAAGCATTCCAGCGTTCACGAGGACGACGAATCGAATTATTCTATCCCCATTTTTGTCTCAGAGATTTTAATAATAAAGGAAACAATTCGGAAGGCCTCTCCAGGTAAAAAGCTTTTAAATCTCGGAGCACTTTGAGTGGGCGGCTCGAGTGTTTAGAAAAGTGATTGCCATTAGCATCGAGATTTAAGAATTTGCATAAAGCACTGGTAGATATAACCGAGGCGAGATAACATCGGCCGATAACTCCTGCATTCCTATTTCGGGGAAATATTATACAAAATTTATGCAAATTCGGAGCATTGCAATTACAGCGATTTTCACCGGGGAGTCAATTTGCGCTAAAAAATCCCTTTCAAAAATATCGCTTTACAGTTTTCTTCGTAATATTCGGTTCCCAATAAGTTATTCTTTGACCATGCTAGTCGTTTCATGTGTACCCTACAAATAACACTATCGACAGTCATTGAAATATCAGTTTTTTATAATTTGTGTAATTCCTCGGAAGTTTTCTTTTTCTGATCGCTAGACAATCTGTTATTTAATACATTGTATTGTAGTATTACTTTTTCAAATTACCTGCTCTCATTTTGAGAGCGCGTCCTCATTGTAACGACATGCTGTAGCATGCAGTGGATTTAAGTAAAATTCACTATTTTAATGTAAAATCTAATGTCCACTGCGTACAAATGGTATGAGGATTACCTTTAACTGTAAATTATACAGGTGGTAGGTTAAAAATGATTATATTTTTCAGGGTTTTACTTTATACAATTTAAGGGATGGCTATTTGGAGCAGTCCAAACGTAAAAAACCGAGAGTTTCGTCGTTCTAAGCGGGATAGCTCCGGTAATCTAAACTCGTTGGGAGGCGGTTCTTTGACTGCGGCATCCCCCGCGTTCTTTATCTCAATTCCTCTTTTCGTCGTTCCTTCGTCTCCCCGCCAGCCAACCGCCCCCAACAATTCTATCTATCACTCTCACTTTCCAATTTGTCGTCCGTTAACCCGCCCCCCTCTACCGCCCGACTCCACCAAACTCCGTACATCTCAGTCCGTCCCTGCCGCCCCCATTAAAATTTCCCTTTAATCTTGCTCCTTTTAGCATGACCGGGCGCGTACAAACTCTCGGGGGTTGGGGAGTGATTGTGGATAGCGGGTTCTTGGGCGGTCGGGCTCTCCGACCCTCCGACCTACCGCCGCCACCGCCAAACCAAATTAGTAACGAAAATTAACCGCGTGGGATTTTATAATTAATTGGTGCCGCGGCGCCGAGCCCTCCGCCCGCCCCCTTAGCCAACCCTTCCACGTACCTCCCTCCGCCAATCCCGCCCCGGTTAACGGAAATTGGAGTCCTCCCTACCGAATACCCGACTCCGCCCTGCGCATTACCTGTGAAATGAATTCCCTTGTAACGAAACGGTCAATCGGATTTCCTCCGACGGAATGTAACGGCGGCGCTATGAATAATTCCAACACAGATTCGACACTTCTCCACGGATGGCCAGCTCGTTCAATGGGTAAAATGGTACCGGCGTAATCGAACGATTCATTCGTGGGATTATTAAAGTTCGGGTCAAACATTTTATCCGGAAATATGACACATACATCCTTTTCAGTGATTGAGATATCCAGTGTACAGAATCATGAAATCATTACTGAAGAAAAGCTTCTATCGGCCAATTCTCTCAGAAACTTTGTGAATATTTCCGCCCCTACTCTGCATTCCGAGAAGAATTCTACTACTTTGTTCTTTTCGTCGGGAATGAAAAGCCCATCGCCTACTCTGATATTAACCAACAATCCCAGATTCTATCTCATCTTCGGTGGATATCAACTGAAATTCAGAACAGACGGAATATCATAAAACTCATCATAAAATATTAATATTGTTGATTCGGACTCGGATATATTATAAGCGAGTAAATTGTTTCATAATTTTAGAGCATACAAGCTTACATTCACTGTACATTTATTGTACTGTGTATGTAATTGGCACTCGCTATGATTTATGTCCAGTGTAAACACATTAAATAGTTTCGTAATGCATTAATCGGTACGTTTTGAAAATTAAGTTATTTTTCTGTCCCAGTTAACCAACGGAGACCGTGTGAAAAGTCGTAATTTTTGGGATATCATTAAAATTGCTACGAACAACACGTATTTATAAAATGTGATAAAACTTATTCTACAATCCGATATCAGAATTCCTACATATGGTGTTTTCTGATTGCATTGATAAGATGGTACGGGAATAAATCATGTACGCGAATGGCCTTGAGGAATATTTTTGTTGGAGGCGCTATATTCGCGGCTCGGTCGTTTTCTTGGCACCGTTCCAGATTTTCTAGAACCCAACTGCTCCCTCGGTACAGTCTTATCTCAATCCTCGAACTCACTCTTTCCTGTCTTCCCATCCTCTATTTACCAAATTTTCAATTGCCTTATATTATTACTTATTGTCATTGAAACAGTCACCGTTCTGTCATACAGCAGAATTATATTTTAGTGTAATATATGAAACATATATGGAACACTCGAGGGAGGAATATTGGATTCATTACCGAATTGAATAATTAAATTGAAACGGTATTGAACGTATCTGGTTTTGTGTTGAGACGATTGTCCTTGTGGTGCCCCCATGTAATTACGCACTTTTTTTACAAGTTTTCCTTTTTATTAATGTCCGAGGCCTTCCCCGTTTAGAGGAAGGTCACAGCCGGCGGAGACATATTTTCTGGTGGACGCGCTTTAACGTGGGAATTGGGCAATTTTGGCAACGATCCCCAAGCTGGGCTGCCAGAAAATATTTTTACTACGGTCCAGTAGTATGAAGTGTCGCCGATCATAACGAATCCTCGACTCGCTGAATGGCCTCACTCGTGATTTACGCACCCCCCCCCGCCCCGTAAAAAACATATTTGAAAAAATATGCTCCGATACCAACACGTGTTTTCGGTTCGTAACAAGACGCTTCCGCTGGTGTTAAGGGGAAAATGTCAATACGCTATTAAATTTCGACCGAATTTCAACGGGGTTAAAAAAATATTGCATCAATACTCTGCTCGTAGTATTCCGAAAACTGTATGTAAATTTCAGCTCAGAAATAATTTTTTCGAAAGGCCCCGTAGTGCTGTTTCGAAAAGTTCTTGAAAAATAGGACGGAAAAAATCAAATAAATTGTAAGCGGAGGCGTAAGTTTGAAGTTTAATGCGGGGCTTTCACCTGAGGAAATAGAAATTTTTAGGGCTGTTACCGGAATTCGGCTGCCCCTCTTATGAACCCCCTAATTGGAAAGAGGTACCCTAAGGGTTGACTGAACTTCATTAATAACGCGGTGAAAAATTTGATTTTTTTTTCTTCTACCCCTCCTATCGGTCTAAAATATAACGTATTTTCATTTTCCAATCATTTTTCATGTGCTTCCGCCAATCAACCGTGGAGTGAAACTTTTTCAATTTCGCGTGCCGGCACCGCGGGAAAAATTCATGCCATCTACACTGTTTACTAGAGAAGATGAAAATTAGTATTTTTCTCATATTTATAGGTCTGTTTGCAGGGACCGGGAATATTTTGGGATTATAATTATTAATTTCCTATCCCTTGTTTTATTTCAATGTTACTCCGGTATATTATTATTATTATATAAATTATTATATTATTATTATTATAAATTAAGTCCATTCCTGTCGGACATCACTCGGGCGGTGCCCGTTTTATCGCCGCCTATGCAGTTGTCTTATGCTCAATAAAATACAGTTCCGTAATAAAAGCTAGTGTGAAAACCACCCAGACCTCGAGTATCTTGGAGCTGAGAAGCGGGCCTCGTTATACGAACTGACCTCGTGGAAAGGTCAAAGTTCAAGCTGATCCAAAAGTTGTAATATTTCTTCAGGTGGCTCACTACATTACCGAATGAAACTGTCCAGTCAAAATTAGTATTTGTCATTATTTGTAGTTAATAAACAATATATTAACACTATAATCAAATTTATCAGCTTATAAAATGAACGCTTCTTGAGATTTTAACGCAATGGAAATTTATCCTAGTTTACGGCGCCTGGTTACCGTTCTAGATCTTTATATAATGAAATATTATCCTTTCAAAGTATAAATGTACAAATATAAACACCCATCACGGGTTTATGTATATTGCAGTACATACATATATTTAATGGGCACACAAAGCTCGATACACGGGGGAACACGGGGTACATAGAGGTAAAGGGACGTTAGCGGGTTAGGCTGCAGTGTCCAATATATGCATAACAGGGCGGGGTAAACATTTGTTAACTAGTTGTAACTAAAGTTAACGCCGCATGCCGCCAGTCGCATCGTCTGATTGGACCAATTAAATGACTGGACATTAAATATGCATTACCGACAACAATATAACCTTGTTATACTGACATTGCATTATTGTATTGACCGTATGTGGCAATGAGAAGGCGTTTGTCATACACTATCAAGAATAATTTCATTTCATCGATATGAAAATCAATAACCTAACGTCGAGGAATGTGCACAGTTTTATAATATTGATGTTTGAATCCACCAAACAAATTAAATGTTATACAACAAAATTTTGCACAATAACTATTCCAATAGTTACACCATACATTAGTATTGTATTTATTTTTAAGTTTCTCATTTAATTGAAAAACCGAAGTGATGAAATTTAGACGTCGTCTTGGTTTCTTTAATTTCAAAACTAGTGAAAAGAGTGACTCCTCCAATATAGGACCGATTGCAGAACTGACGACGGATATTTTTTCCTCGCCTTCTTCCATTTGTCAGCGTAAGAGGCGATCTCGAAAGGAGGGCCGGAGCCAGATCGAAGGACAAATGCAATAAATCTCGACAATAAAACTCTAATAAAATCTTCACTCTGCCTCCTTCTGTATCAGGGATCACGGAGGCGGACTCTGATCACCCCGTGGAATTTTCCCTCACGGCCCACATTACTTCCAAAAAATATTTTTAGTAGTCTTATCTTTACATTTGGGAATTGATAAATTTTCCGTATAATCAAATAATTGTTGAGTCAATTTAAATCCCCGAAAAGTAACATGAAAGGTGTACAAAAATTACTTGAGATAACTTTAATATAAGACGAAGATTTTGTTGGAATACGACATTTTAAGTAATCGCCGATACGAAATGTTTTATATTTGTAATGTTAAAATATAATTTCTGTTTGTGATAAACAGAGGCATACAATTGGAACGGTGAACAGGACGACTCCTATTGGCGACGATCTAATAAAACATTCGCAAGACGATTGTACCGTATTGTCGATTGTTTTATTGCCCCATTGTTCAGTCGATCATTTATCACCGATGTATTATTACCTTCAACAACAATGCAGTGACATTAGTGACGGGATGTGACCGACATGCTCGGTAAACTAATTGGCGGTGGGTTACTTTAGGTGATGTGAGTCCGAAACCGGTCAACCGCAAGAGAAGAACGATGGTATTGAAAAACCTCACAGGACACCTAATATGCATCATGTTTGTCCGCTGTTTTCTAAACCGTACTTATATTACCTGAGGTGACTGATAAACGTAATAATCCAACAGAATATTGAAACTTGTCCGCGAAAGTAAATGTGATACCTGCGTGGAAAAGAACTGTCTAGTTGTGGGGCAAAAGAAATTGTATGTTGGTAGGAGGGGCCGAGGAGTGGTTTTAAAGTAGTTAGCGGCCGGGTAAGAGGAGTAGGGTCCTAATTCGATTAATTGTTGCTTCTCCTTCCCAAATTGGAGGCCGGGCAAAATATACAGCGTCTGTCGCCCTGCGCGTCCTCAATTTCCCAGCACAAAACTCGACCCCCGCCGGCCATTTGCGATTCAGAACAGCGACGTTCGATCCTATAATTGTCTCGAGAATTTCGCTGCTCCAACTCCGCTAACCCAATTC
Organism: Lethocerus indicus; assembly: GCA_019843655.1. Lineage (NCBI taxonomy): Eukaryota > Metazoa > Arthropoda > Insecta > Hemiptera > Belostomatidae > Lethocerus > Lethocerus indicus. Next base: position 28,216,054 of record JACDQD010000004.1, on the reverse strand, counting down.
GCATCGATGATAGGAGGATTAGCAGGATGCGATTCCCCCGCCCCCGCCCACTATACTGCACACGGATTGCATATATCTGCTGATGCAATGCCTGCAAACCGATAGGAATCTATCGAGAAACGCTTTCGTCCTCCTGTCGACGACAATGAGTATTGGATAAAAACAGAATTTACTTTAATTGTATTTAAATTAAATTAAAATTTGAATATAACTGTCCTCGAAGGTTTGAAATATACTTCTTTTACAGTAACAGTTGAAACAGGATGCTCCATCGGCTACCGAATGTTTGTCGGTACTTGTGTGCTTTCATTCTTCACCCTTACCAGGAATTCTACCGGCAAATAATAATTGTATTGTTTGCATTTCAAATAAATATTGTTTCGATTGTATTTTAAATAAATATTGTTTGGTCTTTCCTGGAAAACAGGTCACAGGCCGTCGCCGTCTTTGCCGCTATTTTAATAACCGTGAACATATAACAGGCAGTGATGTTGATGTGGAGATAAATAACATATTTTCTGATTGTTAAATAATCATTAAAAGAGAATTAATCTAACTTAATTTATTTCAAGGTAGTCAACCGGTGCTATTGGTAATAAAGTCTATTCGGGCACTGAATTTTGAATATTCCTTGATATTTGAGATGGACGACAGGAGGCTAGCAAGCAGAATATTGCATGTATCTGCTCCAATATCCTTTAACGCCGCTATCGTGGGCTGAATGGTCTCATTACAGGCTCTCTATTGGCTATCCTAATATCGCTCCCGGGTCCCGGCAATTTCCTCCCAACCGATCCCGGGACGCCAGCCCGCAGATTCCTACGAGATAATGTTCATTTCCTTTTAAACCTTCACTTAATCATACCTAACCGATGTGACGGTTAGTGCAATCTGTTTCTTCCCACCCCTGGGCGATCCGACGGTGGCCCAATATTTAGAACCGTTGAAGTCTTTCAACGTTCTTCAATACCTGAAAATATTATATTGGAAAAAAATATTTAAAAAATTTTGACATACTTCATTACACATTGATGTTGAAAGTGTCGACAGAATGTGTGAGATCAATTCAATTATTCCACAAAATCGGTTTCACCTTCCCGCCGAAAATTTTAATTTTAAATTGAAAAATAGAAAGGATCTATAGATCTTGAAATCCTGCATGTAATGGTTTTAATATGGTTATGTTCTAAATAAGTAGTCGATCGAAACATTGTGCAACATTCGAATCCAACTCCGATTATTCGGTTATAGTCTAAGACCGAATAATGTTATTTAATCGCATGCATTAATAAAACTCTGTGACATATTCTATTGCACTTGAGGAATTATAAATCATACGTAATTTTCTCATCCACATCTGTCGTAACCACAGCTCCCTTTTTCTGTCAGTTCCCACATTTTAAGTAGCAAATAATCTGAAATTCAACAGATATGCCACCAACTAAAAGAGTTCGTTCATTATTATTCCTGCTTTTAAATTGCGCCCATTGTTTATATTGTCGCTTGAGGATAGTTGAAAATACGACCGACGGATAATTTATTCCATTTGATTACCTTCTAAATACAGTCTTATGTCCTGTTATTTTGTCCTCCCGTGTAAACGGAATGGGCGATGAGTGTCGAAAGTCTATCGCCCGCGGGAAATAAGGGATCGACTGCTCAGCGGGATAAATGAGCCGGGCTTACCGGGTAGGGGCGTAAGAGAGAGACCGGGGAACAAGAAACCTGCCGGTGGAGCGAGAGAGAGAAAAAGCGGAAGGATTACAATGGTCGGTGCCGGTAGACAATGAATTAATAATAGGCCTCGAGGGGAACTGATAGGGCAGGCCGAGTGGAGGTTTTTGTTTTTTAGGCGCTCGAGACCAGAGCCCACAAAAGGGCATGCCGCCGACACCTATAGATTGTCTCTCCCTTAAGGACCGACGACCCAATCACAGGATAAACACTTTCTCATCAACGTCAACACTTCATCACTTCTGCCATATTACCCGGCCTTATATCACTCCTCTTGTCCCGATTAACTGTCAACGCCAATGGAACGCCGTCAATAATACGGTGAACGTGTTTCGATAACGGAATTCTACTGGACTTCAGGAGAAGCCAAGATTGAAGAGAGAGGTTGCGGAAAATATGTTGCGGAAGATACGGTATTGTATACAATATAATTATCAGTATATATCAAATAGTTGATACATATATATGTCCGTGAGCATACACACATGTACTGGCTAATTAATCGGTGATTCAATGTAGCACTTTTCACTATTTGAAGGAATCCATTTATTATCATAAAATCTGTTTAAGTTAACATCAATTCGTTAAATGAGTCGGTTTGCACATGGGTAGTCCTGGTAATTAAAAATGGTGGAAAAGAATTTAAAAAGTAGAATCCCAGGGAAACGTAGGGTACATTAGTAGCGATCTATTATGTTTAAGTTTCTTAAAATGCTTATTCGTTATTGATATAGCTCTACTTTGCGCATCGAATTATATTTTACAATATAATATTTCATATAGATATTGATTTTTTATTTTAAATTTATTGTAACCCTATTGCGTTACACAGCAAAATTGTACGAATCCTAAATATTAATTTGCGTTCCTGTCATCCACACTCGACGAAAGCGAAATATATCGACAGACGCTTATTGGAATAATTTAATTTAATGGAAGTAAATTAATATCGGAAAGCAAAGAATATTCTGCCGTTCACCTACTGCGAAAGTTTATATTTACTGTGCACAGTGATAAATATTAGCCGCATGAAATTACCCGTTTAAATTATTATTTTAACTCTAGTTTCATTGTATAGTGGCGATTCGGAAGTGTTCGGTGAACATTTAGCCATGAACATAAATTCATGCGAAACGACGTGAATTCAATGAATTTCTCGGTTCAATGGGTCATCGAATGATCGTGAACTATTGAAAATTTTCATTTTTTTCTCTTTTATCCAATTCAAAATTAGCCCAGGCCAACTTGTTTCGTATTCATTTTATAATTGCAATTATCGCGAATCGATGGTGGTTTGGAAGCGGAAAGCGTGTTTAATAATTGGTCGTTTGGGCGGAGGATGAGGCTCGTCGTCCGGACTTGGCGAGGATTTGGTTATCGCCCCCAAAGCCAGAAACAATTAGTTTGGCGCCGGAATTCGTCATGCATTATTAATGGGCTACATTTTATTACAAATACCCCGTTCGTCCCAAACGCAGAATGCAAAACTGGCCGACCGCACGCGTACGAATTGCACGGCCGCGAAAAGTGGAAAGCGTTGAACATTATTAACGGTGGCCGAATCAACCCCCGCCCCCACCCCCAACCCGCATCAGACTCATTATACACACGGTCCGAACGGTCATTTAAATTGCCAAGGAGATAAATTAACCGTTGGACGAGCGGCGGAAATTAGGAAAATTAAAAGCGTTTTTTTTACACAATTATCGTTATTTTTGTTTAAATAGTATTTCGGAACGCACCAACATCGAACAGTTAGTTAACGCAAAATTATGTTCTAAAATTAATTAAAATCGGTTGTATTAGTTTAAAACGTTATGGTGGACACAATATATGGTAAATTTTCCAGGTGGGAGCAAATGTTGAAAATGTATATTGCATAGAATTCGTGATGAATTGATTTCATAGTCTATAACATAATTTTCTATGCAACCAAACTCTCTTTAGTTTACTTAGACGATTTCGCGATTATGGCGTTCATGACATGCTCGGTTGGTACCAGGGGTATGATGCCCTCAAACAGCCGATACCTTAAAAAGGGGGGCGTGAGATTATGCGGTTTCTAAGAAATATGCCCATTTCCAATGGCCGCATTAAAAGGTAATGAATACTCGGTAATATTCTCAAATAAACGTGATCCTTTCATTGGTGTCAACCAGACCTGTGACTGAACTAAAACAAGAAAAGAACTGTCGCTAAAATTGTATTCAAGCAGTTCTGAGAGTAACATTTTCGGACAATTGATAGAATTAAAATAGAAAACAATGACCACTACTAGTTATGTCTGTTTGAACTACTCCGTGGTCGTTGATAAGTCAAATAACAATGACAATGGATAATCAACAGTCGATCAAATTTACATTGGCAGCCGGTGAACAAGAGCGGGTGGACCTCAAAGGGCCTTTAGCATGACGTGTTTCCATCCCTTTACCACAAAGGTATTAGCCGGATACGCTAAGGACTGTACACCAGACCACAGTTCGTTTGCTTCCGAAACCGGTTCACTCTTCCAACCGTGTATGTACACTGCACAGCCTTTGTTCTCAGATACATAGCTTGTACAAACAATGTATGTTTACATGAGTAGTGGTTAGTTAGCGCCTAATCGATAATGATAATGATGTCAGAGGCTCGAGAGCACAGAATGCATCTTACCGCATTGTAATTGCACTGTTATTCAGCCGGTATTTGGCGTGTGCGTATATACATACTAGTACGCACATGTTCTTAATATATGCCTTAGTACGAAAGATATGATTTGTATAGTTTCATTTTACGAAAACACATTTTTATAGCTAAAATATTCGATGTTATAAGAGGGACCCACAAAAGCGTATAAAATTACTAAAATTAAGAACTTATGTTTAAATAAAATGGCCCGAATTATAGTAAGGAGAGCCTATCTATAACGAGCCGGCGGGTGGTTGTACGGTGTGTACAAGTGGTGCCACCGAACCGCCGTATCGATGGCACTAAATATTAATTATTAACTGGTTGGTGGGAGGGAGGCCATCGCGGGGAGCTCATAATTAACCTACATCAATTTAACAGACCGCCCGTCTGGAAAACACCAGTTTATGCCGAAGCGGTTAATGTTATCACAGTTGGCTCCAACAGCAGTTTAAAATAGGTTTTCAGCTAAATATCTCACCATTTAGCACGCATCTCAATAAACACTTGAACGTTAGGCTGTGGATTATTATTGATTTATTCACTCAATGTTTCGGAATATGTTGTGTGAATCCGCTCAGTACATTCTGACGTCACGAACATAAACATATTTGGGAAATTTGTGCGCTTTTTCGATTTAGGACTAGAAAAGTCCCAGAAAAGTATAAGTGATCTGGGTTGAATGAAAAAACAATTCTAGATATTCTTCTGCCCAATTCCTCTTAACCGACCACAAGAAACTGGTTCATTTCTTGATTTAATTTTCACTAATTGGTAAGCAAGGTATAAAAATAATTTTATGAATTGTATTAAATAAATAAATAAATACAAATTTGTACAATAAATACAATTGAACTACTGATTAGCAAATATTAATTTATAGAGAATACGGTTTCCGAATATGAGAGTACGTTCGAGGAAAAGAGAAATATATACATGTATTCACAACAGCAAATGTGCGAACGGACAAATCGGAAGATAATTTGTTCGGCGAGAAAACTGAATTTCAAGTTCGATCCCGCACTCCGTTTTGTTTCTAAGTAGTGAGAGGGTAAGCATCAATTCGCGGCATATAAAACAGGCAAAGGAGGAATTGAACGTTCGAAAAGAATAATTCAGTCTGGCTGAAAGGGGGGCTCGGGGCGCAAAGTTTTGCCATCGGAAAGCTCCCGAGATATTCCGAAGTTGGAAGGAGTTTTGAAAGGTAGCGGAGGGGGGGGAGGTTGTGCTCATCCCCTCTTGCCTGGCGAGGGGGAAACAACTTTCAGCCCGCACTTCTAAATCCCGCTCTGTCCCAGAGTCCCGGTCACCCTTATCCTCATGTAGAATATTTATGTTCCCAGACCGTTTAATGTCCCTGAGACTATTGACCGCCTCATACAGAGGCATAAGGACAATACATTATCCCTGTTATTACGTCTGATTCAGCCATCGCACTGAAAATAGCGAATATTCTTATAGGAAAAATTAATTTTAATTTTGAAATGCGACGATTTTTTTGATAATTATCAGAACCGTAGAAAAAAATTATAAAATCTTATTGAAAATGGCTGTTTCCAGTCTACAGAAGACAATGCATTACCAACCCGTTTATTCCAAACCGTTTATAGGATTATAATACATAATTCAAAATGGCATAAGCCACTTGAACTACGGATCGAAAAAGAAACATTTTTACATTAGTAACGGAATATACAGTTTCATATTAATTTAACGGAGATACTCTGTGCGAATTTGACTGCTATTTGTGCTGTAATTATTACGTACTATATAATTAAAGATGCCTATTCTGAACTGTTATTTTTAACACTAGTTACATTCTTGAGATGAGCTAGATGATATTAGTCGAGAAAGATAGAGAGAGAGAGAGAGAGATGTGATGAATTATTAGAAATTAGAAATGATTATTTAAAGGATAAAAAGGCGGACTGTCCGAAGCGTTTAATAAAAACTCGGGCCGGGAGGCATTTTGCACGAGCACGTAAACAGATCAAAAATTGAAGGGGCGAGATAACCGAAATGTAAGAGCGGGACGTGACCAGAGTGAAGAGCGGAGAGAATTGAGGATAGTACGAGGGGGGTGGGAGAATGAGAGCCGGAGAGATAAAAAAGAGTTACCGAGAATTTTGGGCGCATTGTCACAGATGGACCAATAGACGACGGCTCTTAGCTTAAATCATATAATTGGTATTACAAAAGAATCAGTTTCTCGCCATATCTATCGATTAATTCCTTAATTAACAAATTTCAGTTGAGGATTTTGCATCTATGTCGCAACCGGGAAATACATTTTCATCGAAAAATTTTCTACTTTAAAAGTTTTCTACTCAACGTTTGAATAGTAATTCCGTGACTAAATTGTGGAACCTTATCGGAACGCCACTGAAGGGGCGAATAATGACGTGGGTCGGGCCGTTTCAACTAACCGGAACACGCGTTAATAGGAATTATGTTCGTGTTCCTCAGGTTAGAGGAGGTGACTTGGCGAATTCGCAAGCCTAAGCGCCCCGCCGGTTGCTATGCCGGCCGAACCAACTGTGCTCTATCTCGGGGGCGGGCTCCGCGTTAACGTGAAAGCCGTCTAAAAAGAGCCTCGAGAAATCGGATATTTAAACACAAAAGTCGGTTTTTTCCGAGCCGAACTCTGTTTGCGGACTGTCTGAGAAATGGTCGCTCAGTTTTCTTGTTACTCTCCGCAGGGAAATATCTGAAATTATTAAGATTTTCAACCCCCGGATTTTCTCTAATCTCTCCGACTGAGCGTGAGGATCTTCTCTTAAACTCAGTATTTGAAGAAGCGTTTTTATAAGTACTTAGTATAATTTAATCAAAAATTGTCGCGAAAGTCACTCTCTACTTTTTTCGTATTCCTTATTACTTAGGCAGAGAGAAATACAACTTACCCTACAAAATGAGGAAGTGTCGAACAATCGTAACCTCACTTCAGTAGTGGTATTCTCGTAAAATGTTAAAACCATCGAACCCTGGCACTGAATAGCGGGCGACGAATTGAAAATGATCGCGTATCACATGTCGGAATCCTTTTGGCGCATGTTTTTCCTGCCGTTCGTACGAATCGCATTTCCATCGAATTTTATGATTTAGCCTATACTCGGGCGCAAGATCAGGAGTCACGTCGGTGAAACGTGATTCGGCCCTAATTGGGCCATGAGCGTCGGGCTTGGGGCCGCCCCATTTGACACGGCATCGCACCGCGAATCCCTCCCTTAATCAAAATATCCTCCCACACATTTATGCGATTCGATTTCACTTTTGTCCTATTTTTTCTGCCGCATCAATGTCGGTTGTGATTATAGGACGTTAGGACTTCGTTAGTGGCCCTTAAGTCCAGCCCGTTCCCAATTTTATACGACCGTCCGTGAGTACAACTTTCCTTTCTAAAGGGGGTCACACGAGGCGTGACTCAATAGAAAACATCATAGAAAAGTTCATCGCGGTATTGTACATTATGATATAATCTCGACGATAATGTCGCACGTATTGTGTGGAAGTCGTTCCCCTGTTAAGTTTTTCTCTAATACAACGAAATCGAATCTTTTTAGAGTTTTAAGATTTCAGTGTAATTAATCCCGTTTATAATGAGAAACAAAGTACATGAGGAAGAATCTAAGAGTTTTGAATTCCCTGTAGATGGAGATATCGTCGTTAAAAATCAGCAGCGAATATTGAGCCGGCGTTTTGGTGATGTGGCCCGGTTGGTGGAGCCGGCACTAATTCCTGTTTTGGTTGCACGGGGGGTGGCAGGGGGATGGGGATCAGGGGCGCGGAGCTCCCAAAACCCTCGCCGGCCATTTTCATAAATTGATCTGTTTTATCGGCTGCGGTGGGAAAAGGCCGATAGGGAGGAAATAAACTAATATTTTCCCAAACTGGTTCTCTCCCACGCTACCCCCGACCACGCTCCTGAATTCCCCTCCTAATACGTTCGTTATCCCGTATGCGGTATGGAGTATTTTTGTCCGGTTTTCCAGGTTATAATTACAGCGTCTGATAATAAAACGGGATATTGTAATAACTTCCTGTAATTTCGACGTCTATGTTTTTTCAATTAAATACAAATATTTATAAATACAAGTTCAATTTTTTAAGTAATCTCGAAATTAACATCGGCATTTCGATTCGTTACATTAGAACCCATGAAAAATAAATTAGATTCCCTTACGCGATACAGTAATAAATAAAACTCTATTTCTTTAAATAAATTAAATCAGATAAATATGAAAAGCGTCGCATACGTCAGAAACAGGAACATTTAGGGACCGACAAACGCTCAAAATAACCATCCAGTCTGAAAATACTTACCGCGGAAATCACGAGTCATTAAGGATACCTATAAAAAGACCGAAATTAATTCCAGGCTTATTTTGGGTGTACCATTAGCTCAGCGATTTTGGGAGATTCATTCGAAATTCTCCCGTTTCCGCTATTTGGGCCCGAGTTTTCACTTTCCGGTTTATGTTCCAGACACCGCGGCTGACGAATCCAAGAAAAACCAGTTATATTCGGAACATTTTGGCGCCCTATCTGCCGGCGCGGAAAGTATTTTCAATACAGATTTCCCGGATCCGGACACGGTATTGCCGAGGAGGATGTTTTCCTCCGCGCGGAAATCAACAACGAGAATGTTGAATCAAGAAAGTGGAGATCGAGTAACCCGAGATAAGGGAGCCGGATGGAAAGATGGTGTGGAGAAGGAGATGGCCCAGAGGTATACCGGGCGGGGGGGAGAGCTCATAGGGGTCTTTGTTGTACTAACAATATCCCAATACATTGATAGCGTCTCGTTTTAGAAAAAACCTCACCAACGCCATTACGTCCCCGTTTAAGTACGCCTCGACGAAATATTACGTCGAGGGATATTCAAAGTTTATTCTCAGCCGTCATAAATAACACAAGATGGCTGGGGGGAAATAGTAGAGGAAAAAACGCGGCGCGAAAGCGGTTTTTCGCTTCAACATTTGACCTCATTGCATTTTTTTTAGATCTAACTCGAGGAAATATTTACAATTTAATAATGATTGATTATGGATTTCAATATATTTGGATAATGCGAGCATTTGACGAGGTATATTTTGTAAAACACGTGGATTTATACCGAATACAGTAGAAGATTATAATGGTAATATTCAGTCGCTAGGCAGACATTAGAAAATAATGTACGCATAACTCCAATAAAAGAGTTAACTACTTAAATAAAATTGATAGGGGAAAAATCAGGAAGTATGAAATCAAAACTTTACAGACATTCCCATAATTTTTTAAAACTAATTTACATATAATTCTATATATATATATATATATATATATATATATATATATATATATATATATATATATATATATTCTGAGGTATTACTTCAAGCGAAACGAATTAATATATAAATCAGTTTATATGGTGTTACCATGTTATGATTTCGCATAAAGGAATTTAATTTATTATTTAATTGACAAAATTTTTTCTGATGGGTTAGTTCTGAAGAGATTTGGAGTCATCCCGGTTCAAATCGCTCAACTAATACCCAACTAGATGGGCAGGGTGGGTTGCGGTGGGTGGTAAATGAGCCTTCGAATTGGGCCTGTAATAACGCTCTGTGTTACTAATGATCCGCCAGCGGACGGGAGGGGCACGCCATGTAGCTATTATTGAATCCCGCGCCAGTTCACTACGCCGGCCGACTTTCAATGAAGGCGGCTCATTAAATTGCGCCATACTTAAGCGCCAGATTTCGAATACCATTTTCGGAGTATTTCGAAAAGAATCCTTCCAGTGCGAAAAGGACGGTCAAAATTATTCGGCATCTAGTGCAGGGGAATTTAAATTAATTATCTTATGATACAACAACTGTACTCCGACTGAAATATAAGCAAATATAAAACGTGCCAATTTATATTGGTTTTATATAAAGATTAAATATGCAGTTAATAACTATATTAATTAACAAGACACGGATGCAGGAATTGAATTGCCGCTGGGAAGAAAATAAATAATTAAATTGGAGCGATAAGAAAAATTAATAGAGGAAAAAAATAAGTTACTAGTTAATTAGTGGCTTTCATTATTCCGAATGATTTTGTAGTATGAATCCTATGTGTATGTTAATTACTCCTCAATTTTAGTGTCAGGTCGAACACAGTACGGTCGCCGTCAGAATTTTACCGAAAAGTTTTAATCGTCGGTCGTAGCTTAATAAATGACCCAGTCCATAATGATATTGGCCAAGTTGGTTAAATAATATGCGCCGGGTAGGGGCCATCAGGTGGGCCTGCTGTTGAATATTTAACGGCCTACCACTGGGAGGAGGCACACCCCCACCCCCACTGTTGGAGGTGCCGGTTTAGGGCGGCGACTGCGGGGCTCCACCAACTTGCATCAAAACAGCCTCCTTCTTGAGATGGCGACGAACTTCGGGCCCGTTTTAGTTCAACTCCCCGAACTAATTGAATAACGGTGAGGGTGGAGGGGACGCGCTTCTAATTGTTCGTTCGGTCTTCCCTCTAATTCGGTCTTAACCGTTCCTCTGTCGTCATGGGGGGCACAGCCGAATTTCCGCTTCTATACGCCTAGGCCTATTCTCATTGCCGGCAGAAAAATGGATTCTTTTTTATGTGATTCTCCATTCTGGTCGGCATTTACGAGAGTTCTGCTCTCGATATTGCCTGGCTCGTCAACTTCTCGCTCAGAACTGAATCATCGGCCTATTCCCACCGTCAGCTCCTCTCTCGAATCTCGTAGAGGCGGAGGGTCATCCGATTCACCCATCCGGAGGCAGCGGACCGCTGGGAAAAGCCATTCCCGCAAATAATCTCAATTGATTGAAGTGATCTCTTAACATCTTCTCGGGTTCAAAGAGAGTTACGACGCCCACCGCCGACACGAGGTCCCTTCTGGCCTCATCGTAGGCTCGCAGCACGTGTTAACAAAAAAAGGGATAACAGAAATTGAACGTTCAAATATATATACAAGGGGCTTTATGTTCGGCGTTATTGGAAAAATTCACCCGGCGAGCTGGCACGTCCGCAATCTTTGCGATGTCCCCGATTTCACTGCCGCTTCTGGTTCGTATAGCGGAAATGGGTCGGTATACTTTCGGTAATGTGTGTTCAACGGCAGTATCGAATTAGATGAACACTCGTATTGATCTGTAATACATCGTGGGCTCTTTAATTACACAAATCTACCCCATCCCATGAACCTAACGGTATGGCTTACAGTATAATTTCTGTACAGCACTAGTTTGTACGCTGAGTGGTGTACACCCTTAGAAGAAGTCGGACTGGTCGAAATTTCGGGATTCGCCGGGGATGGTCCGCCGCCACGGAGTTTGGCGACGGTCTCCCGGCACTTAGTGGAACTGTCAACAATGCTAAGTTAATTGCGAGGAGGAGAAACAGGCCACAGATGCTGCGTCGAAAGGGGACGGAGTGAGCAGAAGTTACTGCCGGCAATAACCCTTTGCCGTTTATTGCTGAATAATAGGAGCCAGATGATTCGCAAATAATTGAAATATACGGTCCTCCCCGGTTGAGTAATTTAATAGTGCAATTAACTTGGGGATCGAAGGGGGAGTCTCTGGCGCCACCTGCAGCATCCTATTGAATGGGTCTCAGATTAAATCCGAGAAGAATATAGGTAGAGACAATAAAGAAGAAAGGACCTTATCTTTTCATTTGTTACTGTTCCTACGTAGAATGGATTTTTAAAATATATCTGAAAATGTTCTAAAATATTAATTGTTAAAATTGGACGCGTTAACCGTTATGGAATAGGGTTCCACGAAGCCGAATAAATACCCAAGAACGAATGATATGAAACAAAGACATTTGCCAAAAGGAAAACGAGATAAGACGCCGAGCAATGTGCAGACACAATAAATACAGCCGATAAATATATTGTAGCAACTTTTATATTGCAATTTTATTCTTGCCGTACCATATATATTCGTACATGCTCTATCTCTCGCAGACATTTTACTTTGTGTTCGCTGGTTCCTTTAGACTCAAATAGAGCGAATATTGTGACAATGTTTGCCTGTTTTCTCCCATCAGAAATCCGTTAAAATACTACCAAATCTAACACACAATTTTATGATACAAACTGATTCATCCGCAATAAATAATATATATGACATTATTTTTTACACTGCTAAGTAGGACAAAGTTTGTCTTTGATAGTCACGCAGTGACTTAATTGTGGAGGAAACTGCAACTAGGCCAAATCGACACGGCAGGTTGTCCTCAACTGAATATATGAAAGTAATAGTGGGCATGAACCGCAAAGCGTGTAGGCGCTAATCACGATTACCTTGTACATAATTCTGCACGTAGAGTGGGATTGCCAAAGTGTATTCGTCGCCAAAGTGATACGGGACAGAAAGTGACTCAGATACTAGTATATATAAACATATATATTGGTGAAGTGTATACCTTCTTTATTTATTTATAGAATAGATTGGTGAGCTGGCTCTTGATCGGTCAGAAAATTCACGGGCAATTAAGCAGATCTCGCAAATGCGAAGGACAATCTCTAGGCCCAATTGTTCCTTAGCGCCCGACACGTTCGCTTTATTGAAGATGAAATGGAAAAGTGAAAAAAGAGCTGGTGGGTGGGCGGGTGGAGGGGATCGAAATTCGGCGCAAGGAGCCAACAATGTGGGCTCGCCGGGGCACAATAGTTCCTCTCTGCCGTTCAGAACAATCGTACCTCTTCCGGAACCGGGCCAACTTTTCAGACAACAAACACTTAGCGCGATCCTAATTAAAATGAGGGAGTTTTCATTAGGGGGCCGCCCCCACCTCACGGCCTTTCTTACTACCGACCCCCGCCCGCCCCCGCCTAACCCTCGCTACTGCCGCCCCCAACGAAATAAGTAATTACGATTTCCTCCCGCGTCCTCGAAAATTTAATTTAGCGACGCTAATTGCGCTGGAAATTTGCCGCGACACTCCCCAAGCCGCCTTACCCGCTGGGGGGTTGAGCTCCGCGCTCCCGGTTCACGCGTTACCAGGAAAACCCACTCTCACTTCATTGATATAATTAAGCCATTTACCGGAATGAATAAATTACGACGAATACGTAAGTCAAAAGAAGCAATTGCCTTCGGATAAAACCGAATATAATTCGCAATGAAATACCTAAAGCGATATATTTAATTATAACTCATATTCAGTCTTATATGCTTAACAGGGTGGGTGTTTTTGAGCAGTTATAGAGTAATATATAATAGTTCTCAGCCACCATTTGCTCGGCGCGGGAGATCGAAAGGAAATTATTTAATATTCTTCTCTAGTTTCTGTCCGTAGAAATGTCTACGCTACATATTTTAAATGGTATTCAAATTAAAGATAAGCCGAAAGTTGCCAACTAACTTAGTTTAATGGAAAATATTACTCTTCCGAAAGTTGTTATCTCTTAATAAAATAAATTTACCGTTGTATACAAGTGATTAATGCGAGGCTACGGGGTTTATCTAACACGTAATAATACACACTCCAACTCTACTGTTATTTACGGAGAAAAGTTTAAATATATACAATAATTGCGTATTTCTGTAATATTATTTTAGTTTTTCGTAATTATGAAATTCTATTTATTATTTTCAAATAATAGTTCACGGAGGTGAAAACTATACTTATTATAGTTAACAAGTTAACAAAGGGTAAAAATATAACATATTCAACATACTTTAACTTCTATCGTAACATTGTTTCTGTTGTTAAATGTCTCAATATTTAGAAACGGATGAATGAAAATAAAACTATTATAATTGTTTGCATCCATCTTTTACCAAATAAGCATGACATTCTACCTATTAGATTAACGAAAGTTTCCGCAACCAGAACTTGAATTGTCACCGACTGGCTTCCTGTTAAGCTCGCGTGATCTTGTCTCAAGATGTTGTTGCAGTGGGTCAACCCCCGCCAACCGAGATTCGTCCCGCACCATCACGCGATCTTACCGGCTAAGCCGTTCAGCTACAATTCTGCCTCTTCTCTATTTCACACGCCACGTAATAACTTAAGAGTGGCCCGCATTCGTGGGACTGAAGCGGGAACGGTTTCGGCCTTTCGCCATCGTCTGTAGGATTCCATGAATCGTCGGCATTGCCATTTCACAACCATCCAAATGTATACTACTCACTGACCGGGCTACCGTAAGAAAACATTTCAAACACTTTTCTATCATTATACATTTATACGGAATAACACCGACACGGATAAATTCTGCGCAACTAATTCTTAAAGCATGCGACACGAGTTGAAACTTTACAATTTATTCGCGAAGTTTAATGGATTCGCGCAGGGCCCTATCCCGAGGAGGGCGGTGTTTACATATTCAGGTTTAATAATAATGTATAATGCAAGTTTGTTAGATGGAAGTGAGTGTTTGAGGTATTAGGCGGTCGGTTGTGGAGTTGGCGGCTCTTCATGGTCGGCCTCCCTCTCGTGACGCTTCACCCCCTCGGGGGCTTCTTTTAATTAGCGTGTTGTCGGCCCGTCTCGAGTGTCCACACTCGCCCCCACCTACGACCCCCCCCCCACCGAGGTTCCTTTAACTTTCAATTTCTCCCTCAAACCAATGTAATTGTCGCAGTTAAAGTCTCTACAAAGACCTTTCAATCCTCTCACCAACCAATTGGACCTCGCGTTAGGTCCTATCTTGTCAACACTAATATTATTATGTGATTTCAGCTTTTCATCGTATTCTTAAAGGACATCGTATTCGGTATCATTCCTGTCTTCGATTGATTGTCACCAGTCCTTCAAATTGAGCATCAGTAGTTTTATTGGAGACGAATATATATAAGCTCCCTTCAAGTCCTATCTTCTCACACACTAACCAATTACTTCCGCTCGGGTATCATTCGGAAGGACAACGGACAATGCAATGGTGCTGTCACTTTCCTGCAATTAGCCACAGATTTATCATTTTCTCGTAATTTTAACACATTTCTTGTATTTTATGCACACGAAAGGACGACGCCGATTACTCGCTGTATTCCCGGTTCTTAGAATAGACTTCAGAATATTAATATTCGATTGTCAGTAATGATCGGTTTACGTTGAGAAAACAGGAGTTTAATTCAGCGAAAAAGAATATTTTGCAATTAACCGAGCGCGCCTGCGCGGAGTCGTAATGTTGGGATCAAGAGAAGCGTACCTCGTGACAGTAGTAGGCGTCGGAAAGGCTCTTTGACCCCGAGACGCTGCTACGGAAACAGTTTTGTGCGCTGGAGCCGTTTACAGGAAGAGTCCTTACTCGGCAATCCACTATCTGAGGTCAAGCGGATTCAGGTTCTTCTTCCTGCGTCTGGTTACTTCCACGCCTACCGTGCGGTGGCGGGATATTTCGTTCGAAGGAAAACTTTAAAGAAACTAGTTTATTCCCTATTTAGTCAGTAGGGGGGAAAAGCTGACCTGTAATACAAATCTGCCTTTGGCCCATTTCCACTCTTGAAAACTGGGGTTTCGAACCCTACTATCTCCCGACATCCCGAACAATCCCAGAGGGATTCTCCTCCGTTATGCTCTTGTTAGTGCCACTGAATGTAGTCGGGGCAATATTTTTGGCTTATGTACGACATTCGACCGATTGCAGTAATGCGATTTGTGGTCGATTGACGGAGTCTGTAGCCTATTAGCGTGGCCGATGTAAGGAAGTGTGTGGGGCAGAGCGAGTGGGAGCGGCGCTGCGATGACCGACCGGGGGCCACCCCAATGGTCTTGTCCGCTCTGGGAGGCGGGCTCAATCGATCAGCGACCAGGCTCTGTCTCCGACGGGGCCCCCTACTGCCAATCTCCGGTGCCCCATTCCTCCCATCGCCTTCCACACAGCTAAAACATAAAAATACCGCTTCAAAACAGTTTTTACAACTGTCCGAGCTCGTTCGGAAACGTCTTTCGAACCGTTCGGCCCTTGCATTGATAAATTGATTTTCATATATTTCTGTATTACTAATAATAATACCCGTAACCCAGTTAAGAAATTGGACGGTTCTGTTGATTGTGCAACGGGCAAAGAAAATGACGTCCACTCGTTATTAAATTGAAATCCACGATTGAAACTAGTATGAAATACTATAAGGGTATGGCACAAACTGGTGAGTAATTTGGAAATAGTGTTCCAACAATTATTACAAATTTATTTACGTAACCAACATTATCCCTCTTTGGAATTTTACAAGTTCAACGTACATTTTACAAATAAATGTCTTACTCCGCACAAGTATATTTTTAAAGCATTTTTTAATCAGTATCCGTAATCTTTCATCGACACATTTAAGTATGTTCGGTGTAAACTGATACATGTACATGTACTGAAAGGCGCAAAGGTTGCGCTTCGGAATGAGTACTTTCGATACATATTTTTATATTTTAATTTATGAGAGAAATTTGCCACGTTAGCAAATAACGTTAGTTCTCTCTTCAACAAAAGGTCAAACAACAATTCAACAATGCCAATAAATAATAATCCAAGAATAAATTTGAATTGAAGTATATCTCAAACGTTCGTTGGCCAAATATTGGATGGTCTGTATGAATATAAGCGCCAAATTAAAACCCCTCCGGCTTGTTTATCGAAGAATTACAACAGAATTCCTGTTGCCGGTTATTTCATTCGTCAAGAATTTACATACTTATGTCAATAAATCCTTCTGTTAATTTGAGAGTATTGGCCGAAACCAATAATACCTGATTGCTTTAAGCGTGAGATATAATTTCTTAAGAAGAATGTGGCATTCAAGAAATGGTTTTCTTCCCGTCGAATCCTCTGGATATCGGCACGAATATCGGCGTGAATAGCCGGAAGAAAGTTGTTTCCGAAGACGTTTGATTAATGAAAGCTGTGAGAGCGTTGGGCAGACAGCTTGAGCGGGTTCTCTGTCCCCGGTATGCCGGGTGGAGGTGGGTGTGATGACAGAAGTTCAAAGTTCAACGGCGGTCCCCGGCATAAAAGCCCGTCCTATTCGGCGGGGGCGCGTCCTCTTATTGCGCCCCCCTCAAGTTCTGCCTCAGACGACACCACCCTCCGCCAAATATTGCGGCAAAACGTTCTTGGGCATCCGAAGACCCATGAGGGCACGTCTTGAACCAATATATGAAGCGAAGTATGAGTTAATTTCAAACTGAGCGGAGGTATTTGAAATTAATGTTCAACTTTCAAAAAATTAATTTAACTGAAAACAGAATTTGCGAATAAATAAGTCTTAATAATAAATAAGTCTTATGCAAAAATAACCCTCTCAAATTTTTTTTGATCCTGAACCATCCTAACTCCTAAATAAGAAAGTATTTATTCCGTTATGCTTAATTTTTAGAGTAATGTAAAATAATTAACAACTATACAACGTAGCAAAATATCTATTATATGTTTTGAGTTATAAATTTTATAATTATTTCAGTTGAAAATAATTTGAGGTGCGAAGATAAGGCGCAAATACTTTCAACCCGAATTCAACCTTCACCTGCATTTGTGGCTTTATTAATATATAGAGTGATTTAATATCGGAACAAAGGCCGGACCGCAAAGAGGAACTTTTCCTTTGACCGTTCCTTCAATTTTGACCTTTACCCTCTTTGAGTTTGAAGCAACGCAATACAAGGTAGAGCAAAGAAAATAGAATTAGCGAACCACTCCTGTCTAACAAACTAATTAACATCTACGTCCGACAGACAATAGGGAGTGTAATTCACGTTGTTGAAACTAAACCGAGGTGGACAGTTTAATTTTCATAAAAAATGTTTAGTTTTTACACCAAAATACAGTGGTGATGCTGTCTGTATACATCGGCTTATTTCACTTTCATACTTAATTACGACCAAATTTCCGGTCGACATTGTGCTTTTGCCCCTCTGGTTTTAAAGAATTCCGACTGGTCTTACCGTGGATAAAACTGATGCGTGTTTTCCTCTTTGGAAATGCCGGTATCTGATTTATGGTGACTAGTCCATCACTGGGAACACGGACGGGGGCTGAGCTCTGATAGCACGGCCGATTCGCCTAAGTGGCTGTGGAACACCATAAGCCGCCTGTGATCATCACCTGCTATATTTATATAGCAGAGTACCGAACTATTTCCAGAAGGCAATGAAATCCTTTGCAGGTTTACTGGCGCGAATTTTTTCTCCGTTCGGTAAATCCTTTTTTGAACAAATCAGTAAACTTAATCATACATCGGAAAATATGGCTAGCTCCAACTGATGTCAGAGCCATAAGGGACATTAAGAATTTCAATTAATTAACGTATGAAATCATGGAGAATGTCGTAGAAGTACTTGTAGATAAAGCATCATTAATATTAATAAGATTAAAATAAGATAAGTTATGTATAACTATATTAAAATTCTAGGATATTACTTTTAGATCGATTGATAAATATCACTTATAAAATTTTTTAGAGATATTGGAAGCTGGAGTGCTGCATGCTAAATCGGTGTTTCTAGTTATTTTAGTCTTATAAAAAAAAGTTTATTGGATAGATTTTCCAATTTCGAATAACTGTGACGTGAGTTGAATCTAGATTTAAATTCAATTTGGCCGGGACAATGTTTAAAATTTGCAAGTCAGATCGTAACAGAGGTGGTTGGACTCCGTGTGGTTTTAGGGGGGGGGGGCTGTGGGGAATCGGGCCGTGTGGATCTATGAATGTATTAATTCGACAAACCGACTTGGGCCTATATAAGCCCCGGGGAATTCTCTCACCAAACCCAACAGACCCAACGGACGCACATGGCCGGGGTTTACGGGGTTATAAAATTTCACGGCCGCTGCACGTGCACCGCCCGACACTTACCGCCCCTGTGCGTGCCTGCGGAGTTATGAATTTATTCAGTCTTGTCGTACGTTTATAACGATGATGCATGTTCGCCAAACTGTGGTTAAACGGCTAACGGACGTAGTTCTGATGGGTCTTTTGAAATTTGGCCGAAAATGTGAGCTTGAAACTATCGGTCTTAAAACCGATCCTGACTATTAAATTATGATAATTCGATGAATATCATTAGTTTTTATACAGGTCTATTGCATGCCAATTATGCATTAATAGCATTTTTAAGTTTGGCTTAAATAATCGGAAAACTGAGTGGAGCCCTTATATCTAATTTGTATTCAGTTATGTGTAGTTTATTATGTAATAAATATTGCAGGGTGGGATAAGGAGGGAACGAAGGAAGACTTTGCTGTTAGTTGGGTCAGGCTGCTAACAATAATTATATGATGGGTAGATTGTATCTTATGTCTCCAGTGGAACAGTGAACTAATATAACAGTCTAGTATATAATTTGAATCGGATGTGGCTTATATCATACAATATACAAATATAGCTTGTATAATCCAGCTCTAATCTTACTGCATGTAGTATACGCAAAGTAGATTTCCAGTTGATGTTTAAATGAACGGATTTATTGTAAATTCGACGTACGGTTATGTCGAACTGGTGAAGTTGTTACTGAATGCCGAACAGCATTTCGAAGCGTGTCTTCCGGTCACAAAACCGTGCACTCGGATTTAATGTAAACGCGACAAATTGGTTCAGAAAGAGAGAGATAGAGAGAGGGAGAGAGATAGGGAGTGAGAGAGAGAGTGAGAGAGGTCAAGGGGAGGGTCTTTTGGTGAGGACGGGCTAGTGGTAGCGGCCCCCGGCATGCTGGCAAACAGCGCAGGCAGCAGTTCACCCAGCTCCACTGCTTAATCCGACCAGTCAATACACACAAACACACACACACACACACACACACGCACGCAATCCACTCCTACAACTACACACAAACACATTCAAACTTTGGCCCTGCAGTGAAGGGACGGGCCATACAAATTGACCCACTTGACTACAAATGGACTTTATTCCACGCCAGCAGTTTTCGAATTGTCGTTTTAGATAACACAAAGAGAAATTAGTCCGGTATAAAACTTAAAATATTCGTGTTAAAGAGGGGGATAAGGGTTTTGACAAAAAAATGTAGTAACCGAATTTGAGCAACGCATCAGCGTATTTAATAACTTAGTTCGGTGTATCTTGTGCCCGCGTAGATCGTTGCAGGTGTTATAGACAAGCGGTTGCTTAGCTAAACTTAGACGGGGACTCTTAGTCTCTAGTACTAAAGGCGGGGCCCGAGGGGGAGGCACTCTTTTAACATTTACAGTCTGGGCGGGCGCTCTCAAGGTTGAGCAGCTTTAAAACCCATTTTACACTCGCCTTAACTTCAATTAAGGCGAGGCCCACCTGAGCGGCCAATTCAGACGTTTAACTCCTACCGCCATTTCTCTTTCGAATAACGTCGGCGGGGTTGGAAGGAGGGAGGGAGGGGGTTTCACCGTTGAAGGTTTGGGGTGAGGCCTGCCCTGAAAATTACATCGTCCGCATTACCCGGCCGAGGAGCGACCGCCGATGTCCTCTGAAAAATTCACCGACCCCCCCCAACATCGGCGCCCGTATCAACTGGAAAAAGTTTTCCTCCCGGTCGTCGTGCATTCAATAATGAGAGCTCCGGGCGCTACGAGTTTTTCCAACAATCAAAAACTAATCACCACACAAACTGCGTGGTGCCTGAATATTTACTCAAATGGAAGCCCGACACTTGAATACGCTTTTTAATTATACTGAAATTTTTCCCAAAAAAATAAATACCGAGAGGTCTTAATGTTGTGGGCTTCTTCAGTGGGGCACTTATAACAGTTTCAAAATTTACTAACGTTCAGTTAGTCACAAAGTGGAAATAAACTGTTTAAACTGTTCATTGTCCATGAACATTCCCGAATTCTCCATTGTAACAGTTAACGATTTCTGTTTCTAAGCAATAGTAGAGTTTGATCACTGATGACAAACCACTAATTTTTTGGGTTGAAAAAAAATAATCAAATTGGGAATATAACATGGGACACTTCAATTACTGGCAGAATATTCTGTTATATGTGATAGGCAATGCCTCGGACATTTGAACACTCTAAAGGATTTTGGGAGTGGAAAAGCCCTGATGAATGCATTCGGAGGTCACAAAAGCCCCGCTCAGAGGGACTAACCAGGGATTTTCAATCAATCGCACATTTTAATTGACTAATTCAGAATACTCATTAGCCCAATTTGTAATTTACAACACCGATTTACTGTAATACACTATGTGTAATTGGCATAGAGAAATATTTTCCCTTCAAATCCAGTTGAATGACACGAGAGAAGTGAGAATTTCCCCTTAATTTTGTTTTACATTCTCTTCCGAGGCGGGCAAGGTAAAGATTAAAAGAATTGTTGAATATTAATTACGAAAGTTTAGCTATCGCTGAAGTCAGGGCCTGATATAACAGACGGGGTTTATCGACACGGGGCCGGAACTTAATTAAACAGGGCCTATTGTTTGCACAAGTCTAATTTTTAAGTTGAGAGCCTTACACCATTACTCGACGAGAGAAAAATGAAAACGAATAAAGGATAATGAGTGTGGCTTCCATTATTAGTTAACGAGATCTTAGAAGTTGTCCTTTCGTATTCAGCTTTATAAAATATAGTTTTCTGTTTATCTTAATTATGTATAATTGTTATTTCCTTCTGCTCTATGAAGGTAAATATTTTAAATTATTTTTATTTGTATAAAAAGTACCGGTTTGAGTTAATTCTTCTGTTGACCTCTGACTTCTTCACTGTAGCTTTCAAATTTCATTATCTACCACTGAGGCACAAAGTTTTCGGAAAGCACCATTATAATTGCTTTACCTATGACTAGATTGTTTAAATTATTACTAAATATTGGAGGACACAGAAGATTTAAAAATCAAATCCAAGTCTGTAAATATTTTTTGGTATCCTCCGTTAAATAATACACTTCTCAATCTGTTAGGCGTAGATTTAATTGGTTTCAACGAAGTTTGCGTCCAATTCCGGCGTCGACTTTTCCCGCTCATTGCGGTTATTCCGGATTTCGTCCCGTTTTTGAATCTCCCTCCTGTTCGAGATGCGCCCAGAAATTCTCGAAAGGGGCGGGCGATTGGAGAGGGGCATCCAGAACACGAGAGCAATTATAGAAGGGCCACTCCCCCCCCCCTTATGCCTTGGCTTTATGTTTTGGACCGTTGTCCTGATAGAACTTCCGACTCCCCTTTCGTCGGCATTGGGCCCTTTAAATTTGACCTTAAGCTTGCAACGTTAAAACGTTACGGAAATTTTTCCAAACAACTATTTTTAAGTTGTTCACGGTTTCACTGAATACTGTCATTCTCATTCGCGTATCGAACTCTTTCATTTCTCCTCCAGTACGTTTAACATTCCACTTTTCTGAAATTTTATATTTACTCGTATTATGCGAAACTGATTAATGTGAAATAGTGTGAAATAAATTGTTATACGTAATATTTATTTATAAACCCTTCCCTTTCATAACTTATATCAGTTCATGTAGTGTATATTAATTCTATTAACATATTAATTTATTAAGTTTCGTGGTCGAAATTAGTTTTTCATCTATTCCCATCCTGTTTTAAAACTTTTTCACCATTTTTCTTCATCGCCACATATAAGTAACCGTTTCATGAAATAGGAGATCGTCCCGTAGATTGTGCAAGAACCAAATTATAAGGTCTGTGGCGCCACCGAGATTAAAATTATTTATTTGCAGACACGTATAATGTCGCCCCCGGTGGAAAATGTGCCCCGGCAATGCCCCTCCCCCTTGCTATTTAGAGGGTGTCACTTTAAGCTAGTTGCAAAGTGTAGTTGAATGCGACTGGGCATCTCTTTGGTGGGAATGGATTGTCTGGGGCCGAAGCACAAAGCAGTCGGGGGGCGCCGTTCCTTCCGCAGCTTCAAAGCCCCCGCGCCACGGGTCCGGGCGTAATTTACCGAAACAAAGCACCGGGGGGTAGCGACAATTGCATTTCGTACCGACACTCCACCCCCGTTCACCCTTCCTCGCCAACCCTCTACGCCCATTGTCCCCACCCGGCGGCGGGTGGTGTTAAACGAAATCAAAGTTTCGCCCGCGCCCTGGCCTCCTGGATAACGATATCGGTGTTGTCCGAAGAAAGTGAACTTCCATTGCACAATCCGTGCTCAGCTTCCAAACTCTAGACTATCATGGGATACTGGTTATTGCTGTTAAACTGTTTCAAGAAAAAAAACTCCAATTTGGATCCACGCCTATCACACAATCTAATAACTAAGTAACATTATTCTTATGCCGAAATGGTCCTACTACTAAAATAGCATAACAGTACTTTTCTTTCTCCGAATTTGGACTTTAGTATGATTGAGTGGGGTAAAAATATTTTATTCCCGTGTATTTGCACTTCAACTAACTTCTTTACGAATTGCTCGTTGAATTACCCAATGTGAACGTACATTTTTATCTACAGGGAAAGCGGAAAAACCTACGACCGGCTCGAATAGCTTAAAGGAAATGAAAGAATTGCATTTCGGTCGGATACTGAGCGCCTTACGGCTACCATTTAATTCAGAGGCAGTGGCACTTTTATTACCGCTCCAAAAACAAATTACTAAGCCCTTTCCGCCCCATTCCCTGTAATTCCTACATTCCCTTTCCTTCTTACATTATTTTCTGGTGTTACAGGTTTTGTTTTCGGCCCTCTCTAGCACCCCCCAACTGTTCAAATTATTTAATTCCTAATTTTTTTGCTACTCCAGTGTCCTGTTGTACCGTCTTTATTGTTACAACAGTCGGTCCTTTCTTCTTAAGCTAGGAATCCGGTGACAAATAGATCAATGGAAGTAACTTGATTGGAATTTAACTCTTGTGCGAAGGTCACGAAAATGTTTAATTTGATTAAATGTACTGTACATTTCAGAGACTATCCGCTGTCGTTACCGTTGAACCACTTAATCAGACAGAAGCGTGGTGAAATATAATCCTAACTAGCGGAATAAACGAGAAGGATAAGTAATGAATATATCTTGCTCTATTGTGGGGAAACTTTTATGATTATTCGCAAAAAATATTAGTTCTACGTGTTTCCAACTTATACCTTTCATTTATACCGTTCCCCCGGAAATCGGGGTGAACGTCCTCGTCTGTTGGGCGAGACGTGTACAGGAGCCGGCCTAAAGTTGGCCGGTGTCTTGAGGGCGGCGGTGGCCCAAGTTGGAGCAGTAAAGAGCCGGCTAACGACCCATTTCTCGCCCCCGGGGCCCGTTAGTGTCCCACCGTTTAACGACCCCAGATCAACCCTGCCCGATCCTGTAATGAGAAAGAATAAGTAGAACGTTAGGACGAATCACTTTAAAGACCGGCGGCGTGCGAGAGCGAATAATTGTTAAGCCGGGAATTTTAAGTGCCGGACCATTAAGTTGAGAGTTTAGAGATCGATATTGGACTCTGGGGTATATATAGTTTATTGGCGCACAAACAATTCAACCTACGGTTGTAGCTGAAGTCCCCATTAAACTCACTTAACTAAAATTACATGAACTGAATCATTATTATCGACTAAAATGTTAATTCTGGCTCAATAATTTCAATATATTGTAATTCCTGTAAACGCTATTAATGTATAAATCTGTCCCAAAAACTGGTTAATAGTTAATCAGTTTTTAAAACTATATATATTTAGAAAGCCTAATTTAATTACAAAATGATGAGTTATTACAGAATTTGAGTAGTCAAGAGAAGTCGCTCCATATTGGAAAAAGTAAGAAAAATCGGAAAATTTAGTTCTAGCGGTGTTAAATGGCTCGAGAGGGAACTAGGTGCTGTTATTAAGTGGATTCTATTTTTTTCTTCTCTGTACAGGAAATTTTAAATCTGTTTCAACTGGAAACAACCGGCGGGGGGTGGGAGACCTGTTGGCCCGCCGCCAGCCTCCGAAGCCCAGAGCCAGGGAGGTTTTCATCTCTCTTGCACGCCCTCCAATTTAAATATAAACACGTTATATTTTCTCTTTTAAGATTATTCATTTTTCCCTAGTTCGTGTATCACAGCCAACGGATGGGATCCTCTGGAGAGTTCACGACTCGGGAGAACAATTTGCACCTTCCCGACATGGCCGTTCGCAGTATTGACATAATTCAATTGGATTCAGATTTACGCTTCAACTACCGGCAAAAGCGACGATTAGGTCGAGGATTTCTAACCATTTCAGAGGCGAAGGGAAGTAGATACAGGAATTTGATGCGCGATATATCGACGATAGAGGTTCAGACTGACCTAGGTTGAGCTCTCCCGGAGAGCAGCCAATAAAGTTGGGATGCAATTTATAATTTTCAACATACGGACCTGATAGAGGGATAAAAAAGAAGAATGAAGATGTGTTATGAATATCAATTATAATTGGACTATGAAATGAGGAGAGAAATCTAAGGAACGATGGTTTTTTGATCCCAGCAACACTCTTAAACATTATTACATGTGTGGCAACTTTCTCAATTCTTGAAGTACTTTAGTGCAATATTATAAACGTTTCGAGTGATGATTTCTCATGTTCAGTTTACAGTTTTACTATATCAAAGTTTTGCAACGTTCAAAAGAAACGGGCGTAACAAGAGAATTGTAAAAAGCAATATCTGGGTTTTCTTAATGCGGAATTAAAGTACGAAGGTGAGCAATAAAGATATGAGTTTTTGTCGGCAGTAAATTGCGGGATGAGGAATGAAAACTGTCGGGACGAGCTAGGAAAATGCCCTTATCCCCCAAGGAAATCGTTGTTTTTACGAGATCCCATCAACCCGAGATGGGGAACATTCTGTAGAAAAGTATTTTATTGTTTCCTCTGGCCACCGTGTTCTCTGAAGATTCGGGGGTTCGATACCTTCCACAATACCCCTTAAAGTTATGTGGCCAATTGATCATATTTTCAGCGGAAGCCCCTTCCCTTTTTCTCTCTCAAAGAAATTTCTGCTTGTCTTCGGTGTAGAGGAAAATTTCCGGCTACGCTCGATGGAAAAATTGATTGTTTATTAGCTTCGATCGTTTTTAAATTTAATTAAGCAATATTTTTCTCGGTAAGGGACAGTACAGTCATAAAATTAGATTTAAAAAATTAAAGTATATATTAACAATATGAAATATATTATAACCTTCCTATTTTAATCCCAGATGAAATTTGAAAATGTTTAGTATACAGTATGGTAGTTATATGAATATTTATAGCAATGTTATTTCGGAACTTATTGTTTTCCTGAAGTGTTCTTGATGACTAGTGTCAATCTGCGGTCAATT
The DNA here is from genome assembly GCA_019843655.1 of Lethocerus indicus. Taxonomy (NCBI): domain Eukaryota; kingdom Metazoa; phylum Arthropoda; class Insecta; order Hemiptera; family Belostomatidae; genus Lethocerus; species Lethocerus indicus. Next base: position 28,189,474 of record JACDQD010000004.1, on the reverse strand, counting down.
ATAACTTGAAATGTTTGTCTTTCAAAATGAAACGTACATACAATATTCTTGACGATGGCTGATGACTATAAAGACTTAATAAAAGAATTAATTAATAACTCATAATTATGACAGATAATCGCGCAACATTATTATATAAAATACTGTTTTATGTAATCTACGATATGTCATATTCAGACCGACCATTTTCGAGGTGCCATGGAAACAGTTTGGGCTTTATTTTTGTTTTCTACAAAACGAATGGCCGTGTTTCAGAATTTCGGCCGATTGCGTTCCGGTCAAATTTGAAATTGACGGCCTGCGGCTCAAATTTATCGCCACGAAGAAGATAACAAGTCGATTTGTATGCGACAAACAACGTTAGGCCGGGCGGGGGTTCGGGGCTGAGGCCACTTTAATTCTCTAACACCGCCCCCGGTGCACCTCCAACGCCGCCAACGTCTCTTTAATGTCCTCGACTTAACAGCCCCCTCTGTCTCTCTCTCTCTCGATCACTCTCTCTCTCTCTTTCTCTCGCACTTCCGGGCAATTTACATAATCCCTCGTAAAATAAAAGGCATCCTCCTTCTAGAGGCCGAGTAATATATTTTTCATCCGCAGGGGACAGCCCACTCTTGGAGCGGGAGAAAGTATCGAGATGAAGCCTAATTAGTGAATAATTCTCATAGGAATTACAACAATTAGATACCCGCTTGATGAAACCACCTTGCGAGTGTAGAAATTTAAGATCGTCTACGAATCCGCAAACCTACTCCCAACAGTGGTTATCTTCATGCTATTTCAACCAAACAAGTGGTGAAAACAAACATGCTTTAATACTGGAATTGATGAGTAGGTTCCATCTGTTACCGAACGAACCACCGAATTGAATTCTAATGAGTGTACTGAAGTCAGAAGGAGGGAAAAGTTTCCTTTAATAGCAAATTTCAACTGAATAAACCAAAGAAATTCCAAGTAAACTCCTGTAGAGTATATACAGTGTGTTCATTGCTTTTATATGAAAAATAGAATGTTCTGAAAAAACATAAAGAAGGGGTATAGGAACGATACCTTCTTTTCTTTAAAAATAACCCCACCCACAACGATTGCTTTCCCGTGGAAAATTGAAATAGTTCTATAAATTTATTATAAATACCCACCGCCGTTATTTATATTTAACTCCGTGGCAATCCCCTGCGTATAAGTTTATCACTATTGGGCCATCACTATTTATCAGTATACTGGGTTGTTCATATCAAACAAGGTTTGTACGGCGGCCGTGGGTCGCAATTAATTAGGGTCGAGAGACGTTAGTGTAATATAATAAAATTTTATTGAATCGTTAAACTGTATCGGGCTTAGAGCCGGGACCAGTAAACCACACACGGGTTATATAGGGGGCGGAGGCGCCTTCGGAATATACACCACCGAAGGTCCGATATATATTCGGGGAAGGATAAAATATTTTATGAATGTACTCCGACTTTATTTTTTCGCGGATTTTCAATTTACGACACCCCACATAGGCTAGATTTAAATTTAATACCGCGGCTCTCAATCAGAGTGCAAAGTACAATATCGGTGTGGATAATGCAAAGATTGAAAGCCCCCTCCACACTCCGCTTTTGAGATGAGAGGACGAGGAGATATCCGATGATCAAAAGAAACAACGAGCGGTTTATTGTGAGCAAATAATCTCCCATCGCCCCTTTCATAAACCCCTATATACTATAACAGTCGCAATTTGGATCTCACTGAAAGAGGGCAATAGAGGATGATCGATATTCAATATCGAGTACACTTTGTTCGGATCACTATCGGCTTTAATAATACCCCTGACCCCCACAATCTTTTAATGTGCCTTAGCTTCATACAAATATTATTCTTAATCGAATACTGTATGGGAAGTACGGGACATTGATACTGATGAACCGAACAGTTATGACTGCTCAGAATTGTCACTTGCTAGTTTATAAATTCATTTTATATAATTGGATTCGGATTATTCTTTCATTATGTAAACAATTTGGACCCGTTCTAACGATGTTAATACTGAAATATACTAATTAATATCCACGAGTCGCTATGAAAACTGTACGACGTATGAAGTGTACGAAACACACTGTTTCGATATTTTGCTTTACTATCTTCGGCTAATCGCTACCTTGTCATCGTTGTATTTCAAACCAATTAATACTAATAAAGTTAACAGGTATAAGAAATTACTCCAGCATTAGATCCCTCTAATGCCGCGTGTTTTTTTGTCCTAATTTACACAGGGAAAGGCAAAGTATTGGGGGTCTTGAAAATGAAAACGGAAGGCTCCACTCACTCATTCATTCCTCGGTTTATAGGCGAAATTATACGTGGGACGGCGTGGCGGGGGCGTTACGTGTAGGCCAGCAAGATATTTAATAATTGAATAGTTGCCTCGAATTGATAGTGGTGTGGTATAGAAGTCTGGACAGGGCCAGGGCCCCACACAAATAGTTGTGTGTTGTCCACTGATTAAATTCCTGAGGGCCGACTGAGATAGGCCGTCGGTCGGGCTCCTCCTCCGGCTCCAACAGCAAACCGGCCTTCTACACTCAAAACCAAATCGAGAGCCAATCGCAAAAGCCAATATTGAAGAACAATATCGACTCGACAGAATTTTTGTATCCAGCCGGGAAATTGATGTTAGGCGAACCGTATTTCATACAAAACTTGAGCCCAAGCCTATTGTATATAATCGATCTAGAGCTATATAATCGATTTATAAATATCTAGTCCTCTATAGATCAGCGTTGTTGAAATTAAATTTGAGAACGACTCTAGAACCATTTTTCTAATACTCCATCGAACGAAACCCTGATCATATTGATAAGCATATTTTGAATCGGTATCATCGTGAAATAAATAGAATTTTTGAATTGTCATACGTTATTAAATCGAAGATAACGTTTTGAAGTATAGCCGAATAGCAGCAACGATTATAAAATGTCCAATCTTAGAAAGCCTTATTCGAGAGTAAATGTGGACAACAATCTCTACTAGAGTACAATTGAAGATTAAATTATATTTTTTTTGTATGATATATATAAGGTTCAAATCCAAAAATTCTTTATTTAATCCGACAGCCGCTTCGATTCGTCGGGGGATAATGAGAACGGGGAAACTGAATTATGAGGGCAAGACAATTTAATAATGCAGATGTAGTGGGGAGGCCTGCCATGCGGTTCTTGGTACGGGCGTGGGGAAGATTATAGGAAACGGCGAGATATTTCATTTGCGTTTCGGACTCAATATCATTGGGGCGGGGGTCACCCTTCTCCGACCCAATATGCGAGGCCACTTCATAAAAAGCGCATTCCCCAAATGCGTCGCAAAAAGAATTCACCCGCCCCGTTTCTATTATTGCCCTGATTAAAAAATTGTCATACCCATTTGGGGCTCCTATAGTATTTAATTGGTGTTTTAATAATTTTTGTACGGGCAATAGAGTGATTTTTTTCATCACCTTGTCGCTTTATGAATTATACGATAGTTGCTGCGGAGATTCTGATATATTAAAAGTATTGATCGGTTACCATAGCTCATGATAGTTGAACACGATAATCTACAGTATTTTAATTTTTGTGTAATATTTGCAATAATATTAATGCATACATTTGAAATTACATAGTTTTCGAACAGAGTACACTGAAATTATCTATTTCTGAAAAGGAGCCCGTATTAATAGAAAGAAAGTTAATTACTGGACGGCTTGGCCTCGAAACTCTGAATACGTTCTAAATAGAGTAGAATGAGAGCATTGTTGAGAACGCCCGATGAATTATAAAATATCAGACTGCGAAAAATATAACTTGGCAACGTTTTGAGAGGGAACGTAAATAAATAGTTGACATTAGATGGATAAGTCACTAACCGATGAACAGACTTGGCGTCGAAACGGTAGGTCCGTGATAGTCCTGCAGCGGTATAAATAATGTGCGCTCGTTTATTTTACACGATATTTATAACATATCCTCCGTATTTTTAGCTCCTCATATAATTTTCTTGGGCCTATTAACAAAACACTGAATAATATTGTGGCCGAAATTGTAAACCGCGTTTCGGAATTCAAGCGAGAATATGTAAGATTACCATCTTGAGTAATTGGAAACTTACTAAATAATAAAATAATAATTGATAATAATTGATAGGGGGTTTCGCACCCTATCAATCATATAGCTATGCAATTATTCAAAACACTGCATTGTATGAAGTTAAAGTGTTCACTATACCGTGAATAGGGTCCTACTCCTATAATAAGAATATATTTTATTTCCTTATTTAACAAATCCATTATTGAATTAATAATAAACTTTCTGAGCATCAATGACACATCCAACCTTAGTTCATCAATTACCGTAGGTGGTTTTGTATATTAGTCATCAACATATGCCTATTCATTCTACGTAGTATGTTTGAGGCATGTACACGTACATATATTAATATACTCTTTCACGTGGAACGGATGTGATTTGAAGGAGGGAGAGAAGGGAAGGGGTGCGTTGCACCCTCGAGTGGGATGACCGGCGGTTTATTTCAGTTGAGCAGGTGCTTTGTCCTGTTCGTAAACAACATAACCTTCGCCATTCACAGACTCGCTCCACCCTCACGCACCCACTCGCACATAACACGCACGCGCGTCCCCCCCCCCCGCCCCCTACATTTACGCCGAATATCCTGCATGCAAAAATACTTTAATGATCTACCGCCGTATATTTAAATGCCGCGTGGGCCTACAACGTTTCTACGAATATAATCCTGTCGCGAGTTTCTGCCATATTCGCCGAAGGCCATGTAGTTGCAGCAGTTTACTTAATAAATTCGATTTCTCTGTTCCCTAGGAAACTCCTTCCTTATTGTGTCTATCTGATTTTTTACTTTTGATTTTCTATCTTCAATGCCTATTATTGACTAACACTAGATAGTATACAAAGATCCATTCTTTTTGTCCATTCAAAAAACATTAGTCTTAATGAATATAACACTCATTTCTATCTATGCTCAGTGCAGATTATTTGAAATTTATTTGGTCCAAATGTTTCTGCGTCTCGTTATGGGACAGATACGAGACGGTAAAGAATTGGCTAATCTGGCCCGTCGGAGTTGCGGTCTAAATTGGTACTAATGGCTCGAGTTGGAGTTGATCGAATTTCAACTGTCTTGGAACAATGGCCCATTATGGGGTAGTGGATGGCCGGCCGCAGACCAATTCGGGACCGCCGACGTACCACCGAATTCTCAAGTTCGGCCGTTTGCACTTGCTGAAACTGCCGTTTCAAATCACATTTCTGGTTTATTTCAAATGAACCAGTCAATCTTATCACACTGAGCCTGTCTTCATACGGAAGGCATTATCTCGAATGACTAATACTTTATTAAGTTTAAATATAGTGTGTATTTTAAAAATTAAACTAATTATCGCTGTCAGTTTCAATAAATTGAGTCTCACTGCGGTTTTCTTCTTTCTTGGGTTAACACTGCAGATTCGGGTCATGAGCGGATTAGGCGGCGGTGAGATTAAGCGTTAGGGCAAATGAAAGCCTGCGGAGAATATCAATTTCCCCGCGGTTTGTATAACATCTTACGGCGAGAGCTTAAAACGCAATTGTACACAAATATCAATTCGGCGGCGGGAGTCCGGATTTTCCAGACCGAATTAACGTAGCCAGTTGCGAAAATGATTGTGTCGTTAATTGAATAGTTGTACCAATTTACTAGGGGAATTCAACATCAATTATTCCTTTTCCTGGACTCTACTCTTATATATTCATCTCAAAACTTGCCAGTGGGCCTTAGAACTGGTAATTATAATTGTGAAGCTGTTCAGGCACCAACTGCGAGGTCCTTTCGACGAATCAGTCGCAAATTCTAATTCCGAAAAAGGGGATTTGCATGGTCACCGGTGATTGGTGTCTGGTATATCTTAGTTATAAAATGTTCTCGCGATTTTAATATAATTTTTCCGTCATTATAGCGCCATTTTAAACAGGTATATATCGTTCCAAATTTTGTCCCACCGAGCTTTCCCCATTACGTGAAGCCCCTTCCCCATCGCTCGGAGACGGTTTGTTATTCTCGAGAATAATGCACGGGAAAAAAATTACTAGGAGCAGTGTTTTACGGGCTTCCCGCCGAAGAAACTATTACGCTGAAACCAATGAAAAACTCCACCAATCTCGTCGCTCCTACGACAAATAACAGAGGTACAGAATTCAGTCGCCACGCTGCCCCGAGAGGATATCTTTCCCGAGTGCCAACGAAGCCGGCCGGGATACTAATAAGGAAAATTACAATTTTCAGTCGGTTGGGAAAAACCCGCGTCATGCCTCTTAATCTGCTCCGGTATATCCGCTTTAACCTTTACTCACAGTTCCTTATCGTTTTCCGCACGGGAAAACGCTTCCCTTTAGGGAACCAACGGCCCGAAGCCCTCACGCCGGGCAGGATAGACTGCTTCCCGAATCGGTAGTTTATACCTTCTGTCACTGGAAGGAATGTCCGATCGCGGTTTCCCGAATTAAACAGTGGCGGCAAAAAGCGAAAAAATTAGAAGATGATAGAGGGGACTCGGTCACTTTCAGGGTGGAATAATAAACGGATTAGTGGGGCGCGGTTTACGGGGGACCCGAGGCTTAAACCCGGGCGGTTCCGGGTGGGGCTAAATGGGGCCCTCGACAAATGGAAAAAAGGGTCGGGATGTTTGTAAAACAATCTGCGGTCGGTGGATATTGGCGGGGGGGGGGGCGGCAGCACCAAATTGATAAAGTGTAAATTCGGGACGCCCCGCCTTTTGTCGGCGAGCGCAGGCTGCCGCCCCCCGATATTGCCCGGGGGAAAGGGACAAGCCGAGCGGAAAATTCAACCCCACACCGCCACCTAACCGCCCCCAAAACAGATGCTCCCGCCCCCAATAATTAGGTCGCCGTTTCAAACACGCCGGATAAAACGGATAAATCACGCTTGGCCGTGCCTCGCTATTATTCCTCGCTTTATTCCTCCGTTTAAAAATGATTTCTCGCCCAAATTCTCACTTCCTGTCCCTGTACGTTCATATGGCGGCAGTGAGCCCACGATGGAGGTACGAATTAGTTCGGGATTACGAGGATAAAGGTCCAGTCGCCAGTAGGTATTGAGAGCAAAACGTTCACATATGCCGGAAGAATGGACCCACAATAAAGAAAGAGCAAATTAGTTCGGAATTTAAAGTTAAAAGCCACAAATACCGCCCAGAAAACCGACTGAAGTCAAAATAAAATGCCCATTTATCATCGTGCCCATTCATATTATTTCAAATGCCCGAAATTCTGTTAGACACTTTGATAAAAACACTCTCCTTCCTTTCGTTCAGTTCGTGCTTGATATTTTAATAGATGACTATTTTTGAGATATGTATAATCCGGTCGTGTGCATTTCTAAAACTAAAAGATAAAGTCTGACCGCGTAATATAGTATCGTGATACCTCAGGAATTAAAAAAAAAATAAACGAAACAACATAACTTATAGACAGTTAGTTGAGAACAATTGTAATAATTACACTGGGCTACTAATTGGGGGTTGTTGTTAATTCGGAGTTTGAAAAACGAATGTCTTAAAATCAAAAATAATTTCGAGGGCTGAGATTTTTCTCTTCCGAAAATATCTTAATCCTCCTTAACACTTCTTTCTCTATTCTTCTTTTGTTCCGACAGAACAACTTACAGATAAGAGGTGCTAAGCGGTTAGTGTTTACCTGTTAGCACAATGAGTAGGAAATGATTCGTGATGAAGCACAAAATGCCTGTAATTTCACGGCCGTGCACTTCTGCGCTCTCACCGCTCTTCACATTATTAACGCTAGAGTTAACTTTTTACGAACGTTGGAACCACCGCGCGGCTACGGTTACATTTTTTCCCACCAGCGCATAAACACTGTAGTTCCGAATCCGTAATATTCATTGAGAACGTAATTCTAATTTTTCAGGTTTACTGATTACGTATTCCGAACTGCGATTCTATTTGGGTAATCGATTGTGGGTCCAGGAGGAGCGTTATAGGAAATATAATTATTCATATTTTAGTACTTCTCTTCAAGATATAAATATGTTAAAAATATCAATCGATGCAAGAGGAAAGATGAGAAATGCAAGTTAATATTGCCGTTTTATTCTTCAACGTTTATCGATTTCATCACAGACAGAAACTCCGACTAAACTAATGTCGCTGAAATGGACGTTTCATTCCGAATAAGAAAACTCCCCCTCTTTCTGACAACACGCTAAGCGGCTTTATTTTTAAAAGCCAGAAACTCTTCCATCGTTAAAGCCCTAGTCGATATACGCTTTTCAGTTCCATTTAAAAACCCCGTAACTTCTAATGGAAGATCTCCGGCCCCTGTTTTCATTTTAATTCCCTGCGTCGGGTTCCGCCCTTTCACTGGTGAAACCGTTTTACTGTCCTTGAATTCTAAGTTCTCGGGATTGCGTTTTTTTCGACGCAATTTTATTGCAGTTAATTTGTCGTATTTGGTGAAATAAAATTTAATTAAACACGGACTGCAGATTTTTCGATAGAAGATCTATTTTTACTTGTACTTGGGGTTGGAAGCTTAATAATATGGGACTTTTCGGTGCTTGCCGAAGTTGATTTGACTGTGAACTAGGACTCCTGGGAATTTCCCTTTGTACACTGGAATGAACTCTCGGCTCCTTCGTACTTAATTCCCGAGTCCTGAATTTAAACATTTCCCCGAAACGTAATAATACATAATATTTGTATACTTAGAAGGAAGTTGTGGCCGACAAAAGGGATTTCGACCCTGAATATTTATTCAATGTCTGAAAATCAAATCTTCTCCCTTCTCTATTATATGGAGGTCCAACACCCGTGACCCACTGTCCGCCCCATGAAAGCCCAATTTATTGATTGAACTTTTAATTTGCCCGGTGACTGATGTTTGCCTGCCGGGGGCTGTTTAATTATAGAGCTTGGTCAAATCTACAAATTAAATATTTCATTCATCTCCGAGAGTGGCTGTGTGTTCGAGTGGCGCCCACTGTTCTGTTCCGCCGTGGTCGATAATTTAATTAACACCGGAGTTGTATATTTTAGCCGGTATTTCCCCAAATTGTACAAATGTGTGCCGACTGTCCGGCCCCGAGCCCAAGCCCCGACCTCTCGGCCTAATGCTCGAAACAGACCACGAAGTCGCGATCACTTACAAACAATGCAAAAGGTTATTTAGGTAACTATGATGAATCTGGCTAGATTCTAAAGTAGATTTACTTCCATTCTGTCCTTTCTTTACTCTTTTATTGTTCCATTTTCTGTGAAAATATTAATTCTACAAATATTTTGACACAAGTTTGACAATTGGTACTAATCGAATGAAAATGTCCAAAAAACGTTTGCACCTTTGGGAACCTATTTTTTCACGTTTCCTGAATCACATTGTATTATAATTAAAATTTCCAATTTTCAACCAATGTCAAAACCGGAGGAGCAAATAAGAACATGGTTTAAATCTAACAAAATCTGTTATGTATACTTTTCCCGGTATTTGGCGTTTGGGGGCCGGTCAGTAATTTGGAATGCTTTTGCAGTTTATCTCGGCGGTAATTTTCTACTATAATTCATCAATGAGTTTCTGAATATGTTTCTTGTTTCCCTGGTTTATGTTAAATGTAATCACGGCAGGGGTGGGTGAAAGGCTCATGTAGAAACTTCTCCCGCAGAATCGCTATCACCGGTGCAACTCATTCATCTGTGGGGGGGAGGGGGGAATTGAGTTGGTTCAAGTTTGTTTTGATTCAATAAACGGAAACGGAAAAACGAAACTGCGCGGACAATCGAAGCTCCATTAAAATACGAACGTCGGGCTGGCAGAATATGAACCCCTTTCACATACATCAAAGGGAGGAAGGGGGAGCGAGAGAGCGAGAGAGAGAGAGAGAGAGAGAGAGAGAGAGAGCGAGAGAAAAACAGGGCGGCCCAGGCTGCGAAATCGGGTCATCCGAAAATGAGGCTTTTACGCTAGCACATACTCGGCCCCATGCCGGGCCCTGCATCAACATTATTATTATTATTTGCTAGTGAAATAAGGCCCGTATATTCGCCGCCTTTGCATTCGACTCCGGTAACGCTTTTTCGCAGATAGGGCCCAGACACGTTCAATGAGAGTGATATATACACAACCGTGATGATGAAACAAAATAACTTTCCGACTCCATTCACCTGTTCTACTGACGGAGCATCTCATCAGCATTCCCATTGAGCTGTTGGTATTTTTGATATTTTATTGTTGTTTAGGAAAACAATACGTACAGACATTGGGTGACAAAAATTACAATTTTAAATTTTTTAAACTGTGTCGTAAATGAGGGAATTCAAATATAGATTATGGTAATTATATATCTTACGCTCATTGACCGGCGTCACCGAGCATTTTCATTTCTGTTGGAACCTCCAACAAGACTATGAGCACAATTAGGGACTTATTGTCCACGACTCTTTTAGGGAAAAATTAGGGTTGGGGAATCAATAAACGAAACTGGAAGTCATACGAATTTAATTATGTCTTAGGAAGTGAAATTGTGTCGGTAAGGAGTTCCGATAATTTTGACCATAAGGAAATTAGGATTAGGAAAAACGAATCACCGGGTAGTAGTTGGCCAGAGTCAAAGGCTAATAGGAGATAGAAATATAAGACGCCATTATGGCCGCGCGTTGATTGGTGGCGTCTCCTCGAGGTAATCAGAGTCGCCCTCTCGCCTCAGATTTATTGATATACCTTGAGGGAGTTTTCCGCGCAAAAAATAACGCCACGAAATTCTCTCTAATTTATAAGTGTTGGTCTGAGCGGAGCCGCGGGGCTAATTTGACTCTTGGGGAATTTTAAAATGAAGATTTATTCCCGGTTTCCCCCCTCGCCCTCAGCCTTCGTCCCGGCTCCACCCCCTATTAGTTCCGGCCACAACCGGAATTTGAGGGCCCTCGCAGGTCCTGAGGGATGCATATATCATTCGTCTCCGAAAATATATAAATACCCGAAGCTGTGGTCCAGTGTCGCCGATGGGAGATTGCCTCCTCCCCTCCCCTTTACCATCAATTTGGATGGTCGACAATTCATTAATCGTTTACCGAGAGCCGTAATAACGTACCCGAAATAATTCCCACCCCCACAAATATAAGTGCAAGCTATAACGAATAATTCGAACTATTTCTGGGAAGCGGAAATCTGTCTATTACTGTCTAAAGTATTGCGTTTTTGGTTTATGAAATCGACGATATAAGTACAAGAAGGGCTGGCATATACTACGATAACTCGCGCTGTTTCTCTGTAAACACTGACCTAATTTGTCATCGAATATAGTGAATATACTTTCGGTCACCGATGAAATATATTAGCTTATTATATTAGTTATATTGGGTCAGCTTCGTCGACGGTAGCTCTGAAAGGACAGTCCCACTGCAGGGACGCTATCGACAACGTCGGCCGTTGGTCGAACGTTCGCGGGAAAACGGAACAGGAGCGTGGTTTCGGGACGCAAAACATTAATTGGGGCGCTTCCGCGCGCTTTCTACAGATTTGAAAAGAAGCATTTTTTTACACGTATCACTACAGATGGGCGGGCGAGATTGAAAAGGTGGGGCGGCAAAGTTACCGACACGGCATTTCTGCGGAATAGGGCGGCGTAGCCAGGTGAGAATAAAGGAGCCCCCCAACCACCCCCGGCCACGATAATACTTTATAAGCGAGCCACTCGAAAGACAATGGCCGGGAGAGAGAGGAGAGGTCGAGGTCGCGCCGCTGTTGTCGAGGTCAGAGACGACAACAAAGGGGAGAGATAAAGGGGAGGCCCAGAAGTGGGAACCCTCCCGCACACCCACTTCTAGATTATTTTTAACAGTCCACTCCCGCCTACCAACACCGCCCTTTCTCTACCTCTTTAAAACTCAGAACAAACTCAACTGCCCAATATCTCTTAAGTACGATTAAATTTATTACGTCCTATGTATCAACCCTGAATTATGTACAATATCGTCATATTTAACCTGATTGCAGCGTGTATATATAACATTTACACCTACACTACCTAAACTCGCGGATATTTCAGTAATATCCTGAGATTTATAATAGTTACATGTTTATAAATTGGGGAATTAAATTTCAGGAACGATAAATTGCAAACACTGTAGGTTAGACTAACACGGATTTAATTCTTTCGGTATTTATATTATAGTTTTGGCCAAATAAACATATTAATTGGCGTTTGACGCGTTTTAATCCCGATAATGAATTAATCTTGTGATTCCCAACGGTGTGGCTATCACTTCTGCGACAAACGAGCTTACGTTTCACATTTTTGCGAAAGTTCCGCGGCGTAAAATAAATTTTTCGCTGAACTTAAATATATATGTGTGTGGGGGAGGGTTGGTTTGGGGGGCTTTAATGGGGCAAGTATCTGGGCGTTGAGTCGGGGTCAAAAACAAGGCATAAATATCGAGGCGTCACACTGCCACCTTCCCTCCGGGTTGCCGGGATAACGAATCGTCCACCCTTCGGCTGCTTAAAAATAGAAGAGAAAAAAAAATCCCCCATCGACTTGTCTAGCCGGCGCTGGCAGCTGTAAACAGGAGAATCGCGGAAAACATCGTAAAACTTGTCCGCCGAAACCGATACGCCGCATCCCAGTTTTATGGTATCGACTTACCCGTCCACCGCGATGCCCGGCAGTCGTTAGACTTGTCTGGAACAACAGGCAAAAACTAATATTGATAACATATGTCCTACTTCATTTTAAATATGTTTCGGGATACCGATATTGTCTCGCGATTTTCCGTCTTCACCCTCCTTTTTGGCCTTAGGCTACAACGGGTTTTCCATCGACACTAATGGCGTTCCGATACCTATATCACTGGCGGAATACTACTGACTAAAAGGGCTGTTTTAAAACAAAATTATTAGGGGGGCAATAGAAATCCAAAAGATAACGTCGGCGGAGGAGGCTTTTCGGTAATACGCGAACAAACATGTCTGAATCCCTAGAGGATTAGCGACAGCTCACCGGCAGGTACGTACAGGACCCAATGTTCATCTACTCTTCAGGTGATAGAACCAATAAGAGTCCCGAAACGTCGGAAGTAGACAACGCCCGAGAGGACTCCCAGAAAGAAAGGGCGAAAAACCTTACGATCGAGCCCGCTCAGGAGTTTCCAAACGCGTGAAAAATCCCGGAATAACAGGGGGTCAACCCCTGCCAACTTCGGCTTATATTTTACTTTTAAGTTGAGTAACACCAGGAAATGAAATATTTTCCTGTAGACAAATACATAGATTTATAAGCATGTGGTTAGATTGCCCAGTTATCTAGTTTCGACAAAATGTGCATATATTTTTTTCATAGTTTAATGTAATTATGAAATAATAATTATTCTATTATATCTTCTTTAAGCGGAAATGAATTACCCACTTGTCTCTCCATTTAGTTTTAAATGCGATCCGAATTTCACGACTCTCTCCTGTTGTTTCAGCCTGCAGCGCTGGAAAACACGTCGCTCCGATCCATCATCTCCGTGTCACCGCCACGGCAGAACTCCTTCTGCGGCCACTCTAAGTGTATATAAGATGTTTAACGGTACTTAACCGTGCCCGCTTCTAAGCGATTTCCAATAGTGGACCGTGTTTTTCCCAGCAAAAGAAACCGTAAACGCGATGGAGCTGAAATCAGTTTAATCTTCCGCGCTCCATACGAGCGGAACTATCAATAAAGTCAATCTAATTGAGGGCTAAATTAAATTATTGGCACAGACGATATTCTGAACTCTCGCAGGCCTCCCAAACGGATCTCTTGCAATTATTCTGGAATAAAAACAGTTTCCCGATAGAAGAAAACTCATATTTGTAAATGTTAATTTTTGTTAATCCTAGAATGAGAGCTCTTCTATTTCCATTGTGAAATCTCGCAGACTGGATTGCCGCCTCTAGAAGGATATAGTACAAACTGAAAGTCCGACAAATGTATAAAGCAGTTGAAATTATAAGATTGAACTAAGCATTGCAAAGAGCTTAGATTTTGCTTGAAGTCGAGGCTCATACTGTTAATCCGCCGCTAATATTTTCTCCAGTCCACCCGGCCCTTTTTTCCTTCGATATTTTATACCTGCGGCACTGCCGGAAATGCACGGGAGGGACGCATTTGAAAGACGTTCACAGGTAGGATTAGAGCGAGCCTAAGCCGAGTTTGAATCCGGCGTAAACTCTTCTGTCGGCTCATGGAAGATGGCGTGCGGCGAAAGTTGTGCCCGGACCGTGTCCCGGCACATTGATTCTCATCGACCGGAGAGTTGTTCCGAAGTTGAGAGGTTGGCCCCAACAATGCCGACAATGGCCCCGGCTCTCGGCTGACATGAGGACGCCTATCGAACCAGACGCACACCAAGTAATATCAAAGTTGGGCCAACTGTAATTCTTCAAGACGTATAAATAGATCCCTCTATTCATCTTCAAATTCAATGGATCTCCTCGTCACTGGGCAAATTTATGTTTGCCAGGGGATGGCAGGGGATTTTAATTGTTTTTTTAACTATTGTTGAGTGAACATTTCGACTGGTTCTTAAATAGCTGAACTAAATTATTTCCTCAACCTGCATTTGGTTAGTCTCGACAAATCTTCTTTAAAGATAGTTTAATATACCTGTTTTGTGGTCTGCGAGGGGTTGGAATACTGTAGGTTCGTGGTGTTTCTGTCTCCTCTCGCTGGTTTGGTCCTTTGCTAGACCGGTTTCGGCTGCTCGCCATCTTCAGTAGCGGTGTTAGTCACTGTTAGCACTTTGGATGTTTTTTGTACACAGTACAAGTGAAAGTAACAGTGCAGTAAGGATGCCCAAAAAACATCCAACGTGCTAACAGTGATTAACACCGCTACTGAAGATGGCTGAAACCGGTAACATCTACAGTATTCTTTAAAGATACTTTTCCTATTTTCCGAATGAATCACCCAAGCACGTGGGGGCGTTCGCGTTTTCTACCGACGTTGGAAGAGGAAAACCTTAATCCATTTGTCTGGAAATACTGGAAAAACCATTACTGCCATTTAAAAGTCGCGTGGATTGTGTTTTGTGACCTGATTTTTAGGGAGATACAAGCATCTAAGGGAGGTTTATCAAAACATTATAGTATATTTATAGTATTTGAATCATTTTTAATGGGGCTTCAAAGAGTTGTAGGACTGATCTAATAGCATGACAGATAGTCAACCCTTCAGAAAACCAATAATGTTGCCTTTATAATGGGTATGTGAATAAATCTATGAGAAGAATATCATGTATGCTTCACATTTTACCTTATTATTGTAGTAGTCCATGTGATATGAATTATAATTAGAATTATTATGATTTTATGAATTCTTGGTCAAGTATTAGAGTTCTTCATTAGTGGTATGAACCTGAACAATCGTATTCTGCCACGTAATGCTCTCTGGGGACAAAACCTTCAACTGCTTGAGTATTGGTCAAATTTGTCTTTTAGTTATTACAATGAAATAAGCCCCAACAAAAATTTGATGATAAAATTTGTAAAATTCAGAATTAAAATTTAGCAAAATTTTAAACATTAATTTTCATTTTAATTTCAAATTCTTTATTATTCTACTACAAATTACATTTGAGAAATATTTAATTCCTCCATGCTAGTATTGTGTATTTACCTTATATTTAAATATATGCACACATAATATATACATTCAAACCATTTATCGATAACATGAAACAAAATTGTTTTTCTTTTAATCAGTTGGTAAGGTGTTTTGGATACTAATAGAGATTTATTATTCAAGAAAAACTGAAACATATTGTCACATGTGAATATTATATATATATATATATATATATATATATATATATATATATATATATATATATAGTATTAATTAATTAATTATAATATTATATAAATATATTAATAATTTTCAATACCTGTATCATTATTCATCAGAACACTATATTTAATTGACAGGAATTATAACATGTATATACATTATATATTATCAATAAAGTTTACATTGCACTCCAGAGGATCATATACAAAATTAAATAGAAAGTTTGGGGAGTTAAAACATTTTAAATGTACTACCACATACGTTTTGAATAAAATTCTTATAAATTAGTATTGTTCATGCATTATCCGTCAGGTATTAAGAAACAAATAATAATGTAACAAATAATAAAGCAAAATGCCAAGAGCATTTTGATAATATGGCACTGGATTTCTGTTCTTCATTAATTTAAAGTCACCTAGTCCATTAATATTTTAAAAATTAAATCCTTCATGCCTAGTACTAAAATTATGAATAAAACCATTTATCTGGTTTAGTAGCTATATTGATCCTTTGAAAATAAATGAATTTGAGAATATGTTATGCCCATTTTAAATTCCTTAAATTCCATGCCATACTTAAATTTCATGCCCATCATATAATCATCATAGAATCATACCATACTACTAATTGACTTGATATAACCTAGGTCAGTTGCAAATAATACAGTTAATATTGATAAGTGGATGCATATAAGATTCAATTCACATATAATATATGTGGATTATTTATCTGCAATCCATGCATTTTATCAAAGTGTATTCCAAAGGACACAGGATCTAGACATGTTTACAGTGAACTCCCTCATTTGTCTACAAATGACAGATTTGATCTCTCAATATCTACTACTGCAAGATAGTTTCATTTAACTTTCATGACTAAGGGAATATCAGAAACACAATGAAAGCTGGAATATATGGATTTTCACGCCATTAGAACATCATTAATTGCTGGAGTTAAGATGTATTAAATTGATTGTTCAGAATCGGATATATTCCTCAACAAGATTAGCTCATTTTACTACAGAAATGCATATTGATCCATTTCTACTCTGTTACCTCTTGAATTTAGAAAAAGTGTTAAGGACAACACAGGAAAGCGCCTAGTGGACAAGGGAATTATCCTTTCCATACTTCCTGATTATTCAAATTCTGGTCACGGAAACCCTGGCTCTTTTAAAAAATTATAAACCCCGTATATCTTGTTCATGCCGAATAAACCCAATTTGGAAAGGTATTAAACTAGTGGAATATTCAAGAAAACACGATAATGATTATTACTACGAAACCAATTACGTTTCTCTCAGATGTTTACAAACACCCACAGATTATCTTTTAAATTGAACATATAAAGTGTTAAATAAATAGACACGAAGCGAAATTATATATTTCGAATGTTAATTCTATGTTTTCTAAATCGTTTGGAACACTTTGTCCTCTCGTATCCTTTTACTGTGTCGCGACAAAAAGTGGAAATTCTGAACGTTACATACATTAATTATATAATCAAAGGTATGATAGTCTGTCGCTACTCGCATTGAAAAAAGTGGCGCTAAAAAGCTTTGACAATTCTACTAACAATCGCAGAACCATCATAACCTTTGAAAATTAATTATATCGTCCCTATTTTACGTTATATTTCAGGTAAATAATATGAATACAACACCTCGCTAAATAATTTAAAGGACGAATTAACCAGAACTTATTTTTCATGTTTAGAATGAAGCGCATTATGGTAGTAATGTACACTTTTCAATACACCGTAAATTGCTTAAAGTTAATTAATTTTAAGTTTGTTAAGCGAATCTGATAAATGCATTTCTCTTTTAATTAACGTGGCTTCTAATTACTTTATATTACTAGTCGTAAAATTTGGGTAGTAGGGTTTTCTTCGGCACAAGAAGTTTTAAAAAATTCTGAACTGAATTGAATAGAACTTTTTGAAAAATAATCCTTATGAATCCTACAGTGATATTCATCTATAGCTCCTTCTGGAAGGTCTCAAGGCACCAGGACGCTTCTCAGGATATCTCCTCCGGCACTTGCGACCGCCAACAGTTGGCAATATTCGCTGCCAGAACCACTTCTTGTTCGATAAAAATAAATGCGAATACCTTCACCATTTCGCAGAAATTTCATAGACGCAGTTTCTTCTATAAAATGCGAAGGGATATCCGAAGAACACCCGGAAGTGCACAAACGGAATCCTATCTTCTTATGGACAATATATGCGTTACAATTTTTTAGATAATCGAAAATATCGTTCATTTGCTTTATAATAAAGTGAAAGGGTGACAAAAAGTATGCGACGATGGATGTTTTAATATTCTTTTAATTAATTGGCGCTCTTTCAATATTAGTTTTTAATTAACTCCCGATCATTTATTAAACTTTTTTTATATTTTTTGTCTTTTTTTTTGAGGGCTATATTACCGACACGGTAGGTGCTGTAGTGTGCTGCGTTGCGCACGCAACCGGTAGCCAGGTGAACTACCAGGGCGTGGGTGGTGGGGGCAGAGGCGGTGCAAGTTTGAAGTGAGCCAAGTGTGCGTCTCTCCCAACCCCTCTCAGACTGAGTACCGACACCAGACGGCGACTTACTTTTTATAAAGGCACACACACACACACACACACACACACACACAGAGGCTAACTAACGCTCACGGCCACACTTCAGTATTCATCGCAGGTGAAGTGAACCGTACCCCCCCCGGTCCCGATCCTGAACACGGTCCATCCTTCCTTCCCTCAGGAGGAACACCGGCGCCCGCGGCCCTCAGCCGATTTCCCCACCCCCCCATTCACTCATCCCCGCCGTCATAAATGAAATTTTATCGGAGCTCGTGACTTTCAGTACGAGTTGAACCCACTGCCGTCCGTCGTCCGGTCAAGTAGAGGAGGGCGGCCACCACCCCCACCCCGAAAGGAAACAGAGCCTGCTGTCTCCGCTCCCCGCACTCCTTCCCCTCCCGTTCGCTTGGTCCGGCGCCACCCCTCCTAGTCCTCGACATTAGAATGGCGGCGACAATCCTACCGACGTCAGGAACCATGTTCGGCACCAGTAGGTTCTGGACAGGAGCTGTCATCATTTTATCCTTCGGTAAGTCAGTAGTATTACCAGTAAAGTAAGAATAATCTAGAAAAAAAACTGTTACGCTATTCGAGTACAGATCACGGATGAATCAACCATATTTCTGTCAACATGATTTCATAGACCTTTCGGCCATATATTTAACTTTTTTTCTTCATTCAGCGTCCATTCGCCTTTTTATCTTCAAATCAATGCACTAAAACATAGCATAGGACTAAGCAAACGTTTTTTTTTCTAAATGAACAGTTTTGGAAGGACTATTGCAATGAAGTTATAATTTTGATGTAAAACTACTTTTACACGAAAATATTAATATTCATATTTGTTTCTCGGTATATAGGTCGCCTCTAAAGACACATCGCCTCTATAAACTTACATAATACCGAATCTGCTAGGAATTCCTAATATAATTATATATATATATATATATATATATATATATATATATATATATACGAAACTAATTCATCAATTACTAAATTATTATATTTTTATGTCAGAGACAAAATAGAACTCCCCGCGTAAGCATCCAGAAATCGTGGTATATTTAAGCCACGGTTCAAGGGGGTTGTACGGTCACCAACTTGATACTTTCCGCAGGTGGAAGTTTTCTATATTTTGAAAACCGAATGTAAAAAATCGCCGTAGGATTTATACTAATCACGAGAGTTGTTTCAGCGTTGGGCGGACATCACGGAGAGTTTTATTCTCGAATTCGATCCTCAAAAGTGGCTCAGATAAATTTGATTCGAAGGGATAAAAACGAATATTTACATTTTATTTTTTACATTCTCGACGTATAATGTAACATAATACCGATCGAATAAGATGGGAGGGAGGAAGGAGTCAAAGTCAAGATAATTTCTGAAACAAGAGAGAATACATGTTCCGCTTACCATTGAATTGTTAACAGCTGAAAATGAAATTTAGATTCCTAATATTTTGAGACGGTATTTGCAAATATAACATTTTCCCAGTGTCTCCGGCACAGAATACGGTGAATTAGGAGCCGTAATCCGTAATTTCGAAGGCCGTAATCGTAGTTCCGAGTGCTTCGATTGAGCAGATCAGATCTTGTTGGTTCTGGTATATAGATCCGGGGGTAAACAAAGATGTATCGCGGTTGGGTAAATGGTGGTGTTGGAGGTGAACTGTCCCTGAGGCTGGCCTAGGCCCACCTCGTCCACCTCCTCATCCTCCTGCTCTCTCTCCTGCCCACACGAACAACACCGTTGACGGCTTTTGATGTCCTCAAATCGATTTTCAAACCTGTTTTCCGAACAGTCATCCGAACGAAACCATCCGAGACTCTTGGGCCCGTTCGAATTTCGACACGAATCGCGGCTGAAAATAACTTTGGATTTCTATATTCCAGAAACAGAGAGGAAACGAAAGAGGGGACAAGTACTGTTCACACTGAGAGATATAACCATGTGTGGTGTAATTCCGAAGCTAAATATCGAGTTCATAATTCACGTTAGAAACGCAGCTCTGAGCGCTATTTGATATACCCAACACACTTCATCCAGTTCCTGCATTCTAAAACATTCAACCGAGGATAATTAATTACAAATTTATTTCTTCAATAATATGTTTTAGTACTACAGTTTCTTAAATCGGCGTAGCTGTTCAATTAACTAAGATATAATTGAACAGTCCATCAACCAACATTTTCCTCAGATAATGTCAATGAATCAGTGGAAATTTGATTTTTAATTTATCAATAAATGATATGGAAATAGTCCAAATCAAACCCATCCAATAAACAATAAATAATAAGTATATGATATTGATAGACTTCCAACATTTGATGGCCTCAATAAATTAACTGTTAAATTTCATCATAGAATCCCTACTAAATTAATTAACCGATTAGAACTATGTTTCATAATGTTCATTTCACTTTCGTTTCACTAAATTTTCATATATTTAATAAATATGCAAACTATCATATACCCTATAATATACAGTAATAAGAGTGTCGTTATAGAAAGACAATCTTAAGATGATCGGTATTCCACATTTTGGTTATTGGAATTGGCCATAAGACAGTTCAAATTGACTTCGATATTTCTGGCTCGGAATAATTTGCGATGTAATATCTCGGGAGGGGGCATAATTTATCCCCGATCTCTGTTCACTGTCTGAATTACGACCCATTCATTTGGCAATGTTACAAAATTTCGGGCTTACTTTTTCCGAATCTAATTACTCATGAAATATCATTATATCTCGGGCGATTGCAAAAAGAATATAGCCTAAAGCGCAAAGCGTCCCGGCGGTTTTGCGCGACAAACGATTGTTAGATATCCGAGGTGAATTATTTCGGTACGCGATTCGGTAAAATGTTGAGATAAGAATAAATTTCTTATATCCGTCACTTTATCAAGTCACAGTTAAAAAAATTAAGATGTTCAGTATTTATGGTGACCGAAATAATTCTGAATATCAATTTATATAAATCAGCGTGATAATATTGCATTTCTTTTTATGTATTCCCGACAATATTGTTTTTTTAATGATTCTTAATTAGAAATTCTCATTTTTTTAAATTAATCTTTCTCGTTGGGATATGTTAATATCCCATATATTAATATGTCAGGGTCCTGATATTTCAATCCAATCAATCTTAAGGTAGAACGGACACGTAACAAAGAGTTAAATAATATAAAAATAAAAATAGTTCAATCCCCGACTCGGGTCTGAACAAAAGAGCAGTGCGCCGAACCGTTTCTCGGGGGAAATCTCGCTTTCATGTATTCGGACTTGAGAGAAACATTTCCGTCAACTTATCCCGAGAGGTGTTAGAGACGTTGAAACAATTTAAACGCCGCTCACCCAAGAAAAAGGCTTTTCGCGGCCCGGCATCCACCGCCGGGAAACACCCCCGCCGCGCGTTTTCATATTACATTCCTCTCCTTGAAATTGTTCCGGAATGCTTGAAGGATCGAAAAAGGAAATTTTCGCGACATTTCCTTTCTAACGTTATACATTGCTGTTAACTGCGTACAGTGTCTTCCCAGACGGAGGATGATATTACTGTATGAAATGTCCACTTTATAAAGGTCCGAGAATTCTAAAAAGTCAGAACAGATTTCAAGAATTTCGGCCATGAACAGATCCATATTCAGAGTTCACTATGTGTCGGATTTTATTGCATCTTTACTTCTTCTCTGATCTGAATATGTGTTCCAACATACTTAATTTGAGATAACTCCACTGTAAATTGGAACAAAAACACTGAAAATTATTTTCATAAAGTTACTGTAGGTTTTGGAGCAGCGGAATCTTGAAATAAATGATAGTATTTCCCTTTCAAAAAATGAACCGCTTCTCTTCCTGTTTTGAAGGAAACTTCGATATTTTGATTCATATACTACTTGTTTTCGGACTAATAATTCCTCAGACACTTGGTGTACTTATCTTTAAAATAACTCCCGACTTATAGACTTGTAATACTATAAATTCTTAAATACATTACATTAATCTAAAATCCTTTGCTTTACATATAATTGAAATGAATAGGATCAAAACGGTTGCATAGATTGGAATTATATACCGTTATTGACAACAGGGTTATACACGATTTACCTAAAATAATGAACGCGTTAATAAAATTACAGTATTGTTCTATGAAACGTAAATACATAATTATTACTACACATGAAAGGAAATTTAAAGGCCCTAGAATATTATTAAATAATTTAATTACGTTTAATCGTGTGTATAATTTTGGCACTGAAATTACCATCATCTAAGGTTTGGCTAAAATTTCGAATATTCTTGTCTATATTCAGTAATATTCAGTTTACAGTTACTGTTATGACAGTTCAATATAATTATCTCTAGTGTCATTATAAAGTTTGTGAATATGGTTAGTTAGGTATAGCATATTTAGGTTGGCCCACTAGCCCTAAAATTAAGTTTCAATATTAAATAGAGGAAACGGGACTTTTGTAAGACTTATCCCATAAAGTAGGCATTAATCAAGGTGATAAATTGGTGTCGGTCATTAGGGTTTGGGTGGGGGGATTCTATTTTGCTAATCCTTTTCTTCAGTTATTTTTTTCTGCAGTTCCAAAACTTTAGCATACTATAGTCAGCTTGAAGCTGCGTAGTTTTTACGGTATTCCGCCTTCTCCCTCGGGGAGGTTTCCAGGCGGAGCGTAACCTCAGCTATTTCAATGGGGTCTCGAGATCCCAAAACAGCGGGAATTATTATCCAGCCTGCTGACAGTACGTCGGACGCGGTAGTGTGACCGGGAAAGGTTCTGAAGTATTCATGTTCCCGGGGACGATATATCGGAGGTACGCAGAAAGTCAGCTCCACGTAGCGCGGTTCATTACTTTAACCAGAAAATATCTGGATATGTGAATGAGGGTTTTTCCTGTAAATCAGAGTCGGCAGACAAATACGAAAACGAATTTCTCCATTTTGCGTTCATCTTGGGATTACCCCGATTATTTTATCCACTTCGTGAAATCCATTTTGTATATGTAATTACGTACCGTTATAAGCATTTCTTAAATTATGTTAAATTCAACTTCTTGAAGTTTGTATTCAAATTTAAGGCTATTAAAGTATATCAGAGATAAGTAACTCTAATTTCAATTATTGCGGGAATTATCGGAGCATTGAGTATTAAAAACTAACTAAAATTGGATTCATTTCTGACGATATGGAGATAGTAGAAATTTTAGCTACTATCAGATTTTCATATAAATAATATTTTATTTAATATTGGGAACGGCAATTTTGAATGTGATCTTTATGGATTTCTGGATATTAAAGTTTTGTAATCCCAGCTCTCTGCAAAAGTTTTTGACTTGACGAAAACATAAAGTAGGTGTATCGAAATATACATTTATTTTTGC
Source organism: Lethocerus indicus (assembly GCA_019843655.1). Taxonomy (NCBI): domain Eukaryota; kingdom Metazoa; phylum Arthropoda; class Insecta; order Hemiptera; family Belostomatidae; genus Lethocerus; species Lethocerus indicus. Next base: position 28,165,645 of record JACDQD010000004.1, on the reverse strand, counting down.
AATTTAATTTTAAAACATTACTGACAGAAAGTTTAATAATTTATTGAACTATATTAGGCGCCGGTCATTTGTGAGAAGCCGTAACTGTCGAACTCTAGTTTACGGTATGCGGCCGGAACTCCGAATCATAACTTCGCCGACCTCTGGCCTCCGTCCCCGCTGTCCGCCCTAACAAATAATTTCCTCCCGATTCAATTAATCTTCGTCGAAAATAGAGTCGGAGGGGGGGGGGAGGTTTCTCGGACACGAGGGGTGAAAAGGTTGAGGGTTGAGAGTGGAGGGGGAGAATTCCTATTAAACGAAGGGTTGGGGAAACCGCGGCGGCGGCAGGAAGGTATAATAAACCAATGTTGCCGATTGCGGTTAAGGGTGGGTAAGCGGGGGGCCCGCCGGAAGCCGCGGGGCCATTGTGGGCAACGGCCGAACGACCCCCGATCCCGCCCCCGCCCCCGCCCCCGGCCTAATGCCGCACAAATAATATCAACCCTCCGCGGTTGACAGCCTCCACCGATGTCTGGAGACTCTCCACCGACCGATAATATCCGGGGCCAGCAGTTGGCTCGGGATCCAGATATTGGACGGTCGTAATTTCGCCCACACTTACGGACTTCCTGAAGGAACGACATAAAATTTTTGGACTCGAGAACACTCGAAGAAGATTTTAGATAAAAGAATAGTTTCCAATCAGAAATATCACTTCGGGGCTATGAGAGAAACAAATGCTCGGTTTTACGAATTATAAATCTAGCCAATTGACACAATTATCTTAGTGATAACAACAAGAAAGAAGAATATAAAACCAAAGCCATTCAATATGTTATACTAGAAACACCTCGGTGATTATGTTAGCGACGAGTTCTGTTTAACAACTATTATAGTTAGGTCGCGACATAGCCTTGAAAGTCTAATTTAAATTCGGAAAAACTGTCATATTTATTACCGGAAAAAATCGTACATGTTTCGCTAATACTCATTTCTCGTTTAGTCGGGTGATAGGTTTTCAATCGGACGAGGGATGACGAATGGTCGAGAAATTGGTTGGGCGTGGGACTGCCCCCGGTCTGGCTACGGGATCTGGGCTGAAGAGGCAGCGATATGCATAAGCGTCAACCAGTTAGCGCTGAGCCCCCCTCTGTTATTGCTCTAATCCCGGCCGCTATAACCCGCTTTTCCATTGTAATGTCCTTCGGGGGATAGCCGCGCCTCTTAAGCTCGTGTCCTCGGATTTGGCCGTTTGTCCGGCCGATGCGGAGATGACCGATAACCGTCCCGACTGACCCGTGTCCCGGTTGTGGTTCGTGAAAACAACCGAGAGGGGCTCCGATTCATGATTTTGGGGTCGTATTCGGTAAATCGGAAGGGCAATTTGAATATTTTAGTATCCATTAAAGTATTACAGCGCAGACTTTGCAGACATACTATACTCAAAAATCGTCTTAAATAAAATATTATAAGCTGTTTAGAAAAAAGATTTGTCGGAGGGAAAATTAAATGGACTAATCAAGTACTAAAGTGCCCAGATCTATACTTCATTTTTTTACGAAATTACCGAGATCGTTGTATTTTTTTATTCATCGTTGCATCGGATGTCAGATATGATTGAATTATAAAGCTTGAAACTGTCTGCGTCAGGTTTCACAACTCTGAAAAATAAATTATTAACTCCGATAACGCCCTGAAAGATTTCATCTTGAACTTATGTTCTGTTTAATAGGAACATTATACGGCATAAAAACATGAATTATAATCTTAGTTTGAGCATAAAAGTCGGTTTTCTTTCACTGCAGGGCCCAAATATTACCTTTCGTTCTCTTATTTAACACAGGGATTCCTTTAATAACTTGAAAAAGAAAATATCGCTTTTAGATAAAGTATAATAAAGCTGCGGAGGGGTAGATTGGTTAGAAAACAAACGAAAAGTATAAATGGGAAGCGAACAAAAGAGTTGTGAGGGAGAGAGATAGATACCGGGAAAGAACGAGGAACACAAAGGAGACAGAGGCACTCATCATCATACTTTATTCCTTTATGCTACTTCGCCTCCCTTCATTACCTGATCTGCTTTTATAGGGAGTCTTCCTATTGAATTCGTATTTTTAAATTGCAGGCGAAATTCGGTCATGTAATATATATACATACTAACTTCAATTTGGTATATAAAATATTTCAAAGTGGAATTTACTTGTTATTTGGAGTTACTACAACAAAGACTTCACCATATTAAGATCAGAAACAGCCCGGCCTTTCCCAAAATGGCGCAAAGCGTAAACTCAAAGAAAAATTCGAAGCGAATTTCACTTGGTAAACGGGACTGAAAACATTTATTTTGAGAACTGAATGTTACTGAAGGGTGAATATCTCTTGAGTTATACCCAAATTAATTACTCCAGGTAATAAGTAAATTTATGCAGATGAAGCATTAATAATACATTAATATCTGTACCATCAAGATCAGTAGTATCGTCATCACTCACTGTGATTATCTGTCTGTCGATTCGCCATCTTTCGTCATTAGTACTCCGTTAGTCGACTAACACTGAGGTGTCTGTGGCGACAATCGCCTTCCACAACCTGATATAAAACTTATTGAAAATAAATTCAAATCTTTGATATTTTTATGAAAAAATTGTAAATATATTTCGGCACGCTATTATTTTAGATAACCTTATTTGGCGAATGGATGCTGTCAGTGAATTCGAGTGAAACTTGCCTATTGAACCGATTGCTATAATTGTAAAGGTGCTGAAGCGAGAGGTGACGACCCCTGGCAGTATCCGAGTTGGAAGTGTAACGAGCTTAAAAACAACAAAGCTAAATAGCGGAAGACAAACTGGAAAACTTGCCTCGCTAATAATCTCTGGCCCCTTTTCTTCTTCTGCTTCTTCTTATATCCCTTGAAATTTTATTCTAGGACTTTTTAATTTCAAACTTCACTCCTTTTCCCCTTTAATAATTCAGAGCCCCCGGTGCGGACCTTCCGCCGGCCTCTTGTCGGGGGCGACTCCTTGTGTAAGCCCCTGCAACTTCTTGTATGAGAGGTGTGAATATGAACTAGCTTTGTGAAGATTATTTTTCACTGGCGATTTAGTAAAATTTTTTACGAAAAAGAATCATCCCTAATCAAAAGCAGCCGGGATACCGAGAATTTTAATCATACAAACAAAACTAGGATGGCTACGTAGAAACCTTTGATCTCGACCTTAGTTGACATAGAAGGAAGAAATTGGAGGAAATTAGGTAATTTTATACCTCATTCTGACGACATTTGAGACTTTTTTTTCTGCATAAGGAATAGAAGGTTAACAAGGCGAAAAGGAGCCCATTCAGTATTCAGTGAAAGACTCAAAGGAAGACTCAAGACCTCGGGTTACGTGGGCAATTCACTGATCCGGTGATTGATTAAATGAAAGGAACTTATTCAATTTTTCGACTCGGTAACCGAAGAATTGTGACCAGCGTATCGTCTTTAATAAAGATGTAGAAATGCAATTAACAATATGATATTTTTATCGCTTATACTTCGAGGAACTTGAGCAATCTTCCTGCATCTCAAAAATAATTTTTTTAGAAAGCTGTAATCGTATCTAATGAAACATCCTTCGGCTTTTCCCGTTCGACAGTAATATAGGCTCCAACATCAGTTGCCGTATGTGTTCAACTCACAGTATTACCAAATATTACTAACAAACTTGCCTTTACTTCAATCACTCTAAAATTTAAGCCGGTTTCAAAACTGAGAAGAGAGATTTTCGTGGCTCCCCCAGGAGGTGGCAACCTATATATATATGTGTCTTGACAAAAAGAAATAACCTTTGGAAGTAGGCCCTTACTCTTCGGCGATATATTTTTTCCCTCCAAGAGCGGCCTACCTTGAGTCGGGAACAAGAGCAATAAAAGCGTCGTTGGGCGGTGTCCTGAGGCGGGCGATTGCCCCGGTGCGACTTATAAATCCGTGGCCGACCTATCTTTACGGCGTTCCGGCAGAATCGGACCTCCAGAAATTTACGCCTTATGTTATAACCTGACGGGGTTATAAAAGGGTGGGGCTCGGAAATAATAATAAAACTTTTATTGGTCAGAAGTGGGACAGAACAAGTGCCTGGTGTTGTGTCGCTTCAAAACCTCATGTAAAGGAGACTCGGACCGTTGAAATTACCAAAATTATTTTTTATACTCTTAGCGCAAAACTAATAACGACTTCTATGATAATGCACTTGCGGGTCGTTTACATAAAAACACGAGGGACTGCGACATTGGTGCTGACTGATATTCATGAACATGAAACAACTTTCCATTAATATAACTGATATAGACTGACACTATTCGTTATCGAGCTAATATTTACGATTATCGGATGCACGGATATTAACGATGATGGTAAAATATCGTTTGGCGGTGTTCGATGAGGATCAGGAACGATCAAGACTATTAGTGAGATAGCTTAAGGGATTATTGCGCTCGAAGGACAAAATTAGTTATTATAACCCAGATAGAATGTGTTCTCATCACAGCCAATGGCCGAGACACATTTCAACTCGAATTGAAGTTTATATGGCTTCGTTGCGAGAAATTTACAGCCCGTCCAACATTACTGGGCAATATTGGACCTAGGTACATTTAGTACCATTGCGTGAAACATGATGGCGAAAAATTGAAATGCGGTTGATAAGATGGGACTTATTCAATACGCGAGTAAACTTCCTATAATAAACTATCTCAATAAAAATACCCAACCAAAATTATTTTATAGGACTTCATCTTAGGTAAGAAATAATAAAAAAAATCTGTAATTTTAATTCTTATTAAAATTTGTTTTATTAAAGTTTCCTTGGATGTATATTATCTGTACATTTATTGTACATAACCTAATACAATAGAAACATGTAAACAGGCATAAAAAGTATTATACCGTTTATCCCTTCGGGAAAATCGGGAAGGGCCCAGTATCATTTCGTACACTTGTTGCCGCCTTCTAGTTGGCAAAATTTCAAGTGTTGCAAGGCCTACGGCAGGCGTCGATTAGTCCGTATCAAACCCGATTTGTCTCTCGCAAAATTGCGAAATAATGAGATAAATGGTAACGTAAAAGGGGGAAGGGATTTAAGCCGGCCAAACGATGCAATCAAATGCAAAACCACACAGCCACGTGTAAATGTAGGGCCCGGATTTTTCTGCGGTAGCAATTCAGACGAGCACTAGAAAGCAGCTGGAAACGTAGTCGGCATAAATAAGAATCCTCTTAGGACAGTTGTTACATTCAGGTGCGCACTCCCCGCTTATATAAAGGCTTCATTTCTACTCGAAGCAAACAATTTTACAAGGAAAATTTAATCATTACCTTTCCTTCGTACTCTCGAAATATATACTTATGAGACTAGGTTAACTTGAAGTACCACTATTATTAAAATATCAACAACTTAGAGGTGTATAATACATGAATTAGAGGTTATAAAACAATTCTTATTTATTAATTATCCGAATTAATTCGTAAATCTGTACTTTGTGTTTAGTGCTTTGAGTTTATGAAACGAATATTTTCTGTTGATTTGGTTCTTCTCTTTTTCTCAAGACTGAGGATCAAGTGCAAGTAATTCTTACAAGATTAAGATTAGATTTTTCTTCCACAGTCCTCTAAAACTGTATAAAAAAGTCATCTAGAGTATATTAAAAAAAATAAATTACATATGTATTTTGACTTACTGGATATGACGTCGAAATCTTCGCATGCGCGACGGCAAAAAATATATTCCACCATCGTTTGTAGTATACGAAAATGACTGGTGTCTGCCCGATACGACCAAATTAATTAGGAGCCAATTAAAAGTCGCAGTAAAGCAAATTAAAGTTATAAGACTCTTTCTGGTTGGATCCGGGAAGTAAAGTAGTAAGAGAGCGTACCTCCCATTAAGTACAACAATACTATCGCACTCCGCCGCCTGGCTAATTGCTTTCCTTATCTAAATGCATCTCATTGATTTCTCCCCTGGCATTTTAACGCCACCCTTTAACTGAAGATGAGCACATCCCTTAGAAAGTTTTCTGACTTTGGCGAATGCACTGGCGAAAATGTGTTTTCAAGATTGGATAACGCATTTCGAAATCTTTGTTGGCATTGTATCGCTTTATCTTGAAGTTTAATGGAACCATTACATCAACATATATCGGGGTTTTATAAATTATAGTTTAACTTTCATTATTTATTAACATTAAACTTGACATACTATGTGTCAGTAGATTAAAGTTTTGCAATTAATTACGATCTTACTATAATAAATAATACCTTTTTACCTAGCAACATGGGCCTCTGAGAAACCCTCTCAGAAGGATTCTCGGTCCACTAGCCTCTTGCGGGAGCCCAATACCACTTTAAACTAGAGTACACAAGTTCTCAGGGTTTTTATTATTTATCAGCTGTAGGAAGAGCGTTACTCACTACTTACTGAGCTAAGTAAACTCGACTTGAGTTTCAGGAGGAAGGATTAAGGGTAAAAGCCCCAGGGGGTGTGTTCTTGAGCCCGGTCGATGCCCTGACCCTGCATAGTTTGATATAATGTTCATCAAATTTATATGCGATATTGTAGCATAAATATCTGCTTCAACATCTTTTATAATAAAAGATACCTTTTTTATCTGGAACAATATGAAACTGAAAAACAAGAGAAGAAGAAAAACCTTTGTAAAAAGGTTAGAATTGCATTTTTCAGCCTTTTTGGCCTTCTCGAGGGAGATTATCCGCTGTAGAAATAAGGAATAGAGTGTGAAATTTGAATAATCTTTTCCAAACTGGCGTATGTATTTTATACTTACTTTCGTTATGCTGAGAATAAATCCTAATATGCATTAGTGTTGATTTATTATTATCGGAAAATATAGGATTCAAGTGTAAATAAACTATTCAAATGTGAGATTCCGCATACTGAACATATTTATATCGGTGTATTAATAACTAGAACTGGTCGAATTACGAAAAAAAGACGTTTTCAAAGAAGAGAACGATAGGAACATTTACCGTATTGAATTACTTGTTTTAGTCTAAATTATTTTCGTTATGTTCTTTTAGAATTAATACTGTCTATATACGTATTTATATATCCCTTAAACATAATTAATATTAGATGCCTAATGTGTGATGACAATATTGGATAAGGTAGCGGTGGACAGAGCATCGGGCCAGCATTAGACTGAAACAAACGATACCTGCGGAACTAGCGGGCTATTACCCGGGAAGGCGCCTAACATCCGGGAGAGTACAATAGTTTTATGAAAATTGTATGAACGGGCCGTCATATCTCGCGGGTGACATTATCGCAAGGCCCATTGTCGGCCGGCCAGAAATTCATGGGATGTGACTCACAATGGCCAACACAAGAGGGTGGGAGGGATGGAGGGGCCTCCCTCATGACCGGAGCGGTTATTATGAAGACCTTAAAGTGGCTACAATCCCAAACAATGAACAAGACTCTAACAAGCTGGCTGCTAATTTATTGTATTATTGTTGCCGCCAACCGTCCACACTGGAATACCTCCCCTCATTCTACAACAATTAACATCTTGCCGACCCTACATTGTACACTGGCTCAGAGAAGCGGTTGTCATCCCTATTTGTGTCATCTGCATTGTATCCTCCCTTTTTCTCTAGGTCATGTCAGAAATAAAATGTATCGCGCGTAGAATAATAGATCTGTTGGCCGACCAAACGATTCTTGGATTCAAAATTCAAGAAAAATAAAAACAATTAATTGCGTTCGAATAATTAAAAGTAACTCCCAACGCTGATGTAGCCCCATAAAAGACATCACTCTCGCTTGGCGGTTTTACTGTATAATAATTACGATTGTTTCATTAATTTGAATATAAATTACACAAACTTCGGAGAACGTTCAATGAGTAGTTCATTCCTAGCCGATATTCGACCATAAAATAATTCATGTAGCATATATGAAAAAAGATTTACCTCACAAGCTGTTCACAACCTTATTAATAAAACGCCAAGTAAAATTCATAGTCATATTCTCCTTTTGTACAGAAAATTTGATGAATAAAATACTACAACTCTGGTATATCATGAAAAATCATGAGATTAAAAATCAAATAATACAACCGGTTTAAAGTAATAAATCTACTATAGGATTATAATATTTCTAATAAAATAAAATAAATTCGTAATGTTAAATATATTGATGTAGATAACAAGTGTAATATCTCCTCGTTCTGTGATGCTAAGTAAGCATAGCTTGTATGTGTTGCTGGTTAGTATCTACGCCGGATAATTCTTCAGAAGAATGGAATTGTCGGGCTGCCTTTAATTTGTGCCTTTGATTGCCACATAATTTGTTGTTCCAATTTTGTGAAAGCCTCACCATTTTTATATCGCACTCAACTTTAACAGTTATCACGAAAAATCCCTGAACCGGTAATCCCGACCGCTCTGCATTTGGCGGCCGGTTTTAAATACTTCTTTTTTTGGTAACAACGAGAGGGAAATGGGAGGGGAAATAAATTAGAAGTTTTTCAATTCTGACGGAGAAAACTCAAAACGAAGTTTATGAAATGCGCCCGAGCTCTGAGTCCCACTCATATGAGAATTGTGAACTGGGGTAGTGAGGCCCCGCTTGAAACTTCATTAGAACTTAGTTCTCAGACTTCATTAAGCTTTAAAGTTTGATTCAGAGAAGATACTAAGCAGATTTGACCGGAGATCCAATAAGTTCTCGGTTTAAATCCAATGGAACGCTTTTGAATGAGATGGATAATCACCAAAGCCGTTAGTTTCACTTGGATGTAGGTCAATTATGAACAGGTTGAAACATTTTCTTTTCTTTTTGGAAACCTAGAATATTTTTTCGTTGATTTCCCCTAGTTGAAAATAGGATACGAAAATTAAGCCATAAACATAACTCACCGAAGTAAAGTAATTTATTTTCAGTCAACATTTATTTCTGAGGGTATTAAGCTGCCTCTGTTAGTCTGTAGTGTAGTGCAGCCAAATGGCTATCGCGTGACGAATCTCTCCCAATAGAAGAAAAAAGGATTTCGACCGTAGACTGGATAAGACACAGCTTTAATTCTGTAAGCGTGGAAATAAAAGTCCAATCGTCCGAAGTGTTTTCCCGGCTGTACCAAATTCTGAAAAATGGGAAACCTCTACGATTGTCTCTGGAGTGCATTTTTCTTTATTAGTCGACGAAAATTCCCGTTCAAAACACGTATGAAAATTATCGTTCTTGCCAGTTGAGTATATATGTTTTACAAGTAAGTTTAAATGTAGATTTATGGAATCAGTGAATATTTTATGATTAATTCTTAAGGCATTAACTGTTCCATGCTATTTTCATTATCCGAGGAGGACGATAACAATTTTCATTGTTATTGTGTTCAATTTAAATTCGGATTATTTGGGTAGAGGTTTCCATTCTGCTGAGGGTAAAGCGGTGTCGCTATTTGTTGTTTGGAAAATAGCCCGACGAGTCGCACAGAGAGACTAATCGGCGCTAACAACGCCAGGCTCATTATCCGCCTCGCCATTGCCTCCTCCCTGCACCAATCCTTGTGAGCAAAAAAATAATTATTACGAGCCGCTTTACCTGAGGAACGGAGGACACACAATTCCCCTGCACGAATCCGTTACTGGGGTCAGAAAACTGCAACGAATCCAAACCCGCATTCTCTCTAAGGCAGGAGAGTTTTCAATTCGTCAACATATCTGAGACACGATGCTCGGTTCGTTCCGGAGACAAAATAATTATCCTTAATTCGTGCAAGTTTGCGCTTTTACTATAGTTAACTGAGGTTGTAATATAACGTTTCAGTTGTGCGTAATTAAACAATACTGAACGAACATAAAAGAAGATAATTAATTGTAATTTAGCGAGCCCGGTGTTATGAAGCGCAAGCATCAGCCTGGAGCGCCTTCAAATACTAAACCGCAATACACACTAGAGATTAAGTAAATTTAGTAAGGCATTTTCTAACCCCTTTTTTCCTTAATTTAAACGAAATTATAGAATTGCAGCAGATTTCTGTTAGATATCGAAGCTAATAGTTTAACTTGAGTTATTTTATTCAAGTTCTATGACGGTCGTTTTCAAATCATTTTCTGAAATTTTTGATATTTCACTTTACTTCTGTGTAAAATCAATGAAAATAATGTGACCATTGGAAAATATATATTGTAGCACATTGTTATTCCACTTCTTGACGACTCAATTTCCTGCATGTTAATATATATTACTGCACACTCCTAAGTCTAAATAGGCCATGAATAATTTTCATAGAACGGATAGAAACAAACATTTAAAATCACCGGAATAAATTATGAATTGTATTTTTGTAGAATACAATTCATACATTCGTTTATTCTATCATAACGAATTAGAATACTGGTACACGAAGTTCTTCAATTAATATAGGGATCCCACTGATCAATCACTTATGAAGGCACTTATTTCAACAATGAATTTAGTTCTCTAAGAGGAACCATTTTGTAACACTAACGGGGGTAACAAGCGAGATTAAACTATAAAACTAAGTTTATATAAATTTTAAATATTTGAACGCTTACCAATACTTCGGTTACCACTTCAAGTGATTTAACAAATACTGTCCATTAAGGTTGTCGAGTTCATATACCATTAGTTCCTGAAGGAATGATCAAAATCTAAAAATGTCGATTTTTTGAGACGGGCGAGGGTTTATTTAATGTGGATAAAATTGATAATTATTTTATTCATAGTTTTTTTTCAATCGTGCCGAAGTCTAAATGCAAATTATTATTATTAACATAAATTAAATATTTTTATACACGAACATGGGTGTTTCATGCGGCGGATCTGCAATATTAATGCTTATAAGTATATATATGTAGATGTCTGCCCATCTCCATCTCCCATTCCCTCTATCCCTCTGCCTCTGAACTTACCCCACCACTCTCTTCTAATCCTCTTACGTATCGACGGTGTCTGCGGCGACAGGTCATTATTAATGTAAGCCAGTACCGACGCGAACGCCTAGTCCCACGATCAGAGGTGCGCACTATAATACAGAGAGACTTTCCCCCTACCGTCCGAAACCATGCTGTGTATATTCCCCGTATACATCCAGGAAGCGAGCCCCTACAGCCCGCTGCAAAAAACCTAATTTTTATTATCCCGTACACCATTGGCACCTGGTGCTGTATCGTTTCATTAGTATTTTACGCTGGGGGAAAATTCGAACCTTATTCGCATTGTAATTTAATTAGCATTGCTCACATTTTTAAATAACCATTGCTTACGCAGTTATGCAGTAATAAATATTGATTAATATTTTGATAAACTTTTAAATTTTGTAAAAGAGAAAATAAAAGGTTCATCAAATAAAATTCCAGAGGCGAACAGTATACGTAAAGAATATTCGCGGGGTGGAACCAAAGCCAAGGTGAAAATTCATTAAATGTTAGTACTCTTTTTCAAGAATCATCAGTGCGAACAAAAATATAGCGTTACAACAGATTTACTCAAGTTTATATTAAGTGTGGCCTAATGACATAAAGTATGTTATTTATGCTACTTTGCCGCGTGTGAATGAAATATGCAGTGTGAATCCCTACATATATCTGAATATCTGAATGAAAGCCTCACTGCTGACGGCGTAGGGCCTCTGAAGAAATGTCACCGCAAAACAAGGAATAATATAATTTAAATATCTATAGAATTTTTCTACCTTGGGCTCTATATGGACAAACGACTCACGTGGAATCCCCATACCCGATTGAAAAGAACAGATCTAAATCGTAAATTTGGACTGTTGAGACCTCTTTTGAAAAAGACATCAAAACTGACAATAGTCAACAAACTGACAATATATAAAGCTATACTAAAACCGACATGGACATACGGAATAGAACTATGGGATTTCGCCAAGAAATCCAACATCGCTCGCATCCAAACATTCCAGTCAAAAGTCCTTCGTACCATCCTTAATGCTCCCCGGTATGTTTCTAACCGAACAATCCATAATGACCTCAACATACCGACAGTCGACGAAGTCGCAAAATCACGCTTCCTTAAATTCCATTCCCGCCTCTCTCCACATCCAAATCCTCTCGTTCAGTCCCTTTCCTCTTTTACCCATCCATTATCCCCCCCGGCGGCTTAAACGCCACTGGCCAAGAAACTTTCTGTAGACCGGATACAGGTCAAAAGTACCATCACCGGATGGTGTCTTAATCGGGTGAAACCAGTGAAACTAATCAAACAAACCGCAATTGTACCTATAACTGGCATATAGTTGATTGTACAATAAAAAAAATCTATAGAATTTTTTAATAATCACACGAATTAATAAACTAATTTAATGTTTCTTCGGCCGAATTATTATACGGTTACGAAATAGAATAAAAGTTATATGGAGGTTTCAATTTATATTACTTTCATTTTGCAGTTTCACTGTTGTACCGCTGCGCGTAATAATTTAATGACCCGCCGCTGGGGAATAATCATTTGAAATATTTGCAGGGACTAAAGGAACATTTATGCGCTCTGCTCACGGAGGGGGTGAGAGAGGGGCGGGCCAGTTTCAAAACCGGGCATTGTTAGCCCACATTCGGCCGACAATTAGAGCCCGTCCAATATGACCAACCCTCCCCTCCGCACCACTTCGCGTCAACCCCCAACGCCGAACTTCATACATTTCTATTAGGTTTTCAAAATCCGGACCTCTCCCTCACAATGCTCAACTTTTTGGAACTCTCACCAACTCGTTTCTCGACCTCAGACCGGGCAGCTTTTTAGGCACACGCGCGCACCGCCGTTTTTATAACGGTTGGAGAAATTGAAGGCTGCCAGCAGGCCCCGTCCCCTAATAATTATCCCCAACTGTCTGCCCCTAGGCATAGGCTAACTGAACTTTTTTTCCGAGATTAAAATACAAAATTTTTTGAATTCAAATTGACTGTATACATTATAATTATTAAATAAATTCCTGTCAACCAAATGTCCTTAGCTCGCTTGACTATCCACAACACCGCCAGAGAATTTTGTTCCAGGGTTTCCAGTTTGTTTTTTAATTTTCATGAATTATTATATACAATTCGTGAATTATAAAACACTAAACCGTTCTAGTAAATCAGAGATAGTGTAGCTACGGTCCTCTCGTCTGATGGAATGAATTAAATTTGAAACGTACAATGTACGTGCAATATTGCCGCGGGGGATCGGGTCCTGTCTTCTGACGGGAAAACGCCGCCCGAGGGCCACCGCTAATCGGTCGGACAACATATGCGGGCCCACTTATCTGAGGGCCCGTTAGAAACACATGCTGGCGCCCCAATCAACCGCAACTCACCCCCCGATATATTGTTCCTATACCGCAGAGTGTAAAGAATATTCCGCCCTACGACCGAAATCGGTTCCACCGTTTAAAATTGGGCCCGCGAAACTAATGTTCGCGGCGCACCAGTTTATGCCTGTGTATATTACAACTTACTATATTTTATAATAAAAAGGCGACAATTACGGGGTTCAATGAACATTAGATCTGGATCATCACAAATGTATGATGATCACAAGTGTACTAGTGCATTTTAATTTTTAACGACGACGTATCATTATTGCCCGACTGCGGTTTTATACATCGCGTTAACTGAAAACAGAAAGGGAGATAATAGGTAGGGAAATAGACGGTGAAACGTTAATTTCATATTAGAGAAACTACTTCAGAATTTTTTGTTGAATATAGTCCTTAAAACAATCGCAATCTAGTGCGATAATCTAGGAAGTTCCTACGAATCTAATATTTCATTAATTTTTAATTTAATTCCCGTATTTTTAGGATAATTGGACTCCTCATAAAATACCATTAAAATCACCATAATCTACTCGCGAATAATGACCTATCTTCAGGTTATAACTGATGCAAATAAAGCGCAGGCGATTGCGGGAAGGAAGCGGACAAAAAGTGTATGACACCGTTCAGCGGCCCAATTGAAATGACCCCCGACCTCCTCTCGCTTTGCATTGCTAAATACGACCGGGAGTGAAAGAGTGACGCGCGCTAATACAATTTATGTGCAACTGTGTGAGTCGGAGGGCGGAGTTCGAAAAAAAAGGGAGCCCCGCAGGAAAGAGGAAAAAGAAGCCAAATTGACACATTTCACGGTTTCTTGCGGCCACTCCTCTGTCTCGGGGGCCTCACCCCATCCCTCATCGCGCCCGGCTTCATTCGGCAATCCTCACACACACACACACACACACACACACACACACACACACACACACACACACACTGAGTTCCCGATCATTCGTCTCTTTCGAACGCCGTTCCCGATTAGGCCATCGGTCATCAATCAGCTGTCGCTCGACAATTAGCCAGTGCCTCGATGAAATTAATTTGCGGCCTGGCCGGTAGATCATGTTGTCCAGCGAGTAACAACATGACGAGAAACAAGATGGGGTAATGCGCCATCCCACCACTAAGAATACACAAACTGCGGAAGAATATCCGCCGTCGTCCTATTCGGAATTCTTGTATGCCCCCAAGTGGTATGAATACATTTACATTTAATTTTATTTGTAGCGCCGCAGTTGAATATTTTGAATGCGCCGGCATATCGTGCAGAAGCCGTACGGGATTGAATATGTAAAAGCGACCGGAAAGGAGACGTCATGTTGCGTAAACTTTTGGCATTACTCCTGTGGCAAAGATTCTACCCAAGATTATCATTTATAACTTGAAGAAATCGAGCGGAATGAAAGCAGCATTGGGAACTTGAAACTGACATATTAATATCGGTTATTAGTAGGCGTAGAGTCTTCCAACGAGGAATGGTCCATTTAGAAATTCAAGCGGGCCAAGTACTTATTCATTTTATTTAATTCTTTACAAGAAGAAAAGTAATTTCCCTTTGGGCGAGGAATGTTTAATTAACAATTGAATTTACCAAATGTCACAGCGTTTTGCGGGAACGCTAATTTCAGGTGTAAGTCACTGGCAACGGCTACAATTCATCCTGTCTCTACTATAGTTATAAATCGTCGTCACTTCCTAGTAGTTCATTTGTCCCTTTTACGTGCTCGTGCAATCACACAATTTCTCAACTGAGGCCCGAACAGAAATGGAATTCAACGAATACGTCACGCTTTTAACATTACAGAGGTAAACGTTTTGTGTTGTGGTTAGTTCCGTTTGTTAATTAGCGTTATATTTGAAAATAAATGAACGATAAATTAAGAAGTATCCTATTTATAAAAATATAATATATAAGAAATAATTACACAAAAGAGAAATATTTACCAGGGATTATTTACAACTTGAATGATTGATCCTCAATTTGAGTAAACTGATTCTTTTTAATGCATGTTAAACTGAAAGTATAATTCATTCAAATTGTTGTAGTCAAAAAGGCCTAAGGGAAATGAAAGAATATCTCCTGATAATGCTAATCCAAGATATATAACTGCCATTTACATGAATGTCATTTTGAAAATAATTCTATTCTATACATTTCAATATATATTTTATTTGATCGCAAACAAATTTTATTTAGTCCGGTATTTGACTGTAATAGATATACCATTTGGTGGAGCCCTAGCAGGGACAGACTTGTGTAATATTCAGTCAACGTACCTTATCGCAGGAAATGGACCCGACAATAATCCACTACCCCCCGCCCGCCGCCCAACAACCCCTACCCGCTTTATTTTCCTATGATAGGTAGAGTTAACTTCTGGGATTCCCATCTCATCAGATATTCTGGGACAGTTCTAACAGAAAAATACACAAGGGAGGGCAGGTGGTGGGGCGGGGTGGGGGTTAGCCTACGTGCATGAATTGAATTGACTCGCGTTCACGAACTGTTCCCCGACTCCCGGCACAAATTTATTGACTGGTGAGCTTGATTTAGACGTGAGCTCACCCGGTAGAAATTCCTCCTTTTTCTCCCTCCCGCGACAATAAAAACCGGATTTCCTTCCGCGACGACATAATTTAAAATCCGTCCAACAGACCTGCGATGTGTGTTCCTGCACCAACCAAACACTCCAGGATAAACTAGACTATTTACTGTCTACCTACGTGAATGTAATATGCGATGAATTATTTATTTCATATTATATTATTATTTACTTGAAATAAAAAATTGAAGGAATATCTTTTTGTCGATAATTCCAATTTTTACTTCTATAACATCTATAATTCACTCAGCAATCGGTATTATACCAATAATCAGTATGTCATGGTGCCTTTCGGTCATGCGGTTTGCGTTTTCAGGTTTCTGCCGTCGACATCGATATTATATCTACACCAGTGTCACTCAGCGTCAACGGCAAACGGGGCCCTTACTTCCCTCCTGCCAGTGACTCTCACCGATATAAC
Source organism: Lethocerus indicus (assembly GCA_019843655.1). Lineage (NCBI taxonomy): Eukaryota > Metazoa > Arthropoda > Insecta > Hemiptera > Belostomatidae > Lethocerus > Lethocerus indicus. The sequence goes on along the minus strand of JACDQD010000004.1, from coordinate 28,149,295 downwards.
GATATAACAATGGAATCTTTCCCCCGTAATATATATTGCTTTTCAGTCGCAGTGATCTTTCTCAAACAAGTCTCGGACGGGACCGGGTTGGCCAACGTAGCCCAGGACGTTGTTTGCAGCGCGTGGCCCTTAACAATTTATCAGAATGTAACAAACGGGCGCCCCCCCACCATTTGTCTTTGGGCGGGGGCTGTTGCTTGTCCTGCGAAGCCCTTGTCTCACCCCTCTTGAAAAACACTCATTTCCTCGCAAAATAAGACCAAACAATAATAGCAAATTAAGAAAGAGTCACGACTTTCTTCTGACGGATTCTATTACGCGATTCCGAATGTCGCCGTAAAGTTATAATAGTATATAAATTTATTAAATATATGGCGATAAAATTATACCGCGACAATACTTACAAACGTTTTTATAAGAATTGTCAAACATACGATTGACTTAGCCACTCATTTCTTCTCCATTGGCAGGCCATAACGCCTGCGGTTTAAAAATGGAGCTAAAACGAGTGATATAATCATATATTTGATAATTCCACCTTTATTACCTTAATTCGGACCCCTTTAAAATTTTAATGAGAAATTAATGTTCAAACAGTTGTGGAATAGACACAATATTTAATTTGCGCAAATGTTGTTATTTACTTTACTAAATTTTAAAATCTTTTACAGCCGCACTATTTTTATATCGAATTTGCGAACCATTACGTTAATATTATGTATTTTTAGTTATGATGTCATGTTGAATAGTTTAACACGAGCCCTGCGGCAAGGTACTGAATAATAATATTTCGTCAATATGAGCATAAGAATGATGACAGAAATTGGAATGAATATGCCGACCACTGGTGACAGTGAGAGCCGTTTTTAGAGGGCATAATTTGAGAACGGTGCTCTCGTTCAGCCCCGTGTCTCCCAGCTGAAGGATGACCGGCTCGAGAAGTCGGCCCCACTTGACCGTCCCCTTCCCACTTATAGACCGGAGTGAAAACCCCGAATTAGTAAAAGTGCAGACAACTTTCCCTACCCAACTGCTCCAACTTCCATGACGCGTTCCGGCCGTCCTTTTGCCGAGTTAGTCGGTTTTCTGAATTTTCTTCTGTAAAACTAATTATTATAATAACCGAACCTCTCTCGTTATTATCATCCCTTTCGCTGGTTAAATGATCATGTTCATTTAACCTCTCTGAATTCTGAAAGATCATTATTCTAACTGGTATTTATCAATGTGGTTACTTATTTAATTTAAAACGACGTATTCTCTTATTTAAATTGAATTATGAGTTTTAATCTTTTAATTCAACAAATTATGCCGATCTATATAAGGTCTAAATTATCCGCCTGTGAATTCTGTTAAATTCTAGAAAGATTTAATTCACGATCCGCCACCAAATATTATTAGCTATTTAACCTAATTAGAGGAGCGTTTAATAATTTCAATTTCGCGTTGGATAGGAACTGTTCGCACTTTTCGCACCTTATATATTAAGCCGTGCCGGCGCCACCTGTTGGTGTTATAAGAAATGGGTCTTATTGGTGTTCTCATAGCAGCCAAAGAGACTACAAATTATACTTCTTAAGCGCTTTTGTAAGAAACAATGCCACTTTCGTAAGAGGCGCTGCTTTATCTGTCAGCGGCTAAGTTTTCATCCAACTCGGCTGGGTGTAAGGGAAGCCAAGAAATTGGAAATTGGAGTAACGGAGGCCATGAAATTTCAGGCGCAGGAAACTTCAAAATCAACGCGCCCAAATAACGACGCCCATAAAGCCGGCCGAGCACATGTTTTCGCGCTAGAAAATGGGAACCATTCGTCTATATTGGCAAACTTTTGTCCCCCTCTCAGGGAAAAAACTCTGTGCAGTTTTTACAACACGAAATGCTGGGAATCGATTTGACATTATTCATCTATCGAAAACAAAAAAAAAATGTGATCATTGTTATTTCTGGCTATCGGTGACCTGTATTTCCAAGCGGTTCGTCAACAAAAACCAACGTACAAGCGACTAACCTGGGGTAGTTTGTACAATTCTCCAAGTAGAAATTAACAATTATTTTACAATACTTCTTTAGAACAGAAAAGTGAGAGGAAATTGAGTATGTGAATTCTCAAAACGGATGTGAAAAAGGGAAACGAGAATTCTTTTTGTAATCATTTACTCCAATGATGCAGTGGTGTAGTATTTCTAAATTTCTCATAGAAAACCAAACTTAACCTTATTTCTACGCAATTCACAAAGTATTTATTGCTATTTAAAAACCTAATATCTAAATCGGTGTAAGGTAATAAATGTGCACAAATTTACAATTGAAATATGTGTCGGGACCACACTGATGAAAACTTCAACTGATTTCCGTTTTGGCATGGTTTGTTTTTTAGCGATAATAATTGACTTCTCATTCTATTGAACCTAATCACCCTTTTTTCCAACTCATGAATATTTCCCTAATCGAAACAAAACACTAATTGATGTTAAATTCGTTATATGTAATTTAGTTTCGTTACGTTGCATTTCATTCGATTAATGACGGATGCAACCGCAAAAAGGTGTTATTATTATGACCGGTGTAAAGGGCTGGCGCTCATCGCACCGCAGTCGAGCGTTTGGTCAAAGTGTCAAGCGCAGCTATTAATTTCCAGCGCTGAATGAATCGAACTTCAAAAGGGAATACTGGCCGCCATTAATTACTGCATTAATATAAAGACTTGGAACAACAATTCCTTCACCGCCGAATGACCTGTGGATTTGACGAGGAAATTATTACGGGAAAATATAAATCCGGTTTAGACTCGCGCATTTTACCAATTAGGCTAAAATAACTATATAAATATCGGGTTCAATTATAAGGATAAAAACTGAAAAATATTATTCATGACCGATTAATTATTTCATTCAAAAAAATTTGGGATTTGTACAAGGTTTTATTGGACATTCAAGTTAATTATATGTATTTTTAGTGACTTCTTTTAGTGTAACTAACTTATAAACGAGGGTTACGTTCAAATGAGTAAACTAGAGTAATAATATAACTTGATGAAGACTGCGGAAATAGAATGGTTAGAATTGGCCGGTTTGTGTTTTATCAGAAGTTCGGAAAATTGATTTCTCCCGCCTCGCAAATTGTTAATAGGTCGGGTTACCCGAAACCTCAACGACTCTCGTCGACGATTAGTTATTTAGCTGGGAGTCATCAATATTGATGGGGACGGGCCCAAAGAGAGAGATAGATAGATAGGGAGAGAGAGAGAGGACTTTAATATTTGAGGACGGCAAGTAGTGTAAAACGTCTCAATGTTCAGAATCTCCATTAGAATGAATTATTCAACGGGCCCTGGGACACTGCGGTAAGAGCCACAAGACTCTTCCCCGTCCGAAGCTCCGTCCTAAACAAATTTCACTTTAAAAAATTAGCGTCGACTCAAGACGCTACAAATTTTTCATCATCTAACCAAAGTGTATCATAATAAAATATGAGCCGTTAACTGGTGGTGAAACATAATTTCTTGCTTTCGTAGTACAACAAAAAATGAATAACAACATTTTTTTTAACCTTTTTTATTTTGTACAATCAACATGAACGTTATGAGTACAAGTGATGATTTTTTTTTCACATGTGTTTCGTGATAAAGTGAACCACCCAAAGATGGCACTTTTCACACAAGAACAATTATAGTTTAAGGGCTAAAAAGATCTCTAGACCAGCGGCGTTTAAGCCCACGCGGTGGTAAGAGGAAAGGGACTGAACGAGTGGATTAGGATGAGGAGAAAGGCGGGAGTGGAACTTCAGGATTCTGAAGTGAGTGGAACTCCGCGATTTTGTGACTTCGTCGACTGTCGGTATGTTGAGGTCATGGTGGATTGTGCGGTTAGAAACATACCGGGGAGCATTAAGGATGGTAAGAAGGACTTTTGACTGGAATCTCTGGATGCGAGCGATGTCGGATGTCTCGGTGGAAACCCATAGTTCTATACCGTATGTCCATGTCGGTTTAAGTATCGCTTTGTTTATTGTAAGTTTGTTACTTAAGGTCAATTTTGATGTCCGTTTTAGTAATGGCGTTAAGAGTCCAAATTTTCTGTTTAAGTCAATTCTTTTGAGTCGGGTATAGGGATGAATAACATAAAATGGCATAATTCTTTGTATATTCCAAACGAGAGTTTGGAATATAATCAATCGCTTTTGCTATCTAACCTCCGGTAAGATAGCGTATTACCTTTATCTTAAAATTTAATGCTTTAATCTTATTCTGTGAAAGTACTCCTACTATATACTTAATGTATGTAGTACACAATAATGTAATTTATGTAATGTATAGTGTTCCACATAAGAGAGAGCAGTGCAGACAATTGCCATTTCTGTTCAATTCCATTGAAATTATGGACGAATATCGAGGCGAACTATTAACGACCCAACTTTAATTTTAGCTTGTTACCTAGTTCTCAACCCCCTTACTCTTTCAGTCGTTAAAATCCACATTCTGAATAATTGTAGGAGCCTAATTCAATAGGTGATCGGTTTAAACTATAAAATCCGATATTTCACCTGCCGTTAGATTTTACAATAATGCACAATTGGCTTTTTGCGGTAACATTAATAAAAATAATAAGATTATTATAGAAGATAAAATCATTGGATCTACGGAGTTATTAATTTCGTAACTCTAAATAAATGCTGAACTGTTACGTGCACTAATTATTACACTTCTGCTTTACAAATGTCGATAATGAGAAATACGGAGAAGCAACGATGGTAAGGATAGTTGATTATTTTATAGCCATAATATGAGAATTGTTAGTAGCTGGCGGTTTGGAAAAAGCTGAATAAATCTTGAGAAAGGGTTTTCCGAAATAAGATTTACCTGTCCGCATATTATCCGAGATTTTCTCGGGCCCCCGTTTCCAGTTTCAGTTTCTCATTCTAAAGAAATATATTACTCTCGCGAAACAAGGAGAATACAAGCGTGATTGATGGTTCCCGCAGTTTCCATTTCCTTTATAGTCATTACTTAGCCTTCTTATCTCTGGCCGCGGCCGGCGTTATTTCAGGATGCAAGTCGTCGCACAGAGACACCATATTTTCAAGGATGCTCCCTTGGTGCAGACCAATTTCGTTCACCTTACTGCCAATGTCGTTCCAGCCTTTATCAAAATATCATATCATGTTCCCGATGATGAGGAGAGAATTTAGGAGAGATCTTGTACAACATTTTCGTGTATCATCACCGTTATTATTTATAATTAAAACGTGGCTTTCTGTACATCATATTTTAATTGATATACTACCTGACTTCATTTTTTGTCGCGTACTCGTACATGGGCACCGAGTTTTCTAATGAAGAACATATTTTTTCCTATCGCTAAAACTGTAAATTAATTTTGAATAATATTAACTTTCCTCAACCATATCGTTTAATCCTTATTTAATAATCACGCTAAACGTTCTGTTAATAGTTTTCAATAATATATTTCCGAGATTTTTCAATCGTCAAGCCATCGTGGAGAAATACCTCAAAATATGTAGGTATGGAAGTTTGAATTCTCGAATTATAGTCTGTTTCCACTGCACATTTTTAATATATTGGTTCAAAATTTAATTCGGACTGTACTCAAGCAGAGGGAGGAAAAACGTTGACGTTTAATTTCCTCAAAATGAGGAAACCTGAAATTTTCCATCTGCGGGCTATACCCATTATGAGCGGAATGAGCTGTTAAGCAAACTACATTTATTTATTTATTTTAAAAAACCCTTTTACAGTTAACCAAAGTAGAGTCGGTCTAATGTTTTCACGCGGTTTGAAGGCGAAACATCGGCAAATATATAAATACAGAGAGAGGGCGCGGTCTTAATGAGGCTGACCGCGAAACGAAAATGCACAAAGGAATCGGATTTGCCTCTACCGCGGGCGCTATTTTCACGTTATAAACTATAATGAACGGTCGCCAAAATTATATTGGAAAACGCCCAACAGCGTTAAAGGAGTGGGTTAAAGAGAACCGCGGTTTTTGGTTGTGGCGGGAGGGGCGGGTGTTGTATCAATAAATTATGAACACCAACAGCTAGTTAACCTAAATAATAAATATTGCCCCATCCCGCAAACAGGGCCAGGCCATTAATGCTAGAACAACAGGTCTTTAGGGAAACCTCCGGCCAATTTTCGGTTTATGAACAGAAGTTTGGTTTTAGGAAAATAAAGTGTTCAGAACTCAATCTTTGCTTGGGTTATAAGCTGAAGTCGGTAATCGGCTTATGTACTTCATAGCAGCTTTAGTTAGGATTAAATATGCCTAATAAGATTACAGCTAAAGTTAATTGCTTGTAATAATTGCGTGTAATAAATGTTTAAAATGAATGTTTAATCCGCAAAAACAAAAGTAACAGAAACATTAATTGTTTCGTGAATACTAATCCCAAGTCATTATGTATTAATTATTCGATTGTTTTTTAAGTATCTGAATTTTTATCAATCACGTCAAGAAATATTGTCAATGATGGTTTCCTATTCAACTTTGTCCAACAGTTTCTATAAACGCTTAACTACAGAAGAAATGCTGTTGTATAATTACTGTAAATTTTCTAAAACGGAATTTAATTTTGACTTCAAATCAATTCGAAATTCAATTTGTTTAACTAATGCTGCCTGAAATGCTATTGAAATTACGTTTAACAGCTATGTTTCAGAAGATTGAATTATCGAGTTGCGGGTCAATAGAATTCAAACATTATTTTTGGAAACAATTCCTTTCAGCCGAATGCAGTCGCAAGCAGAAAAATCCCTTTTAAATCTGTCCGATGTTTTAAAGAGAATAATGGATTTTTGCTTGTTTTTGTTATACACATACGTACGGGGAATTATCTCAACTATGTCAGAGATAGTATACGATCCTACTGCCTATGAAGCAGAGGCCAAATAGTGCCTAACGTAGCAACAACCCAAGAAATGGACCGATGAACATTTTGCATCATGGAAATTATTTCTCTCTCCCTCTTTTATATATATAAAACATTTTTTAAATTCTGGAGGAACAATTAATTTTGGAAACGATACTAACGACAGCTATCTCTATACCGGTTAATCGTCCGGAAATAAACAATGCCCGAATACAGTGGACACAAAGCGACAGAGCCGACTTTTTTTTCTTTAAAACCGTACTTGTACAAGGCTGGAGAGTCGGGGTGGAGAAGAAAGGGGTTAAAGTCCTCAAGTTTGCACCGGAGACAATTCAATCCCGCCCCCCTCCCCTTTACTCCCTCAGAACCCCCTTTTACGGTGGCCACCGGGAGGGGCTTTTTGCCAGAACAACTTTCCCGTCGTGGCGGGGAGTGCCGCTGCATTAATATTTTACGGGGCCGCTCTCCTCCCGCTCGTCCCTTTACAGCCGATATCCAGGGGCCCTTCAAACGGCCCTTCCCCTTCCCTCCTCCCAACCTACAACTGGTGTACCTGCCGCTCTCTCCGTTCGGAATAATACAAAACGACCGGGACATCCTTCCATCCTGTCTTCAAATCCCAAAACTTCTAATCAACCATCGCTACGCGCCTTTCGCTAAAAGGGTATCCCGAGGTGATAAGTTACAAAGCTCAGTTACAATATTACGAAGTAAACGGCAATGATACGTAACAAATTTTAATATTAGGGTGTCCCATAGGTTTTTTCCCTTTTCTGGAGCGAAATGAATACACAATATTATCGATTCTCATAATCCCTTCTTGATTAAATGCTTACGTACCGTTGTCTTGGGAATACTAGTGGCATCCACTATCTCGCGCACACTATATCGCGTATTTTCAGCTAGTATAATCTTGATTAGGCCACTGCGGTCTTCAACTTTCAACCCAAAATTGCCGGCTCTAAATTTCTTAAACCGATTGCTGACGGTCCTAATAGTCGTAGTACCACTCCCATAAACGGTGCAAATATCGTCTGCGGTGTCCTTTGCACTATTGCCTGTTTTAAAACAGTGAAGCGTAACATGCCGCAAATGATTCTTTTGGCTCTCCGTATTTAAAGAGCACTTTGAAAGAGCTCTGGGACAACTGAAACCTGTCATAAACGCATAAGAGATCAGATTGAATGTAAATATATACAAAACCAGTTAGAGTCATTCAAGCGAGGGGGAGAAGAACCTTATGGGACACCCTAATATAATGCCGAACTTTCAATATAGAAAATAAATAAAACCATTACAATGATCCTTGTTGCAAAACTGCCCACTAATTAGGAAACCAGCGTTAATAATGAGCACTAATTATAATAACGGTTATGACCTCCGACTGACGACTGCTGATGAAGCAGTTTTATATTACATATTTACTCTAATGATTCCGTTTCATTAATAATTTTCTATCGATTTCTGATTTGACAAAAATAAACTAATTTAATAACTGTTACCTGTCTCAATACAATGTTACAAATTACTTTCGCAATGGTTTGAAAGAGCCGTCCAAGCACAAATAATATCGCGATGATAACATCAATCGTACAATCAATTGTATTTTTGCCCTACACACTTCAAGAATCCTATCGGTCAAATGTATCTTGCCGAAAAGGCAGAAAAATATCTCAATTTTTACTGCGCCGTTATATATATCAAGGCTAGCGGGAAAAACGTTTTTATTGGAGTTGTAAAGGATGCAATATGTATACTTGCTCATCTGAAGTTATTTTATTTGCGCAATTACGTACGTTATAAATTTCGGTAATAAAACTTAAACGTCCTCGAATTGAAAATCGTAAAAGCTTACTTTTGCTTCGAAATAGACCGTAGGAAGGTATAATAATATGATGCAGTGTAGGATTTGGATTTCATGTTGTATATTGTAGTTTGACGGGCTTTGCATAAACCGCTCCGCTTTTCCGTTATTTAAACGCGACACTAATGTTTTCTAAAACCTCCGTGTACTCTTTTATAAAGGTTATTCTTACTCGAAAGTTCATCAATTCTGCATTTTAAAATAGCCGGGACCGGAAATATAAATCTCAGATTTTACATTAAGAGCCGAAACAAGTTTGTGAAAATGCGGCGGCGCCGTTTTGAATAATTCAGCGAATGTCGGAATCTGAAAATACAGCGAGACCGAGATGAGTACATATTCGATATAACTTGCCCGGCAAGTTCGCGGCAACGCATTTCGTTCACTTATCCTGCCGAGAAGCGCGGCTGAGAGCTAAGGGGAAACTTAAATCCAATCGTTCTTGAGATATCCTTTCTCCTGTCGCTAATTTCGTTATATGCTACTACGATTTCGGCGCCTGCTGTTAGTTGGAGGCGCCAAGTATCATACTGGATAAATTTCACCTAAAATAACACGATTAAACAGGCGTCACGATAAGGCTAAAGTGCACACAAGAAAACTTTGTAAACCGCTTAGTAACAGGTATCTTAAATTAACAATAAATTCGTTATTCCGCAACATATTGTAGTTGATATTTCCAATTATTTGTTCATCCGGGCAAACCGAAGCTCAACTTGGTAACAGTTTTTTAATTCCAAGTTGGCGTTTAATTTTCCAAAGATCGCGTCTGATTTAGTAGCTCTGGATTAACGCGGATGAATGGAGCTTTCAACTGGCGTTAATATAAACGCCAACTGCACTCATTGTTCCGGATTGCATGCAAATGGCAAAGTGTTATAAGGGAAAATATATAACCAGATCCGCTATTGTTGAAATCGTTCCGCCCGGACCTGTTCAGCGGTTGAAATAAAGTGGAAACCAGAAAATTTACGACGGGAATATAAAAGCATTTAAGGGTGCGTCCTTTATGTTTTAACACTTTATTTCCGTATACTTTCTTATAAATTTACGAGCTCGCAATTTTAGCAGGTTATACTTGATCAAAAAGGAAGATCGATTAAGGTTTACAATCGAGTAAAGTACAATAATTCATATTTTGAAATTGAATATCTTTCTCACAATCAAATATTCAGAGAGTTTTATTTTCACTGTAGATCAAAATTTTGCTATACTTTTAAAAAATTGAAGGTTAGACCAGCTGCAATTAGGATGAGAAATTGTACGTAAACCTTTATTTTCAAAGCTAGCCTCCTCCCGGTTGCAAAAATAAAATATAATACTATAGTAGAATACCGGCGGAGTCTAGTAAGAGAAATATAAATAAATGTTTGTGTTAATTCCGTTTATAGGTATATTTTTAATTTAAAATTGCTGGTATCCTAATGTAGACCCCTGTGGCCTAACTTTCTATAAATTTGACCGAGTCCAACTTAATTGGACGCCGGCGGCTAATTCCGGCCCCTTTCGTTGACGACATGGAATGGGAGCCATGTTAATCTGAAGGCTTAGTGAAATGTTAAACAGATTTATGCAAATCGGGAAGGCCAAGAATACAACAGGAATCACTTAGTCTGTCGAACAGTCGCCGCTCAAACCGAATTCAACTCTAACTAACATCACTTGATTTACCTATACGTTAATTTGATGCTGCCAAATAATCAGTCTAATGAATCCAATCAATCTAATGAATCTGGACAAACTAATGATTCCAAACAAACTTTAAGGGCGCTACTAGTTTATTTAAAGTTCTTACTCGGGAAAATAATTAAGATAAGAAAAAAGAGTAGAGGAATAATGATTGATTTTATGTCGAAATATGGCCTACTCAAAATACGTTTTATTAGAATTTTTCCCTTTAATCAGTCTACTTAATGTAATAATAATAATAATATCACAAACTACCCCGGTGTTTATTACAGCTTTCTATTCCTTTAAGAAATATATCGTAAATCGATAATTTTCTGATGTAAAAAGTGTTACTTCAACCACATGATTGTCATATAATTAACACTCTGTTGCGATTTTGGCCAAATTTACGAGGGGTCTGTTAAATAAATACAACTTTCTGAAAAGACCTTTTCCAGTGTAAAGCAAGTGACCTGTTAATTCCCATTTTGCTGAGAAGGTTAAAATTTATACTCCTTGATAGAGGGGCAAACCGTGTATAATTCAGGAACGGCATATATAAATATATATATATATATATATATATATATATATATATATATATATATACGTATATATGGGTGGAGTGCAGGACCCACGGTTGCCAACCCTACCGGAAATAATATCTCGCGGACGAATGGTCTGTTTACTTCGGGACAAACAAAAGGGACCCTCCCCAAGAGCGGATCGATGTTTTATAAATAAATCCGATTCCGGTTTCCACCTGATTGGATTTCTCGGCCGGAATGCATCCGCCATATATATTCAATCCGAAGAATGGTCAGCTGACTCCAGCCGATTTAAACCTTCGACTGGTCCGATTCACTTGGCGAAGCAAGTCCCGAGAGCGCTGGGCTGGAACCTGATTTAATTTTATCTTCAATTAATGTATTAATACTGGAATTAATATACTGGAAATTTATTTACAATTATATCTCAGTATTACAGAAGAGTAAAGTTCATTCAGGTAATACGTTAGAAAGCGACCTGATTAAATAGTACTAGGCGCATTATTGATGGATAATTTGTTTATTTAGAAATATAGAGGTTAAAAGGATATCCGCTGGCGTTTTATTAAATGGAGATTATGAATTTGGGGATGAAACAATCTCAGGCGAGGGAATTGGGGGATGTTAGTTTGATACTTGGACCGGACGGGGGGTTGTATTTTGAGCAATCTGGGGGATTTAGGAAAATCGATGTATTCGATTATACACCGAGAGAGAGAGAGAGAGAGAGAGAGGGAGGGTGAGTGTGGTGGGCGGAAGGGAGGGACAGGCCTCGGGTCCCGCAACGCGATTGTCCCGATTTGATTGAAAGCCCCCGGCCACCATTTTGGCCGTGCGCCGGTCGATTAATGCGATTAATAAAGGTGGCCCCCGCACGGGATATGCCGCGGGAAATAGAAAAAGAAAAAAATTCCTTAGCCCGCCACGCCACTCGTTCGCAGACCGACTAATTGCGAAATACTCCCCAATCCCCGTCCCGTCGCATGATCCACCCCTCAGTAATTGACCTCAAGAAGACACGGGCGGACTTTTTTTGCGCGCGGTGGCAGTTCAGAAATGCGCTTCAATTACACCCTAACCTTGACTCAACCTCATATATAAGACTTCTTGTTAGTATAAGACACGTTTTAATATATAGTAAATATCTTATCAATACGATATATAAGATCATTAAATTAGTTGGCCGTAGTACACACCAGGGGAAACCTCCTTATAATGTTTATCGTAATATGAATGTATTAGTCATGTAATTTTCATTTGTTTCTTAATTTAATTGCTTATTTTCCGACAATATTTTGGTATATATAACAAAACGCAGGGGAATGTGAGGGGAAAAAGTGAAGGGTATTCACAGTTCTGATTGAGCCGTCGAGTTGGAGCGTAGAGCTACAACTTCAGGATGGGATAGTTGAAATGCGCTAGTGGAATAGAGGAACGAAGTTTCTATTTAATTTGTTACAGCTAACAGTCTGGCCCACTGTGCGAATGGGAACTTTCGTCTGCCTTCTGTCTGCTAATTTGACGTTTGAGGGAAAAACCTTTTTTTTTTGAAAATTTCGGATTTAACCACAGCGATACGGCTTTTACTGTATTCGAACAGAAATCGTCGAGAGTTTTTAAACTGAGCCGGGTAAAATCTCGCTGGGCCGACAGTTGCCGGGGTAAAGTGGGTTAAACGCGGCGGTACACGAAAAAATATTGCGTTAACTAGAGCGGGCGCGGTTCGTGTGGGATCGTCGCGCCCAATACTGTATTCAGAACGCGAATTGGATTTGCGTTTACGATTATGCTAACACAATTACTGTCTAGCGCGTAGCTTTAATGATCCGACGATTTCATTTCACGGGTGGCCTGCCGAAAGCTGCCCAACGTCAATAACATATTTATATAAATTATATGCTAATTCTACAACGGAAATTGTAAATCTTCCGAAGTTTACGCTCCTACACGAAATAACTTAAATCTTAAATAAGTTTGCTCATAATATAAAATTATAAATTTCTGATAGTTTTTATTTGTGAAAAAAGAGAAAATATAATGATGAAGGAAGTTATTGTCTAATTATGGGTTGAGAGAATGAAATTAATAATCATAATTTATTCCCTATCTGTCAGTTTTAAATATATTTCTTATTGGCTTCAAATACACAGGTACAGAACAGGTTGGAAGCGCGAGTTCATATCTTCTGTTAGAGTAAAGTCTAAGTGAACTTAGAAATATATGCAAACTCAGTCCTAGTGAGAGAATCAATTTCAGAATGGGGGAAAGTGGCTTCAACTTGAGAGTATATTTGTTTTAATCCTCTTACAGAGCGAGTAATGATACCGCCGGGTTCAACTGAAAACGGATCCACCTTTTAGTGGAGAAATGTATTTAACAATTAGGAGATTATAAAATCAGAAGAGCAGCATATAGTGTAACACTGTCTACGTTTAGAGAGCTAGGAAATATTTCGTAGAGCACTTCACAGGGAAATAATTATTGTTTAATTGTTCACCTGGGGAAATATTTTAACATGCGACAATGATCATGCTGAAAACTGTCCCGACAAAGGTCTGGGGCTGTTGTTGGGGACTTCGTGAAGTCATAGTGGACTCAGTTCGTATCAGAAGTTCACAAGAATACGTCAAAACCTGATAAGAAATTATATCATATATGTATTTAGAAATAAAAAAAAATTGAAGAACTTTATTGATTCTATTAGTATCGAGTTTAGTATACATGTTATGTTGAAAGTTACAATTAAATTTCTAACCGAATTGAATGTAGTCAGGATTAAGTGTTCTGTTTCCTCTTGGGCGTTAAATGATACAACGACGGAGCGGCACTGTTGCGAACATTTAATATTTCAGCATTCGCGTAATGAATACGAAACTGACAGGTCGTAATTTCGTAACAGGTAAAGTAAACCAATGTTTGTTGTTGAGTCGCGCTGAATAATGCATGTCGCGGCGGAATGAAAAGTTGTTGCATTCGGTTTTTTTTTTCGGCCTGCAAACGAATATTATTGAAACAAAAGGTAGAACACACTGTTATTTAGTATGTATTGAACGCGCGTTCTTTTTTTTTTTTACATAAAACATGTCACACCCTCCACTGAATTATATAATCATTCCGCGTCGTTAAATGAACTGGCAAGTACAACACATAAATCGTGATTAATTTATGCTACAATACAGGTACAAATCAGTCCGTTGTAGTGACTGGCGGTGATAGTTGAAAACTACATCTAAATTTCAGAATACTCTAGTATTTTTTTCATATATAGTCATTTATATATGACAATAATTTTCAATGTATAATCTTTTATTTAAAATTAATTAATATTCACAGTAGAGATAAACCATTACTTTTTTGACGAGTTTTTTTTAAAAATGGATGTTGCAGGGATTGTTCAAATTTAAGGATTGATATTTTAAAATAAATGCCACCAAATTATGTTATCGCGCGGCGAACAACAGTTGTAACGCAACAATGAGCAATCAGACACGTGTTTTTAGACAATAATATGGCGTCAAATCATTAACAACTGTGTAATAGAAATTGGAGCGTGTGTTTTTGAAAGGCCCGGAGAGGGGCGGGGGAAATTGGGAGCAATTGGAGCCAGAGCTGTGTAGTTAGAGGGAGATTGAAGGCGGAAGGGATGAGGGAGGATGAGGTAGTGGCGCGGGGGCGACGAGCAAATCATTGTTCCGCTTCCGTCTGGGCCAAAAATTGTCAGATAGGGTCGATTTCGCCCCGGCCCTTATCTCCACCCCACGCCAACTTTATTTATTGAATTTTCCAGTCGAAATTCGAAACATTAAATCAAGAACAGGATCGATGACCTGCCGACCCCTCTTATCCGCTCTCGGTATTTCGAAATTATCGCGGAGAATTTCCGCCAGTTTTCATATAATCGAGGTTAAATAGATCCTGAATTAATTTCTGTTCCCTGTCTGAAAACTACAAATACTAGCAGAAAACGCCATTGTTACATTTTATATTGTTTTATTTAATATAACATCCCCATACCCGACTCAAAAGAATCGACTTAAACAGAAAATTTGGACTCTTAAGGCCATTACTAAAACGGACCTTAAGTAACAAACTGACAATATACAAAGCGATACTTAAACCGACATGGACATACGATATAGAGCTATGCCACCGAGATATCCGACATCGCTCGCATCCAGAGATTTCAGTCAAAAGTCCTTCGTACCATCCTTAATGCTCAGCACACGTACTTATAACATTCATGTTAATTGTACAAAATAAAAAGAGGATAAAAAAAAATATTTAATATAACGGAGGTAATCGATTGACACCGTACCGAAAGTATCGAAATACACCCCACGCCCACGCGTGAGTACGCATGAAACATTAGTTTATCGTTTGATAAATTTAATAATTAGTGAAACAGATAGTTTGAGCCTATCGAATTGTTCATTCGGTACAATATTATATTCCATCCATTTATATAATCGGGATTTCCATTAGCCACATCTAATTAATTCACTTTTGTTTTCTCTTCGTTAGCAGGCTACGATGAAACTTAACTGTCAGATTTAACATTTCAACGTTTGCATAATGGATTCAGTTATCGAATATGATTTCTGAGATAATTTTGAATTAATTTAACCGAAAAGCCAATAGCGGACGTTCCTACTGATGTAGGCAGGAATTTTGAATGAAAAATGAAATCACACATTTATACCTGGCATATATTTCAGCGATGTTCAACCGTCTCTAAAGTACCTTTTAACGCTTATCAGTTACTGTAGTCCAGTAGTAGCTACGTTTACTTAGGTACGGAGAGCCACATTTTGTCAAAATGTTAACTTTAGTATCTTTTCTATGGACGACAAATAAAGTGGCAGACTGAAATACAATTATTTATGAACCGTGAGGTGGCTGTGGGGAATTTGCGGCCGATGACCGCGGTTGAATGACTCCCGGAATTGGTGGATCGTGCCCGGACAAAGTTGTCGGCTTGAAAAGGCAGCGGGTTAGCGGTTGAATACAGAAACTCCGACTTCGGCTGGGGCCCGGTTAACTTCTGACGATGGATGAAAAGAGCAACAAAATATACAATTAATAAATCCCGCATTTAATATGTCAAAAGTTAGTTGTTGATAATGTCAACCTGTCAACAGAGCGTAATGATTAATTGAATTGATTTCAAATTGTACCACTTATGATGTTTTTAAATTTATTTATAATCTAATATTTATACAATTTTATACAACTGAGAAATATGGGGATATTAATAGATGCATAATTGGGATACATTTTTCTTAATTAATGAAGCCACCTTTAGCACTTTGTTAAAAATAACTACTGCAATACATTCGTGCTAGTACTGCACTCATCTAGGGATGTTTTACAGAACAATTTAATGTATTATACAGCCAATACCTCAGACTACATAATTACAGAATGATAAATTGCTGGCCATTCCTGTAATTCATATATGTGGCTGAACAAATCCAAGTTTCCATTCTGCTAGTTTGTATTTTTTTTTAATTAAGCCAAGGGAACGGATAACTGTCCTGTAAGTATTCCACTTTCAATACGTTCACAACTTCTCCCGTTCATTCCGGCAATTCCGTTAAAGTAATATAACGGCCGGTGCCGCAATTAACGGAATGGTATCTTAAAATTTTCTCCGGTTGCCGGCATCGAGTCATTGTTTAATTCCGCAGAGGGAAAACCCCCTCCGGCTCCACTTCTCGCACACCGACCCCCCGGAACGTCGATAGACTTTTAATTGCGGCAAGTAATTTGCCGATCCCGGGGTATTTAATTTCGGTGGAGGGGCGGGAGGGGGGACAAATTTCATTGGGAGTCAAAGCGGCGTAATCGGTCCCCGAACCGCCCCGCCGGTTATATGAAGCAATTAAGCCTTTATTTATACATAATTATCGGCCGCGCGGAGCCCCACTTGTGTAAATAATCGGCGATTAACGGAAGGGGGCCCTCATCTGCATTTTCCTCGGCGGCGGCAAGTAATAAACGCTCGAATGCCGAAAAGGGTAGAAAATTACCCCCGGGCGGCGAGGGGGTAGAAAAACTGTGCCCATCGATAAGCGAAGCCCGAATTATGCGGCTCTGTGTGTTCAGCGCGAATTCTGTCTGTTGGCAAATTGGGCGGTGGCGGAGGAAGCGACCCGGCGAACGGGGGATGAAGGGGGTGAAATGGCAGGGTGAAACCTTGCCCGATACAAAAACGGCCCCTGTATAAGGATAAGAAAACCTCCCTTTTATAATTAGTGTACACAGCCATTACTTTTTCCGGGCGCCAAGTGCTTACAACACGGGTAGAGTTTAAAATACACTTTCCAAAGTATCTGATCGTTCTATGTGTAACTGATTGTTGGAATAAATTGCCATTTAAAACCAGGTGTTATCTCCACCAATAATATACGGATGGGTATTCCAATCAATTCGTGGAGGGGGGTCCTGGCCCATTAGGAGATTTGGAAATTATGATTAGCCTCAAAACTGGAGCTTATACTTCAAAACCCTTGTCATCGAGTCCTCGAAAGATAACGAAAGCTATAAATTGAACTGGAATTCAATATATGTTAATCCGAAATCAATTATTCATTCTTAGTGTGAGCTCAATTTCAAAATCACTTAATCTATGGAACAGAATTAGTCCATGCATTAGTTTCCATAGTGAAAGGTAGAATTGTATTTAGTTTATAAAATAATGAAATGCATTTTGATATACAAAAATTTCAAGTTAGAAATACTGTTTTAGTAATTATAGCCGCTATCTGTTACTATATATATATATATATATATACACACACACACACACACACCTGAATATAAGAGAATGTATAAATGGAATATTGGAAAAGGCAAAGCTTTTTCATAGAATATAGGACCACTCTCTGAAACGTTATTTAAATTAATTTTTATTTTCGTCCTCGAACTGAGCCATGAAAGGTCTCGACCACGAATTCCAACCCCAATTTGATGGTCATTTCATCGCCCCAAAGTTCAATTCAACGAGTTATAATATTGTCGAAAAACATTTCTCTGCATCATCTTCGTCACTGCGGCGGATTTATCCTGCCGTCCGAGAGGTCCAATTATAATTTTTTCCCCGTTAAATCTTCCCAGCCTGAAAAAAAAAACGGAAAAATAGCTCGCTTGTAGAGAGGGGGCTTTAAGGAGATTGGAAACGATGCAAAGTGGATTTGCCCTGTAGGAAATCCGATATTTAATTTCCGGAACAAAGTACAGTCCGATCCATAGATACTCGGGGATATCGTAAGAATTTGTATACTGTAATCCTTTCAGATGAAAGCTTTCATTTCATTTCACGTAAGGCCCGAGCCACCGTTCAACTGTAGTTCTCGCCAAAGGGTTAGGCCCCTTGCATTCCCCATTCGAATTGACAAGTCTCTTTCAGTTGTCCACTCTATTTAGCATTCCGATTTACATTTTACTGTGTCCGCGTTATTAATAGATATTTAAAAGAGGGCTGCGCTTTTTTCACGGGGCCGGTTGAACCTTGCTGAGGACAAGCGAAACACATTTTTAACTACAAAAGGGGAGGATTTAAAGAGGCGTAAAACGCTTTGGCTCGGTGCCCAGAAGGTGAGGTGAACTTTTATAATGAAGCTTATTCAAAAATGCGGTAATAATGCATATTACATCTTCCCACTGCCAATACTCCATTTCCCTTTGCACGCTTCTAACTCTGTGAGTTTAATTCTACATGTAATTCTGTAAGTAATGCCATTACCGTAATTACCATAGGCTGCCCTATTCTTTATCAAATAGAAAATGAAAACTGTGACTGTGACTGTGTGTGTGTGTGTGTGTGTATTGTTACATTAATAGTACTCCTATACACTGTATTTTATGTTCACAAATAAATGTATATTTTATTCTGTTATCTCAAAAAACTCAGCATCGGTTAATCTTAACTTAGGCCAATACTCTAAAGGTATAAATAATTCTATTCAACCCTATTATTTCGATAATATTCTTTAAAATGCAGTTTGTAAAAAGTATTATAATTTATTTGTAACAGTATATTTCAATACAGGATTTTCAGATGTCGTTATTATTTAATTGTATTAATTTGATAGCATTATGCCGGTGCGACGTGTCCTCGGGGAAAATTTGCTTATATTTCAATAAGGTCACCGAGGTCTTAAGCTAACAACAATTTATGAAAGGGTCCGTGCGGTTTTTGTCATCGGGAGTGACTTCATTATTGAAACAATTGGTGTACATTGTAACCACCCGCGGTGTAGATGAGCGGTCTACCCCCTGAGGGAACACACGAATGTGTTTGCCGACCTCTCTTTGTGTTTGAGTGTGCGTATGTGTGTGAATGTTTGTGTTGCTGCGTATACGTACCGGCGTATTTGCCGGGTCTCTTTCCACCGGTATAATGGCGGGACTCGTGCATTCATGCTGCGGCCCTTCAAGCATGGAGAGGCGCAACGAAAAACATGAAAAAAGAAAAAACAGGTTTCTCTCGTATCTCCTGTTTTACACGCGCGCCCCGTAAAAGTGTAACGGTAAAAATATCCTCTCGTAAAAAGCTAGGAAAATCAGTGCGACTTTAATAACACAATAAAAGCTCACCTAGCTTTTTAAACAGGTGTCGCGATATTTGATCTTCTCAGGAAGTCGTTAGCATATTAATTCAATGGAGTATAATATCTAAATAAAATGTAAAGTAAAACGCGGCACTGTATCAATATTGTTATTTCATGACAAACATAACAGCCCCAGCAACGACTCGGTTCTACATCCGGAGGATCAGCCGTACGATCCCACTTCCGGTTGGCCCTATCGATGGGCTACAAATCAATTCTCCTAGAAAATAAAAACGATAAAAACTGTACGAGGACTATATATACTACTCTAAATTTTCACCGTTTATACAGCATTATTGCAGTCTATAATCGAAGATACTACTGGGCGTAAACTGAACTTATTTATCTGTACAAACATTGCCCCAGCATTGTACAGAAGTTGTAATAATAAAAACCCAATGTGATCGCCAACTACTCAATGGGTGGGGTTGCGATGACGTATATTTCTTCTTTATATCTCCATGGGACAGCGTGTAAAATGACCGGTCTTTCGATACTTCCGTCGTCCTCGAGGGAGGTGCCGGTCTGAAAGGTAATTAATGGCTGTGGACATCTGCCCCGGCGGCCCCGGATTATTGGCACTGATCGATCCTGGCGACAAGTCACGCCTCGAACCGTCTATCGGACCCTTTATAACACCTGTCCTCGCGCCAATTATTCCCCGACTGGTCTCACAGTTAATATGTCTCTATTTCCGGCGGAATCGAACGAAAATTCCTAAACTTGGTGACGCGTGAAAATGTTATATTAAAACGGTCAAAAAATTGTTTTTTTGCGTACAACTGTGACTTGAAGAGAATGATGAGGTTTTGCAATTTTGTTGACTGTAAAATTTCAAATATTTAGGTAAGGAAACAACTGTATATTCAGTCCTGAGTCATATTTAACTTATAATTCGAACGAAAATTCCTAAACTTGGTGATAAATTGGGTTTTTAGTTTTCAGGTCTTAAGCTTGTAGAAAGTCTCTATTTAATATATAATTGCAGGCTTCTACACTTCATTCACCAATAATATAACTTACAAGCGTGAAAATATTTTGTTAAAGCGGTCAAAAAATTGTTTTTTGGGTACTTACGTATTTGCGGAGGCCACTAATTTTAGAGGTTTTTTTTTTACCGCAGACCCAAAAAAATTACATTATTAGATAGAACAGATTTTAATTGACTAACTGTGCAAGTTACACTCTATTATGACAAGTTATTATTGCCTTCTGCCTCCCAAAAGGCACATATGTCGGCGAGGATTTAGTTAAACGCGTCGCAGTTCCTCGATGTTTTTTATTTCTCCATTTTTCAGACCCCACATACATTTATTAACCGAACCTAACCGCCGGAGCGAGCTTTAAAATAGTGGCCTCCGTATAATACGTAACCGTTTTTTGTTGTTTAATTGAACGCTTAGTTATGTCAACAGGCTTTTCGATGAAAGGAATATTCTTGTTACGAAATAAGGTGCAAGAGGGATGACGGAGGGCTGGGACCTGTTAGTAGAAATCCTGTCTATTATCGCATCCCCCCGCTGTTGTAATTGCCGGGTTCGGTTTTGAGTTAGGGCTGACCCCCGAGTTTAGACCTGCCCTTTCCCTTTCTGAATTACCCTCCCCCGTCGGACCATCGCCGCCCCCTTACCAACTAAACATTCTGCCGCCCACTCCATACATCCTCCGACTCTGAAGGAGTTGAATTTAGGGCTGTAGCGGAGTGTTAAAAATGTCAAGTGACTCCCCCCCCTGTCCGTTTTTCCTGACGGAGGCACCTCGCCCCCACAACCACCGCTCAAACCCCAACCCCCTCCACTCATAACCCATTTAACCGGCCCCCACCGGCGGCTATTATGGAAATTGTTTGTTCCTTTTATTCGTCCCCGCTCCTAAAACCGCGCCCGACACCAGGAATTACAGGGGATAAATATACAGTTTACTGGCAAAAAATATTGTATCGCGCCGAGGGTCATGAAAAAAAAAATTGCGACAGTTACAAGTGAGACAAAGGAGAATTTTCCCCAATGCAATAAAGCAGTCCACTGGAAAGACAATTACACTCGGCCCTTTCTACTATACTAAATTATATCCTAAATTAGAACACATAAATAAGAAATAACCAAGAAACAACGACTTAACAATAATTATGAAAAACGATTACCCTGGAGTCACAACAGCTGCACTAAATGTACGCGATTAAACAATCATCTTTATTTCCGAGCAACTGCATTTGTTTTATGCTTGATGCCGATATGTGCCGTCATAATATCAAATATTTATTTTTATACAATGTATACAGTAACTCAGGTTCGCTACAGACCAATCTACGAATACCGAGGGAACAAAAATTTAGAGTATGAATACGATTCATTTCGAAATCAAATACATCGCTGTATATTAACATTCTAACTGATAATGCAATATTATCTCCAAAAATTCCGACAACTGTGACTTGAAGAGAATAGGGAGGTTTTGCAATTTTGTCGACTGTAAAATTTCAAATATTTAGGTAAGGAAGCAACTGTATATTCAGTCCCGAGTCATATTTAACTTATAATTATTTCGGATTAAACCAATTGCTGTAAGCAGGCGTTTAAATAAGGGGATTCGCACCGCCCGGGCCCTATTCTTTTTTTGTATAAAGTCCTTGAGAAATTATAAGTGGTTATAACTTTTAATTCAACTCCTGAGTTTTTCTTCCCCCTTCAGTGCGGACTTTTTTAACCCCCTCTGAGACCACGTCTGCAGGCCGGAGTTAATTCATTAACCGGATGACACTTTAAGTGGCAAAATTGAATTATTTATTAAGCTCCTTAAACAAGCTTTTTCATACTGACCTGTTTAATGAGAAAAACTTCACTCCTTACCTGCTCGGACTGTTCCTAATGAGAGAATTTCAGAATTCATAGAGACAAATTATATTATTACTTAATTACGTTATTATTCAAATGTGAAGGGTAATAGTTTTCAAGTATTTATATTGTTCGCAAACTGAATTTAGACAATTGGAGATTAAAATAAAAAAAATATATCCTCAACGTATAAGAGGACACAGAAATTAGTGACCGGTGACTCATTAGTCGAATGTGACAACACATCCAGCAGCTTACACATTTTAAATAAACTTAGGAACTTACAAACAACTCGATATCATTTTTGGACGGGGTATGAAAGATTATATCGTTTACCTGAGTTTTGGCCCCTACGGGGGCATTATGCCGGCTAACCTCTGCACATAAAACTGGATAACTGAGATATATACTTTCTCCGGGTCTAAATCAAGTCTCAATACACTTCCGGGCGAAGTACATTAGCGGCCAACTTATTTACGACCCTCCTAAATCTGTACTGAGCCCCTCGGACGGGTAAGACAAATAGTCCCCGGGCCGATGATCGGTGAGACGGATAACGAGGCGGGACACAGCTGGCGCTGTCATTTTTATGATGGAAACAGTATCTGATCGATACGCGAGAGTTCTGATGATTTTCGGATCCCTTATCGACTGTTTTATGGCTGTAATAAATTAGTTATACAGGTGGTTACTTACCGGGTTAAATATCGGCCGCCAATGAAGCATTTTGTCTTCAGGCAATACTTAAGCAGAGATTTATACTTATATTCTTCTTATATATATATATACTTACTAACTTCTATTATTAGTTTTTTCACTTTCATATTCAAATTTCTCTTATGAAGGCAGGTATGTTCCTGAACTGTGACTAGATTAACTGAAACATAAAATGAAACATGAAATAAAGTTTCTGCAAACATCCAAACAAACGGAGGTAATGTTTTAAAATTTATATTAAATAATTATTAGTAAATAATACTAATAATAGTCAATTAGTAATAATCAGAATCGGATTAGTATGTTTCTCATAATACAGTCTTGAAAATAGGCTTACCTCTGTAAGACATACCGAGTACCTCGGCCCTCAATGAAAAATTCTCAGTTTAATAGAAATGCATAATTCCTTCATCTTTGTCATAGTTAAGAGGGGGTTTATTAGGCCAAAGTAAGACAGTGGTTGTGAGATAGTTGCCTGAAAGGGGTACAATTTCGCAGACTGTTTCCTCTGGGGTTAAACAAAAAATGCAGGCAGCTCCCGCTGCCGTCGCTCTGAATAAATCATTACTATAAATAAGGAAATACCGCGGGCGACGCATATGCAACTGTTCCCCTCTACCTCACGGTGTCCCGGCCTTATGGCCGTCCATTTATATTTGGGTCCCCCGAGCATCAGCCCCACCCACCCCCCCATCGCTCGTTCTTCATTTCGGCTCGGCTCCTCCCGAACACGCACACACACACACATACACAATGCTACTTCTTCCTCTTCTTGAATTATTTAGCGGACAAGTCCTGAGAAAAGAATCACTGGCTATCAACTCGCACCACTGTCTTCTCCTGCCATTCCTCAACTCCTTTCTCCCACTGCCGGTCACTACCATAGTCATAGATCGTCCATTATCAATAGAAAATATTATATAATATTGAATCGTCCGGATAATCACTTCACTGCCGGCAACTTGTACACAAAGCGAATTAATTTCTTTGGGATAGCGTAAGCAGAACTTTAGTTCTGATATTATTCTGCAAATTATTTTGCTGTTAACCACAATCCACTGTGTATTCTCTCTTCTTAATAAATAAACTACAAAAATAATTGAATGAGTTACCTAAATGTGTCTGGAAATAGTATCCTCTCTTTCGGCTAGCTAATTTTAAAAATGTAGTATGTACTAAATGTTATGTATACTAGGGAAATTCTTAATTTACATGAAACCACGATGTTCAGAGTGACTGTAACTTCGAGGTTTTATTTTTCAATGTTACCTCTAGCCGGCCAACGGACGGGCCATAAACTCGGAAGGGGAAGGGTCAAGTTTTCATCGGGAATTTCAATCCTGTATTAAATATTCCATTCGGATATTCGTGCGTCGCTCCGCTCGTAATTTTCTTTCGCGCATTTATCGGCGTGCTCCTCCTCCTCATTGAAGTTTCAGAAATGTAATCCACATGCCCCCGGCCCACAGCGGGGCCACAGTGGCCTGATAAATACGCGAGAGAGGCCGTGGGCAGATGGTACAGTCACAAATTGTGGCACATTTTGTGCCCTAGTAAGGGCCCTCCGACTCCACCCCCGCCACCAACACAGACGTGACTTTCTCCAATTACCGTATCGACATGTGCGCCCAATATTTATCGAACCAATCGATCGCCGCAACCGGAAATCCCAGTCTTCCTTAGGGGAAAAGCGAATTTTCCTATAAAAGTAAATATTTTTTGTAATATCGCCCAACCACAGTTTACCACTGTAACTCCGTCTTGTGCACCTAGTTTCTACTGTAGCTACTACTATAAATAGTCTCAATGTACCTCGTTCGATCCTCTACCTAACTCCCTTGATGACTTTTCCTTGTTTGATCCTGTGTGCCGAAATGTTAAAAAGAGAATTTGATTACAAATTAAAATGTCATTAATACCATAACAATAATATTATGTAACTTTTATTTCACAACGTTGAGAAATAGGACATAAAATTCTAAACATTTATGAAAGGTTTGTTTCAAAACGATTTGTTTCAGAAAGCTGAGTGCTTGAAAATTACACACTAGTTCTTTCCCGGTTTTGATTAGTGGCGCGTAAAGATTACAACCTACAAATCAAATCGGCGGAGCGTTCACGCTTTGTCTTTCGATTATTCCAGCAATAAATAGCATTTTTCAAAGCACACATCAACAAAAAATACTCTAGTCCTGCCGTTGAGAGAGAATGTTGCAATCATATGAAATAATTTTTCCATCGACTTTTACATTTTTTTATTTACAAATTTAGTCTTTCATATTGGAATAAAATTTTCCAAGAACAATTTCGAATATTTTCACGAATAAGTTTATTCACTAACATAGTACATAAGTTTATTCACTTTCATAAACAGCGAGACCAACTCGCTGGTTTGGTCCGCTTTGGACTTTTTCGGCTACTCTTCATGGTTTTCGGAATTCTACTGTCTACCCTAGCAGCGAAAGGAGAATAAAGATGATATTCCGAACCGTCGGATGATATTCCGACCACGCAAAAAACTTTTTTAAATGAACGGTGGCGTATTTACCGAAGTTTTACATTTCGTACGCCCTCCGAAAATTATTTTCCGCCACATTACCCGATCAGTTGGGGGAAAAGCGGAAATTTAAAAATTCATCTAGTTGCCCGAATTCTTAAGCGTTATTTAGTGGGCTGAAAGTTATTTTATTATGGGATTGAGTCGGGCCCAGTTTTAGGGCAGTAATGAAATTATCATCTGGAATGGGCGGGCGGTCGGGGGCCGGGGCATAACTTACAATTAGGTCGCTCCCTGGGCCCGCCTATCCCTCGCCTTGTTCAATGTATCTCGCTATCGAGCCGGATTGTTGTTATATTTCATTTATAGTTCCCCCATCACTATTAGCGCCGTTAAACAAGGCCCACGTATATTGCCACAACTTGTAGTGGCCCGCCCATATCCAACGACGGACTATAATTAACATTCTTGTGTATTCATGAGTATCCGGTAGTATTGCGAATCGCTATGCCTCAAGCGATCGCCATCTCGCCCGTCGTATTGTTTTCATTGCGATATTGAATAGTGGTAATAAAATAACGAAAATATTGAAGGTTTCGGCGACGAGAACTTTAATTATCACAGTTTAGATATGTTGAAATTTGAAACTTAAATATTATGCATTCGGCATTAAACAGTTAGGTGGCGATATATTCTTTAGGACCATTGTTTTAAACAAATTCAATTGCAATCTCTCGGCGTTTCCATTCGGAAAAAATTGATTTTTCGCCCGCCGGGTATATTCAATTCGTCGTTGATTTTATTTGGAGATTGTCCAGGCGTTGGGGGTCGAGGGTTGGTCGGAATAAAAAAAGGCCTTTCGGGGCCCTTCCTATTTGAATGTAGGGGGATGTTTGTTTAAAGTGTTTGTATACGTCTCCCATCCGGCCGAAGGGCTCCCCCCCCTATACTCCTTGGGCTCTCCCTTATTTGCTTTCGGCGCGCTCCTCGGTCACTTCGTGGGGTTCAATCAAAACTTGAACCAATATTGCTAACTTCGCGGCCCCGACAAAAAGTGTAGATTCGTGAAGAGGCGTTCCTTCGCGTTGACCGATGAGGCCGTCCACAGATATCTGTTACACAAGTGTAACTAACGCAGTTCTTTTGGCGATGGGGGATATTGAAATTTTTCTAGAGGCTTAGGAAGGAACAAACAAGACGAACAAAGAAAGTGACAAAAAATCCCATTCATATCCAGTTACTTGTACTCGATGAAATTTGGAGATGCATAAATTAAGGCTTCTAAAAAGGAGAAATATCTTCTTCGTATACCGTTCAAATTATATTGAAATAAAATAAACACGGGTCTAATTAAAATATCTAAATGAAGGTAATAAATTACACGAAATAATGGTATCAACTTTAGTAATTACGTATTATTTATTTTGCAAGTCTGTTTTCAAAACCGAAATCTGTATTATTTAAAATATTCATAACCCTTTTCTGTTGGGAACGCGTAGTGAATGGAGGGAAAATTTCATGATATAAATCAGAGATACCGCCTTGAATCACTTGTATACAGAACACTTTCCTGGAATAGAAAAGAAAAAGAAACAAGAGTGCTCTCAGAAATGAAAAACAACCCTTTTTGAGTCATCCCTTAAACCAACAGGGCTGGTCTAGCGGTCGCTTGTTCCCGCAAAGGAATATTTGGGCTGTATCCAGCCGTGTAAATTGAATACACGATGCATATTTTTTTGCTAACGATTTCGCCCTTTTTTTACGATATATTCATCCGGCTTTCACAATTAATGCGGTGTAAGAAGTTCAACAGGCGAGCTGCCGGTCTCGTCCTCGCATGGTAAGAGGAGATTTTATTAGAGTATAAAAATCTACAGCTTCCTGTTTTCCGCAAATGCGTCTGTGTTCAAAATATTTCTCCTTGGTGTTAGTTCTCTTTACAAGTGGCTCACATGAACATTCATCTTCCTTTTCATTACCTTCCATGGCACCGTAGTATACTATTAACTCTAAATTTTCTAGGTAGTACCGATGTAATACCTATGCTCGGGTTTTTATTAGTAGATTGTCTATTGTCATCGAATGATGATACCGCAATTTCATTGTTGGATACTGCATAAGGAAAAGTAATTCTTGTTGGGATTCTGAGAACTATATAAAAAAACGGTTGATTCAGGTAGGGAACGGGCGGTAGAAAGAGACAGTATAAATTAGCGCGAAAGCGGTACCCTGGGAGTGCGGTGATCTTGAGTGAAATTTGTTAACTGCTAATTTCACGGCCGTTAAACAGTGCACGTTCCATTTAAAAAGAATTTATGGGCAGCGGGCTCGCCCCTCGCCAGGGCTATCCGCCATTGCCAGCCCAATAACCGGCTCCAACCGCTTCGACGACTCCTGAGATTCATTTATCAAATAAGTTGGGTTTCATTTCCTCCTTCACCCTCCCCGACTCACCGCCACCGCGCCGGCAACATTTTTCATCTGCGTATTTCCGAAAAATCTTTATTTATTATTCGCCCCCAAGTATTTTTCAATTAGCGATTTTCTTCTCGGCCAAAAACAATCTTCACACGGTTGAAAACTATCCGGCAATCCCCTTACGAAGCCATAAACGGCATGTTCCCGGTTGGGAACATTACAAGAAATATTTCAAAATTGTCAGCTACCCACTGTTGTAGGTGAGAAAAAACTAGAGTACGGGGAAATTTTTAAAAGACACAAAGTCAAGAAAATCTGAAGAAGCTCTTTCGGTATAAAATTTGTGATATTATGTAAATTTGTTCCGCCTATCAATGTGAACCCACCGTGTGCAAGTGATATTATGCAAATGTTTTTGTGCACAAATTAGGTTGAGCACTTTAAACATGAGGTAAACGAAGGCGATCTGCATAATATGAAAGGCATTTACGTTACGTTCGTAGGGGCCTCGGGAAGAAAAAAATTATCGGAACAGACCCTGGCCTGCCGATGTCAGATATCGGATTCGTTTTTTAGTTAATTCATTGTCCGTTGTCATCAGTGAAAAGGTATTCATATTATAGATCAAAAATGGAATGTAAACCGTTCATATCTTTAAATTCCAGATAACGTAACGCTAAAAAAATTGACTACTATTAATTTTTTTTATATTTCCAATCAATTTTACACCGCAGTCCCCCTAAATTCAAACCCTTCGACTCCCAAGTTCAAACATTTTTTCCTACCGAATTTTCCAACGACGTTACCATTTTATAAAATGTAAGGCTGCATTAATGGGTACACCTAACAAAGAAGGGGGTGAGCCGGTCTTATTTTTAGGGGTAGGCATTGGATACGGTGACCGATCAACCATTAAGCTCAATACGAGTCCGTTCGGGAAGTCGGAGTCTCTCATTTCCCGGGCTGACCAAATTTGACTCAAAATGACTGTACCTCAGCTCATTAAAATATATTTTATTTTCTTCATACGTCAAACTATATTAAATCAAATTAATAATTTATTAATTAAACAAAATAATAATCATTCTCAACGAGTGGCAAAACCCTCTGATATAGGTGAAATTATATTTCGTTTTTCATTATTATTGTCGTACAATATTTATATTTACAAATTAATCGCAAAATAATAAGAAAATCAGATTAAGTATAAAGTTAAGTTAGTGTCGAAATAAAGTGGATCCGCGGTGGCGATTTCGATTGAAAAACCGATCCCTCAGATTTTCGGGATAATTCACTTTGAGTTATTTTACTCCGTTATAAATCAAGGCGGCCCTCTTCTCGCCGGCCTTCCTCATCCCTTATCTCGGAGAGTGTTACGTCATCACCCTCGGCAAAGAAGATAAGAGTAATTGGCCGAGATTTTCATAAAAGCCTTACACGGCCGAATGAATTGACTGATTTATTATATTTCCTACGGTCATAAATTAGAAGGCTGTTGGGAGGAAATTTGTTAGCGTTAAAAATTTAACGTTTTATTGTCCCCCGTCAGTTGTGAGATACAAACGAACAAACACAGACGGTCCTACTAGCCGAATAGTTTATGTAGTAAAACATTAGAAATTATTACAGCAATACAAATTGGTTATACTCAGTGATGAAATTTGCTTATGTTATATATAAGTGTTTAGAATTGTTGATTCTAGTTTTAATACAAACTGCTTATATCTGTGTCATATTAACGGGCAGTGTTTCGCAATAATGCACCTACGATCCATCCTAATACAAGCGTAAACTGAATCCTTGGAATTCGATTTATCGAAATATCGCTTGTCTGTAATTTCCATTATTTTCATATGCGTAAAATTGAGAACAGATTTCACATCGTAGATTTCGTGTGTTTCTGTCTCCTCTCGCTCGTTTGGTCTTTTGCTAAGTTTCAGTCTAGGTGACAGAAACACACGAAATCTACGGTATTGCAACCCCTCTCAGACCACAAAACAGGTATTCTAAACTAGATTTTACATCCTTCAAGAGGAACTTTGACAGTGTATGCAAAGTAGAACTTGCCAAAAAGCAGGCATTATCACATGAGTGTACACGATGTAGACTCGTAGATTTCATCTATGAGATAATTATTAAACGGAGGATAATATTTCGAAAACAATTCGGTGCACGCTGCACCGCCAACAATTTTAAAATTGACACAAACTTAATAAAATAATCGATCTTTTAATAGTACTGGCGTATATTTTTAATCAAATACCGCTCGAAAAAAAAATTATAGACAGGATTTTAACGTATCCTCGAGTGTAAAGGGGCGGAGGAAAAATCGCGCCTACTCTCTCATTTGCGGTGGCACTATATACATGTTAAAAAACATATCATTTGTAGATGCCCGCGTGTGGGAGAATATGAATACCCCCCCCCCCCCGCCCCACCCTTCACCGAGATGAATGTCTGGAGTGCAGGGCTCAGTCCCGGCGGGTTTAAAACTGCGGCCCCGGGAATAATACGTAGAGAGAGAGAGAGAGAGAGAGAGAGAGAGGGAGGGAGGGATAGAGAGAGGGAGGGAGTGAGAGACCCACTCGGTCTCCACTCAGTCATCCCGGCCACACCGGGAATCTGTACACACCGTGCGCCCTGATTTACTGCGCCCCCACCATTGCGCCTATGAGCTCTAGTTGAGTAATAAACCCCGGGACGGAGTAATGAGTAATGAGTTGGCTGGAGGGGCGGCTCGGGGGCGGCTCGGGGGGCGGCGGGGCCCACTAATATTTGATCCGGCCCCGAACAGCCGGCCTAGTTGAGTAACGGTCCCCGTGTTGCATAAATTGAGAAATTCCATGCCGCATTATGCAGCCCAAATACTATTGGTTATAGTGCCCTAGCCTTTCTGCCAGTTCGTCATTTACACCCTTTATAATCCTATATTAGAAGTCTAATTAAAAAAAAATCATTAAGCCTACGCGATTCCCCTCAGTATATGCCCTGAAGCTTATTGTCCTAGATAGACGATACCGGGTATGGAATAATCCTCGATTCAGACAGTAGATTAAAAACTCCACTGACTTCAAGCACCGATTATTACAATAAATCCTTGAAAACTATTGAAATTAAAATGAAAATGCGAAAATTCCGAATCACGTTTAGCACAGGACCAAAGGAGAGAGAAAAATCACACGGATGATTTCTCTTGTTAATAAATATATAAACATTTTTATTCCCAATCTATGATAATGCCATATATGTAAAATACACGGAGGAGACATACTTGATTAATATTAAGCGAAGAATATATTACTTCATATTATTGAACTGCGCACCAACTACGCATGCCGTTAGATGTACGTTTCTAAATAAATTCCTTTGATTGCTTCTTGTTCAATTTTTAATTCAAATTAGTCCAACCTTCCATTTTTAATGTACAATGTTTGGCAAGTTTTAAAAGCATACGTAACTGTAAAAACAACTCGAGTTCGGGCCGCGATCGCTTCCGTTATTAAAAAATGTGTACATTATTTAACGCTTTTTAAAAGGATGAAACTTCAGCTCTACTCGAGCAGGGTTCAGTTCCGATATTAACGGCAGTCGCGCAATGCAAACATAAATAATATATTGAGCCGTTTTCTGATAATTGAAATGCATTAATTAGAAATTATACCGTCTCCATAATATTACGGAATTCGATTGCATTGTTGATATTAAATACATCGTATTGTTCATACAGTTATATCGTTTATAATTTTTGTGTTATGTACTCTTATGTACCCTTGTTTCTAGTGTGTCCACGTGAATATATAGTCAATATTATAACTGATTTTAGATTGCATAAGTTATTTAGTCTTGGCATTGGTAACATCACTCTGGCATTATTACACTATTGAGCCGGATGTGGTTAAATCGGCTATTGAGATAGATATTAGTCCATAATCATATATAAGCACACGCAAAGATATATATGGAATATATTAGATCGATGCTGCAGAGAGAGTCAATACTAGAGGATTACCGGTGTTGGTTAAGGATCGTAAGAGGAGGGGAATGGCTGAGATGGGCCGAACAACAACCAGATTGTTCGATAAGTGTAGAGCTCATGGCAGTCGGCCATTCCTCATTAATACGATATTACAAGGGCTCCCGCCCAGCGTGCACGTCCATTACCCACAATACGGCCTCTTCCAACAACAAATCCTGCCCCGATACTCTCCGGGCGGCTCTTTTTAGCGACAAAAATCCACCCTTATCGCCGGCTGCCGCTTCGGGGCAGAATTTCAACCCCAGCCCAACAACCCCCGATACTGGCCCGCAATAAATATCATAGTTGTATTATCTCCAGAATTAGCCCATAGACGTCATCCCCCGTGCAACAATATCGTGAATCTAACTCTGGCCCCCTTCAAACTTCCCTCTTGGGTTGACCAGAAAGTAGTTCAAAACCGGCGTGTCTTTCCTACTGCCAGGATACTGTTTTACTTCATAATTACTGGCTTAAAACAGTATGTTTAATTAATGCGAGCATATTGTAATGTTTCAATAAAAGTGAATGAAAGAACATATAAGTATGTCAAATCGGTTTATAAAATCAGTAATAAAAGATTTATAATTTACGGAATTCAATTAAAGAACAGTTTAATAGGAAACTAACTACTAATAACGCTATCCGATTTCAGTGTATTATAAAGTAAGTTTTGCTTTCGTCGGAATAACTGGAATGAAACATTCTTATTCATATACCTCAAGGGGGCAGAATAATCAAATGATGATTACACATTCATCGCGTTGCCCAGATTAGATGAATGATTCGAGATGATGCCAACAAGTCTGGACGGGGCTAAGAGGGCCACCACCCACATCTTTTTTTTTCTCCCTCTCTCTCTCTCCCGGCTCTTTAATTATCTCCTTTTCATAAGCCTATTTCCCTCCCGTCCCTCCGGCCCCTTTCCAGTTCGCACTGAGCCCTCTCCTTTTTGGACCGCGCCTCGTTTTCTCTGTTATATTTGCTCGCGGCTCTTTCCTTATTCGGGCCTCATCAAAATACCCCGTGTTCTAAATTCGCGGACAAAAGTAAAAGTGTACACCGCATTTCGGAGGAGATGAAAGATTGGGACGGCGATACCCGCCGGGACGTTGATTGCAAATTGCGGCGGCCGTTAGACGTCCGACCGAAGGCCGGGCATTGAATCCAGGCGTATATTTACGAATATGCTGATGCGACCGCGGACTATTTCCATGCTGTTGTTCACTCCCCCCTTCTCAGCGCAGACCTCAGTCATCCGTCATAGTCCGACATTCTATTTCCCCTCTCGTTCCCTCTCGCGCCCGCCTAAGCGGAAATACAGGCGCCAGTAACAATTTTTCATGGCAATACTATTCACTTGTTCTGGAAAAACAGTAACAGTACCGATTTAAGTGCCGTGGAGGGACTGCGGTCCAGTACACTTGTACAAACGATTTGGCGCTTTCCAAACATTCGTTGCAGCCACGTAGAGCTAATTTAGTTGAGTAGATCTATACTCAAAAAGGTATTTATAACGCGTTTTCCATTCCTCCAATTGTTATCGACGTTCTTATCATTCGGCCGACGGCCAGGTTCTACCCCGACATGAATAATTGTCAACTCCACACTCGGCCTAATCTCTTCACACTAAATGCCCCCCTCACACCCCCGCCCATCCACTCTATCCCTTCACCTTTTATAACTTCCTTTAACCCTCGCGGATTGTCTCCCTTTTCCACTTGAGGTTTCCCCTCAAAGACAATAATCGATAGTTTCCCCCCACTCGGCGCCGGGACAAGAAAGCGAAATAAAAACTGCAGACCCCGACGTTTGAATTGGAGTGCCCTCGCCCTAGGCCCTAATACATTTCTTGTTAAAACTTTGCCATAAAATTGGTCCTTTGACGAAGGTAATAGAATTGATAATGGTTTTACTATAAATTAATATAATTTCTATATTCTTGTAATTATCTGAATTTATTATTCAATAATGTAACTCAGGTCTCAGTTCAATTTCATATTTAATACATGGAATATATTAATACTCGATGAGAGTAATAGTAAGGCATACAGAAATTTTAGTAACGCCTTCGCGTTACATTAATGTGCTCGACGGTGCAGGGTCCTGAATATTCCCGAAGGTGGACAAATAGGCGCAAATTCTGTCCCCGACGGCTCTGTAAATTTTAATTTACTATTCAATATTTAATCTTTGTTTGTCGTAAATCAAAGCAAAAGATTATCCCTCGAATAGCAATGAGAATGTAGTCCTAAGTCCTAAGTAATTGCGAACGGTGGGGGCCGGCGGGAGCGGGCTTGAATATTCATGTCGACACCGCGGTAAGTAGCCGGCAAGGGTGCGGGATCATATATAAACCCGTCATCTGTTCACATCCCGACCCACCTTTTTGACACTTCAATCCCAAATACAAATATGTCCGATCCCGCTTATCCCTTCGCCGGTATTTCATCTTGTTTTTAGCGATCCGTCTCATTCAGACAGAATTTTCAATTCAAACTGGTCACAGTGAATGCTGTTCGATCGTCTAGTCAACAAACGTAATGTGACGAAATTAATATCAGGAAATACGACGGAATTGAACATAAATCCAATATTGTATACTTTATAAATATGTTCACGTCACGGGGATGTATCTATTTCACTTTTGAATGAAAGAAATCCCTTGGTTTGAACGTTAAATTACTGTTTCGGGTCGCCGAAGTTAAGAGATCCTTGTTATCCTACTGCATTGGTTTCTCAGTGTTTTACTAAAAAAACTTCAATAAATTCTTAATTGGCAATGACTTACGTATAGGCAGTCTTGATTTTTAAAAAAAACGTATTTATCCACTGGTTAAATAACTAATGGCATAATGCTTGTGTCCTTTATGAAGAATATTCTGCAAACAAAAAAAGAAGAACCCAAATGTAAAATAAAATTCAAATGCGAGTAAATATGGAATTGGTTATTGGAATATCGCTAAATATTGATTGCTATAGGACGTATGCTTATACATTATTCATCGTAAGAAGTACTTTAACATAATGAAAAAACCTTCCTTATGATTACAGTTATAAACTTTTATTTTTATTGATGTTATCTTCTATGTACAGTATACATTCAGTTGTATATGGTACTTCATTAATGAATATGATTTCTTGAAAATGTCGTAATTATTTCCTTGATTATTCGAAAAGGCAGCAGAATATCGGAATAAATTCGATAGAATCGCTTTTCATTAAAAAAAAGCTCGAAGATTTCAGGATTTGTATTGGCACGCACGGATTGGCAGGGCCTCAGCTTCATTGGAGACGATTAAGCACTTCTTTGGCGGATGAAATTTCCATCGACTCGGGCTTCAGCAGGGAAAGTAATAATGAGGTGGGGAAATTAAGTTAAGAGTAGTTAGGGCGGGTTATAATTCCGGTGAAAATCGGCCAAGAAGGAAGGTTATTTTCCGGAAGGTCGCTAGCGGACTGCATTAAATCGCCTGGTAAATTGAGTTCAGCCTCTGTTAACTCCCGAAACATTCTACACTCCGTAACAAACTATTGTTTGGTTTCCATCTATATCATATATGTTTTCTGTCGTAATTCAAAAATTGTAGACATTAAAAATATTATAAATGACAAGGTTTACTTTTAATTATACAGAGTTGTCCGGGAATGATTTTATGCTATTAATAGGAAGGTCAACTTACCTTCGTAACCGCACACTGAATAAATTAATTTCCCTTAAAGCACTTTTCGCACGTGTAAAATACCCAAACACCTGAGGAATATTCAGGAGCTTCAAACCTGAATATTATTTGAAGGCTAAATTTCATAAATAAATTCCAATCTGTACAGAAAGTAGATGGGGTAGGCAATAAATGTTATACCATTGTGATATTACAAAAATCATTCAGTTTGTTCGGTTACCATTGTTCAGTTTGTTTCAATATTTTACATTATTGATATTAAATTTAAATATGTGGCTATATCTAATAATTAAGGACGTTGGCAACCAAAATAGCCATGTTTTAAACTCATTTTCATGATTTTCATGATCGGAACTGAAAATATCTTTTTTTTTAATATACCTGTTTTGTGGTCTGCGAGGGGTTGGAATACTGTAGGTTCGTGATGTTTCTGTCTCCTCTCGCTGGTTTGGTCTTTGCTAGACCGGTTTCGGCTGCTCGCCATCTTCATGTACATACAGTACATTTTTGACAGTACATGTGAAAGTGACAGTGCAGTGAGGATGCCCAAAAAATATCCAAAGTGCTAACAGTGACTAACACCGCTACTGAAGATGGCGAGCAGCCGAAACCGGTCTAGCAAAAGACCAAACCAGCGAGAGGAGACAGAAACATCACGAACCTACAGTTTCTTTTTTTTGCAACCAGTTCGAAAATGCTGAATATGAAAGAGAAAGGAGAAGATATTACGGGATACGATAATTGTAGTTCAATAGAGGACTACCGGACACCCAGTGCCTATCCTGAAACTTCCAGAGAAGGGTCCAAATATTTGAGAACAAATGAGCGGCGGGGTCGTGGGGGCCACTTTAAGTTGGTCGGGGGGGCAGATGCCGGGTGGGTATCCCTTCCCACATTTCTGCATAACGCACAACTGTGGGGGGAGCGGGGTCGAACACGGCTTCCGCAGAGCCCCCTCTTATTATAACGGCCCGGCGGTTCGTGGCATTCGGGATGCCGGGTTATACTCATTATAAATTCTAAATTAAAGCCCTCCCACTCCGCACATGCCGCCCCCTACCTCCCCTACAAAGGACCGTTTAAATACCGAGGCGTGAACTCTGGTGACTGGGCCCCCGCTCCTTATAGCGGCGTGATTTGAATGAATCTGCCCCACCCAAGGCCGCCCTGACAGATTGTTCCCCGTCAGAAACCAGTTTCGGCCAGTGGCCCGTCCACAATTCGCAACATCCTAGAGACAAGATTCCAATCATTTGGATGATTCTACTACATCGAAAATAAATAAAATGATTCTGCCGTTATAATCCAATATTTTTTTTACATTACTCTATTAACTGAAAGTTTTTTTTTAACTTTATTTATTGTACAATCAACTATGTGACAGTTATAGGTACAATTGCGGTTTGTTTAATTAGTTTCACTTGTTTCACTCGATAAATGATGGTACTTTTGACCTGTATCCGGCCTACAGAAAGTCTCTGGCCGGTGGCGTTTAAGCCGACGCGGGGGGGATAATGGATGGGTAAAGGAGGAAGGAGACTGAACGAGTGGATTTGGATGTGGAGAGAGGCGGGAATGGAATTTAAAGAAGTGTGATTTTGCGACTTCGCCGACTGTCGGTATGTTGAGGTCATTATGTATTGTTCGGTTAGAAACATACCAGGGAGCATTAAGGATGGTAAGAAGGACTTTTGACTGGAATGTTTGGATGCGGTTAACTGAAAGTAAGTATAATAAAGCTTATATTACTTTTAAGTAGAAGTTCAAAGGTCACATTAGTTTGGAATACTTCTACTGATATTACAATGAATAATAATTGGAACAAGTAACGGACAGAAAAATGAACAGAAAATTCGAATAAACTGATGTCATTGTCTACGATTGGTCAAATTAAACTAGTCCTGTTCGTGGCATGAAGTAAATCAACAGGGGTATTATATTATACAGACACTGTGAAACTTGTATTTGACGCACCGTTGCGCAACATTGTAGCCGATAGGTTTGACTGTAGGTCAGTTCGGAAATCCGCTACAGTGCAAACGTTTACTCGACACTTATACAAACAGCAGCTCAAACTTGTTCCCCAACTACTGAAGTTTTAATTGAATTTGCGCTGGACAATTGCAGAAAACCAATTGTCCAATTTATTTTCTCCTTTTTCCCTGGTATACGTTTTAATTGTATTCGCTTGTCGGGCCCAGGTTTTTATTATAAAATGCGCTGATCGTAGAGTTTAGAGATATTTTTTTTGGAATTTGACGATATGAAGTACGGAGTGCGCAGTTCACGTTCCGGTCGGCTACATTTATGACAAGTGGATACTGTTGAGGG
Source organism: Lethocerus indicus (assembly GCA_019843655.1). Taxonomy (NCBI): domain Eukaryota; kingdom Metazoa; phylum Arthropoda; class Insecta; order Hemiptera; family Belostomatidae; genus Lethocerus; species Lethocerus indicus. The sequence continues at coordinate 28,111,220 of JACDQD010000004.1, read as the reverse complement.
AGGGCGCGTCTCACCCCCCTTCACGAACATGATGGATAACGCCAGTGAATAATGCTACATCCCATAACATATGTTTCTAACGACCCCAGTCTGCTAGCGCAGTTTGTCAACGTTCCTAGTCCTGGCCGGCTTTTCATTAAAATGATCCAGTCGGGCTTCTAAATGCCATTCACAATTTACAAAGAGGCACCGCCCAATTGGCGGAGTGTGGGCCTCCTAATTGCATTTCCAACTAGCGAGTTGCACTTCGGGCTCGGAGTAATGCCGCCCCTTTCTAAGTTTCTTCCGCTTGGCTCGGAGCATTCCATTCCTCACTGAGGCTGAGGAAGGTGGAGGATAGTACAGGTCTTCCACAGCACCGGGTGATGTGCGACAGCCGGTTTCTCTCTAAATTAATGCACATTCTCCTTTAGAGAAAATTTGTTTCCACTTATTAAACGCGAAGTCCACACGAAATGTTAAATAAGTCAGCTTGTCGGCACCGCTACGAGAAACGCTTTCAGGGATTAATGATATAATAAGTTGCAAATAAACGACCGTTAGCCAAAAAATATATTACTTTCAGCTTTGTGAAGGAAAACAGGAAAAATGTTAGTGTATTAATACATCGGTTGGCAACAAACATGCACATAGGCGAAGAAACGATTAATGAAATATTCATGGATAAATACAGCAGTACTGTGAAACAAAAATTCTCCAGCGGTATAACTTGCCAAAGTACAACAGATCGCAAAACAGAATAAACATTCGGAAACCCTAACAACAATAAAATTACATGAACCGGAGAAAAACTGAAATTGAAAAAGGAACAAACACAGATACAGCGGTGACATTCAAAACTTCGCAGTCCCCTAAACAAATAATCGAAATTGACTGTTTTAAATACACGAATACTAAGAAACATCGAAATTATATAATATATAAATCGATATAAATAAACATTCGAGTAACTGTGGCTAAAATTATAATGAAAAGCAGTACTTATAGATAGTGATTTGAATTTAGATAGGCAATTCGTATCGTGTATCCTGGTTTAATCTCATGAAAACATTCATAAGTACAAATTAATATACACCCCCACTAGAGGTGGAAAGTTTTGCCAAAAGAATTAAAATTCTCATTCATTAATACAATCGCGGATGTATATTAATTTTCTCTATTTAGAGCATTGTTAACTCTTTGGGTGGGGGGGGATATAACATTTCTCACACCATCGTTTTGATTACCGCCTGAATAAATTAAAACAGGCATACCGCAACGTCTGCGGACAGAAAACGGGAGCCCTTGCTCAATTTCAGTTTATTCCGTGAATACGCTCCTCATTTGTACGGGGTGGCTTAAGGTGTTTGCGAGACGACGCCGAGATTTATAGGAAATTGGAAAATTTATGAAGCCGTGCGGCTGGTGGGGGTGTAAGGGCGCTAAATTAAACAGCTGGCAGAGACCGACTTGCCAGAACAGCGGCACAATACAACCTGCCCAAGCAGGCAAATGTTAAATCCCTTCTCTGAACAAGCTCAACTAACACTAAACGCAGATTGCATTTCATTGTCTCTACTTCCAGCTCCGTCCAAGAGATACCGGTGTACCGGATTTTACTGTTGTACGCCAATATTTATGCGCATTAACCGGTTACAGCCGATGGATAGTTTTTCATCCATAGTCTAGTACTCAACAGAGAGGCAAACCGAAACAGAAAATAGCAAAAGTGATTAGGAAAATGAACTCCGGGGGTTATCATGAAAATCACGAACAAAATGTCATTTTTCAACAGTATTAACGCTCTGGCGTCCTGGCGATATTTATTGGGCTCCTATCTCCATTATAACAAAGGCAAAATAATTACACTAAAACTGTACGCTCTAATGCTCGACTCCTCGCCAAATTATTCTGGGATTACTTAATAAAATTTCTTTATCGAGATACTGCAATATAATCAATCCCCGAACATATAAAATACCTCGAAATATAACGATACAAACTTTTTAAATCGAAATCGAAAGAGGGTTTAAACTATAGTTTTTCAGAGATTCTGATATTTTGAAAGGTCTATATTACTACCAGTTCCACTGGGGAACATTACAGTCATGTGTGTGTGAAAGTTTCACCTTATTTTATCTAGAAATATACAATATACCACAAGATTTAAATCAAAAATTAATTTGAACGCGTTAAATATTTATCCCGAACGATTTTCAATATATTTAATTATATTACTGATATATATTATATATATAATTATATTACTGCTAGTGGTATTTCATAGGACACTGGTGAATTTAACCGCGGTCGACCCGGGAAATATACCTGCCCCTGTCTTATGCGAGACAGCCGCGAAATAACTATTTGCAACGGTATATTGGAATTTCTGTTAGGGAATTGTGCAAAGGGCCCCTCCCCCTTGTAGTGCGCTGCGCCTCGGGCGTCACACGTTGTCCCTACTAATTACTCCGTCGGTTCCCCGCCCAGCCAACTCCCTCAGCCACCGCCCCATGAAAGAGAATACGGAAATTCTCGACTTACCAGTAGTTCGCTTTCTCCAACATCAGTTTACCCCTTTCTCAATTTTGTATACCGCCTACGGTGATTACCAATATCGTCGATATATTCAACTAGCCCGTAGTTAAATTTCGAGTGTTGAAACCCTTTCCGACGGGTGAGCTTACCCAACTATAACTGAAAAATCTTCATTCTAGTCGATTGATAAGTTTTACAAAATAAGATTTAATCCTGAAACGAACATGTTTTCGATGACAAATCAATGTTCCACTTCTGAATTGTTAACGTAACGTTTGAGAGACGTGCGCTAAAGCCAGATTGACTTCGATTTCGGATACTTGAGGCCGAAACGCGGGCACTAAAAGGAGACATCGCCAATTCCCCCAATTTGAAAATTGTTCTAGCAGAAATACGTCAGATGAGTATACAGTTGGGGGGCCGAGTACCGTTCTCGATACCGATGAACCGGATACACCGCCGATTTAAATCGAATTAATCTGCCAGAAGGATGCCCCCCGAAACAGCTCATTTGAGCACCACGCGCAGTATTAATTTTGAATAATGCCCCCATTTCTGTGGTTTTCGCGAGCAACCCCTTTACGGGGCACTTGACTATTTCGAGGGCCAATTGAGTGTATCGAGATCCTTGTTGAAATTCTATTGGAGAGGCCGGTAATACGAAAAATCAGTTAAATATTGTGCAAAAGTAATTTTTAATCAATTATTTTCACACGATTTTATATACTACTTTCATTTCAGCTAATAAATGATTTTTTTCTGTATCTACAGAAATTTGAATCCCTTCAATTTCCTCTATGTTCAATGGTTAACTGAATATAGGAGCAGTTACTCAGAACTAATCGGATTCCCACTAAAGTTCCCTTGGCATTCACTAAATAATCCTTTTTGGAATATTAGGGAACAAAGTGATTTCCTGTCGTTAGACATCTCGGTGACAACAATAAAGTCGATGGACTGTTAAAAATTAAATATTTTGCCATTTTCTTTCTGGGCAGAATATTTCCATGTTTCTTTTGAAACGTTCAGTCATAAAAATATAATACGTTTTCTACAAATACATACTGTCATTACTCTGTCATCCTCTATCTCTACCTAATGATTCCGTTCTATGATAGATTGGCTTCACCTGCTCGCCGTTAATTAGTGATGCTCGAGTGCATGTTGGTTGCCCATTGGATCATCCTCCCTCCAATGTCACATATAATATTATAGTGGCGCTAATTTATTGATGGGGCGCTACCGGCGATCAGACCACAAGACTGGGTGTCTTAAACACACAGTGTTCAGGTCGCTAAAGTGTCTCTAGCGGGGTCTGCAAAATGAATAAGGCCCGCGGAAAGTGAAAGAAGGTGGCGAAATAATAGCGGTATAAGGGTTGGGCGAGGAGCGCCCCGGTCGGCATTATCTCATTGTTAATTAACCCGGGCCTCGGGAGAGAGTCCCACGCTGTTCAGTTAACTTTCGCAGAGATTAATTTCACACTCCGTCTACCCCGGGGGGGGGGTGGTGCGGGGAGAACTGAACCACGGTCGGTAGAGTTACAGAGGGCAGACGAAAGTGTCTCGAATCCGTCGACGGTCGGATAGGCCGAGCCACTCACACCTACAGATTTATTTCAACACTGCAAGGCTTCAAATGAATTACCGCCATTGGGACAACTTACCGTCTGAAACGTTGTCTACAGCTTAACCCCTATATTACCTGGAAACTGGAGCACATAATAAAATAAAAGTTTTTTTTTAACTGTTTTATTTTTGCACACTCAGCCTATACAGTTATGGGTGCAATTGATAAGTGTGTTTATTTCGGCGTGTTAGTCACGACAAAGAAACCACCCAATGATGGCGCTTTTGACATGTTTTAAAATGTGAGGTGATCTCTGGGCCAGTGGCGTTTAAGCCGTCGTGGTGGGGATAGTGGATGGGTAGAAGAAGAAAGGGACTGAACGAGTGGGTTTGGATGTGGAGAGAGGCGGGAGTGGAATTTAAGGAAGCGTGATTTTGCGACTTCGTCGACTGTCGGTATGTTGAGGTCATTATGGATTGTTCGGTTAGAAACATACCAGGGAGCAGTAGGGATGGAACGAAGGACTTTTGATTGGAATCTCTGGATGCGGGCGATGTTGGATTTCTTAGCGGAACCCCATAGCTCTATTCCGTAAGTCCATGTCGGTTTTAAAATGGTTTTGTAAATTGTAAGTTTGTTGTCTACTGTCAGTTTTGATGTCTTTTTCAATAGAGGTCTCAGCAGTCCAAATTTGCGGTTAAGGTCTGTTCTTTTGAGACGCGTAAAAATAAAAGTAATAAGAATATTTTTATTCTATTCGCATAACAAGCGGGCAGAGTATTTTACCCTCGTGGTGTTACCCTAATACGGCGTATAAATATCAGAAGCCAGACTAATTATCTAATTTTCTCTAACAATGACTTGCGTGTCCGACATTCATATTATCCCCTATTCTCAGGAAAAAAACATGGGGGACCTTTTTTTTTAAGCGACAGCTCTTCATTTCGCGGTCGGCTGGATATTTCGCCGTCATTTCTTTGACGATACATTTCCTAATCAGTGGGAAACAAGTAACGAGAAAACATACCGACTCGAGTCGGATGAAAAGCGGGTTTAAATTTACTTGCATTTTCGTAATCTCAAACTTCAAACGCGGTACGTTACGTGGGCCGTACCTGCGCCCGGACGTTTAATTTCGTACTGGGGATAGGACGCGGGTTTGGAATATACGGGAGGATTTTTAGGACAGTTACCATCGGGATTACGGTGCAAAAGTAATAAGCAGAAGTCTAAAACGCGAACTGTTGACCTTAAGTTTAATGAGAATTTTGAAATTAGGGGTTTAATTATTTTTTTAATTTATATCAGAAAGTTCGATTTAGAAAAGTTTCGCTTATTTGCAACCATAGTGGCCATCTTCGTGGATTCCGCGTATCTCTGGTAAAATGGAAATGTTTACCCCAGTGTTATTCAGTCAGCGTGTACTACTTTTATTCCTCCGTTAATTATGTGCTTGACATGATTCCTGAGTAATTGGATCGATAATACAACCTTGATGCTACGTCGACGCCCAAATAACTCCAGATTGCAGATAACGCTTTCACTGAAAACTACAGTCATAATTAGCATTGCAGAAGATTTCTAAACTTAATAAATATTACTTAATCTAAAATCTGGAACGTTAATCCACCGTAATCCACTTTGATCCACCTTAATCCACCGTAATCCACCTTAATCCGTAATCCTTTAGTTAGTTGAAGGACTGGGAATAAACTCAGGAAAAAGTACATTCTGCTATTTATCAATAATTGTAATATTTTGTATTACATAAATTTACATTACAACAATTAATACACTTTTAATTTTGTGCATTAGTTACTCTAATATATTAAAACGAGCGATTTTCCTGAGCAGGATTATTAATTATAATTATTATAAGATCGCAACTAAGACAGTTTAAAAGAATTAGAATTGCCATATTCATCAAATAAAAGGACGTCGTTCAGAGTAGGTAATTTCTGAAGTTAAAATTCACATCCCACCAATTAATGCCTCCCATGCGGTCGACAATAGAATGGTTTGCCTATCCAACGTGGTTGACAGGAGGTCGAGGTTTACGACGAAATAATGGGTATGTACCTGTTCTGTCGTTTGCTACAGAAGGCTGGAATTGGAACTTCAGGAGGCTACTTGAACAAATCGGGTCGTTCGCCATTTCAACTTCGGTTCCATTCAGGAGGGATAAATGCTGCGGATAATTAGGCCGGCTAATAATTCATCAACCGACCTAAACCACCCCCAGGCCCCAGCAGCCCACACTCGAAAATCGAATACCACAGAGCGGTAGTTTCAGCGCATCGGCCAATGTTCGCCCGTCCCTATTATTTTAATGCAAATGACGGAATAGCTCTCATGATTACACTGTAAAATAGTCGCTGGTGGCGAATTTCCTTGTCGCCTACTGAACTACTTTTTCCCGATAATACTGGCGTCGGTTTATAGCATTTATTGTCACCACTCTTCGATGGTTTAGGATATAATAATTTGTATAATTGTCCGGTTTCAGACCGCTTTCTCCTTTCTTTTTCAGTGACCCAAAATCTATTATTCTAACTACTCATTCCATCATTTTAGGTACAGTGTAGTATCGCAATTAAATTTTATATGATATGGGAAATAATAAGCTAAAATAATTCGTATTCTACTAGCGCCCCCCTGATCGTGGTGCGGATACATACTTAACTAAAGTTCGTTGGGTGCACTTGATCCAATAAACTAGCGCCCCCTGAGGGTGGTGCGGACATGTACTTAACTAAAGTTCGTTGGGTGCACTTGTACCAATTAACTAGCGTCCCCTGAGGGTGGTGCGGAAATGTACTTAACTAAAGTTCGTTGGGTACACTTGCACCGATAAACTAGCGCCCCCTGAGGGTGGTGCGGAAATGTACTTAACTAAAGTTCGTTTGGTGCACTTGCACCGATAAACTAGCGCCCCCTGAGGGTGGTGCGGAAATGTACTTAACTAAAGTTCGTTTGGTGCACTTGCTCCGATAAACTAGCGCCCCCTGAGGGTGGTGCGGAAATGTACTTAACTAAAGTTCGTTGGGTGCACTTGCACCGATAAACTAGCGCCCCCTGAGGGTGGTGCGGAAATATACTTAACTAAAGTTCGTTGGGTGCACTTGATCCAATAAACTAGCGCCCCCTGAGGGTGGTGCGGACATGTACTTAACTAAAGTTCGTTGGGTGCACTTGTACCAATTAACTAGCGTCCCCTGAGTGTGGTGTGGAAATTTACTTAACTAAAGTTCATTAGGTGCACTTGCACCGATAAACTAGCGCCTGAGACACAAAAACACGAAATCTACAATTTATATTCTCATTTGAATCTCGGAATTCTGTTTGAAGAAATGACAATGAGGGAAAAAATAACTTGTTAAGAAGAAAACATTACTTTTATTTCCTAATCTATTTACAGTCCCAAATTTAAGCTGTCGCCTTCAACAGGGCTGTCGGATTGTTTCCGTCAAATGGGCCCTCTCGGGCGCGATGGTACTATTGATATTATTGAATGCACCTAATAATGGGCTTTAATCTTCGACCAGAAAGCATTGTCCGGTACAAAGCGTTCGTTTGGTAAAGTCAAGTGGCGATAAAGATAGAGTGGGGGCGGGGTGTGTGGGGGGTTGGTTTAAAAGGGGCGTCCGGTTTTAAAAGCGCGACCCTTGTTGGCACAATACAATAATTTGGGCTAGCGGGGTCAGTATCCGCGGTGAATACGTTAATCGATTCCGAGCGATAAATTCTCCGCTTCACCGATAGATAAATTCCTAATGGTTCGCCAAGGGTGGGGGGGTCCCTAGGTTGCCCGTCCTAATTGTCCAAAAAAAAACCCGAATAACAAAGGGGATATTCGACGTTAAAAAAACGTTTTCGAGTTGGATTTCACTTACTGCGAGTTGGTCCAGTAAACAGATATATAAAAACTATAATTATAAGCGTACAAATCCATTATTCGATGTCAAAACTAGGCATGATAAAAAACACAAAGGCAAATATGCTTCAATTAGTTTTATCAGTTATTCCAATTTATGATAATTCTGTAAGACATTGTAACTATGGTTTACAATACTAGCTTTATAATTAACCGAATCCTCGTGAAGAATAAGAATTGTTAATTTAGATGATCGACACAGTGGACATTAATGAATAGTCAGGTAGACATTATTATTAGTACAAATTTATTTCTAGATAATGTACAATATTTTGGAGAGTATTTATGTCATAAATTATATTATATTAGTTGGTCTTATGGTTTTTCCTTGTGAACTTGTTCTTTCTTCAAGTTTTGGTCTTATAAAAGGGGACGAAGTGTTCGCTCCTACGTGGATCAACTTTAAATCAACTAATTTCTAGTTTGTAGCCTTTTTGTTGCTTCTGTCGCCCGGCCCGTTGCCCGCCCATTGCAGTTTTTGCTCGGCGCTTCCCAGTTTCAAGCTAACTATCCCGTCACCGCCGCCCCACACTACCGTTTCCCGTGGCTCTCTAATGGCCTAATGTTTTAAAACACTTTATTTTTAATATAAATGGGTGATATACTATGTCATGATCCAAAAATTAATTAACACAAATTTTTACCGATATGTTTAAATACATTTTTTTCGGAAGAAGTATCCCAGCAACCCATTGTCGCCGGTAGAAGTGATATACGATTGAGCTTCTATTGTTGCTATTAAACCTGGTTGCTGGATAATTTATAGGTTGATAATTATGCTACAATTGTTCAAAATATTCATATATATTCAGAATATTTTTGAACCTTGGGTTCGGTTATGGAAGGAGAAAAATCCACTTCACGTATCGAAAAGGATACCTATCGAACACCGATACACCTCCTCGTTAAGAATTTCATAATTTACGAGCACAGGTTTTCAAAGCTGTAAGAACCCATTTCGTTATAAATTACGGCATTACAAATTATTTATTAAATGTTCGGATGAGATTAAGGTGGAGGTGAAGGGGAAGGAAAAATGGTTTTCCCGTCGAGTGGAAGCGCAGGGCGCGTGAAGGCGGGGGCGGTTGAGGGCGAACGAATTTAAGTTATTAATTGGAAAATTCCGGGTCTTGGGGTTGGCAGCCTTCCGCACTGAGCCGTTGAACGCTTCCTCTCCACCTCAAAACGAATTTAAAATTGTACTTCTTAAAGTGTAATAACCATTCCTCGTGCTCAAAAATGATTCTCATTTTTTCTTATCAAAGCGAAGAATATTCTTTTCTCTTCACTGTACTTAACTGAAAAATGATTTATTCAAGTCTGCCACTATTGACTGTATATAGTCGGCTTATTAGTGCAACGCAGATAAGAAATTATATGTAATTTTTCGATATATAGATGGTGGTTTATTATACTACAGAACGACTAGCAAGTGTACAATAATTCGTGATAAAAAATGGCCGAGGTAGTATTAGAATGTGACGTGTATAGATTGATGAGTCATTCGCGTTCAATGATGGATATACGGCAAATAATATGTTGGACACCTAACGCGATTTATAGGGTTCGGCGATTAAAATATCACAATCAATATTTATGACAATACGATGCGGGACGAACAAAGGGAATACACGATTTGGTGGTGGGGGGGGGGTCATAGTCGGGTGTCAAATAGGCACTCATTAATCATCCATTTAGCCACATTATGCCAACGTATCGCGGCTCTGTTTTCCATTGCTTTATGGTGACCCTTCCCGCTCGAGCCAACCAAATACGATCATTAATTTTTTGCTTGTAACGCGGGGTGATATGGCGGAGGTCGAGCGGTAGGTTCCAGGACGTTGGGATTTCAACATTTCAGCGGGATTCCTTCTGACATTGCACAGTTCTACGCAGTAATAAAACTCCAAATACGCACAATAATAATGTTTATGTTTCTGACCTTTTCACGAGAAATGTTCTGGATTAACAGGCTGGATCGTTCCCACTTTTTCCTGGTGTGGACGATACACGTTTTAGGGAGTTGTTATAGCAAAATAGATTTTCAATTTAAAATGAACCAAAAAATGTAAGAATCCACGATCACGTCTTTGATAGAAACGCGAATTGATATAGCGCCAACTTTCGTCCTCGGACGAGCATTCAGAATTACCGGCTTGAACGGTTTCCAGAGGTCATCCCACTTCACTCAGCGGCCGTCCTAACGCCGCGAACCCAGCCAAAGGGAAACTACAGCATATCAGATGGGAGACTTTGGAAAATTCATTACAGAGCCCGCATCTGCTGCCTTGTGACTTCCATTTATTTGATCAACTGGAACGCTCTCTCAAAGGACGGTGTTTCCGAACGGACGCCAGAGTAGTCATTTCTCTGCTGGCAAAGGAGGCGAAGTTTTAAGAACAAAGGAAATGGGGATGCATGTCTAAATAATGGCTGCGATTTATTTCACCTGGATACGAAGTCCATGTAATAAAATTTCGCCGAACGGGTTTCATTCGAGTGACCCGAATATCTGGAAATATAGCTCAATAAGTAATGTCTTGAATGCAATTAACTATCAATCAGTTAAGTACACATTTATATATACCGGCGAACTATGCGATCATTTGGAATAACGCAATAAAATGCTTTGGCTCCTGTTTTAGACACATTTTCTCTAGATCAATTTCTATTTCACCGAATACGAACTGTGGATAATAGACGCGAACGATTTCAGAACGGAGGTTAAACCGGTCAACCGCTGCATCACACCCAAATGCGCCTCGGCCAACCGTTTGCGACACAATGAGTTAAATTATGCTTTCATGCGAGGGTAAATCGTAAAGTTTCATTTGTAAATTGACTAATTAAGTCGAAATGACATGTCTAAATCTGGCACTACATTACAACGTTGTATTACAGGTCGTTGTTTTACTTAAATTAGAATTTCAGTTTGCTCGGATTGTTAATAGTTTAGATAATGCTTCTGTCGGTAATTATATTCTACCAATTAAATTCTCTAGTGTAAATTCTGCACAACCTTATATATTATATACACGATTCGTTTATAAATTATATATATGTTTGAATACTTTGGGAAATGTTCATTTTAGTTAATAATACCACAACTTTTCAGTTGGCTAAGTAAATATAATCCCTTTTGTCTACCAAGTATAGCAATCATTTGAATGAGTAAGTTCAAATATGAAAACGGATAATGTATGATTTTGTAAGCCTGTAAATCATCGTGAGTTGATTGAATGATTTATGATTTGACAGTTGTTTATGGGGGAAGCGGTCTGAGGTGCTACCAGTGCGGTCAGTACACTGACGGTGTTGGTTCCATCACGCCCTGCATCAATTATACAGCCAGGCTTCATCTCAAGGAGTGTCCCAAAGCACTGTCCCAACACTGCATCGTGAGTATTTTACACTGTTAATTTATTTGAATACCGACTGATTTAAAAATGTACATACTACGGCTGTACGGGCCCAATATTTCACAGGATAAAAGCGATTCTTAAGGAATCAGTTTCAACCAAAAATCTTTTTTTTTTGTTGTTGTCTCTTTTATTTTTACAACTGTAAAATTATACAATAAGCAACATTGATGAAATCACTAGCTATAATAGTCTACAATTAGAGGAGAAACCCACTAGTTTCCCCCATTTTTTAATTATTATTATTATTTTTTTATTATTATTTAATTAATTTATTTATTTATTATTATTAACATTTTATTTAATCATTTAGGTCGCGTGGCCACTTCCTTTTCAGGTGTCTGTAAGGAACATTTGGGATGTCGGGAGATAGTAGGGTTTGGACTAGTGAACCAAAAATCTCCGATTGATTTAGATTTTTATTATTCATATCAATTGGTCGGTTGAAATAAAAATCTGGAGCCGGCGAATGAGAGTTTAAATCCGGTCGAATTTGATTTGTGGAAAGAAATTTGGGCGGTAGTCACGAAAGGAAGATGACTGGGTCCAAAGTGGCAAACCGAGCTCCATTTCCTGCTAAATACGGCCCCATCAGGGACAGGCTCTGTCAATAAATTTCTTCTCTGTCAATAAACCCTCCCCATCATCCCGTTCCACTCCTCAACTCTATTTTTCCCACTCGACTGCTAATTGTTTCGTATTTTTCAAAAACTTGCCCAACGCCACCGTCGGGGTTTCAAGAGAAAACAAAACTCTTTTCTGCGTTGAAGGTGGAAATATTTTTCGCTTCGGAAATAATTTTTCGTAGCCGTTATATTAAACATTATATTTATAAAATCGAAAATTTATGAGAAATCTACAAAATCATAAATTTAACAACTAAATGGAATTAGATGAACAATAATATTTTTAATTCTACCTTCCAAAAATATATTTTGAAACAGTTCTGGTTGACTCCTGTTTAAATAAATATTTTAGTTTTCGGTAGTCCAATTCTTCATTACAAATTAAAAATAGAAGCCATGAATTAAAACATACAGGTAGATTTCTTAGCAGTTGTGTCAGTTTTGTATAAAAGTTTTATCGATAGCCAGGTATATAAATAAATATTAAAAAATTCGATTTATGACTTAGATCAAAATAATGGAATTGAAAAATCAATCATACATTTTCCTGTACTATTTATGTACAGGTTTAAAATAAGAAGGGTCATACAGATTTTTAGTCTGCTTTGTTTTCAGGTTAACGTTCAATCCAAATCTTTTTCGTATTCAATAACTGTAGTAGCTCGCGCGACGATTGCGGTAGCTTGGGGGATTCGATTTCCTATGCAGGGGGACATCTCGAGCTCAATAACAATGGTCTGTTTGCACCTTGGGTGAATGGTGTCGAGAAAGCGGCAATGAATTTGTTCATTGGGTCCCCCCCACCAACTGGGCCCCGACTTTATTCAGGAGCCTGAGGCTTATATTAGGGCCATCCTTTGTCCCCAGTTCACTTGAAGAACAGCGGACGAGAGGGGGAGTATTACAAACGCTTTCTTTATTGGTCAAGAAAAGGGATATACCGGTATATAGAAGTTCCTAACTTCTGTCCTGTACCATTATTACTCTCAATTCTTCTATTTCTGGCTGAATTTGACTATCTAACCATTTCAATATTGAAATATTTATATATATATATATATATATATATATATATATATATATATATATTACATCAATTTAAACCGATGACAGCGAGGATTTCTTTCTGCTGCCTCAAAGAGTAACGAGTCCGATACCGGCCCACTAAGCTTTTTATTAGTGCAATAAAAAGAAGCATTATATCGTCACTAATGATGACAAGTAATTGGTTGTAAACCGTCCGGACTTCTCTTTCTTCCGGCAAGGCAATTAACGCTGTGAGGGAGGCATACGCGCTTCCACTAAAGAATTTACGGGAGTAATAAGTGCGTAGAAGCCCTAGCCCACTGGTGGGGACAACTCCATTTGCAGTCCGTTCTCTTTACATTAGATGCGGCAGCTCATTGTTACTGGATATGGACCAAGAGTGGCCCTGCGCTTATCGCTCCTACGCCCCTCAAGTTTAAATTCAAATAGTCAGAAATTACTATTTTATATTATATCTATTTTCAACGGTATATTAGTTGGAATCTGTCGTATTTAATTTAGCCTATCCATAATACAGAACGCAATATTTTATTTTTTGGGGGGGTTTATTTATGCATGATTCGAATTGGAGCATTCATTTGAATCATATTCTTTTTCCTTAAGAAATTAACGTAGAACAAGAACCAGAAATTCGAAGTAAGAAATAGTTTAATAAAGAATCCTGTTCATGTTTTTTTATGAATTTAATAATATCTGATCATTTATGAAAACAATATTTCGTGACACTTCACAGGTTAGTTCGAATATTCGTACTCACGTCGGAAAATGTCCAGTTATTCAACATTTAAATCGAAATTGGGCCGCATTTATATTGTTTCTTGGGCGAAATAATCCATGTCAACGTCGTTTCTTTGGTTTCTTAATGTATTGCTTCGGAAAAGAATAATCAAGTTTCACCGGGAGCGCGTAAACAACATCTGCAAGTTGGTCTGGACCAGTTCTTGGGCAGGATACCTCTCTAAGAAACCCGAATGGAAACAGAATATATCGGAAGCTTTCTACCATTTTTTTTAGAGCAAGGTTCGAAAAGAGGAAGTATGTTTTCCGAATGTTTTCCGAATGTTCCGGGAGAAGAGGAATGTCGACATACCGCGCGGCACTTCATTGTGCCACTGGTCTACAAGTTTGGTTCAGAGAGCACCGCCGGCTTCGGAATGGCCTACTCTATCCGGGCCAGGAAAAAGTGGACTTTATTGTCGGATGCCTGCGGTCCCAAAACCGCGTACCTTCATCTTTCCGCTTCCTTCGCCGGCTCCAACAAAGAGCCGTTACCGCGAGCAGTAACAGTGGGGACGAAGACCGGGTGATAGGACTGAAGAGGAGTCATTGTAATTATCAGATTTATTCCTACAGCATCCCTTTGACCTTATTCGCAGGTCACTGTTCACTACCTACGGACAAGCGGGTTCAGATTTTGCCCTCTGCGAGGTTTCCCCCACCTTCAGTAGATGCCTCCGGAACGCCTCCACGTGGACGGACAGGGATAGGGTATTTTGCTTGGAAACAAGGAAACATTTTTTCCAACGAAAATTCACTGGAAGAAATCAACTGCAACAATGAGCCCACTATGAAAAAGATCAAATTATTTCAGAATTTAATTTTAATTAATCAGTCGCCCTGAAGAGAGAATGAACTAAAGAAGTTGATAAACAGTTGTTCCTCATACATACAATGAACAAAAATATCATCACATAAAATAATTAATAACGAAATCTAGTATGAAATGAATTAGTGTATTTATAAATAACTTTCAGTTCGAACGATGTACATATTCCGAATAGATCGTCTCAGTAATAGAGCACTTTGAAGGTTTCTTTTTTCTTATTCATTTAATTACTCACTTAAATACTATGTGTACAAATGTCGCCCAAATTTCAAAATACTATTTTTCATATGTCGAAATGAACTAGGCACTGTCATTGACCGATGGATGTCAACGGCACTGGATTTTATATTCTAGATACGATATGCGGGAGGCGCGGTTCCCAACGTGATGTGACTGTCGCGCTCTCACACATCGCATCACAACGCGCTCTCATTTCAGAACTTAATATTGAGAGGATCCGAGTGGTGTGGTGCGACCGCGGGCAGACGGCGCTTTATAATTATGTTACCGAGTTCCACCCGAGCTCTCGCGTTGTATTACTTCACAGTCTGTACCGACCTGTCAATGTCATTCCTCGGACTCAGTACCCGCCCAGATTCCCGAACTGGCACTTTCGATTGCGGATATACAAACCTTCCCAGTAACTGATAATGTGGGCTGACTCAGAACCACTTCAGGATTCAGAACATAATTTGGTGCGAGGAATACGTTTCGGGTGACTATTTCGAGGCTAAGGGGACCGGATCGTGGGGGGCGGGTTCGCAGAAGCAAAGGCGAAGGATCGGTACATTTGATTTATAGCGGGAGTTCAGTGTTAGTCGCACCTGAAATTGAGCCAAGAGGCCCGCCCACAGCCAGCATCCACCGGTGTTTTCCCCTCCTCTGATAAGCCTCCATAAAACCAGGGACGGAAATTATTACGTTTAAGTCCTATTTACAAGGGGAAGAGACTCTCAACTGACACTTAAATTTCACTCAACTTGTAGCAGTTTTTTTTATCAGTAATACCATTCTATCTTGATAATTTCATTAAATTAGTTTCTAATATGTATAAGAAAAAAACTGCTAATACTTATTTATAAATATTTACGAAGAGATTGGGATTGATGTGGGATATTATTCTGAGTTTTGTTTCCCCTTCCTAACTCTGTCAGATTCTAACCTTCGCTAATAGCATTCAGTTAGTAACAATGATAAATATAATGACAATAGTTTTCATATTTTCCATGTCTATTGTATTATAGCAAGGATGCTAAATTTAACAATACTAAACACTGGTCTTCCATACTCATGATCTGAGATAGAAAATTATAGTTGGATTAATTTTCAAGAATAAATGTACGATATGACCTATTCCTTATCGTATCGTGTAACATTTTTCCCCATGTGATACACACTATCAGGGCCAGGGTAGAATATATAGGATAAGCGAGGCGTATAACGCGACTGAACCGAGTTTAATAAATGGTGTCGTCGCGAACGGGTCTTGGTTGGTTGGGAGGTGTAAACAGTTAATTAAATGCGACGTATGGGCACGTGTCAACGCTCCCCTTGGAGATTGGCCCGGCCACAGCCACAATTCACACCGCCCCTTGCCGATTTGAATTCGTAACCCCCGCTGCCGACACCGACTAAAGTCACCACTTAGGCAATAAACGACAGGAATTATAAATTATCCCGGTCTCAGCAATCGAATTAGGTCATTGACGACCGCAATACTCCTGACACTCCATTAACCATTTATTGCTCTAGTACCAATTCTAAATAACATACAAAACAGAGCCTTTATTGAACGAGTAAGAACCATCTTTCACTTAAATTTATGTTCATCAATGACGTATCTGGCTTTTAGTCTACATGTTGAATGAGATGTACGAAATTCTGTCTTTCTTACCTTCCACCATCCAGCACTTAACATTCTGCGATTTATTCTAACACGATACCAAAATTGATGTTTGCATCGAGTCAACGGTAGGCACTTTTTGTCTGACATGATCTTTGAAAACCCATTTATATCTTGGTAATTACAGGACGAAGTCAGCCTAATGAAAATCCATTGGATATTGTAGTAAATTCCGGATTTAACTGGCGTTAACTTAAGGAGAGGATAAATACACGCTTGTCGGGCCGAAAATGCGGGGAAACCAGTTCCCGCTCTAAACCGGGTCCATTATCCTGCCTTGGTTTAATCCGCGGAGATAAAATCGGGGCCCGAACACAATTACCGGTAACGTATTTACCCCCGTTATTATTTTAATTATGTCCCTTAATTGCAATCCGTAGTTTGGGGACTGGGATGGAGCCAGCGTACATTTTACACCCGGCATTGTGTGCACAGGAGTATGGGTATAAAATTAGAAACTCCGATAGACCGCAACGACGAGCCGTATTTATTTCCGGGCACAAAATTTAGCCCGGGTCCGTTGCGGGTTCCTCAATGGGCGCCGGCGACTTATCGAAAAACTGGGCCCTGCGGGGAGGGGGCCCCGCTCCGGCCGACAGGCATATTTGGAATACTACAAACTACGTATATAGCCGCGGCCGCCCAACCCTTCCAAGCCCAAATATTTGGGCCCCACATCTCTTCCCTTTTCCCGTTCCAGAGTTACCAGTTACCCATCGCTCCCGAGCGGTCGAAGTGGCCTTTGACTGTCGAGACCATTCGGATTCGAATGCGAATGTTGTTAAACGCATCTTGTCACGCCCAGAATAACATTGCACTTTACATACAATTCCAATTATATTATCCTCGCAGAAGAAAAAATTAATTTGTTTTGCGATACCTAGTCCGACATCGGGATTTTGGGCCAACTCCAGGATTTTCGCGCTCGGGACTCGTCCGAGATAGGAATTTTATTTTGATCAATACGACGTGTCCGAATGATCATTGAGCCGGGCAGTGTGCCAACCTCGTGTTTACACGTTGGGGCGAACGGTAATCGGACAACAAATTTCGACGTTAAACAATTTCGTATTCGTTACGAGGTCGTGCATAAACCTTAGGTTGCATTAAACTTGCGCGAGATCGTTTATCACGTTTCCTTTATACCTCGATATTACGAAGTTATTCTGAGATATTTCTCCAGTAATGTATTGTCATATATGTAACTCAAGAAATAAATTAAAGTTAAAAGATTTTACCAGTTTGCTCCTGACAGTTTTAAAATCTGTCTGTGGAATCTTTCAGTAGCATGTCTTGGGAGTCCCGTGTTTTAATTGTTTCTCTATGTAAACTTTCTCTCCCCATATCTTTTCCTAGATTGGAAACGTTTATTTCACCGCAAATATAAGGCTGTAGTCATAGCCGGAATGTAATTAAAAAGGAAGTTATTCTCGCTTTTTTTCCAATCTGTAAATGCACTTACGTACGGGCGTCGCGTCCTCCTTTCGGAAAACCGGTCAATTATATCACTGCCGCGAGGAGCGGAGGGGCGCGGGGAGGATTTTCGGTTTCGTGGAAATGAGCGAGAGGAACGCGAACGGAGGGTAGAGAACGGGGCGTCCTGAGGACGGGAGAGGAAAGGGGGACGGGAAGAGGGAAGGGAAAGGGGGAGGAAGGGGAAAGGAGAATGGAAGGTGGGAAGGGAGAGCACCGAGATAGATCATTACATTGAGTAGTGCGAAAGGGGGCGTCGGCAGTCTCCGCCTCGGCGTCGGCGTCGGCGTCGGAGTCTCGCGTTTGGGAACAATGAACCGGCCGTACTCCTCAACAATGCCCGCCGCCTCACCCCCGCTGACATCCCTTCAACTATTTCCCACAAATAATAATCAACCTCCATTGAATTACATCAACAATGTATCCCATTGTCCGATATTGCTATTTCAATATTAAGGTATTAAACCGGCGGCGGTTCCTCGGTTAATTATCTTATAATTTTTTCGACATCATTAATTTTTCTCCTTTGTCAATATATGAAATGAATTCGCACCCCCATAACATTCGAAATACAAACCCGGACCTCTCTATCTTCAGTTAAATCTTCGTCAGGTCCCGAAGTAGTAAATCAGAGAACTCCAATTAGCCATTACCCCGATATCAGATTGCATCGAATTCATATACTCGAACTTTCATAATAATCATGCATAGCATATTCCGTTAATGGGACAGCATTAGGCTGGGCCATCGAGGTTTTATTAATCCGGGAGCTATAGAAAACTGTATTATAAAATAATTCTGATCACATATTTTCAAACTGTTTTATAATAGCAAAAACCTACGCACGAATAATCCCATAATTATCGACATGTTTGTGAGACCCAACGATAATTTAATAAAATTTGCACACCTCGAATTAGCTTTACATACATTTAAAGGGCAGACAAGGGAAATGGTGAACGCATTTTTTGATATTTAGTTAGTAACAATATTAAAATGATTTCGTGTAGGGCAAAATATTTAAAGATAAGTTTCCGAAATATTCCCTCGCGTGTGTATACCATCGTTGATACAAGAGTATATTTTCATCAATATTAATCTAACAAACCTGGATTTCCATTCAAGGAATCATGTTAAGAAATTCCCAATATTTTGAAAAGCATCGTAAATATATAATGCGTAAATGTAACTCCAGAGTGCTTCGATTCGCGAAATAATGGAGAAGCCAATATTTTATTCATTTAATTGCCACAGAAGGCCCTGAGCTACCACCCGACTGCTCAAACATGAAGTACCTTCCTGAATGAAACACGTTGAAAAAGAGGTAGACGGGGCTATTGTTTTTCTACACAACTTCTTTTTAATTTTTCATATTTCTATTACAAAACAATATTTAAGTAATGTAAGATTTAAAATGTATAATCTGGTCAGGGTACAGACACAGTAGAGTAGTGATAGTGCAGGTTGACTGCTTATACCTGCTATATTAACAACGGAACAGAATGGAACTAAAAATGGCGAGATGTACAAAACTGAAAATGTGGTAGAATATTCCGATCTGTTTTATTTATGATAGATCAATAAAACGTAATCAAAAGAATGCGTATGCTCAAAAGAACAGCCAATCCTTTTATATTCTTCTGTTTTTCTGATTCCATGACCGCATGAACCTCTAAATCTGTAGAAAGCTGGGACTTACCGTCTTTATCCTAACAACAAATTTCGGGAAATCAACAAAGCGCCAATAAAACCGGAAAGTATAGAAATATATTCCCCCCCTCTTTCACCATTCACACAAATAGTATTAGACTGTATTTTCTATATTCGGAGAGAGTGGGGTATACCCTCGTAAATCTCGGGACGGCGGTACGTGTGGGCGGTGAAAAAGTCAGATTCAGCCTTTGGAGGGTGGGCGGATTTTCCTTCTCCATAGCATTTCGCCGGGAGCCGAGTTCTGGTCGAATAAGCGGCCGCTGTCGGGGGCATACCGGGCCCCGGCATCGCCGGCCAATAGCCGC
The DNA here is from genome assembly GCA_019843655.1 of Lethocerus indicus. Classification (NCBI taxonomy): domain Eukaryota; kingdom Metazoa; phylum Arthropoda; class Insecta; order Hemiptera; family Belostomatidae; genus Lethocerus; species Lethocerus indicus. The sequence continues at coordinate 28,091,108 of JACDQD010000004.1, read as the reverse complement.
ACTCGATTTAATAGCCGAACGGACCAGAGGAAAACCCGCACTTCTGACGACAATCCCCCGGACAACGGGAAAGAGAACCTACGTCCCCACAATCCGCTAATCGATCCCTCCCGAGCCCGATCCAACCTTTTGTGCGAGGACCGATTCATTTTTTTCGCGTTCAGGAGGCGGCCACAGTCCCCTCAGGAATATAACGATAAAATACACACTCTACATTTCAGTTTTCCGCGATGGTTTGGAATAGCATCATTTTTGTCTAAATCAGTAGCGTTGCCTCGCTAATCTTGACGATGGCGAGAAGCCGAAACCGGTCTAGGATAGGACCGGTCCGGCGATGGGAGAATACTAGGAGAACGATATCCAGTAAACTAGGTGAAGCTGTTTAATCCCCGGCGCGGCCCCTAATCCCCTTCCTATGGGTCACGAGCATAGTTGCTGAAGAGGAATGTTTCCAAAGTAACTGCTAGTGGATAGATAACTATTACGCTTTAACCTGTATAAAGCGGTAATTACAAAGTATGCACTGGCTTAAGTGGCCACATTATTAAGGCACTAGTCCTACTGCCATTGAATATCGGACGTGGACAGCAAAATGGAACCCAAAACACGGTAAAAAAATTTTTTAGTATAAATTAAGTCAGTATATTTTCGTGTTATTTAAATACATTTCGTACTATGTACACACTAAGAGAGGTTAAATATACTTTATACTAACGAATAATCGAGGTATACTCTAATAATTAGAAAGTAACAGGAATGATATCTTAATAAACCAACACAGTACCCACGTGCCAAACCGATGCAACACTTAATATACCCGCAAATGAAACACACAAAAAGTCCAATTAGTATCCTTAATGAAAACATTGGGGTCGGTTCTTTCGCATTTCAAACAGTACCATGTTCTGGTGGTACCACTCTTTCGTGAATTGCAATTACTCGTGAAATAGGACCTGTACGTTTCCACTTTAATTCCACTGCCGTTCCGTCCACCCGCCCATTTCGCAAAGTAGAATCACCCTTCGGTTTGAAAACCGCTGGTTCAATTATTTAAATTCCCTCGATTCCTAGTGCCGCCCTAGGCAAATACTACTGAATAAATTATATTCTGAATTTTGGAGAGTATGAAAAATGCTCTATTACTCTTCTTGATGTTTCTGTCTCGTGCTAGACCTATCTATTACTTGTCAGTAGGCTCCCGAGAAACTGTTCTGAGTGAAAATTGATAGCGTTGAAGTAAGGAAACGGAAGGAAACAAATAATCCAAATATTTTCATAAAATTATCTTAAACTAACCATCAAGGAATCGATACCTTTTCTTTCATTAGATTATTGATTATTATAAACAATTATTTTCTTTTATAAGCACATTTTGCTGCATAATGTAAAATGATCTGCGGTCATGTACAGTGGCATATATATTACCAAACAGGTGTACCAAATCAGACGTGAATTTATTTGCCGATTCATTAGGTTCCGCCAATAATAACTCAATTATCAAGTTTCAATCAATCCAATTACGCTTTATGTGGGTAGGCTTATGGGCATTATGAAAATGGCGGTGGGCGAGTGAACGCGTGTAAGATATGATTGGGGTCGGCCTTTTGGTGATTTCAATTGGGGATTATTTGCCCTTTAGGCGGGGGGGGGGCTTAATACGGAACGAACGTCGGACCTAATTAATTGGGGTTGTAAGAACAGAATTTCCGATATGTGAAGGCCCCAGTATGCGATAATAGTCCTTGGGCTCGGCTCAAATAAGGTAGGATCAGGTTATTATATAGGTTCAAAAAAATATGCTGTCACCCCTTGAAATGCGGTCACACTATTTATTAAAAGATAATCCGATTATATTAATGCTGAAAATAATTGAAATATAAACTAAGGCACTAACTGATTCACCTAAGGATTAAAGAGGACCTCGATTATACTTAATGAATACTTACTACACTAATTATATCTATGATGCCGAAAAATAAAATCTTAAATTAACTCTGATTCTGGAAATTTCGTGTGTATCTGTCTCCTCTCGCTGGATTGGTCTTTTGCTAGACCGGTTTCGGTCACCTTCAGTAGCGGTGTTACTTTGGCACTTTGGGTGTTTTTTGGGCATCCCCACTGCACTGTCACTTGTACCGACAAGTGCGCAGTACTCCAACCCCTCGCGGACCACAAAGCAGGCATTGTAAACTAATTCTGATTATATTTCAGAACCAGGCGAATTCAAAGGTTTAAAAAAGTACACAAATAGGCACAGTACGATTATTCCAGCCGTTCCTTCCATAATTCCTGGGATCTTCCAACAGTCCATCAGTGCATTCTCCGAATGACCTGGAAGCCAATATTTCAATGGGGCCACAGTAATGGAAGGCGAAACTGGCGTATATGTGGAATAGGTGTGGTTTGGTCACAGTCATTTGCCGGGGAAGGGGTTGACTCAATACGGGGCATTAGTCGGAAGCGTAAGAAGGGGTCGGAAATATCCGTTAAAAGGGCGGTGGAGCCCGCTCCCTCCTCCCCAACCGCCTCATCCCCCTAAACGGAGTGCGATATAGTCCCGGGTCCGCCACCGGCTCTGCTGGCCGCCTCCCTGACAATTAACTGCACACTCAATTAACGGCCCCCATTGTCCTCCCCAAGCCCCGGGCCTATTCTTACAGTCTGGTGAGAGGATTCTCGGTTCGAATTAAATCACTCTCATTTCGACTCGGCGTACATTCTCGAAATTGCGCCCCCCAAATCGTTAAATATAATTATCTCCCGGCGGACAGAATTATTAGTCAAGCACTCCAAATTATGGCGGCGGTAAAATTAATTATGCCAGTAATAGGAAAATAGGCCACTCAATTTAATTATGCTTATTAATATTCATCGTTTGGACAATATTTATGGAACAGCCAATAAAGTTGTTTTTCTTATGAAAACCGATAGAAATCAATATACTCTGGTATATCTTCAGTATACAAGATTGTGCAATCTTATTTAGATGAAAATTGCATCGGGTAGACCACAGGCGGACGTGATTTAGTAAATTAAACTCTAGAACTGAAGCTGTTATATGTACTTATTGCTTATTTAAATGCAAAGTTATCTATAAATATTATTAATGGGAACAATATTGCGCGTCTTAATGGCATCTAGTAGCAGATATTATTTATTATTCCTATATCTAAGAAAACTTGGTGAGCCATTTATTAAATATACTGAAAATTGTTCGTTATACTAACATTTATGAAATGTTTATTTAAAAACAAACGCCATAATTCTGATGTATTTCCTAAAAATGACGAGAAATCGAAGATTGGATTTTAATCTTCATTTTAGCTGTTTGTTAGCAGAACGCCTAATATTTAGGGGCGAACTTTTTTTTGGGCATAATTTAATATCCGTTGATTCTGATTAATGTCTTTGCTCCGTTGTGTTTTAATGACTAATTTTGAGCGCGGATAAAAAACGTCAATTCAAGCGACTTTTAATTAACAGTTAATTAACTATCGATAAAAAAGAAAACAGAAGAAACCGAAAGATTATATTTACCCGCATCGGCAAATGTCAATCCGGGCGATCGGAAACGAAGTAATGAATTTGACCTTTATAAATTGAATTACGACGAACGGCGGAGGGAAAAATAAATCGATATTTTTAATTAGGCCAAGTCTAAAATTAATGGATACGGAGTCGGCCTTACGAAGCACATCAAAAGGTAGAGGAAAGCCGCCCGCTATTAATCTTCATCAAAATTGAACTGACTCGCCCTGTAATATGACTGTGAAATATTAAGAAATTTACAGGAGTTAATTACAGAGATACAAATTACTGTAATGCGATAGAACGTCTGAAGAGGGATAATTATGAATGTTAAAGGGGCCACGATAAATACGAGATGACGGCTTCAAATTGTTCCGAATTATTCAGCACTGGACCCTGTTGTTAGGCTAAGTATTATGAGAGGAGGAATGAAAATTCTCCGCATTATAAAGTTATGTAAAGTAAACGCATACTACGGGCGGTTTATTCGGAATTTATGTTCCGAAATTGGACTAATTTATTTTATTTAATTAAGGACGGAAAGAAGGTTATTTAGAACATGAATCAGATTCGGGTCGTTTGATCTATTTTACAATGGAAATTAAAAACTTCAGTTTCATTTAGCGACAGATGACCGAAAATATTCTCGGAAAATATGAGAAAGAAACTGCTATTACGCCCGAGATGATAAATAATTTACACCTCACGGTTGAGTTCACGATTTAACAACCGGACTTAGATTAGGCAAGAAACTTAGATACAAGATTAATTCATGAACTTTGGCCAACTGTTGGCAGAACTCTGGGACTCTGGGCCCGGATAGCCACTTTGTCAAGCGGGCGGAGACCCTTCGGGACTCAACTCAAGTATCCGTCAAGAAATGGAAATTATAATTTATAGGTAGACACCGGCTGGACGCGTATTTTTAGCCATCGAAACTATCCCAAACAAGTCTATTAATGTTTGATTATTGGCCGTGTACAGCGATCAAAGAACTAGTGACGGAAACTAGGTCTGCATTAGTTATTACAGGAAATTAGTCTTGGAATTATTTTCGGTTTCCGGTGTACTACAAGTTTACAACCGTTTTCTCCCCGATTAGATAAAAATGATTAAATGTTAAAATGTAAATGTGATGCTCCATCAAACACACAGCAAACGGTTACTCGATCAGACTTAGTCTTAGATCCAGTTGGAGATGAGCACACTTCAAGATTCAGATTCTTTGAAAGAGTAGTACTTAAAGGATCGGAGAGTACTTCAGGGCGCTTTGACTCTTGTTAGTAGTTTAAACTGCTTCTTGAATCGTTTATCGGCCGTCTACCGTCGAGTTACCGCAATGTTCAAACTCATCGTTACGAGTTACAAGTGCACCGAGCGCGATGTACTTATAAATAATATTGAGCTTTTTTCAAAAAAATTGAATTTACGTCCGTCCTTTATAGCCTCTGTAATGTATAAATAAGTAAGCTTTATTTTCGAAGACAAAACTGAAATAATCCTTCTAGAGCTTTTCGATCTTATATACACTCATGTACATATAATCGGATTTCCCTCACTCTCTTCTTTGAATGGAGGAAACGGGCATATATTGCTTGGGGTGTTCCCCTTCAATTTGATTAGATTACAACATCAGTATCTGTCGAGATCAGGGCGGTTGTCTTGGGTAGTGTGCGGGCCCCACTCTATTGACGCTTGATACCGACAGCTTGCCTCGGCCTCCGCCCCACAGTTCCCCCGTCGTCGTCATCGCGTTCCCCTCTCAATTACATCAAACTCCCGACTCCGGGATCGCTCCCCCCCCGCGGCCTGTGTCACCCCGAAAGGCGGGCTCACTTGAAAAGAGGTATCGATTCGACAAATCCTCCAGTAAGGCAATTGAGACGCCTTTGATTACCAATGCATTACCATGCTCGAAATATTATGAATCCACGAGATATTACTTTATAAGCCTTAGTAATTAATCGGAGGTCGATAATTGTACGTGAGATGATAAACGTCACAGAAAATAAATTATTATTCAAGAGATGTTTTCGTTGACGACTGTTTTTGAATACAAAGTTTTAACCGGGTGTAAAATGTATTTAAACCGATAATTTTACGACTGCAACTTTATCACGTGACCGCGTAATTCCGGTCGGCGAGAGATTCCAGCGAGCAGTATTTGTTTTAATTAAGGCCGAAAATTGAATTTAAGCGAATATAATTGAGGGCAACGCTTTATTTATACATCTACTGTTCATAATTGCATAAATGTTATTTGCCATTATCATTGTACGCCTCCAAATATTTCGGTTCGTTTACCTAGCGGGAAAACAAATTGATGTACGCTTCATTAAATCATATTATAAATAACGCAAGCTAAATCCCGCCGAGGTAAACACCTTGTAAGCGTAAAATGGCCAAATGTGAGAGAGACAAAGTGTGAATATTATCAAATTAAATCACAGCACTTAGTATTATTACTTTTATGAATGATTATAAAATAAGGGCAGTGTTATTAAATTTGTCGCGTAACTGTCAAATTATTTTAGTATTTCATTTTACATTTATCTGATTATAAAAACCCAGATTGTATTAAACAGAAGAAATTTTTAATATATAATCTAAATATATAATACTAGTATATAATGCCAAGGATAATTCAACTTTAAATCGTTGAAACTAATGTGAATTATAATATTTATTTTTGTCATAATCTCGAGGTTATAAAACCAGTATTTTATTCGTATCATTATATTGCTATAACTGACGTCAGGACTAAAATGTGAGTTATATCGAAATCGTCATTTTAATATATATTTGACGATGTAACTGCCTATTCTTCATATTTGTTTACCCCGGGTACCAATTTAACACAAGAAAAATCGGGCGAAATTTCGGTAGTACAAATTTACTGAGCGTCGCCTATTACCTGTGGCATAGCTAGATTTTGTCGTTCTTTGTCACGAAAATTACTTGGGTGGAGTGCTTTTGATGTTTAACACGGCGGCCGAGTTACGCGATGTTATTAAATAGTTAAGTATATACACCCCTATTGGGACACGGGGGCGAAATTAACCGTGGCCGTAATAACAAGGGCCGGGGAGATGTGATCGGTTGGCTAACGATAATTGGGAATACCGCTTAATTGGCGACACTGGTGTCTGGACCTAGGATTGGGGGGAAGGGTTAATAATAGTGGGAACAACAGAGATAGAAAAAAAAGGAAGACCGAAATGGAGAAACACAAATAGATTCGGGAGGTTTAAGGAATGGGGAAGTGGGCCTTTGAAAGGAGTCTAGGGCTAAGCTCGCAAAGCGAATTACGAATGAGCCTCCGGTAATGGAAAAGGAAAGAGAAAGGAAAGCGTATTGTTTCAGAGAGAAAACGATACTTCATCTCAACTCATTTCATATCCCCCATCTCCTAATTGCTCTACTAGTGAAAACGTTCTCTGAACGAAAATATAAAATAATTGTTTTTAAAATATTTATTAATCGTTGTTAGCATTCATCAACTACACAGTACGTGGGCAGTCATCCCCCACACACCCACGCGTATTTCTCCACATGGTAAAAGCAGAATATGCTCTTTTATACGATTTTCCAATACCTCATTAATGGTGAAACCCGTTCGTCAAAGATCGATTTTTGTCTTTCCTACACAATTCTTGTAAAATTCAATTGTTTTATAACATATAGGGCTTAAAGGGAGAGGAAATTTGTTGCATACATATATTATATTAATATAGGCAAATTCACGGTTACTATATAAACATTGCTGACAAAGACACATATTAACGTATTTAGCTATGTGTGGGTACTGTAGGTTCGTGATGTTTCTGTCTCCTCTCAGTAGCGGTGAAGATGGCGAGCAGCCGAAACCGGTCTAGCAAAAGACCAAACCAGCGAGAGGAGACAGAAACATCACGAACCTACAGTATTCCAACCCCTCGCAGACCACAAAACAGGTATATCAAACTATGTGTGGGTGTTTAATAACTTCGGCTTTAATAATTAAAATACACTTGTATTTCAAAACAAGTGTGTAAAATACACAGTGTTTTCAATTTACTGGAACTAACAACCGAATTAGGACTCACAGAATTCATTTCTATATATTGTATAATAAAACCTGCTCAGAGTTTGCTCATGAAAATTAATAATTTTGGTCAATCAACCAATTTTATAATTTAATCTCTGATTTATTTCAATTATTCAGGGAATATAATGATCATTACCGATAGGTTCTCGGTGTTTGGTTTCGTGATAATATTGTATTAACGGATAATTCAGGAGCGGATAATTAAAGTATTGTCGTCCCTCATACACTATGCATCAGACAATCTAAACTTTAGTTATGGAGAAGGTCGAATTCCCCACCGCCGCCTGGAGCTCTGTAACCCCGAGAGCCTCGGCTTGATATCCGATTCCGCGGTTTTACTACGCCGAATCTTGTAGCACCCGCGCGCCCATAGACAGGGCTTTCCGGGTCGCAGGGGACAAGAGAGGCAATCACAAAATTTCGGGTCTCCCAGTCGAAACTTTACGGCCCGAAATTGCGTGACCGAGGGTCGAAGTGAACCGCAGCTGTCGTAGGAACAATTACCGGTCAGTTCAACGTTGGCCAGCACCGATGTCGTCGTCATATTTATACAGTAACATCATTTTGCACTTTTAAAAATAACTTGGACGAGTTTCAGCGCATTCATCATAGACAACACTATAGGAGCCAGGCAGAAACCTCGTATTCATTTCATGAAAAATTATTTTCAATTGCATAATAATATTTTAGATATATTTGCTATCAAATCGGCGTCTACTGTAGGACAATGAGGGAAATGAAAATTGATAAACGACAGCTGAGTACGATAAGAAATGTGGCTTAATTGTATTTATTTACGGCTGACAGCCAGTGGCAGAATAGCAGTGCCGCGGTTGGGACTTAAAAACGTCTTTATCACTCCCCCCTCCGTCGGCTTAACATTAAAAGCGGTACAAACTGGGAAGAAGATTTTTGCGGATCCGTGGTAATAATGCAGCCGGGCAGAAGAGTCGGTGGAGGAGCGAGTTTAATTTCGCATTGTCGCGGTAACATTTTCAGTGGGCTGACGCATTGGGTTCGGGGGGCCGGAAGCGCCTGGCTTTGACTGGTGGGAGAGGTTTGGGGCGGGGGCCGCCCTTGTTCTTGACGGGCCCTATCTTACCTCGGCTACGTGTGGCCCAGACAACAGCCCGGCTCACCAAGATGTAATTTTAATTTCTGTCCCTGACAATTTCCCCTAGCCGCATTATTTTCAGTTTAATATCTCCCGGCCCGACCGAGCGAAATATAATGGAGATTTTTTTTTATTTTTTCGTATAATAAAAAGATGTATATTTATTGCGCCTCGTTCAATCTAATCTCGGTGTAGTGGGTAGAAAACCGGGATTCAATATTTGATTTTTCTTCGGAAACTACTCGTCCCCTACAAAATATAAAATTTCTCCCTCTCTTTCTCTTCTCCTTTCGCCCTCTCGCTCTCATTCCTTTCTCGGTATCAAAGTAAAATATAATCAAAATGGAAGTTTTCATTTTAAGGGAAAGTTTTTTACTTCACTAGAACCTTTGGCATTTAATATCATCGGTTATTCAATTCCGTTGGAATACCGCTCACAGTGCGACGCGGGGAATACTTCTTTTTTTGGTAAAGTATTCATTCCGGAGTTCGGTTAATACGCGATCTTCTGTAGGATATCCCGATGAACCGCCATTTCATTAGTAATGCTGCGTGGATTTCTGGCCCAACGGACATTTTAATCTTTTTTCATGTGTTCACGATGTGCCCGAAACTTTTTGTTATATGAAATTCAATTTCATACTTTAGCTTGACTTGGTATTTTTTTGTTTTTATGTTCATTTTCTTTTTGGGTTGTGTTTGGGAACGTTTTCTTCACCTTAAATTCTGAACTAATTTGTTCTCCTCGTTCGGTCAGTTTTCCTCGTTTTCGACCAATGTACTCTATCCCTGTCCCGCCACCTGGAGGTAGTCGCGTTGCCGGCAGGATAAACCTCGCAGGAAAATCCTTAATCCACTTGTCCAGCAGGTAGTGGATCGGTGGGAGAAAATGCCCTTATTGCGATTTATCTGAGGCCCCGTCCGTGGAGATGAGCTAACCGCGTACTGTTATCAGAAACAACAAGCTCATGCTCCTGGTCTCAAGGGAGGTCGCCCTGGGCACGAACGGGTAGTCTTACCCGCTTGTCCGTCGAGGTTTTCCATCTCTTATTCTCTTGAGGTCCTTAATCATTATTAAGAAAAACAAATTCAGACTCTTCCGCATATATCTGTATATATGAGAAAACGACCCAGATTGCACCACAATAATAGTGCAGTGGAATTTCAGACAGTCTACCTAGTGATAACTTATTTTATGGGATATTATATTATTTGTGATATAACATAGCGGGGAATAATTCCGTCTCCATTGCGGAAATTATCAAAGGAAATTAGAACTCGGGGTGGATGACCGCTCGAAATCCGACGCCATATAAATAGAAGGGGACCCGGGAACCCTCGGCGGTTTATAGGATTCCATTTCGCATTGTTCGCTGCGGCGGAGGAAAGAGTCCATCCCAACAAACACACACATTAGTTGGAAACATTTTCACCGAACGTTCAATATACTGAATTATGAGAACCGTTTTTCACGGCCCGAACACATTCAAACGTGACGGATATTCGCGTTCGGGCGGGGGGCAATAAAGTTTGCCCGGGATCAAATATAAAACGGTAACATTTTCGAAACTGTTCCATTTCAAAGTGGACCCCGATGGTAGTTAGAAGCAATAACATTATTTATTCGCGCTCGGCAATTGACTGAACACATTCTCTACGTGACAACACGTATTTGCTGGATGGATGTCGCACACACAAAAAACTATTTTCAGAAAAAAATTGTTCAACATCACCCTTCGCTTCTGAATAAATTGACATCGTTTAGAAGCAACAATTGGAAGTCCTTCTGGAATTAACTGGAATTGGCAACGTAAATCACGCTTCTCTATCTGGGTACAACTCTTCTTTACAAGATCAATACTCCTTCCCTAAAATACTTAGAAAATAATGGGCACTACATTATTGGACCGTAAGCTAACAAAACCAAAGGACAGTACATTGTCTCAATTTCCATAGAATTCTACAAGAAGTTATTATAATTTCATCAATTTATTTACTCCTCACACAAGTTTTCTAAAATGTAAGATTTTAAATTCTCAATTCACAGAATCACAGAAATGTTACAAATTATTTGTTGAATTTTCTGTTTCTATCGATTTTCAAATATGGCTAAATAAAACCGAAATCAATAGTTTATTATTACTCGAAAATACCCCAATATTTTTCAGTAAAATTTCTAGCGCTGTTTCATAATTCCTTCTAGTAACTATACTAAGGTTAAGACTTTATTTTTACTGTTTACTTAATCATTAATAAACGGTCTAAGAAACTATTGGAAAGTTCATGTCTATAAATATTATAACTTCTTTTTAGGCACTGCTTACAGACCGACCTTCGTTAGCCATTACTATAATTTAATTTACTGCTGTTACACTCAATTTCGAGTCGTGCCGCAATGTCCTTTGCACAATTATTTTGTAGGAAATATTTATTTGCTTGGCTAGATGGAGTCAACAAAACGTCGGACGGGGGCGTTAGACTCATTTAAAGATAGGAGGCGGTCCAGTAACTGTTCTGTCAGTGATGGGGTGGGGGGTGAGATGAGGGGGATGCGGGTTTTCAGACCTGTGTTGTCTCAGGTGGTGCGGATCTCCTGAGTCCTGAGATAGCCCCGGATAAAGGCCGGGGAGGGGAGGGACCCGGCCCGAGATCTTTCGCCGTTCTGACCCACCAACGCCAAATTGAGGTGTGCGAGGTACCTGCTGATAATGCCACCGCGGTGATACCTCGACAGATATATATATATATATATATATATATATATATATATATATATATATATATATATGCATTGAACCCGGTGTGACCTCACGACCTCCGTCCCACAGGGCGGACGTCGAATCGGGGCTTGGAATAAAATCCTTCCCTTCAGACAGCCGATATTTCGAATTTCGGCGTACAATTATTCTGCGCCGAATTTGATTTTCACACGTTTCCCTCTGTTGCGGGGAAATTCTTGATCCGACCTAATGAGGGCACGGGCTGTACGTCATATTAAATGGCCGCAGGCCGACCAATACGACCGGACCGACAAAGGAAATTTATTGTTCGGACAGCGCTGTTACGGTGTTACAGTATGACGTCCGATTTGCCACCACCGTTTCTATTCCGTCCGCTACGATTTTTCGTACGTGCTTAATTTCCGTATGAGCGCGATCGTGTAAATCTATTTTGAAATTTATTCATGCTCGGGTTCGGAATTGTGCTAATGAAAATAATGAAAACCGCTATAATGATTAAACACAGACAATATTATAAGACGAGATTTTCTGTCTGAAATCCCTGCCAGGTTCCGCCCTTAAACTCCGCTCTCGCGTGAATATTCTGCGGAATTTATTCGACTCGGTCAACATGCAGATTTCAACATTTCAACAGCGTAAGGTCAAAAAAGCGCCGTTCAAAATGTGCCTACATTCTTATAAAAAGAATATGTGAATACTGCAATTGTACTTCCTAATTTGCATAAAGCGCCCTTATTGTATTCTTAGCGACGGGAGCGTGAGCCCTCGCAGTAGTGGAGCTCGCTTTTTTTTATGTATATTTATAAAAAGACCGGGCAACCCCCACCACCCGCAGCCCTTCTCTGAAATAGGGATTTTTATGTTTGGCCCAAAAGGTATTATAAATTCCGTTTCCTTCGCGTAGGGCGCATTAACCTTGCCGAAGTGTCCCCCGTATTAAAGTCGGTAAAGGCGATAAAAGGTGCAGCCCTTTAAAAAGTAAGAAAAGTATTTTCGTGCCGAGAGCGGTCGGATATGAGACGGCCCGAATTTTTTCTTGGGGGAATTTAATACGCGTCCCGATTTGGGCGAAGTGTATAAAGTTAAAATTGTTTATTAAATAAAGGCTTTCTCTCTGGTATTCCGAAATGTTTGACAGATTCGACGTTCTGGTCCTATGGACAATATAATCCGGTTATGCCGTAATTTGGCGGTAGCGATATTGCCTATTCCAGTTCGGTGCGCCCATCCGGGTTCGTTTCCAACCTCTGCAATACATATCGGGATCTAGGCCTGCAAATTATCTGCAAATTAATGGATGGACTCCCGTCTGGTTCGCCAAAAGCCAAGGCGATTGCTGTACCGATCGTCCGCACTGAAAAATAATTTTAATTCAATTGTAATGAAATGCAGATTGCGGTGTGTTGTACAGAGGTACACGTCTTGCTGCTGCTTCCACTCGCATAATACAAAAACATATATATACCATATTAAAGAGGACCGTTATTATTTTAGCCTCCACAATAATATTATTGTAAAATTCGAGAGGAAAATTCACTTCCAAGTAGATCGTTCACTTCCACAGCAGGTAGTAACGATAAAGAATTGGTAACTAATACTGCAGATGGGGCAGAGAGTCATAAAGTTGTCCTAAATGTTGCTTAAAGTTAGGAATCGTCAGGAAGATCAGATGTTTTGTAATCATTTGTAAAGTCAGGTTATTTCAGGGAACCCGTGTTTCCACTTAACATAATTGGCAGAAATATCGGCGGTGTATTTTCAAACGCCGTTGTTCGGAAAATAATGACGAACTATTTTCTCACGTTTTCCGCAGCCATTCAAAGCGAACATTCCCTCTGCCAGCCATTCAGAGATGTATGGCCCAAGTTTGAGTGGTCTTGTTAATTAGCACTTCACAAATTGTAGCACCATTAATTATTCGGCTCTGCCCATTCGAATTTTGTGGTGTTATTAATCGTTAAAACTTGGCCCCTTAATTCAAGCGCTCCGAATTATTTTTTAAAAATGCTCGTCGGGCGAAAATAGACCTACGGACCCCTCTGTACGGGGTTGTTCATATTTTATTACACTATTATTTTCTCATAATTATACAATCTCTACTGATAGTCGTAGGTACATTATTAATTGAAATTTGAGAGCAAGCTATCGTGAATTTCCAATAATATTCATATATCGAGTGGCTACAACGAAGGTGAATCCAAAATATAACTTTGTATACATAAATCACTGAACTTTAATTTTATCCATTAGCCGCTTCTAGTTTCAATTTATATGATTATAGTCACTAAATTAAAATAGCAAAGTAAGTGTAAAATGACAAAGACTATTATTATTCCATTCATGCAATGTTCGACTCATGTATATGGATACAGGATTAATTTTAGGAGGCCTCAGTGAAAACAGATTCTCATGAACATTAATCTGGGAAATCTGGGTATTTTCCAGCTGAAAATTATTATTATAAGATATTTCCATATTAATGAATAAATACGAATCTACACAGATTAATAATTAATGTTTTAAGTTCAATTCAAGATATCCGTAATAATGCAAGTATAATGCACTTAATTACTATGGGAAAAACAATTGAACCGTAACAATTAGGAATATTACACTCGATTTGCAATGAGCGTTATACATTGCGCCTCTATAAATATTGACGTTTAACAGCGTCACAAAGAGAGACACGGGAAGATGTTTTATCAAAGGCCGTTAATATTAGAATATCTGTCAGTAACGGGGGAAAGAACAATTTATCCCAACCCAATATTCCCTTTGCAAACGCACAACGAGGAAGTTCAAACTGGACTGTGGAGGGAGTGGGGGAGGTCAGTCTGCAAATTGGAAATGTAAGTCTTTCTGTCCGTAGATCGATATTGTTCTGACGCTTAAAATGTGAGCATCTAATAAATGGCTGTTGGAGAGATAACAGTGGAATGAAACCGAAAGGAAACATCATAAAATTCGGACCGGAATTGATTTAATTAAATTTTGACATTCCCTAAACAATCTTATCAAAAACGTTACAAGAATTGGTTTTAAATCAGGAGCGGATTTTAATAATCGCGATTCCATTGGGCCATTGGCCCCAACGGCGGAGTGAACACTGAGCACTTTGTAATCGGAATTGGATTAACGTCTATTAAATTGCTTTAGTCAAACCGGTTTGACATCCGCCTCAGGGCGGAAGTTCGATAATCGATTGTTTCAGTTATTGGCTCTAAGGGACCTCAGAGAGCTCTCCTAATTTCACGATTAGTTACCTAACCCTTCTCCGTGACCGGACCCGGCTAACCCTTTACCTGAATATCGACCCTTGAATTATGTTAATAGGCGCTGTCCTGCAACCTATTACTGTATGGCGGTAGTAATTATTAAAACTGTTAATTTAGTTTATGGCCACTCATTTTGAGTAATCGATTAGTCTTGATTTAATTCCATTAATATTACTGAAACAATTTGTAATAGTCAATAACAATTTTTACACCACTAGGGTAGGAAAGATAATCGAAATTATTTAAAATAGAAGGCAGAATTTGTCAAAAATTACTCTATCCTTTTACTGAGCTGAATATAATGTGTATGAGACAATATTCGTATTATAATTTAACCATGATATGTTGCACATATTTTTTTAAGTACATCTACAAAATTAATTAACATACGTCAAAATTTGAATTAAAAATAATGCTAACAGTATTACCAATTATAACAAGTGATTTTTTTGTCTAGATACTAGTGAACCCAAAAACACCGAAACTACTTCATATATATAGTAGTTTACATATAATAGTTAACTAAAAGTAGACTGTGTCACTAGAATTTTTCGTGCTCTAAAACAGACCACTACCGATAATTCGTTCTCGAACATGTACCAAGTGTACTGGTGACTTGGGAATGAGTCTCGTGTAGTTTGGATCAGACGCAAAAGAGCCGTCACATTAGAGAATTTAATTTTCCCCGGGCTGGTATCGGAAGAGCACAATGAAAAACTTCATTGCTATGCTTCAAGTAAAAGGCCCGGCGCCACAGGCGGCAAACCAACACTGGAGTTTCGGGCCTCGATATTTCGGTCACGTATCCGCCCCCTACTCCCCACTAACACACTCACTCACTCCCTCCCTCCCTCTCTCCCTCCCTCCCACTCACTCTCTCTCCCTCTCCCTGACTCACTCTCACTCCCTGTACTACGGCTACTTTTCATCCCTTACCTCCCGTTTTATTCCGCAATCAAGAATGTTCGCCCGGTTTACGACCCCGCACGCCGGTCACATGGAATTCCGCAACAATTCCCTTCGTCTTTTTTACCGCAAATTCCGCACCACCACAAGCATACGGAAATGCTGAGTAACCCTTTATTAGCTTCATTGTATACAATGAAAATTCGATCATCGAGTCTGTTGTTTATCTATTTATAGTTGCTCGTGTCACAATTTTAATCGGCACCATACTCAGGGGGGCGCTAGTTAATCTATATCGAATAATTTTTATGTAAAGAGAAAGCATAACTTACATAACCAAATAAAAACTTAATATTGTACCACAGTACTAGTGACAGTGACTGTGCAGTGAGGATGTCCAAAAAACATCCAAAGTGACATCTGAAATACCGCTACTGAAAATGGCGAGAAGCCGAAACCGGTCTAGCAAAAGACCAAACCAGAGGAGGCAGTAAGACACGAAATCTACGGTGTACTAATATTTGTTATTGGAGTGCATTAACTAAATCAGATTCAAGCGCAACCCATTGAACACTTGAGATATTAATTGAGTTAAATAATATGAACCTTATTGAAAAATTGATTAACATTAATTTATTTCTACAGTCAGAAATTTAAATGATTTCGAAGGCTTACAAAGAGCGAGTTAAATTATTAGGAACTGTGGAATCATGCGGAACAGAAGAATTGGAGATGATTATTTAGTCCCCTGGAACTTTAATTTTCTCCCCGTTGGAATAAAGGGGTCGCCAGATTGGATTTCGTTTACCCCTCCCGCTCTTAATCCGAGGTATAAAGAATTAATTATAATATTCGGAGGATTACCTTCTTTCACACTATTGGACTCCTTTGATTAACCCGACATAAAAAATGATTGAAAAAATCTTCATAAGGTTATTTTTCAGTAATAAACCAATTGCCAAAAGTAAAGTCGTACATTTGAATTACAACGGAAGTATTATTTCTATGAATTCCTACAATGACCAGAAAATTCCGTTTCAATTAGACATGAACTACCATCAGAACGCAATTTAAAAACTGTAACTATCATTCTGAAATTGTGTTAGGCTGTTAGCTGTATAGGTTGTTGGGTGTTATGGGTTGTTAGGTTGTTAACGCACAGTTACTACCGTTATAAATTTCTGAAAAAGGCAGTTTCAACTTCTGAGAATGTCGTTGGGGGAAGAAACTTTCAATTATTAATTGGACAACCCAGAGTGGAGGGTCACATTTTATTGGCCTTCACAAACCCGTAGGACGGTGTCATTAAAGCTTCTCAAAACCGTCCTAATTGAGATAAAATTTAATGACCAACTGAAAGGCACAAAATCATAAAAAGGGCTCTCACACCGGCCCCAAACACACCTCATAAAAAACCTTTAATCTCATGCCCTACCTGCCGTTATATCATATAATCCCGGGGAAGAAAATATTTTGATTTTGATTTTATCAAAATTAAATAGTAACGATGATTGGTTGGGTTTCATAAACTGCAACATTCATTAACTCTTCAGAATACTGTGACCATGTTGTGCACTTGTTACTTATCACGTCTTATGTATCTTCAACAAAATTATTTCAAGAAATATAAATTAAATCAACTTGGCACCGAAGTAGTACACGAACTTACTAAAGAAAAACCTAATGAAAATGATGGGTAGCCGAAATCGGTCTAGTTGAAAACCACACCAGCAATTAGAAACCAAAGATCAAATAATCTTCCTCTGGTTTTGTGTTTTACATTTATAAACTAACTGTATTCAGATAATGACGGTAGCGTTAAGCGAAAACCAGACTACCAATGGGCCAAAAACGCTGAGGTAAAATCATATCTTTGCTAAAACAAAATAGTTTAAACTTGTCATGCCTGCAGCAAATACGTTACGTTTTGACAAGGCGTTAATACTAAGCCCGCATTTCCTCAATGTAAAACACATAGCATCAGCCCCGTGAAGGTTTATGAAAAAATATAGGAATTTTGAGCAAGATACAATTACTATGGTACTTCTGATGTTCTCTATTCATTCTCGATTTTTTTATTTCACTGGACACACATTTTCTTATCTATTCACAGGAGATGAATCATTTTTTCAAAGGGTTTAGTTTGATTGAATCTTAATCTAGTGTCCACATTCCTATCGTTATGACAAATTTATAAATCAAAATATAAAATTAGAAGATTTATTTACTCAGTATCGACTACAGTAGAGCAATGGAGCAGACTTAACTAGGCTCTTAACAGATCCATGTAACATTCAACGGGGTAAGCGCTGTATCATAAAAGCGGTTCTTTTTTCAGAAAGCGCTACAGGTCGTGATAACTAGGCACTGCCATCAAGTAGATTCAAAAAAAAAAGCAGCTGGAGACAGAATAAATGTCCGAGTCAGAAATAAATGGAAGCAATTAGCTCAGTTTTAGTTCCATTTTGAAAAGCGCAGAGAGTGTGAGGGAAGAACAGAGAGGAATTTATAAAGGTCGAGGGGCGGTGGGTCGGGTTTTGGGCGGAGGCAATCTGTTTTCGTCTTTATTGGGTAATACAATACTGACCGCGGGTAGACAGAGAGAGGAAGAGGGGGAGAGATAGTGAGAGAGGGAGAGGGAGAGAGGGTAAGCAAATGTATATCACAAATAAATTATAATAAAATGAAACTTATATAAAACGAAAAATTCGATCATTGCACAGAGAATTCCTTAATGAGAGTATAAGTGAATACAATTTAATTAAGAACACCAGTCGGTTTCGTAAACCAAAGTTTCGATTCGGATATTCAGATTTATGGCCGGAATAATGTACTCCGCCCTCTTGGTTCCTACAGTTTCGTGTTTCCACTCGTTCCTTTCATGTCCCACGTCCTTATATATTAACCCCTTAGGGCAGGGATTCGCAAAGTGGACGCTACACCAAGCCGTCCGGACTGCCTCTGCTATCCGACTGCATGAAGGAGTGCTCACTTACAGCCGGTTGAATTCCAACAAGAGAGAGGACAGGACACGTTTTATGAGTTTTCCAGTTTTCACCATCGCGAAAGTGGCGATTTTCTCCTGCCATATCCATGGGGGTCGAACAATAAAAGGGACCAGAATGCAAAGTTCAATACCGATATTATCAAATACTGATAAGCGGAGTGCATTACTTTGTCGGTCATTAATTTCCCATCATCGTAACAGTGTCGACCTCGATCCTGCAATAAAAGCTTTACCGCCCGATCGATATTTTATTGGTGTCGCTTATGCCGCCCGCTATAAAAATTTTTATATTTCACGAGCAAATGTCAGTTCCGTTTGTCTCTTTGAACATCATCCTTACCTCAAATTGAGCTATAATAAATTGCAGGAATTCCTCAATATGAACCGTATCCCTTTACGGTATTGATTTGAAGAGTTCAATTCACAGTCGACATTGAGGAAATGATTGAGAAGAATATACAGGACTATTCTTCTAAAATATGCCCGCCTATTAGGTTGTAAATCTAATTAAACCAACATTATACAATCCAGGTATTGTTCGATTGCGAAACACTGTCTTTTGACACATTTTTGAGTGTACAAAACATAAATAGCATATAAATTCCGGGAACTCTCAAAACGGATACTTCCGATAGTAATTCTATCATTCTTAAATGATTTACTGAGTGCCGATTCCTTATTATTTGTCGGTAAAACCGATGGTCAGCATAAAAATATGTTGCTCGACATTGAGCAACTAATTCATCATATTCTCCAGGAATAAATCTTTTCCGGTCGCAGGAAGACAGTTTGAAAAAGTTCCCAAGAACTTTGACTGCCGTCGTACGGAAAGTATTTCGTCGTTCTTTTACACTTTATCTACGGTCCATTGGTGATAAATGACTTATATCTTGGGGAAGTCAACATTCTCCGCGCTTACACTAATGCTTTAAAAATCTGAGCCCCCCCCCCGCTCACTCATCTCTCCCGGTAAATTTATTATACGATATTATTTTCTTTAAGTAATAGGAGGGCAATAAATTTATCGATGCCTCTTATCGCACCGGATAAAAGACACTCGTATCGCGATGAGAAAACTCAGGTGAAAAATTATAACATCTTCGACCATTCACCCTCTCTAGCTCCTAATACGTTTTCAGAACTTATTATCAATTATTATAATCATAAAGTCGCTAACTAAATTAATATTTTTATATCTAACCAAAGAACATAAGATAAGATATTTAATCTATAAAAACCGTAACGGATTCAGTATTATTAAACACAAATGCCAGTAACAAACAATCTTTTGGTTATCTCTAATTAAATCTCTAATTATCCAGAAAAATTATATTATACATCAACTACATATGAGTCATTAACCTGTTCAAACGACCCCGTTTGTTATATGTGTATTGTACGGTAAACAATGGATGAGGGAGGTCCAGTGTCCATAGCGTCAGATTGATGTTGGGGCCGTAAACCATTTTCAATAATGGTATGCTCCGAGCCAGGTGATGGACAGCCAGCCCCTTGGAGACGCGTTGACCCACCACTTTTATCAACTTAGGCGAGGCTTTTATCATCGTTTTCGGGCCCTTATCCCCTTAGGGCACACTTGCACGAAAACGGCCCTGTACGTACACGCACACGGGGGTACACCTAAGGGAGTCTGCATGTAATCTAGTGCCCGCCGAGAGACATTACCCTTTTTTGCCCCGACCGTCCCATTCTTGTGCGCCCTTTCTAAGAAGGAAAAGATTTAACGCACCATTCGTCAACCTATAGAATAATGGAATCAACGAAACAGACCCGGTTTAAGATGGACAGCTCTGACACCCGAATATTGGCTAGAATCTATATCGTAAGTATCGTTTACATTAATATTATAATACTTAAACTACTGGTCTCGTTTAAGCGTTGCGCTTTTATCGCATAACACGCTTTATAAAGTTTTTATAAGACTACGCACAGAGCGCAACCAGAAACGACAAACCACAACGCGTAAGAAAATTGATGTTGAGAACTGACATTTTTATTCTTTCCGATTAATTTCACGTATAAATTTATGCTTGACATTTCACTGCTTTCGAACACTTTCACGAATACGAGGTGAGAAATAGTCGGTTCTGTAATGTGGGAAAAAACTTTTCGAAAAGTCGTGTTCACATCTTGATGGGTTACAAATTGACAGAACCTCTGTGCCGCATCAGGCGGTCATTGGCAAAGGTGCAATCAGCCGAACGGTGAGACTCCCGGCGAAGAAGAGGAGCCGACCAGAATCAACAATGAGCAATCAACAGGATCAATATAACATTTCCTGTTAACGCTGTGCTCTTCGCGACCTTCATTTTACCACGCTACTTGACAATTAAACGTGTTGGACAATTTCCAACCAGTATTTGAATGAATATTTTCAAATAGGAATAGCATTATTTAGTAGAAATGGAATGTTCTAAATAATTTATGGTCAACGGAGATAATAATCATGTGTGACATTTTTTCATCATTCATACGTTTAGCTGCGTATATTGATGTTATATTCCTAAACTGGATATAAAACAAAGTCCTTAAATTTCCCTATTCGTTTTGTTACTATCCCAAACGTCTATAGCATAGAACCTGTGCAGTATTACACATTACTATCCTTATAGAAAAACTACTGGGACTAGAGGAAGTCTTCGTATTCTGGAGTCGAAGGGAAACAGCCGATGAAAGGATTCGAGAATAAAATCCGGAAAGCGGAGGCCGTTGAATAATCGGCTCCTTTGAAGCCGAGCTCAAAGCTCATTTGAGAATGGGCGATCGAGCCCTTAAAAAAAAACTGGACACTCACCAACAGCCTGAATAATTTCAAGCCCCAATCTCGACGCAAGCCATCACGTTCAATCTCGGATCGTAAGCCTGGAAAATAACTAATCATCTCAGTTCAGCCTTTTCCTTCACAGGGCAGGCGTCTGACAATATAAATATTTATGTTTGCACTTTCGCCTGTAGTTCAGAGTAAAAAGGACAGTTTTCACACAAACAATACGACCGTGAATAAAACAAAAATTAGACTAATATGTTGGTCTGAGACGAATCCCTTAAGGAGCAAGCTGAATTTGAGGCATTGAGGCTGCATTGATGTTCCTTTTACGGGGTAAGTGTTCACTGACTCAATGCCACGAGGATAAATGAAAGCAGGTTGCGACGTGTGGAGGAAAATGCTGTGTATAAGAAGCGGGCCGATATCACTGGCGCCTCGGGCGTTCGGTCGACGTCGGCAAAATGGGCCCGGAAGGCGCCACAAAGAGGATGATGCACGAGGGACCCGACGAGGGCGCAAAACTGTGAGGTAGCATCCGGAATTTCGAGACTTAACGCCGGCACCATTACAGAACGGGGCGTGAATCATTAACTTAGATCTTATACCTTCGTGGTCGCATCTTATAACGTGGGTGGTCCCAGTGATACGTCAAAAAGAACGCTAATATCCTCTTGGGCAAAAGGATTTGCTAGGGAAATTCTATTTGGCGAACAGCACGGGACAATTTTTGCCGAGATTCTTATAAAGTTGAACCGGATTCTCCGAAGTTATTGGATACTTTAACACCGCATTATTCGAGATCCAGTCCGAAAAACAGGGGCGGAAGGAATTATCTCGGCAGGAATTGAGTGGGGCGGCCGGCCGTCTGTGGTTTCCTCGCTCCGACATTCCGTATGATCGACCGAGCCTAAAACGCGCCTCCTCGGCGATTTTTCGACAAAAGCCCCAATTTACATTTAGATGGTGTCAAACCTCCGGGCCCGGATTGTGGCGAATCGCTCGGGCTTACCGCTAAAGCGCGGGGAGGAGGAAGGCTGCAAAAAGGGATGGAGCGGAGTAAGTAACTAACCTCTTTAATTAAAACGAGGTGTCCTAAAACAACCGCCGTCGGCTAAATCATTAGACCGACAGTTTTTCTTTTTTCCGCCCCCTCCGGAGAGGGGGAAAAGTGGGGCCGCTTGAAACTGATAAAATTATCCGGTTTAGAACTTTGTTTATTTGTGTTGGGCCGAATCTGCCCTCGGCCCGACACCGTTTCTGTTACGGTGACGGGATAATTACTGGTCTAACTGTGTTACAATTTTTTTTTCCGGCCCAGCTTTTTGTCGCAAGCAGCTTGTCCATTCCATTAAATTCAGCGAGTATTCAATTCGCCCACACAAACTCTACCCGCTATTCTTCTTAATGGGGTAGGTAAGATAGCCGAGAGAACTGCTGATGATAATACATCATATTCTCTATCGCTTTCTTCTCCAAGGTACAAAGATAACGATTTTTGTTCCCAATTTCAGATGTCACGCCTATTAAATACCCTTTTTTTTAACATATTTTAACCTATTGTAACGGCGTAGTATATCGGTGTCGCGGGGGGTTTTGGCTTTGATGTCGGTGCCTGGTACAGTGTAGTCTGTACCGCAGGGCCCCCCCCTTCACCACAGCTGTACACCTCTCTCCGGGTACTCAACCTCAAACTAACCGCTCCGGCCAGCCCACACGCTATCATCCTCATTATTGCTCCACCACCGTTTGGACCCCGATATGTTGTTAACTAACAAGGTTTGTCTCGACTGTCGTACGCTTAATTACGGACTGATTCCCCGATACTTCTCAAATTTTTTAAGTGAACCTATACCACTACTAACCCATTAACAGAATGACTTAGATTTGGACGAAAAAGTGTTAGTCGGTGAGATTATTTGTTGAAATTTTCTCTTGAGAAGATCCTCTGCTCTAGTACATGAACATGAAATACTTATATAAGACAGTAGAATTTAATCAATATATATAAAGTATATAAGAGAGAATGCACTATTTATTGTATTTTTCTTTATTGAGTGTCGGTTAAATACGTTGTTTTTGGAGTTTTATTTTTATTACTCATAAAATATTAATTGACAAATTATTTGGACAAACTCCACTTTTGTAAAATTATTTATCTGATAGATTTTATGAATCGTTTAAGGAAGACTCATTTTTCATATTAAGGCCCATATAGGGTCTGCTCTTCTAATGTTATGACAATGAGCGGGCAGTAAACAATAGTTTCGTGTAATTTCATACTAAACATGTTCTGCGGTAATATTCGTAAATTCTCTGTCCTATTTCTTGAATATACCAAGCGAGAGAAATGCAGGGGCAGAATGAGAGGCAGACCGGAAAGGAGTGTAATTGTTTGCAAATCATTGCGGGTCATCGCATAAGCTAACGGGGACCGGGCTTAAATGACAGGGGCTGTTATTTTCTTTTAAGGAAGAAAGAGTGCGGGAGAAACGAGAGCCGTTTGGGTGCAACCGCTGGCCGGGGGCCACCGGTGTGCTGTACCCGACTGTCCTTTCCCATTGAAAGCCTCTTGTCGATTGTTCGGCCGGATGTCCCTTGTAATAGACCCGTAATGGCGAAGCCCAGTGGTGAGGGGGGGGGACGACATTCGCCTAGGAGAATTTTATTGTGGTGTTTTATCTGCGGAGGAAGAATGCAACGGGGACGGCCGCGTTGGAAACGCGAGAGAATCATTTCAGATTGGGGCAGGTATTCGAGATTTCCTAAACACGAATTTTCGGGATCATTACACGCTACCCCGTCCCGCATTTCCAGACCCAAATTGAAACTCGTTGACCGTGCATACGAATGTTTCATGGGCCGTAAACTGTTATTGGGGCATTACGGTATATTAACTGGGGAATGATTTAAGTGTGAATCCCGTTAGGAAAGGACGTAGCAATTGCAATACGAATGATTAATATATTTTTAGGATATTTGCAGTTGTTGTGACCACCGTCTTCTAGCTTGGGTGTACTATCATTCGAGCGATAGTAAGAGATATTATAATTTTCTGAGGACCGGTGTAATTTTAAACAAAGGGAGACCGCTATTTTCATCCATGCAGCAACGAGAGGGAGAGTAATATTTAAAAACATTCCAGTCGACCCCGAATCTCGGAGGGTGAGTGAGGGTTGAGGGTGGGAGGGGTAATGTATTGCAGGCCACGTACCTGCTAAGGGTGGTAGTCTACTTTACTGGAAATGATGAACCTCCCAGGTTCCCAACGCGTTATTAGCATAACAACTGTGGGCTGGGTGAGGTTAGATCCGGCCCCCCCTATCTAGATCTCAGTTGCTCGGGGCTCTCTTTCTCACACATTATCATTTTAATGGGTCCCCACCCCATTTGGGGAGGGTTGGCCAACTCACCCGCTTACACCGGGACCCCGTTCAATTAACAACTTTCATTCTTGACTTTTCCTCCAGGGCACGACCTCCAGAAACCTTCCCGGCCACCGGCGCATATGTGACGTGTACAGCGCACAGATTCAATTTGTGATTAAATTAGCACAGTTACACTTCTTGCGACGATTGTTATTAATTAACACTTGGTTATGAACTTTAATCCGAGTTCTCTTACACACGGCGGGGAATCATTTTACAATTCCCGAGCGACATTTACATGCGCCTAATAAGCCAATTTGGGTACTCCGCAGAGATATTGTGTACATTTCTTACATACATTTCTTAAAGGCCACAATTTAGTATTAAGTAATCTTGTCTAGGGGCTATAAATTTGACAAAAATCGAGCAATTTCAGGATCAATTTCAAGAATTAGCCGAAGAATCCCGAATATTTTTCTCGGCCGCCCTTTTGTTCTTGTGAAATTAAAAGGTCCGTGAATAGTTCAAACGACCAATAAATTTCAGTCTTAATTAAACTCCGGATTAGGGCGGGAATTCGGCAAATTCGTCGCCTAATAAAATGCCTATTCCAAATCCCCCACCGGAATATTTCAATAATAAAGCCCCGCGAGTATATAGCATTTAGTAAAATATGAAAATAAACTCTCGTCTTTGTAGTTCATTCCCGAGGATAATTACTCTGTCACTATCGCAATTCCTTTCCAATGTGTAAGGAAATATAAATTAGCCGATAACAATACAAATTTGTGATATTCGGCCGATCTAAGTTGACCAAATTGACTTTATGTTCATTGTATTCGATTCCCAATGACATTTTTCCGTATCTTCCTATTTCTGAAGTTGGATTGTATTATTTTCAATTAATTGATTGGCCAATGTTAGAATTTATTTTTGTAACTCGTCGTTTCCTCGAGTCAACCAGAATTTGTGTATAAAACAAACGGTGAAATATTAAGACATCCGGGCTGGCATCAGATGTCGGTATAAAGCTGTATAAAGGGGCCTAAGCATACATATAGCCGGGAGTGGAGGGGCGGAACTAACTCCCTCCCTCCACCTTTAATCCGTTGGGCACACACTCCGAGAATAGATGACCTGCCGGCCCTACTTACAAACAAACTCGGCCATAATCCTCTCAACACAGATACTCAATTTGGTGTCAGATTGGTGGCGGGGGCGCCACCGCCCGGTGGACAGAAGCGCAAATCGGACCCAACACGCGGTTTGCCCCAACCGACGCCCACCGCCTAATTGAAACTTTAATTGAATCCCCCCCCCTTCTTTTTGCTCCCCCTTCTCGAGGAAATTGGCGACTATTTTAAAACCTCTACTGAATTTTAATCCACCCAACGGGCCCCCAAAATAGACCTGTCCGATCGGTGGTTGTAAATTTACCCGAAGAACAGAGAATTGAGGGCGTTCCGCAGTACTAGAAATATAAATTTAAATTTCTATTTTCTACTAGAAGGATATGCATGAATATTGGAAGAAAGAAGGGAGTACGTATTGATTATAATAAAACCTCAAATCGAATGTGGCCCCGATTGGGAGGTATTTTTAATAACCTTCGAGAGGGAAGGAATAATTAGAGGTTGGCTTGGGGGGAATATATTAGTAAAAGGTTTGCGATAAAACGTGGACGGGTTTCGGTCCGCCCCTTCCCCTGGGAGGATGACAATGGCGGCGTTTTGGGTAGACCGCTATTGGCCCCGGGCGAGACAATTCCGACGGATTATTGGGCCGGCTTCAATCCGAAACGTCCCAGGGTCCTACAATTTTAATATATGCCGCTTTCCAGAACCCTCTTCCTTGTTTCATCCGCATTATTGTCTACTCCTTATAAAACAATATCGATTTTACCCCAGGCAACGGGCGGTGTTTTACAAGGGTAGAAGGTGCCATTCCTACATCACCAGGAGGGGGACTCTCTTTCACACGTCTAGCGAGGCGTTCGAAAAACCTGTTTTTGCTCCTATTATATTGAAAGTAACACGATATTATAAGGGTTCGTTCTTTCATCATTGCCATCATTATGTAATTATTATCTTCGCCCAAATTTTAAGTTAAAATTTCCTTATAGCAGCGGAAACTTTAAACTTACGAGACTAAAATCTGTTTTGAAAATGGGGTCATACTAAGAACTGGTATCAGAACACCGACTCGTATCGGTAATACCAAAGACTGAGAATGTAATACTTATTGCACGAAAATATTATCTCGCACATTATAATATGTAAATATAACCTACCTTACTATACTTTTTGCCGTGATTTCAATAATTTTTCTTCACAATTATGATGGGCTATCTAACCTCACAATTCCAATACGGAATTGTAAAAAGGTGCTTCAAACATAGTTGTTAATTAGTGTCCGCACAGCTGCAAATTTCAGTGCAAATGTATTTGCTCGTTTGTCATAAAATTTACTGTGTCGGTTTGTTACATTATTTTGTTATTGCAGAATAATCCCATTATACACATTTAATAATTTTTTCACGTAATGTAAATGACGAAAACCGAGAGGCAAGGTGGATTCCATTTGTCTAGATTAAGCACGAAGAGTTGAAAGTTCAAATATAGATTAATGACTCGCATTTGCAATGAACTCCTGGCTGCATTAAAATATATCAATGTACGAAATCGCCCATTAAATAGACAATGTATTTATCTTCCAGGGCCCGAATCATCATACAAATCAGTCGCGGGGTATAAAAGGAGATAATCATCAATCACTTACATCCGTTTCTGATAAATATGTATGAGAACAACTTATTTTTATAGAAAAATATATTTCTTCGCAAAGTAATTCATTTTATCGTTCAATATGAAAGACCGTAAAAGCAAAAAAGGAAAGTATCGACTTAGGATTCGAAATAAACATCGTAGAGGAACATTGAACAAGGGAGAAGATAATTATTTATGAATCGTTGAATTTATGTCCTTCTTTAATCTGAAATGGAAACAGGGAATAAGGAATTTCCTCGCTCACTGGTACATTCCTACCTTAGCGAATATTCTGGTCGCGTTCCAATATTGGAATCCGAACCATTCGCAGTGACAATATTTTGAAATAAAATATTTTTCAGTCATATTTCACAACCATTATACAGCGAAAATATACAGATAATTTAATATTTAGATAATCATAAATTCCATTGTACGATGGGCAAACCGAGGCCAACAGATTCCTGCCCTAGAAATTTATCATGTTATTTTTGATGAGGCTGTGTTAAAGAGGACAGGATTTGATAAAGATAGAATCAGAAGGAGAAATAAATTCCAGCCGAACTTTCAGAGACATCTTGATTGCTGAATTCAAAGACGTTCTCTTCCGCTTTTGTGGTCGAGCTTCTGAGAAAGTGGTGTCAGCACCTTTATCAAGTATTCACTCCTTGTAGGGCGCCCAGATATCCTTGATTATTGGAGCACGGTCTTGGAGGAGATCTTTGGAAAAGTTTCTGTGTCTGCACACGATCGATTCCAAAGATGATTAATTCTGTTGCGCGTTCTAAAGAGTGGAGGAATATATGAAGCTAATGAAATTTATCTACATATTTGAAACGCTGAAATATTATCGTGTACTATATTGTAACGCGATGCGGACGGGAAACGATATTTCTGTGCCAGTTGTGACTCTGAATGTTGTAGAGTTTAAAAGGGTGTAATGGCGATCCTTGCCCTGGAATAGGGGCTGGTCGATTATTGAAGACGGCCTGAGGTCTTATTCGCGGGTCCGGATTTCTGTTTGAGTTCTGGCCCCCGCACAACACAAGCGGCATGGCCCCCTGCTCCGGTTAATTGCCATTAAAGTTTATCCAAGCCGCCCCCGCTGGGATGCGAATTGTTTGCATTTTGTATCGGCTAGAAGAGGTTCGGCGGTGGGCGATCCGTTTTAAATATCCATGGCCACCGACGCGGAGCCAACTCAGCGCGACCCGCCCGTTTCAAACACCCCCAAGGACCGCATCGATTGGGACGGCAAACAAATTCGAAATTGAGTTTTCGACTGAATTACTCGCTTCCGAAACACCGAAAAAAAATACCTAGTTCCGCCCGATGAAAAGCTCCAGGATTCGGCGAATCGTATACTGCCTCAAAAATGTGACTCGCATTTCACGTTCCGAATGTATAACCGTAGTGGTGATCGTATTTTAAGGTTTATCGGGTAAATAAAATTCGTACGCCGATGTTTAGTCGGTCGTTGTTAGTGATATTTAACGGGGTTTATTTGAACGGGTACTCTAACGTATGCCCTATTTCGACGGTTATCGATTATGACAACGGTCTGGATGTTTTTATGAATACAATTGGATTATAGGTCAACTGTCTCTTGTTAACAGAGTTTTTATGAAAGGTAACTCTTTCTAGTTAATTGAACTCAGTCAGGGTAGGCTATCCGGAACTAAATATCGAGACCAGTTTAATTTAAACCTAATTAAACTTGTAAATTATTACATGTCCTGAAGAGATTGACATTAAGAAAAATTAATAATAATAAATAATTTTATCTTAAGCGAAATAATTCCGCGTGTCATATATTCGCCACCACCGTTCGAGATAGTCCCCGCGGTCGTGAAAAACGACTCCATATTGCCATGTTTAATTCCGCAGAATGTAATATAAGCGGGGCAATTCCGAGAGATGAAAATGTTAACGGCTAGCCGCCATAAATCGGACGGGGGCCAATTTTAGAGCAGATATAAATAACGCGAGGAGCTATTATGTCCAGACGGACAGAGACACAAGTAGGTAGGTGGGGGCTGTCACATGTGTGAGGACACTCACGGTACCGCTGCCGCTGTCGTTTCGCTCCCGGATTTACTGACACTTCCCCAACACCGAGCTCGGTTACACACACTACACCGAACGACCCTAATATCCGTTGCGGTTGGTCAAATCCATAGGGACTAGATCGATTCAAATTTCTTAAGTGCAGATCATAAACGTAACTTAAATTATTAACTCACCCCCCTACGCGACTGAAAAGAACAGACCTCAACCGCAAATTTGGACTGCTGAGACCTCATTTGAAAAAGACATCAAAACTGACGGTAGACAATAAACTTACAATATACAGATCCATTTTAAAACCGACATGGACTTACGGAATAGAGCTATGGGGTTCCGCTAAGAGATCCAACATAGCCCGTATCCAGAGATTCCAATCAAAAATTCCATCCTTAATGCTCCCCGGTATGTTTCTAACCGAACAATCCATAATGACCTCAACATACCGACGAAGTCGCAAAATCACGCTTCCTTAAATTCCACTCCCGCCTCTCTCCACGTCCAAACCCACTCGTTCAGTCCCTTTCCTCTTCTACCCATCCACTATCCCCACCACGACGGCTTAAACGCCACTGGCCCAGAGATCACCTCGGGCAGTAGTTAAAACATGTCAAAAGCGCCATCACTGGGTGGTTTCATTATCAAGACTAACACGCGGAAATAAATACATGCATCAATTGCACCCATAACTGTATAAGTTGATTGTGCAAAAATAAAACAGTTAAAAAAAAAATATTAACTCGTATTTAAATCATATTAAACTGCCCGAACCGTGTTTAATTGCCTATTTCTCGATCCTATTCCTGACCTATTCTGGACCCTTCAGAATGTTCATTACAGTACAGTTTGGCTGTCACGGTGGGAAGATACCAATTTATTATTTTAAAAATATAAATTATAATCGGCTTTGAATTAGCTTCGGACAACGCTTTTCATTATTGCATTTGATTTAGGGAGATCACATATTCATACAATATAGGAGGATATTTTTTTAAATCACAAATTTACTTTTAATATTGTAATCAGTGAGGTATAATGTAGCAATAATTTTATACGAATATCATGAAACACGCATGTAATATTCGTTGATCTCCAACAGAAGTACATAATTAAAGAGGGGCAATAATACGCCTGGAATATAGGGCGCGCTCAGAATACTTCACACTTGTGCTGAATTTCACGACAAACAGAAAATGATAAACGATCCCGGGGTGTAGGAGAATTAAAAAAAAAGCTTAACAATGGTGATATGAATAACGGCGCATTCTGAAACACGACCCCAACACCTTGATGTATTGCTGGTTTCCAGAATTGACTCGCCGTACTGCTTTTAGGGCACTAATGGTCCCGAGGGCGTGCACAAATGTTTCTGGTTTTTTTTTTTTTGTGGGCAATGTTCCATTTATTGCTCCTTCCGAAAAAAAGTATAAGACTATATTACACTATTATACAAATAATACACCAATACAAATATACAAATGCTTACAAACATGGCACTATAACATCTGGTAGTAATATTAATTTTTATACTACTTATTCACCCAAACCAATTGCCGATATGCATGCCATAATAATCTTGAGAGAATGTGTACTATTTTTTATGCATATTTAATTTTGTTTCAGAAATACGTGAGCGAAGGAAGCACTGTGAGAGACTGCGCGGCGGAATGTACTGAAAAGAGTAAGTTTGTCGTTATATAATACAACTTTAAAAAATAATACTTATAATTACACTTTCTAGGGAATTGGAAAAATTACTGTTTTGTATGTTAAAGTTAAAATAACTAATAACATCAGAGTAATCTAATCGAAATTTATTACAGTATAGTTACGTTGGGAAATAAATTGGCATATTAAATAAAGTACTAATCATATCTGGCAATTTGTAAAAAATTACCGAGTAAACGAGTTTGAAAGCAATTTCATTATGCCTAAGTGGGCAAGGGTACCGCGGCCACCATTTGACTGAGAGGGTAATCATGTGCTCCTTACTTTAACATTGTAAGGGAAAATTTGAGGCAATTTACCTCTCCCCCACCCCGGACTCTACCCCACACGCGAAATAAAAAGCGAAAGTACTCTCTCTCTCGTCAGAGCTAGGTCATGCTCCGGTAAATGGCTTTCGGGAGATGTAACGGAACGATCTTTCGATATGTAAATTTATTTTTCTTTTACCTTTGGCGTAATTCGGTTTGCGCCGGCGGTAGAATATTTGAATTCATCTCTGGGTCAGGCAAACGATATTGTAATTTCCATACGCCAGATCGATTTAACTGAAAATGCCCACGAATGGTTCATTAGTCGCTAAGAAAAGTTATCATTCGAGATGCTTATTAATAACTTAACAGTTGGGGCCGATAATCCGTACCCAGTTAACGGATAATCCTGCAGAATTTAGGTTGACGCCGTGATCCTGGTTCTGGAGGGGTCACCTCGGCTGGATTTATAAGTTAAGAGGCGAGTGAAGGAAGACCGGAAGTTATATTTGGAAGTGGCAATTTCCTGTCGGTGGGGGTTGGTGGAGGTGGGGCTATATATAGGCGGGCACTAACACCCCCCACACCTACCCTTACCCCCGCACACTTACCCTTACACCCCCAACCCCTATGGCGTAGTCGCTCCGACCAGTCGGACCATGAAAATTTTACTCGCCCCGGCCCAACGGACGAAATCGGCTCGCCCCCTTCCTTTTCTTTTCTTTTCTTTTCCACCGCATCTGTTGCCGGTCCGAATATAAAAATAGCCGGCGCCCGCATCTGGTACAAATATATTGAATTATACCGGGCCGTGTCAGGGGTGTACACGACGTGAATGACCGGTTAACACGCCCCCGTGAAGCTACTCCCCCTGACTATTAATAATCCATGTCGCTATAAATCGGGGAATTTCAAACTGTTATCCGTTGTCTGTGGATTTATTAGAGATAATGTGGTTTAACGTAGCTAGCGGTGCTGGCGAGGAGGTAGAAAGTGCTTACAGAATGCCGTACTTTACTGTACCTACCGGCCGGTAATGAGGTCCGGTTTCGGGTTCTCATCAACGTTATAGCAGTGTCCCGTTTCTGGCGTCAACTAGTGCTAATTGGACATTATAAATTTCAGAACTTTCTGGCTGGAAAGCGTTGACATCATATTCCGTTATATCATTTTATTAACCGTTAGTAAAAGAAACACCGTTCGATTATAGAAGCGGACCATAAATTTAAGCTTAAGAACAGTCTGATATTGATGCCACCCAGACGGCAGAAAGGACAAAAAGCTGATTGTACTATCTTACTTAATCACTGACCGAACTCTAATACTAAAGCTGAAATTCTAATACCGAAATTGGAAGCTCGATGAAAGTTCAATTGATTAATGCGATTTGCGGATTAAACTTAGAAATGATGCAGTCTATATCTCGTATATTTTTATAACATTCGTCAGACGTTGACATTAATGTATTTGGCCCGAATTTCCGCATTAGCGAAACTTCAGAGTTCAAATTATAATTTTAACCAACAAAGAGTTGTAGAACAACGCGCACAACATATTTCAGAAATGCTCAATGGTATATAATGTCTTCTTGTGTTAAATAACATGGCAGTCAGTGGGGGTTTGGTCGGTCGACACAAACGGATAGCATAAGAGGCGTTACTTTAGCGGTGCGGTATTTTCATTTTATTGTACTGTATATCACAATAACAAAGGCGAATTTTCCGGGAAGAAATATATTCGAGTCCCCCGAAGCCGTTTACACGGATATATACGTTGGTTCGACCTCCACTCCACTGGGCCTCCCTCTTCCAGCCCGAAAGTTTATCACACTGACAACGTTTTACGTTTGCCCTTTTTTTCAAATAGAAAAGTTGTTTCATTACGTCAAAGGGGTTTCTCACTTTCTAATATCTGATTACAATATTTGTTATTCAACCATGGATAAATAATGCGAATAGGTTTTGAATTCCTATTATTCTTTTTCACCGCTAAATTCTATAGGGAATTGCAATTCCTAGTGTGGATAAATAGGATTTTTACAAGTTTAATTAAATGGGTAGTACAGCCCAAAGTAATCAGCATTGGTGGAATATATTTTAGTGGCTAAATATCCTGGACATTTTTGGGAAACTTAATGTAGAAAGGTATTACTATTTTATAACAATCCAAAACACAATATAACGGCGTGAACAATACTTTTGTAAGCATTTTTTTCCGTGCACAAAGTCAGACTTCACTACTTCATACGTTCAAAGGCAGATGAGATGTCCTGCTAAATCTGGTTGATGCCTACTACCCTATATGTTCGAGGCGGCGTTTAAAGAAAGCCCGAATGGGCCCACCCATCATTTTTCTTTCTTTATACCGGTAAGTGGGACGGGGTCGCGGGGGTGCCGGGGGTTCATTGTCATTCAGCCGGAGAGTTCAGATTAGAGAATTATGAGGAGAGCCCTCTCCTCCACCGCCGCACTCACCATCATCCGGTATATTATAAATGTCACCTGCCTTATCCCACCCCACGATGGGAGGGCGGGCCACGATAATGTTCGTTTTAGATCTAATACGGATTTTATCCTTCCGGTTAACCGCCGTTCCGACCCACCCCCATCCACCCGCAATATAAGATGAGTAGCGCACTGCGCCATTATTGCACCTCCCGAACGACCTCCCCCCGCTGTGGCTTATCCGGTTTAGTTTAAATTGCCCGAAACTTATTTTTTTTACAAGACAGTAGTTGACTTGGTACACCCATGGACTGAAACAAGTGGGTTTACCCGCATGATTTTCCCTCTATACGGATGATGAATAATACGTTGTTTTCATTCGGTTTAGTTCTTCGCAATTTTTGTTTATTGGAGAATAACTGCGCTATAAATTTAAGGCGAAGCCGCCACACGGGGATAGCTCAATATTAGATAGACTTCATATCGATTGATGATGTACGGAATCAAAATGCTGAACTGATAGAACCTAGCTCAATGGGTCTCGCCTTCCACATTAACATTCCAGAAGTAACACAACGTGTTAATATTTTCACTTGCCACTAGTTAATTTTAATGTAAATTTATCTAAATTGTACACATATTTGTAGAGTAGGAATATGTAGGAATTATGGGGCAACAAAAATTCCTTTTTTGGATGTTTCCTACAAGAAATATCCGGCCTGTAGCCCGGGCCGCAATATTATTTGAAACAGGGAGAGCGCAATAGGCTTTTGGAGTGTGTGCCGGTTACATTCCTGACGCTTAAAACACAAAGGCTCCCGGAACGGCCTGGAATTCCATGCTTTTAGTCCTACTTGGGGATTGCGCGTAGCGGCGGGCCACGGCTCTCCGGATTGAAGTCTAGTGACTATTTGTTGTTCACCACCGCGCCCCGCCGGGAACCCGCCCACCGCTCCTTCAGCCCGATATTAATATTTCTAATATCGTGTCTCAACATCGGAGATTGGTTTCAATCAAGAGGCGGCAGAATATCGTCGATATTTCCTGAATTATTTTCTCTCCTTACAGTTGTAACTCACTTTCAACACGAAATACAATTCCTGCTTTGCCCAATATTGTATAAAGCTACACATCCGTTGAAAACAATTGAGAAGGCAGTATAATATCAATGAATAGATTATTAGTAAATTTCAACGTTCCTAAAAAAAATTACATCGTATTTTTATATTAGTAAAAAGAAAACGGCCACATGAAATATTTCCGATTCTAATATTGTTCGTTTTTCCTTCGTTAAAAGCTCCCCAAAAAAATTCGTGTTCAACAGATGCCTTTAATGTAAGCCGTAACGGCGGAACCGAGTTTTAAATTAACACTAAAACAACGGGCAAAGAAAAGGGGATAACTGAGTTCCTCTTTTTTCCTCCCGCGCCGAAAGGGATTTTTCGGGAATTCATTTGTCCCGAATTCATTTTTGCCGCGCGGCAAGTACCCGGGACTCATTGTGAGCGCGGAACTGAATCAGCCGTTGGGTGGGGACCAGTTTTTAACATTTTCAGTATTTCGCCGCCGCCGCCGCCGCCGGTTCATTACTCCGGGGCTAATATTCCACTCGTACGCGTTTCAAGGGGGGGGGCCTCAAAGCACAATTTCCTGTCCCCTTCCTCTCGGAATCTAATTCCATCTGTTTCTGGCCGGTTGTCCCCCCGGGCGACGCCCGTATTTCTCGCGTCATTAGTTACCCGAGTCTCTGCCCCGTCACAGTTTTTCTCCAAAAACCGGGGAGAACCTTTCCGCCCGAGCTAGAAACGGCTATTCCAGTCTCGTGCGTCTCCCCAAAGGCTGTACTCTACACGTAAGGACGAACTTCAGCCCGCAGGATCGCTTTTAATAGCTTCCCGAACGATATCTATTAGTTAGCAAAAAACGGTAAAATATGAAGCATTTTGAAGCAGTAGTTAGAAATAAAAATACGTGATTACGTATCAGTATGTAATATTTGGAGTTTTCAACCTCAATTCAATAATTGTATTATATTATAAATTTTATAATTAAAACTTAGTGTTCGTTTAAACGAAATTAATCGAACAACGTGGGGAGAATTAATTGGCGAATTATAAAATGCCGTTTCCTCGACAAATATTAAATGGAGGGAAATAAAATATCCTCGGGGACTGCGTTTATAACTGAGGGGATATTAGATGTTTTGTCAGCCGGTCCCGAGCAATTGAACGAGGTGGTTGAATTTAGTTTCTGTGACCCGGACGGAGAAATAGTGAACGGGGGGTGCGGCTTCCCCGCAGCCCGGGCGGGGCTTCAAACGTTGGCCGGATGGAGCGGGGGCGGGCGGGACTTTCATTTCGAGCTGCGAAACTGTCTTCCCGGCACTCCTCGGGAATGGAAATCGAAAACGATACGGTTTTCCTCGTCGGCGCTCCGTTTTTCAAATCCCCCAACAAAATGCGGGCTTAAATGTAATCTCGGCCGCTTTGTTCCGGCGTTGATTTCGGTTTTTATTAGCGAGGGGGCGGGCTGAAAAATGTAAGTCCATTAGTGGGCCTCACCTCGGGGCCGTTAATAATTCCCGTCGCTGGGCCGAAAGTCGAAACGAGGGGGCCGAGAAAAAACCGAAGGAAAACTCGCCTTAGGTCTCTGCTGAATTGCCAACGACACCCCCGCAACTTGGGCGGCTCCAGTTCACCATTTGCCTGCTCCGGACGGCTGGAATTTTCGGTATTAGTAACAGGACCGGAGTTACTAGTACGGTTCTAGCTTTTAACGCGCCCTTTTGTTAATCTCGTTTACCGAACTCACTCACCCACACCCAAACCAGACCACCTACTTCTAAATATACACACAGTAGCCGGTGCTACAGTTTTTTTTAGTTTGTTTTTCACTCCCCTGTTCGAAATTAAACACACGTTCGGTTTTAATATGGACCCAGTCACATTACTCGGTACTGCGCCATGAGCGTTTTCAGCATTCCTTTGAACTAGATAACACTTTGTTTATTAAATGAGGTTTTCCCTACCGTAGAAATAAAATGTAATTTCCCAATCTAAATAATTTAAAAAACTACACCTACTGATAATCTATATTAAAATATATTTACCCCGTTCGATGTTAAATTCCTCATAGTTGTATTAAAATGCAACTGTTCTAAATAAATAATTAATTAATCAAGTAGCTAGTGATCGTTATAACAAAGCATATCCTGGAAGTACTATGTTAAATTATCTCTGGGCGTTAAAGAATACATGAATTTGCATAATTTTTAATCGAGAACAATGCTTGACTAGGTTTATGGTCTATTTTTCAAAGATGCTACAGTGGAATACAATGCTGAAAAACTGTTTTAAATAACAACTAATTAAATAAAGTTCTTATTTAACTCTATCCGCGGAAGAAGATTGAACTCGAGTGTTAATGACGAGTCATAATCTGAAATTAGGTAATTTTACGGAAGTTGTTTTTACGAATGTTAGGAAATAATGAGAAATGATACAACTAGTCGTCGGAAACAAACTTTGTTCGTACTTTTTTGCTCTTGTATCGCTATCGGCCGAGGCGAGCGTTCGATTGGTAAATAAATTACATTTCTTGTTCTTCTCCTCTGCTGTCCAATTAATGTGACTGAGTCGTGGTGATTTTTCTTCCTCCATTCTTATGTTGTTTTTTTTCGTTGGCGGGTGGAGAGAAGCCTACCGAAAAAAGAAACGAAAGAAAGTCAAAAAATTAAACAAACACCAGCCCTCTGGCAGAACTAGGTCACCGTTGTTAAAAACAAAATGGCTATTACGAAAGCTAAAAATGTAGTTGTAGATCTCCCCTGTTCTTCTGAAATTTCTTGTCATATTTTCATACCATTAAAATCAAAAATATTTACAATTAAAAATATTGTAAAAATGCATATTTTCGTGCAAGATATTATATTGGGACAAATATATAAGTCGGTTCAATATTAAGGTGTAATAAAATTGGATACAGGTTATGTGATTTGAGCCTAGATAGTTTAACTGTTAACTCGGTGAAATTGCTAAAGATTGTACGGAGTGTGCATCGGGATCCGCATTATCAGCCGGTTTATCCGGTCGAATACCGGCATCCCCGAATCGGTAGGGATTTGCCGAACTAGTTTTGCCAGTGCAACTAATGACTTCCGTGCCAATATTAAGGAGTATTGGATGGGTGATATTCGATTTATTTTACGCGCACTAGTATATTTCATTGCGAACAGGGATGAAAGGAGGGCTAGTTTTGTTGTCAATTATGGTACAATTAATCGGTTTAGAATGTCTGTTCTGTGGTCTGCGAAGGGTTGGAATACCGCAGATTTCGTGTGTTTCTGTCCCTCTCCCTGGTTTTGTCTTTTGCAAGACCGGTTTCGGCTGCTCGCCATCTACACGGCCATCTCGGGGTGTTAGTCACTTTGGCACTTTGGATGTTTTTTGGGTATCCTCACTGCATCGTCACTGTCACTTGCACTGTGTGTTTGTTTGATGTATGTATTTGGGGATATTTGTTAACCGGTTTAAGTCTTTGTTGGCTTATCGGTCAAATATATATTTGATCGCACAACTGGTCAGGACTATTAGGTTCTGACTTCCAAATAAATGACAGGAAACTTATCTGGTATAGATGGTATGGTTATAAAAGTTTTCCTGTGGATGCAAAATTTATTGAAAAAAGTTTATTTTTGAGTAATCTAGTTAATCGGTACACGTGCACCCAGCGAACTTTAGTTAAGTACATTTCCGCACCACCCTCAGGGGGTCGCTAGTTTATTGGTGGAAGTGAACCCAACGAACTTTAGTTAAGTACATTTCCGCACCATCCCTAGGGGGGGGCGCTATTTATCGGTGGAAGTGAACCTAACGAACTTTAGTTAAGTACATTTCCGCACCATCCCTAGGGGGGGGCGCTATTTATCGGTGGAAGTGAACCTAACGAACTTTAGTTAAGTACATTTCCGCACCACCCTCAGGGGGCGCTAGTTTATCGGAGCAAGTGCACCAAACGAACTTTAGTTAAGTACATTTCCGCACCACCCTCAGGGGGCGCTAGTTTATCGGTGCAAGTGCACCAAACGAACTTTAGTTAAGTACATTTCGCACCACCCCCAAGGGGTGTTAGTTTATCGGTGCAAGTGAACCAAACGAACTTTAGTTAAGTACATTTCCGCACCACCCTCAGTGGGGCGCTAGTTTATCGGTGAAGTGCACCAAACGAACTTTAGTTAAGTACATTTCCGCACCACCCTCAGTGGGGCGCTAGTTTATCGGTGAAAGTGCACCAAACGAACTTTAGTTAAGTACATTTCCGCACCATCCTCAGGGGGCGCTAGTGAATCTATATTTAATAATTTTTATTTAAAGAGAAAGCACAATTTTCATAGATTTTCCGTGATTATTTAATTTTTAATTACTCATAATAATGCAAGTGTGGTTTGGCTTTCAATAACTTTAGTTTTAGAAACGATTTTAAATCAGGTATTGTCTGTGACGTTCGATTATGACCGTCTGCATTGTCCGCCATCGTCGTTGCGCCATAAACAAATATCGTTAACCTTATCTCGGACGCTCCCCACTTCGACCGTCTCATTAACCCCCTGCTGGGGGTTCGAATTTCGGGGTCGAGCCAACAAGAAGTTGAGGCCGAGTATATATTTGAAAGAGGACGCGGAGGGGTGGCGTGGGTGGGGGTGGTTCGCCGTTAAAAGGGCGCCCACTTTAAGGAATATATTTCGCAATACGCAACCCTGGAAATGGCCCCGCCGGTGATTTACACGTGCTTTAGCCCCCGGCCAGCCCGCCGGCTAACCGCCTCGATACTGACATACATCAGCTAAATATTTGTATTTATTATGCCCGTGCCCAGACTCACCAAACGTTTACCAACGTGTATTTATAATCGAAAATTTAATTGACGATATTCGATTCATGACTGCATTAATAATTTTCATTATAAGCCCAAGAATCTGTTAATGGGTTACTTAATTAATATACCAAATATATTTGCGATATTGGACTGAGTATTATCAATTTTGGTCGAATGATAATATTTCGGTGTTATATTTACGCCATCATACGCGAAAAAAAATTAATTTAATTATGGTTGACTCCAGAATGTGGGTTCATTCTGCTTAACTCCTTCAACAGGATTTCAAATTAATTTCGAGATGATAGTAAGTTGCTATTTTAGTATCCGAACAAATAAATTCAAAACAAGAAAATGCAGTCTCCCATACAGTATTGTTTAACTTTTAAACTAAATATAAATTATTTTTAGAAAAAATTGAACATTTTTTACACAATTTTGTTATCTCGATACAAACTTCCCAGAAGATTATTATTCCATTCCTCGCAAATATGGCTAACAAATTTATGCCCGTCTCTGCATAATTAGGAGGTTGTACCTTAGTAACTAGAGTATACTTTAATTAGTTGAGTTAGTAACTTTATGACACAACCCTGGCGTCATTAATTCTACGCAGTGGAACTAGTTGCGACAGCGAAGTAAGGGTGTCGTAGAAATATTACATCATATGGAAGAATAATGCTATTGGTGTAATTGTTAGCATACCATTGAACAGCTTATTAAATGAATAGGTATCTAAAATATAGTATGGAAAAATGTTAAATTCAATAATCAATGTTGACTCATATTTGTGAGTGTTAACCGACCAATATAGTTCTGATTAAATATGTAAGCAGTGATAGAAATAATTATTAACATAGGATTAATCTGAACATTACTACCAACTAAATGATTTTTAATTTATGTTTTTGTTGGTACTTCTCCGAACCACAATTAAAAGCGAAATTTATACATTGCCTTCATTATAAATACCGAACTTTTCAGTACGTCCAAATCCTAGGCAGAATTGGAAATTCAGAGTTATCCTCGGTATGAAATTTTAACCGAAAATTAGACGTCGAAACTTGCCAAGTGGGGGGGTGGGTGCGAGGAATTATTTTAGCAATGTAAAGGATCCTGGCAGAATCTGAAATATTCAGGACGACTGGAAGGGAATAAAGTAACCTGTTGTCTTTTAGCATAAAACCGTAGCCGATTTTCAGAATTTAAGGCATTTTGGGAGTTAAGTCCGAGCGGGCGCCGCCGATGATTTCTGAAGTTTAAAATTACAATTCCGAGCGCGGCAATATTATGGGGCGCGTTATATTTCAGTAGGGCGGCAATATACCGGCGAATTTATGGGGCCCATCGGACGGGTTTTCCTTATATACGATTAGGATTTACGATATGTAAAACTACCGACTTTCGCGCTCCCGGGTTTATTTGCAGAGGCGTTACACCCTTTATTACTTTCACGCCCAACAACAACAACAACAACAAAACAGCCTGCTGCCGGAGGCGGAAAGCTTGTTTATGGGGCCCGTGGATGCTGCCTCCGCACAGTACCGCATTATGCTCTCCACCCCGTGGAAAGTGCAGTCACCAAAGCACACGTCAACAATTCGCAAGAAGGAGGTTTTCCGAACGATTCGCTATATCCCGAGAAGTGGATTAA
Organism: Lethocerus indicus; assembly: GCA_019843655.1. Classification (NCBI taxonomy): domain Eukaryota; kingdom Metazoa; phylum Arthropoda; class Insecta; order Hemiptera; family Belostomatidae; genus Lethocerus; species Lethocerus indicus. The sequence continues at coordinate 28,049,520 of JACDQD010000004.1, read as the reverse complement.
GGTTTTCCCACTGCGAGGCTTCCGCCGCCTCCAGTTGGCAAACCGAACGCCTCCACGTGGCGGGAATGGGGTAGTTTGCCCGGAAACGAGGGAAAGTTCACCCTTACGAACATTCGCAGGGAAGAAGCTTGCCGTTGGGAATGAAATCCCACGATGAAATAGAGGAATTTAGTTCTGAATTTATGGTCAAAGAACCAGAATCCAGGTAGTTTTGAGAGTACAACTTTCATAAATGCCACCCAGAAAAGATAATGCACATAGCTCAATGACTGAACAATACATCGCGGTGTGGTGACCACGATTGATCAAATCTGGAATATTTTAAACACCTTTACCGTAGATTTCGTGTGTTTCTGTCTCCTCTCGCTGGTTTGGTCTATTGCTAGACCGGTTTCGGCTGCTCAAGTGACAGTGGCAGTGCAGTGAGGATGCCCAAAAAACATCCAAAGTGCCAAAAGTGACTAACACCGCTACTGAAAATGGCAAGCAGCCGAAACCGGTCTAACAATACACCAAACCAGCGAGAGGAGACAGAAACACACGAAATCTACGGTATTCCAATTCCTCACAGACCGAAAAGCAGGTATTTTAAATTAAACACCTTTATTCCTATTATTTAAGAAGTGGCGGGGAGTTGAAACCTGTCTTTCCCTTATTGCAGCAAGACTGATGATACTATACAATAAAATTACTGGATTAAATAATTCGAACGTTCTCCAGAAACCACAACCTGGTCATGTAAAAAACAACTGAGAGGATACAGATATCAGTATTAATAATGATTCGACCGCTCACAAACTATCCCGAAAAGTGACGTTAATTTTGAGATCAACTCAATTTCCGATTATTGAAATGAATTCTATCGCCAGTAACATCTCTAAGACGAATATTAATTTCAATTGACTTCTTAAGAGATTGACTCTTCTAAGCTGTCATTACTTTTTTTTAAATTATACCATCGATGGAATTCAAAAGTTTGAAGGTAAGCATGACGGAATTCCGCTCGCATATAATAAATGCATTTTTTTCGAGATAGCTTTTATTCGCAACATTTCTTGACGAGAGAGAGCTCATAGTTTCTCTCCTCGTTATGGAGTGCAGGTGCTAACATAACGTTACCAGTTACTAGGTAATACTAACACTGTCATTGTAAACAGTAGAAGATGGGTCGGCGTTATGAGCGGGGGCTAACTCGTTTGTTTAATATTGCAAATATCTCCCGCTCGTATAAGCCGGCTGGAGAACGGAGCATAAAATTCTGAGGAGGCGGGAGTAACCTCCGGTGGGATTCTTCCAGGTTTTAGGGACTCGAGACACTTTTTATTGCCATCGTCCTCAACCCCCAACCCCAGCCCCTTCTAAGTTACAGCTCCGCTGCGCACTTGAAATATCGTACGTGCCAGCCTCCCGAACAACGGAAAACCTCGGAAGGAAAACATTTTTAGCTCAAGAATAGTAACATATCCCGTTGAGATTTCCTGCGAACGTTGTGTAAGGCGGTAGTTTTGATTCAAGTTATAGCGTCGCGCCGATGGATAAAGGAACAAACTGGCTCCTCCACTTTTCTAGGGACAGCCAGAGGGTCAAATTATTAAACATTCCATGTACGTAACATTCCGATTTACCCACGTCAAATTGACGTATAGTTCTAAAAATATCTTCGTTTAATTTTCCTTCTTATTCTCACCCTAATTGAGATGGTTAAAGTGAGAAGAGATACCAATAGTGCCTCATTAATCGAACTGAGAAAATGCGATCTAAACAGCCAACAATAATTACACCTCTCTTTTTTCGCGATTCTTCTCCTATCAGACCTTTCATTCAATAAATGTCGCTCACAGCTGGCGTAAAAAAACGTACGTAAATGAGCTCTTTATATTTATTTTAAACGACGTTCTTTTTAACGCTTAGGGTATCACTAAGGAGTTAATTATCCCTAGAAGCGCTCCAGAAATTGAGGTCAATCACTTCGCCCAATCGCTTGTCATAGGTGTAATATTAGGCTTCAGACGAATAACAAACACGATGATACGGACCGTAAGAAAAATAAAAATTTCGACGGAAAAGGGAACCTTTCAGAAACACGGAAATAAATTAAGGAGAGGTGCCCTATCGAGCACCCAACACCCCCGCCCCAACAGGAACCGAAACCCCGTGTCTCATCCAATTACTTGTATCGGATATTCCTAAAAGGGGTAGGTACGAGAGATTCGAAAGCGGCTTAACAATTTGCGCCCCTCTGAATTTACACCGACTGACGGGCCCAGAAGACGACGCCCGGATTAGAGGAAAGCACTCAATTTCAGACCGCTCGGCGAGTCATCTCCCTTGAAGAGGAAAAAGAAAAGGGGAAAAAATTCCGCAGCCCGACGAACTTATTTAACTTGTAAAATAAAAGTCAAGGTCCAAATCGCGTAAAATATTCAATTGAATAGTAGGTCTCCCCCCAACCCACCCTCCAGTACCGAGACCGTTTTATTGGTTGGGGACCTCCACAAATTTAAATAAGATAATTGAGTTTATATTGAAGCCCAGCATTCCAACCGTCCGTCGAGTCGCTTTAAGTAACACTGTACAGACTTTCTTTTTTATTATAATAACACTCAAATTTGGACCGATGGAATTTCATTCGGACATATCTGCTCATCGAATACATATAAGCTAATAAAACTGTATGCGATCAAACGGTATTCCAACTGTGTCTATTCGATGTTTTGTAAGATCCTTAGAATTGCGTCTTGTCGGGAAGATGGGGATATGTGATGACGGAATTGTTGGTTCCAGAGCTGATAATTGTATAGAAATTTTCTTATTATTTTATATCATCCATATAAATCTTGCTGGTTTTATCCACTGGGAGAAAATCCTGGACAGGCGTTTTTGAAAAATCATTGGACCGGATAATACCAACATATTTGCTGGTACATATTGAATTTTATGTAAAATTGGATTGATTTGAAGATAGAGTTTGTATAACTCCAGGAGTTATTAGAGTAAAATATTTTACATAAGAAACATAAACCAAATATCAATTGTGTTTTAATCGTTTTCTGTTTTTTTTCTAATTAAATTCGGCTTTGAAGTAATTTCGCCCGTTTCGGGAGGTCATCGCAATCCACCTTATATCCAATATTATGCCCAAAGGGCCGCTTTAGGTAGGTTTAATTAAAAAACTTTGATTTCGATATGGAAAGTTTTCTCTCGAGTTAAGTTCAGCCGAAAAGCCCGGCCCGACCCGGCACTGTGCCTGGACCAGTTGTAATTATTTTAATAAATTTGCAATATTTCAGGGACAAGCCTAATCTACCGGAAAAATGTATTTAATCAACCGTTAAACTCCATTCTGATAAAGTAGATCGGTAAAATCATCGTTACGCGCACATTTTTCGGATGGATTATTCCATAACTACATCGTTGAAATTTTAGATTGCGCCATTAAGATTCCTACACGAGATATATAACGTGTCAAAACTTTTACATTTACAGAGTTTATTTTCAACGACTGGCAGGAGTCTCATGTTTATACTGTCGGTATGGAATATATTAATACCGAACTTTAAGTGATAAAACCCCGTAAAAAAGGTCGAGGAATTTATAACGTTTCTTCCGATCTATTCTAAAACCCGAAATGATTTCGCCCTCCCTTTTACGCTGGAAGGAGAGGAGCTTTATCCAGGGGTTGGAGGTTGGCGCGACCGATTTATGCAGTCGATGGGTCGGAATAAAATGGAAAGGGAGGATGGGGGGGGGAGTGGATTGAGGCGCGGAGCCGCCAAATAGGACTGACTCGAGGGCGGCCACCACTCACACCAGTTTCCATTTTTCCTACACCGCCTCACAATTCCGAAGCGGGCCCCAGTCCGCTGAATTGAGAGAAGCGTTTATTCCGCCGATCAGTTATCATTACCGCGTTGAAATATCGACAGTCTTCAATAGTACATTCGGTATCGAGAACATGTGGACACTAAGACGTCGGGTGAAGATTTAGTCTCTGTAGAATTTAAGCAGCCATGCAGTAAATTAAATTATTACTTTTAATATAAATACTTTATTGAGTGCTTTCTCATTTAGCTGACCTGTATATAAAGTTTCTGCACAAGTTATTCCTGATTTATTTTGCTTTCATCCTTTCTTTCCCGATTTGTATTTCAGTGTTCTGTACTGGATTGATTCATCAGAGGGTTTACAAGCTATCAATTAATGTAATTTGTAAAATTTAATTAAACAGTTCACATTACCATTGCCCTAATGAGTACTGTAATCCCTGCTAGTATTTCGAGAATGGCCGAATCATTGGCAGACTCTTTAACGTAAAAAAAGTTTAACAATTATATCGGAACAAACGATTGCTATTGAATCGGGCCTCAAACCGCAGTCAAACGCTTTCGGCCGCTGGTAAATTGAGCATTGGCACTGCTTAATAATGACAACCAGCGGAAAGGGGAGGCGACTAACAGCGCCTAACTGTTCACCCTCCAGATGGGAATTTGAAATTTAAATTAGAACGTTGTGTATTTGATCGAAGTTCGCTGATGAGAACAGCCCCCGCTTAGGAAACCGATATTAGCTGAAATCCGGGGCCATGTCTTCATTGATTGAAAATCTTAGCAGTTATACTTCAGTAATTTATCGGCTCAGTTCGCATCATTAAACTTTAGAGTTGCTATTGGCTATTTACTGTAGACACAATAAAATATTTAGTTATCATATACTCAAGTAATAAATACTCTAATAACAGAAGTACATAGACATCATATATGGTCCCGCTACATGTTGGCCAAGTCGAGCACACGAATTTCCTACTCTGGGGCAATGATGAAAGTAGGCTATTGGCAAACAGTTTTTTTGTAAAACTCATTTAATGTAATCCCCTTGAGAGTGAAAATAGCGTCAACATCGTCACCGCACAATGATAAACTTGGTGATAGGCTTGAAATAAAGCGGTTCTTGCTTATACGCTACTAGTTCGTCAAATGTGTAGGAATTTTAATATCACGCTATCAATTTAATATCGTATTTATTATACCAATAAATCGCAATTGTACCGGAGCCTATTTTCAAACCGTTGTGGCTATTTAAAAAAACGTGTGAAAATCGGTATTAAATTCATTGCCTTCGAAGACGAACATTTGGGAACAAAATTGGACTAAACATGCTTCTAAGTGTTGGTTCGGTAGTAGAGTTGGGCGTCCGGTACCGGTATGTGTTAATGCGGGGGTATTATTGTCGTCAAACCGCGACAATGCAAATACAAAACTGCATGACAATGCGAGGGGGTCCGTTAAAACGCATTCATATTCAATGTCGGCCCATTGCTAATGAGCCGGCCAAGTGCTCACAATGAACCGCCGCCCCCAGGAGGAATTTAATTATTTACGAAAACTAATTAAGTTTCATTCGTTCGGCCATCGTTTAGCGATATAATACACGACAATTACTGTCGGTCAAACCGAAAAAAACTGCTTTTTTTACGCTCTTTCCCAAGTGCCAATAATCACGGAAATGTTGAATGATGAAAAGGGGGAGTGATACTGGAATTCATGACATAATTCTCATCACTATATTTTGACTAACCTGTATGTTATTATATTATAACGAATATAATACAGGTTGTAATATTTTTATATGTGTAACACGCTATAATTTATAGGTTTTAAAATATGGTGAAGAAAAACTTCAAACATTTCTATTTTTCTTTTATTCTGCAGTACATTGATTCTCGAATTACCTTCCTTTATTTATCAACACCATATCGGTGATAAAGAGGAAAGAATATTAATCTTCTTTCGATGTTTGCCCGAAGTATAATGGGTAATCAAAACTGTATAAAATTCCGCGCCACAAACCGGGGGTATGAAATTTTAATCATATTTAAACTGAAGATAATATTTAATTGAAACGGAATTTACGAGCGTCCGGTGGGAACCAATCAATCAATCGTGCCTGCAGTTATCAATTTTTAGAGGCTCCACAGGCTCCGCGGCCGAACTTTGTGACGTTTAAAATTGGAAAAGCGTCGACCGGTTTTGTAAAAATAGGCCGGACAACGATTGGCCGATTGAAGTAAATTTCGGCGTTTAAATAATAATTCTACCTCCCGAATATAAGCCCAACTGCAAAAAGTCTCCGCAAAAAGCCTCGAATAATCCTGTATAATTTGAAAACGGGCTCCATTGAAACGGGGGCGTCTAAAAAACAGCCTAATTCGGATTCAAACACTCGGCGCGGAAAGAAATAACGCGCAAAGTTGCAAACTGGGCGCCGGGCCCCCTTGGCTGCTGCAAAAAACTTACGGGTGCTCCCGGGGCCCTTTCAGTTTCGACATCTCGGGCCCGGCACAATTCTATGCCGATCACGAGCGCGCCCGCCCAAAACGGTCAGCTCCCCAACCCAACATGGCAGTTTTCTTTCTATTTACAATTAAAATGTAACTCAACCTCCGTTACTCGAACACAGTCAAACGAAGGATAATTAGAAACGCTATATTACGATTTGATTTAACGTCACCGGTTGAATTCTAACGGCCAGACGAATACACCGTACTATTTCTGAATTACCTGAATTCACCGGTATTAATGATCGATTCAAGGCGTTCCATAAAAAAAGCATCGCTCTCGCTATAAAAAAAAACTTCAAAATTAATTATATAATTATTCATATCCCTGTCATAAGTGTCCTCCTCAAATTGCCTACAACGCGTCCTATTACTCTCCCGTTTGAATTCCGTGAATTGGACGGCGTCATGAATTATGATTTCATCAGGATTCCAGTCACGCACGAGCCCGTAGGTTATCCTACTCTGGAGCGATGACAGGCCGGCCCCTCTCTGTCCATCTTCCTAGTTGAAGGAAACACGCATAAACCGTATCTGATTGGACTGAAAAACAATGTCCACCGTTGTCAACCTAAATGGAATTATCAGAATTGAACCGAATTAGTACCTTTAAAAAATAGTGCATCAATCAACATATTTATATTTCTAAAGCCATATTATAATAATAAGTATCTCTGTTGCATTTATCTGGTAAACTACTTAAACAAATTATTAAAATTCCACTTAAGCCAGTTCCCATTTAAACTCTTCACTAAAATGGAAAACTGAATACTTAAACTCGATTTTCCTTTTTACGTTTAATAACACTGAAACTAGGCTATACTATAACTGGACTTTATACTACGTCCTTAACGAAATGCAAGTCCCGTAAATTACTTTCGACTATAACTTTCGGTATAATATTCAGCCTTTGTAAGTTCAGATAAATGATTATGAATTTGACCTACATAGCCAGTTTTATTTAGTCATTAGCAAATTCAATTTAAATGGTCATTCTCCTCGCAGTATTTTTATTTTCGCTCGGATCACGACTTCAGAAGAAAACTGGAATAAGAACTGATTTGCCCAAATCATTCGCTACACTTTGAATTTGTCAACAGTATACAATTGAATAAGTTCAATGTTGTTTATTGTTCGTTAGTGCAAAAGACAAGAAATATTCTCTGTGGTACCAGCTAAAGAATATAGGTACAGTATATAGGCTATATAATACAATTAAATTAATTAATATTAGGATAAGTTAATTTTCTTGTCATATTGTTGTCAATGCACAGGGCTCTGGTTATTCCAATTTTCGGTCCCGTAGTTCCAAATAATTTTATATATATATATATATATATATATATATATATATATATATATATATATGTGTATAGAGAGAGAGAAAAAAACGCAGGGATGAAAACCAATAAAATGGGCCGTGGTAGAAGGAAGTGATGTGGTCGGCGGTGGGTGGGACGAGGGTTATGAGGTGGTGGGCACCGGAGGGGTGGTATAGATGGAGGGGTGTACTTAGAGTGGTTAAATGAAAAGGAAACCTTTGAATCAGAGTTTGAATGGGAACAATTTGAGGCGCACCCCCGCCCCCGTCCATCCAACAACAACCCCGTCGCTTCGATCTCTGTTCTCTGGCCGGCCGTATCTTGGCTCTTCTCCTACATAAAGAGTCACATTGACTGGCGCCCATTGTTCTTTCCCCATTTAGAAACACCATACTGAGTAATCAGGGGACCGTGCACTGCCCCTCTACCACCCCCAATGGACTCCCCACCTCTTCCGTTTCACTCGGACTGTAGTCAAATTCCGCTTGCTTGAATATTCGTCGAAAAACTCCACAGATTCACAGAAAAGACGATAGAGCTTTTCTGAAATCGTTATTCGATAGTTTCAAATTGTTTCGGTTTGGCGCTGTTTAGGTCTTAAATACGTTCAAGTATCTAGGATCAAATGCCAACAGTACGATTGATATTGAAATCGTCACTGGTTTATCATTTTTCTGTAAGTTTTATACAACAGTTAAAATTAGGCAACCCTATTCTAGATTCTGTCTCAACAAAACGACATAAAATTTAAGGCAGTAAGTTACAGAAACAACCGAGACGTGAATTTTTCAAAAATTTCAGATAGGTTTGGCGCACGGATTTATAATAATCTTTCCTGTACACTTGCTCCGAAACATTGCGTAATTCCATTAGAGATATAAAGGGGCCGGTCTAGTTCAAATTGTGTTAATGTCGGCGGGCCCAATGAAAAGCGAAATCGGCTGAATGGGAACAGGGTTGGCCCAAGGCACTAGTCATAGCGTGTGGCACACTCGACACCCCCGCCCCCCACCATTCTCCTCATTCTCATTACGGCCCGCGCGGAAACGTCTCTGAAAGGTCTTCCAACATGAAAGGGTTCCCTATTAGAGACAATTTCCGTTACTTGAACGCTGGATCCTCCAGCTGAACCGATTTAAATATTAGCCCTTTTCAACACTTCTAAGTCAGATTAGTAAAGGAGAATTACTATTATTACTATTATTCAAATGCAGCGATCAATGTATGCATAATGTTCCGCACTCGATATATGGATGAAATAAAATTATTAGCATACAAGCCTACCTAATTTCAAATATTTGGACATATACTCGAGGTTACAATAATCTTCTTTGGGTAAATCTGTAATATTTACAGATCCTGCCTTCCAAAATAATCTCCCACAAATACTAAAGGGACAAACACTTTTGCAATTTCATTACATAATTTTAAGGTTAAGAATATTTATTAAAATTTTACGACGGCACTTTTTAACTTTTATACCCTGTATTTCTGTGTTTTCTTGCGCATCTATAATATTTATAATCTGCTGCGTTCCGATACAATACGAGTACAGCCTTAGCCCATTAAAACCTGTAATTGTATTGCAAAATTATAATTACAAGCGGCTGGAGTGCAATGTTTGTTCGGTAGAACGCACACGGCGATACAGTCGAACAAATGTGCGTTTTTTAATTAGAAAGGAGTTCGGAGCTTTTTAACGGCAATATTACTGCCCTGGTATGTTTCAGTTTTATTCCAATTTCAATTCGAACGGATCACTGAATCCGGGCTGTGAAGAGTGTCGTGTTTAATACTAAAACGAGTGGAAACAATAACAGATAACGATACAAAGCAAATCATACTCATACCAGTTTTCGGTTAAATGAGTCTAATATCCCCAATTGTCTCATATTCAAATTTATTTTGAAATGGAATAAATAATAGACAATTTTGTTTGGCTTCTTTCTGTACTTGGGCTATTTAATATTTAAAACTGTAAATAAAAAATTGGTTCGGTACTTTTTAATATCACAAAATATGCCTATGAAAAATTCATGTTAGTCCCTACTGAAGTAGTTTTCAGTGACAAAAAGTGGTATTACCTTTGAAGGTGTAGCCAAATACCGGTTTTAGAAAGGCTGATCTCTCGAATTCCGTTCGGCCATTCTTGCTATCGCACTACATAGATTTCGACTCAAGGATGCGCTTCTAGTTTCGTCGAGGGAAGAATCTATTCACCGGGGGCCGGATTCATTTCTTTGTCAAGCCGTTTGACTGCTGCCACCTGTTCCCGTCCCAAAGCGCACCCAATTGCCGCCCCAAATTGGGAAATAGTCGAGCTATACCTTCCGGCAGGGCTTCAGGAACTGCCCCCCGACCATCCGGACAGGTTCAGACACTATTCAAATACCCGAATCTTCCGTCGCGTTGGAAAGAGAGCCTCTATATTTGCCCATAATTATGAAAATGGTCTAAGTCATCTATTTCTTGTTTCGAGATATGTAATGAATCGCATTTGAATAAATTAAGAAATATTTTTACATTATGCGACATTTCAATTTATAATTTTATTAGTCTCGATTAATGGAAATTTATTAAAGATATGAAATATTGTGTGAATTTCATAGGAAAATGTTGTTTTTAAAGCTTGAATTGACTTAAACCATTTTCAAAATTAACTGAATGTCCTATAATTGACTTAAAGTAATAAAAAATTGTGATTTTTATTTGAAACAACAACTTTAACGAAATAATTCATAAACATTAAATGTTTTATCTATGTATACTGTGTATACGTGATTAATCAATTTTATTAATCATTTTTAACAAGTAATCCATTTTTATCATAATTTCGAGTTTTTAAGATTTTTAAAATGTTCCTGAAAAACTGGAGGGATGTATGGTAGTAAACATAAGATCTTTAGGTTTCTTTATGTTTTTTGTCTATAATTTCTTTAAATTGTTGACTTAGACCACTTTCATAATAAACACTAAATGAATTCCGTATAACGTTGTAATTACAACTACTACCTAAAAGTTCATTTTTGACGATATCGTAAAAATTACATTGAATAAATCTAGTTTAAAGTCATGTCGTGTGAAATAAGTGATAAATTAATTTTTTTAAATTTTGACTTAGACCACTTTCATAATTATGGGCACATATGAACCACCCAACGTGTGCATTGCCCTATTCAATCAAGTACTATATTTATCACAAGAAGTGGCTTAGTCTCCACCACAGTAAGCGGATGAAGAAGTGTGCTTCGATGTTCATTAGGTCGAATGGCCAAAAGCAGAAATAGAATAATGGGAATTATTTCTTTCTAATATTTTGGGGAGCAGTTCGGGCAGAAGGTGTTGAACACCTCTCTGTCCGATATTCACACTGTTTCTGGACGGAAATCATCTAGGAAGAAACTTTAATTCTAAGACTCTCCTTAGAATCTGTCCATAATCTATACTTAATTATCTTTCGAAATCATTGACACGCGTACATGTAAAGTGCAATTCGTCAGTACATAAATGCGTTTAACTTCTGAGAACAGTGGGTGCACTTGCACCGATAAACTAGCGCCCCCTGAGGGTGGTGCGGAAATGTACTTAACTAAAGTTCGTTTGGTGCACTCGCACCGATAAACTAGCGCCCCCTGAGGGTGGTGCGGAAATGTACTCAACTAAAGTTCGTTTGATGCACTCGCACCGATAAACTAGCGCCCCCTGAGGGTGGTGCGGAAATGTACTCAACTAAAGTTCGTTTGGTGCACTCGCACCGATAAACTAGCGCCCCTGAGGGTGGTGCGAAATGTACTTAACTAAAGTTCGTTTGGTGCACTCGCACCGATAAACTAGCGCCCCCTGAGGGTGGTGCGGAAATGTACTTAACTAAAGTTCGTTTGGTGCACTCGCACCGATAAACTAGCGCCCCCTGAGGGTGGTGCGGAAATGTACTTAACTAAAGTTCGTTTGGTGCACTCGCACCGATAAACTAGCGCCCCTGAGGGTGGTGCGGAAATGTACTTAACTAAAGTTCGTTTGGTGCACTCGCACCGATAAACTAGCGCCCCCTGAGGGTGGTGCGGAAATGTACTTAACTAAAGTTCGTTTGGTGCACTCGCACCGATAAACTAGCGCCCCCTGAGGGTGGTGCGGAAATGTACTTAACTAAAGTTCGTTTGGTGCACTCGCACCGATAAACTAGCGCCCCTGAGGGTGGTGCGGAAATGTACTTAACTAAAGTTCGTTTGGTGCACTCGCACCGATAAACTAGCGCCCCTGAGGTGGTGCGGAAATGTATAACTAAAGTTCGTTTGGTGCACTCGCACCGATAAACTAGCGCCCCTGAAACTAAAGGTCTAGTAAAGGCCAAACCAGCGAGAGGAGACAGAAACCCACGAAATCTACGGTATTCCAACCCCTCGCAGACCACAAAACAGGTATTCTAATCCTGAGAACAGGTTTTTCCTACGGCAACACGTCTCTCAGATATACTGAAACTGAACGAATTAGTTTCGGAACAAGAGTTGTGAAGTTTATTGCAAACCTCGGAAAGTTCATTTTCCGGGTTCATGCCGACTTGGTAATTTCAAAGTGACGCGCACCTTCTCGTTGGCTGCGGCCCGAGTTAAGTTAATGTCGGGGATTCCACGATGCAGCCTCACCTTCTATTTGTATTCTATAACTACACCCTCCGGACGGAAATCAATTCGTTGGGTAAAGACCTCCCACCGGGGAAACGAAGCGAAACGAACTTGCCCCTTATCGGGGTTAATTTTCATTAGCATTCAGAAATTAGCACTGCTCCTGACGCCTCCTTCACGATTTCGTTTAAATGAATGTCAAGAGGTCGATAAAATTTTGCGTCGATTTGCCAATTGTAACATTTGTATAGCGTGTTACCGAGGAATTAAACTGAATAGTCTGTTTCCTGTGGCTGAATGAACGTAGGCTAGACAGGTTTCTTCCTCTCGCCATGATGTTAAAAGGAAGCTGTTCAAAATAGACAACGCAGATGAATTTATTGTATAATAATTGACATTTATCTTAAAAGAAGGGTAAGCAGGGACCTTCGGGGTATATATTATTAATGCTTTTGGATATTCTATATAATGGTGTTCGCTTTCTGAGCTTTATTTTCCATCTTTCTATAAGTTATAGGATTCAGTACCGGTTTCCGATTTAATTTTGACCCGTTTAAATTTTAAATTCCAAGTACTGAATTAATCAATATCGATCCGTAGAATGGTGTATACTAAAATGTTTATACTCCATATTTAAACCCATTCAATAAATTCACTACAACAATAATGAAAAAAAATAAATTAACCTACAATTTTCGGAAATTATTTCCTTATACCATTTTAAACCACCATATGCGGTATATATTTTAATGTCATTAAAATGCATTTCGCTCTGAAGTTTCAAATTTGTGCGCTATTACATTAAAGAAATTCGATGAGCATTGTAACGGTCAGGAATTTTCCGAGATGATCAGCGGGAGAGTAATGCGGGCCACTATTTCGCGTTCTTTGAAGTTGGAACATTTCCAAGAACTCCGAAATGTGGGTTTTACCTTTTGGGTGGCAGTTGGGAGACCCCATCCGCTCACCTTCCACTACAATAGGAAAGAGCAATTAGCGCTCCTCCTCTAATAACTTAATTTTTATCCGGCTTTTGAAATCGCTCTCTCAGCTCGCCCAAAGCACTTCTCAATATTTTGCTAACAGGATTAGTTAGGGCCGAAAGTTACCTCCGAATTGTACGGGGTTGAAAATGACGACGCCTTTATAGAAAGAAATTTGGTCGCAATTGTCGCCCGAAAGTGAAAATATGTTGGAATTTAATTTCAAGTTTTTCACTTATTGTTGGCGGACTGAAAGATCGCAATAGCTACGTCATGCTGGTCATGACCGTTGCTAATGCTGCCTTCTGACAATAACGAACGCTACACGAACCTCGTTAGCGGTTCATTCAATTCAAGTCAAGACGATTATTACTGCAATTGTCTACAGATAAAGACAGAGCTGAGCGATACAATGAAGGTAAGAGTGTTCCAAATGTGACCGAAAGGTCTTCAGATGGCCCCGAGTGTTATAATATTGTTCGCGTTTGCAGTTGAATATTAATTTACTTGCGCCCTCATAATGAATCCCCTCGCTCAATAAATTTTAAATTCGGAATTGTTTCGTCGCTACTGTAAATATCAATGAAAGAAATAGAATAGCGTACGCTGTGATGAAGAAGGCGAATGCTTTATAATAACGGAGAAGCGGCTTTATTTATTGTTCCTCCTAATGTCCTACTTACGAGTCGTATAATACAGAATGTTAAGGTAATTATGTGTTCCACAGTTATTTTCATCGGTGAATCATGTATGCTCGTCCAGTTCTGTGTTCTACGAAATAAGACAATTCATTTTATGGTCATTATTTCTAGTGCAACAAAAACAACCCTATTTAGTTGTATTATAAAATTGAAATTGTTCAAGAATATAATATAATAAAATTTTAATGTCAATGATATAAATTTATAACAATAAATAATTAATTAATACAGTTTTTTAACTAAGCACACAGAATCAAAAACCAGATAATTAATCGAATAATGACAATCTGCTGCGATGAAAACATTACAATGGCCAAAGAGCATATCGAAGTATCCCAAAGTAAAAATAAAGCTTTCGCCACCGCACAAATTCGAAAATTCGCGAATGTGTCACTTGTAAATTCAAGTTTGTTTTTCTGGCCGCGTCCAACCGACACCGGCGATGAAAAACCTGACATTTGGAAAGTTTCTAAAACTGCCGAGAGCACGCTTTACAGAAGTTGCTTCAAGTTCTCTCTCTCTCTCGCTCTACGGGCTTTGGCCAAGTTCAGACTTGGGGCCACCCCATCCCCGGAGCTGAATTATTAAGTTTTGCGAGAAAACCGGCGAAAATTAGTGCGGGCAGGGGCCCGAAAACTGATAAACTAAACCGAGGGCCGAGGGAAACTCGTTGCCGCTGACCAGCACACAGTCATTTAAACCTCTGTTATCAATTATTGACACGTTTTCCCCTTATACCACCGCGGATTTCTGCACACTCACTTCACCTCCTCTACTGTAGAAATAATAGAATTCTTTGATTTAAAAACACAACTCATGGCCCCATGTAATGCACACATTATCCAATCAAAATTCTTTTCTCACACACTATGAAAATTTCTTACAACTTCAATGATGGAAAAATTGCCATCCAATAGGGATCATACCGGAAACACACAGTCCATTACAAAATATTGCCCACGTGGAAAATTACAATTCACTCCGGACTCCAAGGCGAGTCTAAAATCCCTTCATGAGATATAAAAAGCGGGCGAAAAAAAAACATTATAACATTAAAACGCAATTAAGAGACGGAGATTCATAATTGTGCCGGTGGCGGATATGCGCGCGCCGACGGCATTAAAGGCAGATCTATGCAGTTTTAACTGCTGGGGCTTTTAAGGACTCGTAACTCTTACAAATTTAAAACCGATTTAGATTTATACCGTTTTAATTACTGCCGGCATGTTGACAACGATAATTAATTTTTCCTATGCCCTTATGGCGTACAGAATTAATAATATGCGGTGAAATATCCGGGTATTTCAATTAAAAACTTGTAACATTTACCGACTTAGTCAATGGACAAGTAGTAAACAAAACGACTCCTACAAGTAAAAATAGAGCCTGTAAATTTTAGTAACATTATAAATAAATAAAATTATATTTATTTTTATAGACTGTATAGGATAACCTGTATAAGTCTACCGCACTATCAATTTTAATTAAAGTGAGCCAATGTCTCGTCGTGTCATGCAGGCGCAATTACACACTCGGATCACTCCAAATTTCCAAATCGGCGCTTAATTATTCAAAAACCCGGAATGTTTGTTACAGCCGACAGAAGCGGAACCGGTTTCGCGCGGCGGCCGACCAGAAAATTGGGTCAATTCCGTCGAAAATTTTAATCGGATCCAGGGCCCGGGGGGTGTCTAACTAGTGCAGGTTGTTTACCCGAAACGGCAGCCCCATAAATCAGTCGGGAAAGGACCTGTGTTTATTCCGCCACCGTTCGGACGATTCATCATTTAGGCGAAATAGGAGTGAGGGGGCGGCCGGTTATTTAGAAGAAATAAACCGGAGGCGGTTTCCTTTTTTTCTGCCGCCGTTCGGAAATATTTCTATCAATGGATCCGTCTAATAATAACTGCAGGTGGGGCACAGGGGACGGTGACCATGAAAATAAGTCACGCTCTGACTTTGATATACGAGCGCCGTACAGCCGAGATAAAAGGGTTTTAGTATACTGGGCGGTATCCCCTATCCGACGTACACTGTTATAAGCGACAACGGAGGTTTGCGGGCGGACACGGCCACAACATTTTTACTAAAAATGACAGTTCCCCTACTTTTATAAAGGTTCCGACGCGAAGGGGGGAGGGTTTTTACTTGTTGGATGGAGGGGCAAAAAAGTCCCGCAGTGTATAACGAGATTTATTCGTTTGAGAGTGACGGATTCATTGTTTAAGCTTAAACCCGGCGTCGGTTTAAAAAAAAAAGTCCGCCCCGTTATACTAAGCTATTTTCGCCGTAATTAATACTGGAAATTATACTGACGCGTATTAGATCGTCGAGTGTCCGAAATTGGAGCAATTTAAGGTGACAAAAGACGCGCTTCACATATCAATCGGGCGATCTGTCGACGCCCCAGCGCCAATATTGTCTGTCAATTCATATTCCGCCCGTATTAAAAGATGCGATTTGCAGGTCGCCAGTCAGCAGTTCAGTCCCACCATTGCTCGTGGTCCTGATCGCACACAGCGGAATAAATCCTTCTCGACTCTAGGAAGGTCGTTCTAATTCCGCGCCGCAGTTGGAGGGAGGGCGATTTCAATACACGCGAAATCCCCACCAGTTGTCAAGTGCGAGCAATCGTACGGGCTGTAATCCCGGTTAGTGCGCCGGCAATATGCCGCTCCCTCGCGGACTCACAGTCCGCTTCCAGATTTCCGATTTCGCAGTAAAACCGCGGGAAACAGCGGTGTCCGCAAGAACAAGGCTATATAGAGCGGCGAGGGGGGGAGGGGTAGAAAATCATAGTCACCGTCGTTATTACAGCTCGACCCGTTTAACGATTGAAACCGGCCCAGTTTTACTATACGAGTACCTTTCATAAACGCTCAACAATAAAGTTAATTAACGTGGATATTTTGTTTATATATATAAAATATGGGGTATATACTAAGTACGAAGCAGAATTTTCATAACTCAATTTGTCACTCTGCTTACTGCTTCATATAGAACTTGCAGATGTGAGGCCGCCGTTAATACAAGTTTTAGACGTTTATGTTAATTTTTCTCTTAATATAATACTCTCGTTGGACTTATCCCTTGGTGAAATGTTATATTAATTGCTTGTGGGATTGACTACTTGGGGTTAACTGCGGGGGTGTAATTGGATAGGGACAGCCACCGGGCCATATACGGATTTCAATTCGATGAAAAGAGCTTAATTGCGGACACTATATTAAAACTGTTTTGTGTTTTCAGGAGAGTCGTGGGGGACGAAGGTGTTCTGCTGCACGGAGGAGGGCTGCAACGGGGGCCCCGTCTCAGTGTCGCCAGTGGGTGTTTGGGCGACACTGGCGATGACCGGTGCCAGCCTGGCGTTGGCCGCCCTCTCGGGCCCCGGTCGGCTCGTCGACTAACCGCCATCAGAGCCGCCCCAGAGGAAGTAAACAAGCTCTACCACCGTCTGTCCCGCCCCCATCCCAATACCATCCCTAATAATCCGACGGATCACTCGTCCGGACAATTATCGCCTTTCGATTTCCAGAAATCTTTTTACCGTTACGTTTTATTTCGGAACGAATTTCCCAGCGACCGAAATACCGAAGTAATCCCTAAATCCGGTCTTGTACAAGACCGGACCATTGACGTAGCCGGTGGGCAACGTCTTAATTGATTGTCCCGGCGGTATATTTTTTTTTAACTAGAACCTAAAACACTTATTAGTTTAAACGTTTAAAATCTCTCACCTATCTCTACCCATCTATCTATCTCTTTCACCATTCTAAATTAAAAGAAAAAATATAACGCATAATTTTTATAAACGTGAACTAAACGCTTTACACTATTGAGATGTTGGTCCTTTTCCGATACAAACAGACTCACATATCGCAAGAGCGGAGAAACGTCTCCTTGTTTACTTCGAAAAACCACCGACTGCAACGGGAATAAACATTGGAACCTGCGACCGTACAAAATCTCATGTTGTCTCGACGCCTGAGTAAAACAAGAAATCTCGATCCGGCAGAAATATATTTTTCTCGATTCCTTATATGTTCAAAATGAAATGAACGCTGATTGATTAAAATGAATTGTCTTCCACTATTTTACCATTTTTAGAAACTGTTTAATTACAATTGCTGATAATGGTTATATTTTCATGATTTTCTTGACATATTCTTCGTTTTCGAATCTGTCCAGGGCGTCAAACTATTTCTAACGGGAAAAGAACGTTTTGAACTGTATTTCAAAGTCTTACTTTGCACAACTATGTACTCAACGCTTCCATCACAAACTGGTAAGAATATGGACCTAATTTGGGACGCACCTAATTCACAAAAAGCGGACGGCTATTTTCATAGATATATGATTTTCCAATTTATATAACATTACAAAATTTCACACTGGTCGCGAAACATAAAACTAACAAACAATTTTTGTATATACAACATCATTCTCTTTATTCGATTTTACTTTAATTCCATCCTATTACATACGTCAAAACGTTACGTTTGTAACCAGATTTCCTCGGCCTACCGCTTATGCCAGAAACGACAATAAATTGGTGGAATATAATTTGAATATTCAGAAATGACACCTGAACCTAAGCGTTAAATAGCCTTTTTTTGAATGTGATTAATTTTCATATTTCGTGTTTAATTTGTTAACACCGCCTATTTAATGAATGCGTATACAGTGTTATGTCAGGTGTCTTACAGTGAGCGGTGCAAAATTCGAACATAACTCATACCGGTCCCAGATTGAAGGGAAACTTCAATCCGAAAACTGAATGTCTTTCCTTAAATCGACAGATAATTCGACTGATGAACAATTAAAATCGGTGCGACTAAGGCCATTTTGCCCGTTTTAAATCTATCGCAGAGTGTCAGTAACAGATGAGTGGGGCGCGGTAGGTTGACTCTTAATAATAAGGTGGGGTGAATAACGCCCCCATAATAAATAAGTTTATCATCCCTGTCACCGGCCATATCTATCTCCCGCCTTCCTCCATCAATCTCGCTCTCTCCCTCTCACTTTATATAGATATATATATTCCTTCATTCTAAACCTATATTTCAAAAATACATTTAGTCGATAAAAGGGAAAATAATAAATAACGGTTTCCTGTACAATAATTCAATCGGATATTGATAAGTGCCTCCCCGATTTTAACTACTTTTTTCGTAAACCTGTCTTTTCGAGCATAAAACGAAAATGATCTAGGTAAATATAATTCAGAATGAAATTGAGAATACCAGCGATTAAGCAGAATGAGTGTGGCCATTAATAATCCTTTATACTTGACCGCTTCCGATTTATATCCCTATTTGAATTCATAATTACAAATAACTCGCTAATTTATCCCTATTAAAATTACACTGTTTAAATTACGGAGGTAAATGGATATTTGTTTTATAAATTAAACAAAATTAATTTAATCGTGAAACCTCTACCATACTTTAGAATACTCTGTGTCCCTACATCCCTACTTAATAGTCTGTGTCCCTACTTGAAATACCCTTATTGTTAAAACAAAATCAAACCCAATTATCATCTTATTAGCATTGTAAGTAAGTGTAAATGAGAAAACATATGAAATTTCTTGAATTTGAAGCTGGTAAAAAAAATTATGTCTTCCTCGGAACTACCCAGAATGGTAGTTTCAGAGCTCCTTTTAGGAAAGTATTACAATTCCCCAGTCAGTTGTTACTTGATAAGTGGTTACTTGTAAATAATCCCATTAAATTACAACTCAGGTTCAAAGGAGGACTGCGAATATCATATAATATAAACAATTTCCATCTTCTATGCTATATTTCGTATTTTTAGTTCTTGTCGAATGTTTTGAGGTAATTCGTGAAACGAGAAAAGTGAGAAACGATGTTAAATACGTATGTTCAAATGTAGCATTTATAATTGTAAAAGATAAAATAAAGGAAAACTATAAACCTTGTTTAAAATTTATTCTTGTTTGCTTGCTTTTTACAAGTTAAAACTGTGTTGAGCAATGTTTTTCATGGAGGTGCCGCTGCGGTAATTTCATTAATGTGAGTTTATAGATACTGTCGGTCTTCGTCAATATCGAAAAACAGCAGAAACCGCCAACGAACCCTTCTAAGTGGTAAAGTGATTACAGATCTCAGATTCGGACCGCCTACTAAACTAAATTAATTTTGTTTTAGGATGGAAATATTCCAGGTCTTTCGCTTTCCCCTTTTAAACCGGGTTTTATGTCTACTCTCCGTGCGATTGTTTTAATTCGCGGTCTTGAATCTGTCGTTCGTTTTGATGTTGTCTGATGTATAGTGGTCTAGGAGTGTATACAGTATGTCAATCTGTTCGGTTATGTTTTAATTACTATAAGCGTAACTAGCGAATTAATTTTAAACATAACTCGTCGAATGCTAAGCATGTGATTTCCATGTCATTTCGTGCGTGTTTCAATCGGTGTTTTATTGTGTGTTTCGGTGTCTAGCGTGTAATTTTCGGTGTAATTTAAAAAACCTAAACAACAGTGTAATTCTGTCGGGAGTTTAGTTAAGATTTGAATCCTTTCTATTTCAAATTTAGGATTTAAGTCTTAGATGTAAGACTAGGTTACAAATTCAGGATAGACAAGAATGGTGAGATTAAATAATACTCTCCTGTTCCTTATTAAAAGGCGCTGACGAGTGTATTTCGAAGTAATAATAACTGTACGCATATTAGTTAGGGTATTGTTGTAATTTTAATGTTAGGGTAATAGACACCATTAAATCTTTCGTGTTAATTGTCATATCTTCGCCTCATTTAATCATTCTTCAATTTAAGAAATAGTCTTTTTACAATGTGGTATTCAATTTTCTCTGAAACATATAAATCATTCCGTAATCATAAAGGCCATTATTAATTGCACTTCACAGATGCGTTTCATATTCTGGAGTTTGGTTTAATAATTTTTGGGTTCACTAATCACCTGCATTCATAACTTTTGCCATTCCACATTTCTAAATGATCCTAAACGCGCCACAATCTTCATTTCGCAATTCGCGTTAGATCGGTAGGGATTCTCTATACGGGTCCCGAAGGTAGCTCGCGAGTTGTGACCACGGTTTATAACCAAATAATAACCATTAGATAAGGAGGCCGTCGCAGACGGTCTCGCGACACATACGGGTATAGCTATAACGTAATAGTAATAATGTAAACTAGGTTCTAATTCAATAATAAGACGAAATCGGTGCCTCAAGCGAGTATTAAATAAGTGCTAAATAGTTTTCCTTCCATCAAAGAAAACTCATTTGTCTCCCCAAAAATGATCGGTTTCGTATTACATAAATTGGCGGAATACACCCGACCTTATTGTTGGACGTGAGGAATCAATTTTCACCGGATTTGGTGAATTTAATGCGGCGGATTAGGAAAAATTCAGCGACGGAGTTTCAATTAATTTGGAAACGCGGCGGGGTTTTTTTATAACGGGGGAAATGAAATTCATCTCGGCCGTCATTCTTTATGCGCGCATTTCTGTAATGGAGTCGGCCGGTATTAGTCCACGGGCCACGGGCCCGCCGCTGCCGTTTGAAATCTGAGAAAACCCACAGAATTCTATTTATATTCCAACAAACTGTCGCGCCTCCCCAGACTCTCCCTTTTTAAAATCCCGGTTCACCCTATCCCCGATCCGGATTCCCTTCCCCTTATATTTATACACATTTTTCCCTTTTTTTCTTATATCGAAGAAAATAAATCCACCCCCAAACCGTGTTTAACGAAGCGGCGGGGTTCCCAAAGCGGCAAAAGGAGCCGCCGCTATTGTAGCTCTCAGCGCTATTATAATAGTGCCTACACCTCACCTGCCTAACCCCTGTTATCATTTACCCCTTATTATCACTCGTCCTAACCTTCCCTTTACCCGCCCTTACAATATAATAGGTGGAATTTAAGTTGTTGAATATATTGCGGTGCGGTAAATCACCATTAATTTCCAATTTTCACACTCTCCAGGAAACTGTGCTGAATTCAATTAATTATTGAATGACATGCAATAAAATTATTACAACGCTTCAGGTAGAATAGTCAGACGCCCAGGACAGTGTCTTAATATATTTAAATTCAGATTTTAATCATTTGAATTATAAAGTCTATTATAATGACAAAGCAATGGTCATTATTAAATGTTCTTTTTTAAAATAAATTAGCAACACGAATTTCATTTGAGTACTATTCTTCCGAGCTAAGAATACAATTAATATTCAGAATAATGGGATGGAAATATCAATTTCAAACCCACGAGTTATATATTATTGAATGATGAAACGGACTAGAGACATATTGACAATCACTTGTTCACTGCTTATAACAAACATTCTCAAAGTTGACTGTTTAAAGTTGTTTTTGTTATTATTGTTCATAAATCGGATGTAAAGTGCCCCGAATGGGGTACTCTGTTTAAGTTATTAGGTACTGTCGACAATAGTGATGTAATTGTTGACAGTTTGATTTAAAATAAGTAAATTAAAGATTTTGTTGTAGAATTCTATGTGTGTGTTGAATTGACGATGCTGTATTGAGACTGCTATATGATTCATCATGTTACTCCGAGAAGCCTGACGAAGAATATTCCATTAACAATATTGCCACGAATTTGAACAAAAACGAATATGAGACAAGAAGAACTTATGTAGTTCGAATGACTATTTATAATATAAATAAGCGTTTAATCATTTCTAAATTTATAGATACATTTAATATTTTGCTATTTACTATTTACAAAATGTCTCGTTTCCTACACAAATACCTACATAAATAAAAGATAAACAACTTCGAATGTACCCCATTTCTAAATGTCAATAATATTTTATTATCGACGATCCCATCTCGAATGAATTTATTAGCGACAACTAAAAAAAAGGATAATTTGTTTTTTTATATAAATCTCGAATTATTGTATTAGAAGATAAGGCTTTTAAATATAAAGTTTCGTGCGACCCTCAGGGTGGTTCCAGACCTGTATGAAATTCTAAACTAATTTCTATCACACATGCACTCGCCACATGATTAGCGAAATGGTCGAATAATGAATAGAAATTAAAAAGAAAAATTCACGCTGAAATTTATTAAGGTAATGAAACAAAGCAAAATGTGTTTTATAGTGCATAATTATAATACATGTGTTGACGATATGCGATAGATTTAGGTCTAAAAGAAAAAAAAATTGAATTTCATTTGATGAACACTAATTTACTTGAAGAATCCGAGTGAAAACTGTCTCTCAAGAATGTAAAATTACTTCGATGGCCTCAGAAAGATGCCACTATAAGGCAGGTGAGCCGCAAAATTGTTACGCAATTCGATGAGGAACAAGTGAGGAACAATTAGAGGCAGTCTTCACTCTTTTCAAATTATGCTCTAGTTATTTTTCATCAAGGAGAAAATATGGTATTTAAAGCTTTATTACTAGCGCGATAAGCAGTCGAAGTTAAGCTTAGACATTAAGCAAGGTATGTCAGTATTCGCTATCGAATTCTAAAATGTAGATATTATATTTTCAGATTGTATTTTATTCTCACGTTCAATAGCCGCTGTGCCAGCGTGCTTTTTTAGCCGATGTCATTCGTACTGTTATTAATTCGCAGCCGTTGTTTTCTTTTTGTTCTTCGCTTTATTACATTATCTGTTGAAGAATTAAAGGAATCGTCAGTAGTGTGACTTTCACAGAACGCTCACAGAAGAAGCCGTTTGAGAAAATGAAATATTTCGATGTGGGGATAGTAAAATTTCGATCTTTGAAGTACAGCAGTTTCGAAGAAAGGCACACAAATCTTGTAGGATGCACTATCCAAAAAAAATGATATATTTTACGTTTTTCCTTTAATTACATTTTTCATATTTTAGTTTAAATAAATATTGTATTTTATAGAATACAAATATATATATATATACAACACGAGAACCTAAATTCTAAATAAAATCTTAGACTTATACAGAAGAATAATATAGTATAAGTAAGGCTATTACTGTATGATGTATATTGTGAATACATTTATACTGTATCAATAAAGTATAGTTACTAGTTTTTAGATGTGATTTAGAAGTGTACTTGTACTATGTGGCATATTCATTGTTTCATATTCACTGTAAAAATAAATTATATAAAGGAATAAATTTTAAACTCCGAAATAATTATTTTCATCACCTTCACACCCTCTAATTTCATACGCTGGGAAAAAGAATAATCGACGCGCTGTAAACATAAGACCCAACAGACAGGAATATATTTT
This sequence comes from Lethocerus indicus, assembly GCA_019843655.1. Taxonomy (NCBI): domain Eukaryota; kingdom Metazoa; phylum Arthropoda; class Insecta; order Hemiptera; family Belostomatidae; genus Lethocerus; species Lethocerus indicus. The sequence goes on along the minus strand of JACDQD010000004.1, from coordinate 28,025,308 downwards.
GAATCTGAGATCTAATATAATTAACGTTAAATTTCATAATGCAGGAAAATTCACGTCTCCTGATTTTCAGAACTTATTCCAGACGGGGTCGACTAGGTATATGTGCCTCTAAGCAGGGAATCTGGTGGATAAATAAGCACAGATCCCACAAACATATCGTCGCAAACTTTACCACGGTCTCAATAGTATTTATTGCGAGAAAACCTGTGGGCAAAACAAGTTGTATGGCCATCTGCTAAGATGGATTTAATACATTTAAAATTCATTAAAAGAACACTACGGGTACAAATACAGGGGAATGCAAAGTAGAAACAAGGGTTTGTCTACTGGAATATAATAAGTCCACAAAACGTTTTATGTACGTCCAAACGAACTTGAACGGAGTGTTATGTTTTTGTTCAGAGACATATTTCTAACGTCCTACGCCTACGTCCTGGTCGCGGATCACTTAAAGGAGAGTTTAAAACATTAAATACAGTACCCTGAAAGACGGGAGGACAAAGAATGATGAAGGATTTAAGAGTGTTTGCGGAACCTGATTCTCCCTGTTTACAGAGTTTTGTCTTTAGCCTACTTCGCTCTACTTTCACGAGTGTAGTATTTTCTTGGCGCTCTCCTTTTCCTCTTTTCCTTTGGCTCCGTCCTTAAAAGAAAAATTATAGGCGGGGCACTGGCGTTGATTGATTACTCCGGTCCGAGTTTAAAATTCGGCGACTGTCCCAGTTTTTATTGCCGTTCGAGATTTATTGGGGCAATATTCAAATCGAAGTTTCATACGTACCGCGGGTGCATAGGGAGAATGCGTTTAGAAAACGGTATGCAATTTGATGACTTGGTTTAAATAAAATTGTATCCGCCCTATAACGTGTAACGGAGATACCTCTACCTAAGGAATGAAAATCGAAACTTACGTTATAGAACTATGGGGCCGAAAATTCTTTTATTTTAAAGTCTAATTTACCTCTATACTTTCTCCGCGCTCTTCTTTTTATTTCCAACTTCATACTCAGTAAAACCTGTTCTTTAGTATACTAAAACGCCTAGGTGCTAATAACGTTTTCTCTGATTCCTCGAGTTCAGTTTTCATCCCACCAAAATTGGGATAAAAAAAACTACGTGAATTGTCTGGAATCTAACTGAAATATTCCGTTCAAATAACTGTCCAATAGATAGGGCTAATTGACCAATTCAGTAGGGTGAGTTTACTTGCAGTGTTCAGTAGTGACGACCCCTATTTGTCGCAATTTGATTTAAAATCGTTTCTTAAAAGGGTGGCTAAATTTTATTGGCCCCGATTTGTTTAAGTTCCAGGACTCTGGCAGGATTTCGCTGGTGGCTTCATTTATTGTCGCGGAGTGATGACCCGGCCAAAGAATGAGTGATCGACCCTCCGAGTTAGGGTGGGTGAGCGGTGGGGGCCTTCCCTTTCGATAACGAGATATCGTATTCCCCTTTTTTTTCTGACGGGTGGGGGGGCCCTTGTATAGTTTCCCCCTATTTTATGAAGAAAGCTCCCCCGAATAGAACCCCCAAATAGAACTTTGACGAGCCCCGGTCCTCTAGACCCGGAGTTTAATTCCCGGGATGGATTTCAACTTTCTATCGGCAACGGAAACATCCCTTGAATTTGAAATTCAGGCTCGGTTAGAGGCGGCGCGAGGATATGAAAAAAGGAGGGGAATAAGAAATCCGAAAGCGGGGATTTTTAGTAATATCAGTAACAGTCTCTTTCACATTTTATTTAAGATCCCTATGCACACTCACGCTTTTGATAACTTATTTTTCAGAAATGTTTAAACTTAAGTCAACTAAAGTGTTGATTTGTTTCATAAGAAGTCAAATTGTAATGACAGATTTTACGCTAGAAACTATAATTACATCACTTTTGTTTGTATTTATTTTTTCTTAACATTAAAACGCGAATATAGGGCAATAAACAGACTAAGAAAATAAAAGTAAATTGTTATTCTACGAATGTAGATAAAATGCGGAAATATGTACTGTACTTCCGGTAACTTCTCCCAAATCCCGCATTTATTTATTAATTTTATCGAATCAATGATTCATAACTACTTCCTAAGAACTGCGCGACGCCGCACTCCTCTATCGTTAAATTCGAGCGGTCTAAATGGTTTCAGGAGTTGAAAATTCCGTGATGCGAACCAAAATTACGTTATTAGAGGTAATATAATGTAATAACCTGTCTTCTGCTTCCTCATATCGTTTCCTACCTGGGAAAGCAGAATTTTTCCAGAAAATTTCAACACGGCTTCAGTAGATTCTTCAGTATTTCGAAAATAGTTCTCGAATGTGTAACAGAAGATCCGTCTGTTTTTGTAATATCACTAAAAGTCTCTTTTATATTTTATTTAAGATCCCTGTGCACACTCACGCACCTCGGTAAATAGTTTTGATTACTTATTTTTCAGAAATGTCTACACTAATGTAATGCCAATAGTCAGAGGGGAGGATAATTGATCAAATGAACGTTTAAGCGGTTTTCAATGTTATCGGGGACGTTCACATTTGCAGCTTTCAAGACTCGGACATAATTGCGTTCAGGCGCCTCGCTTAGGGGATGACGGCTCGAACACGGACGTCCGAAGCCAACAGCTGATCATATTAAGTCGGGCCCATCATTCTCTCGTTAGCCACACCAATCACTGCCGATCAGTGGATCGAACGCCCTCCTGGGGGCCGATACCCGTCACCAATACCCCGGATTTAGCCCCGGCGTCCGCCCACTTCGTCCACGATTATGCCCAAGACCCGTACGACAAGTCCCGAAATCATTTATCGAAAATTTCGCCGCCGAGACCGCCAAGAGCAGCGGAAATTCGAAAAATAAATATGCCGGGATATCCTTTGATGTACGCCGCTTAATTTGAAGTTAAATATTGGCCTAACTAACGGCCGTTCCGTGATTGCGATCCAGGCTCAAGTTTAAAATACTCTTATTTGGATTAACGATTCTGAGTCCGTTAATATTTTAATTCACAATTTCTTAATTGTGGACGAACATAACTTGTCAAGATAAATGTAGTAGTAATCGATGTCCGCTTATTATTTGGGTTCGAGTATATTATTAATTTGAATTCCTAGAATCCCCCCAACAAACGGATATTCTAACATACTGATCAATACATGTCATCATCCCTATCAAAAGTATTTCTACGTCCATCAGGAGAAAACTAATTAAACAAAAATGGCTGAATAGCATTTTGATTGCAATTATAAATATATCTGGAGAGAGTTCATAATTTCTGTATTGATACAATCCAAAGTAGGACAATCATGTGTACAGCTAATACTACCATCAATATTGTTTTGAACAATTCACGTACTCTCTCATGCAAAAAGGAAGTCATCAAATAATTTTTTATTAAAATTTTGTTTCTACCCGCCAATTCGGTCTAAATCATCGTCATAGTATTGAAATCGGGAAAAAGAGGTATTCAAACTCCACACTGATGTCCATCCTGCGAGATAAATTACTGTCCGTATACGGCTCCTTTGATACAACAATTGTGGCAATAAACCGACTTTATGACCTGGCTTTAGAACCGGCGATATGGAATACCGGAGTCGCGTACATTGAACCCTGTACACAATACTTTCAATACAGCAATCAGATTCCCATGGCAATACCACAAATACCGTTTGATTGGCGAAGGCCTAATGGCTATTTGATTGATGGTCGACGTACCCGTTTTAAATGCCCCGAATCCTGAAATGAAACGTAGAAATTGAGATTTGTACAGTTTCGGCGTCCATTACTCGTGTCCCAATCGTGGGATAATTGGAATCTGTGTATTAAAACACAGCGCAAAAATGCATGGAAATGAGATCATTATATTCATTTATTTCAAAATATTTCCCGCCGCCTTGCTTCAATTTTTCGAGTAAGCTCTGAAGTTTAATGCAAATAACATATCAGTGAAACCCTCAGCTCAAAAATAATAATTTTCCGGAATAAATTATTAATTATCACAAAAAGAGTTCGAGTACGGGGCAAATCTGCACAACGGGGAACAACTTCTTTCCCTATGAATGTACATTGGATGTGATAGCTTGAGAGGTAAAATATAAAATTAAATTAATAGTCAATAAGTAAGATAATCGAATTAAAATTACAGTTGATAAAATTTGAATAACTTGAAACGTTCAAACTTGTTCGTTTCAATATTTTTGATGCCTCTAGTGTTAAGGCACCGTTTATATTAACCGACAATTCTTCACCGTCGTGCGGGTCTAGTATAACTACCTCGCCGTGATACATTTATTCCCGCAATGCTAGTTCAGTCGAATGCATATTACTGTATTAATTTCGTATTAATATACGTCTATAAATATTAATATGATTGCATTATAAATTATGTAAACTTATTTTTTGACAATATTTGGCGAATTAAACGAATTATAAATGAGAATTCCCTTCATGATATTCAGTTACATTTTTCTGGACCATGAATCCAGATCTTCCGAACACTTGGATAATGCGTTAAGATCGTCATTCTTTCGTTATCTCAATTTTTAACGAAATGAAGGAAGCGTAAATAAACTTTTAAAAAAAATACGGCCGGAATTCGTTTGTTATTCAATGAGGAGCTGGCAACGCCGAATGCAATAGTTTATGGCCCTGATAAGGGCCCTTTTTTTCTGGGTCCGCCAATTCGTGCCTGTGCGGAATCCGAATGGCTGTAAGCTAAAGCCAGGACTCTAAGGTGTTAAAGTGGATACATTTAGTGCGTAGAACGTAGAATCAATTCGGGCCAACATTAAAAAACGAAAACCAAATATTTCTCGATGACTATTTTTTTAGCTTCTCACCACTGCTATTTTTTTTAGCAATGAAGTGTGTAAGCCCTCATATCTGCCTAGTTTCTATCACTTGCATCTGATTGATAATATCTGGTTTATCGAATGGAGTCTTAGCCGGAGATCCGCGTACCTGGCCGGCCACGTGGATGCGCTCGAATAGGCTACGTTTGACTATCAGAGGAGACTGTATCCGCATCGGTATCTGTATATATCTGTGGTCGGTGCGAAGACCACTGGCTTGAAACTTTCCTCCGGCCGAAAAAGGCTCCTTTTATCCGACCCCCATCCAGTCGGAGTGATGTCAGTTGCAGTTTGACTTCAATATACTGGAACTTGGGCGTATTCGGCCTAGTTTTCACCGAAATGCGGTCGAACTGAAGCGTTCGGAACTGTTCCTTTCTGAAGTACCCGGTTCGAAATTCGCCCGGCGCGAATTATCAGCTGAGAGAAATTTCAGATAACACTGACAATGGGAAATAAACGCGCAAACTGAAAATTCAGTTTACAGTTCAGCGTGAAATAATACCCCCTCAAAGACAATAACCGGTGTGATATGGAATATTATTGAAAAGTAACATTCAGTCGTTTGCTCCGAATCATTCATTATTACTTTTTTCTAGTAAAAAAATGTATATTGATCAATAACCTATTGATTCGATATGGCAAAATTTCAGAATTCATAAATTTGATAGTGCTCAACATATTTGGCTGGCAACTAAGTCATTGCGGATTTTACTAAAATATGCTCCACATATACCTTATAATCCTCGAATTATTCAGTTGCCATCACAGTATATACGACCTAGTCGGAATTTTATCTCGTACGTTATTGCTGGTAATACGTAGTTAATAATTTTAATTTCCATTTTTAATTAACTAATTCTCAACAATGTACTTGATTTTCTGTAAAGGAATCACGCCTATACTGTTAGGGCGCATAGCAGGTTGTACTTAGACGTACCGAGGATGTCCCTGGACGAGGGGCCAAACAGTTTAAACTGTTGAAGATAAATGAGTTCGCCCACTGTCGTGGCCCGTGGAGCGTACGGGGAAAAAGGTTCCGGCAACGTTGAATTATTTACCAGCCGTAAGCACTTTGACGGAGTGATGGTCGGGAACTTCAAACTACATACATCTTGGCCGACATTTGAAACTAATCAGACGGTTAAGACCCAAATGAAAAGCGGTGATTTTTCCGATAAACGGAACTTTTGGGGGTTTCATCTTCCTCCGGACTAACCCTTCGTCCCGCCCCGCCGGGACTCGAGCCCCGCCTGTGATTTGCATATGTAAAGAGGTCCCTAGCGTAAGTGAGATCCAGAAAAGACTGCTGAATAAATGATTGCCGGGTCAAATACTACTATTCGAGTACGAATTTTTATCTTGATATTAATTTATACCTAATTTATTTTATCAAGTGCTATTTCTGTGTGTTTATTTCGAGATACGTCTCATCCAGAAAACTTCGACATAAATATTGGAATGCCAATCACATAAGTGAAGGATATTTCATCTCTAAAATTGAAACAATCGAGTCCAAATTGAATAATGTAAATATATTCTAGACAAAATTATCAGTCCGCTCTTCCTATTCGGAGAATAATTGATTAATCAAAAGGACGATGATTATACTCGTTTTATATATTTCTTGCGAAATTGCACTTAGGAAAAATTCATTGCAAATGGCGGTAATACAAAGTTAAACCAAATGATATTTTTCTCAAGAGACCGGGCGGAAATAATGTACCCCAGGAAACTCTAAAGAAGCGGAATTGTGTTTGTAGGATAAACCGGTCGGCGGGACATTTATGAAATTTTTGCCTCTGACCCCCCCCCCACCCTTCCACAACCACCGTGTTAACTCCGGCCGTTCTAATTTTCCTTCGAGCTCAGGAAAAAACTTCGCCTTATACTTTTCCGATTGCGTGAGACCATTTCAAAAGTGGGCGGAGGGAGAGGGCAGTTCAGAGAGCGGTGAAATGGAAAGAAAAACTAATTCAGAGAAAACTCTTCGTTCTCTCCATCCCCCGCCTCGCCGAGGGCGAGCTCTGTAAATTTGAGTACGCAAGACAGGAAAAGTGCTTTAGTAAACAAGCCACAGGGCCCGTTTCCGGCCGTCTAATTATTGCTTAGTTGAAACGAATATTCCCGAGGTGAAAGTCCGTCTCAATTTTATTTTTTCAAAATTGTTAACACAACGGACGAGGTTTTCTTCCGGGCAAAAAAAACTCCCGTACTCCAGTCTAGAGGACCTGTCTAAAATTCGAACTTTTGTCAACCGATATTACCAATATATTTACTTTGATTTGGTGTATCATATTTATTGTCTATTGTCACTCTCCATTGTCCTCCTAATTGAATTAAATTTTATGTCTGGTTCACTCTGTGGTCCATTGTGGTATGGTTTTTCTTGATATTTTCACGTAATTTTCAATAAATATAATATGGGCATATCAATTGTAAAATCGCTATCAACGGATAATAATTTCTTTGATCTTGATTAACACTTGTCGAACATCCTTTTGTTGACGAGTGAGCCCTACCTATAATAGCTTGTGGAGACGTTCTGTTGACCTCGAATTTGGAATCTCTAGATGCTACGCATCCCCCAGCTGGACTGTTTGGTGTTTACTGAATCTGGGATATGCCTTGGAGCCCGCGGCCTCCTGTTAAATTATGCTCCTCCTACTGGCTCCGGTCCCGGCTTTGACGGAGCTCGAAGCTCGGTCCCAATAATTGAACTTTGAATAGTTCGACCCGGTTCGACCGATCCCCATTTCCCTGAACTGCGCTGAACCACACCAAGGACTACGGCTTCAGTCCACCGTACGGTACTCCAGGTATCGATCCCGTTCCGACGTCTTTCGGCCGCGGCTCGCGACGTACCGAATAACACGCCTGTTAGAATAGTTCTCCGCAAAACAAATATGGACGTTATCATTATAATGTAATCAGCGGGTTGGGAACAACACCATTACGAGCTGCATAAACTAATTTCCTTACTGACCGAAAAAACAAACTTCATGGAAATGAGGTAATTATATTAATTTATTTCCAAATGTATCCCGCCTCCTCGGCTCAATTTTTTGAGTAAGCTCTGAAATTTAACGCAAATAATATATCGGTGGACTCAAAAATAACAATTTTCTCGAATAAATTATTAATTATCACAAAGAGAGTTCGAGTACGGCGCAAATCTGCCGCCTCCCCTGCTACGGAGAGTAACAACGTTTTTCCCTACGAATGTACATTGAGAGGTTTGTCACGTAAAATATAAAATTAAATTAATAGTCAATAAGTAAGATAATCGAATTAAAATTACAGTTGATAAAATATGAATAATATTTTTGTTGCCTCAAGTATAAAGGCGCCGTTTAGATTAACCGACAATTCATCTCCGTCGTGCGGGTCTAGTATAACTACCGCGCCGTGATACATTTATTGCTAGTTCAGTCGAATGCATATTACTGTATTATTTTCGCATTAATATAATTGCATTATAAATTATGCAAACGTATTTATTGACAATAATGAAGACTAGTTCAAGCTAGAGTATTGTTTAAAATAAATGTTGCAAGCTGGAACTCTGCCTAAATCGTTAAGAGTTAATAGTGAATATTTCCCGGAATAATTGAAGCGCCAATGATTACTCCGACAGCGCACATTATCCTCTTTCCATTATGCGGGCGCAGTATCTCGCGGGGAGGTAGTAATTAAATTAAAAATTCCATTATCACCGGGGGGGACGCAAATTCGCCGTTGTGTGATCGACGCCTCGGGTAGTGTGGATTGTTGGGGAGGAGGGGCGCGATAGTCGGGTTGGAAATGGCCAGGCAAATTAGGAGGAGGAGGAGGAGGAGGAGGACGAGGAGGAGGAGAGAGAGAGATAATGTGCGGGGTCTGTTGTTGTCGTCGGCTGGCTGGCCGATAACAACAGACCGGTTGGGGCGGGGGCGGAAACACGTCTGGAGCTGTCCCCCGCCTCCGGTTCCTTTGGGGCCGACGTCAACCTATCACCGCCGCCCCTGTGATACAACAACACACTACTAACAATTTCATTACCTCCACAACGCCCCCACCCAGTCACAACATTGACCTCCCCGCTCCTGTCTTCCTAATTAAACACACTGCGCTCCCGTCAGGACCGTCCCGTATGACGGTCTAATCAATCTTATGGACTGTAATAATTTCGTTGAAAAATAAACTAGCCTTATAAGATTCCTTTTATGATAAATAGTGCAGGAAGTTCCTCCAACAGAAAATGGCGCATCCTTCAGAAATAAAATGACTAGGTTAGATTTAATAGGGAATGGTATGGCATGCGTACACCGTAAGCAATGAGACAAGGTACACCGTAAACTTTATACGTCTAAAGTCAAATGACAATATATTTTATTGGAAATGATATAAGTAATTTCACTTCCTTAGTCTTTTTTACGCCTCTCGTTTTTTCAAAGATAGTATAATAATTAAATTGATTTTTTACTGTTTTTTCCTATAAGAAAACATTGATATGTTTCTGATGGTTCATTTTTAACAGAATACTAAAATATAGACGGTTAATATTGTATATGACCTCATTATGTCATAATTGGAATAGCTTCATCGTATGGATTTACTGCGGGTTTGAAGTACCGGTTAGGGAGCATACCACACTATTACAACTTTTTTTAATTACCAGCATTGCAATTATTTCAGTTTGGATACGAAATTAATACAGTAATATATATTCGACTTAATTGGCATTGGGGAAATAAATATATTGTAAGTATTACGGCGAGGTCGTTATACTAGACCCGCACGACGCCAAAGCATTGTCGGTTAATCTAAATGCCGCCTTAAAACTTTAGGCATTTAAAATATTGAAAGGAAAACATTTGAACGTTTCAGATTATTCAAAATGTATCAAGTGTAATTTTAAGTTCATGAAATAATTTATTAATACAATAAAAATTGCCATCATCAGTGGTGTGGCCTTACAAAACACACTAATATCGTATGCTCTCTCTATACAGTTTATACACAGTCTAGTTTCCACTAAAAACGAATAATAGAAGCTACCACTTTTACGGATTATAATGTAGTTAAACAGAGAAACAAAAATTTTTGATATATGTATTATACTTCCCAATAATTTCCAATATTTTCATTACATCTGGCGTTGTTTTACTGTTTCAAAATTGTTCATCCACTCTTGAACACAGCACATCTTCATTGTAACGGAAGTTATAGGTAGGTAATTAATTGTGGTGATTATACTTGAGAATGACAATTGTTTACACTGTAGGATGCTTCATGAAGCAACCGGAATGTAATATATTGACCCCCGTCATCGGCATCGTTACGGTGTTACAGTACCAGAGCGTTTGAAATTTACATCTGACTACCAGTTTCCTGCTGCAAAGAATCGATGCCCCTCTATGCAGGAATATTCGGACCTGATTACAGTCTATGCCTCTATCTCTCTCTCGCTCCCTCACAATTGCTTTTTATTCGGGACCTGTTCTTATTCTGCATTGGCTCTTCACGAAGATTATCGAGATCACCGACTTTATCGACTTTCCTGCACCTTTGTCGGGAGTGTTTCGAAATTAATTAACGTACGAATTAATGTACGAATATGTACACATAACTTAGACAGAATGTTGATAGTAATAGGGTGATAAAATCCAGTTATAAAATTAGGATCCGCACTTTATACTAAATTCCTATATCATTTTAAATCATTTATATCATCGTTGTTGGCGCTACATTAAAATTCGACAATTTGAATCAACTTGAAATTAAAATAAAACACAAGGATAATTAAATTCTGATTTCATGCGTTAGTGTTTATGGAATAAGAGTTGAAATTAAACTCCTATGCGTTTAAAACGCATTTCTCACAAATTCTCTTTCATTTGGGTGCTACTGATTCATTAACAGTAGCATAAAAAATTATGACATCATTAATTCCAGTTTTAATACTAATAGTAATGGATTTTGCGAATTCTTCCATCAGGCAAAAATAGGCAAAAATCATTTGGCTGAAAATCTAGTTTATCTAATCGGAATTCATAGGAAACTGTAAAATAAATATCATATACAGCAATAATAGCGGACGTTTATTTACTTTATTTTTCCCTGGATTTATTTTCCGCGCAATTGTGCCAGTATGCCAATATGCCGCTCATTTATTTAAACGGGGTTTATTTATTTAAACGTCGGTTATTTAATTCCATAAAATAAATAAATAAACTTAATAGGACAAACAGATCTCATAAAGTGTGCAGCGATACTGAATCAATTCGAATTTGAGTTATTCAGGCGAATTTCAAAATTCGGATGCTGAAATAAGTGAAATAAAAATTTAACACTAACGCTTACCAACAGTAATGTCTCACAGATCAATTTTATGTATGTAAATAAACCACACATATATTTTTTATTGGAGTTTAATTATTTTTTACGCAAATTATTTTAAAATCCAATCAATTGCTCAAACACATATTAGGGCATCAAAGTAATTGAATACAATTTTCATTGGGAAAGGTAAATTTTGACAAAATATACAACGTTAATATCTCCGGCCTACATACGGGTGTGCGGTTTACGACCCGGGGGCTCATAAACGCTTTTGATTTCGAATTCGGGGTTAATGAATCATGAATATCAAGTCACATCGATGGCTTATTAAATATTAATAGGCCGGCCGGCTGTGACGGGAATTTCCCCCATTTTGACGGCTCTTTATTTATAGCCGCTCGATCAAGACCCCCCGCATTAATATTCATTCGAGTAATCCGGGCCCCGGGTTCGAACTTGGGCCCCTTCGAGTTAATTAAGTAAGTTCCACGGCTTTATTATTGTTATTATTATTATTGCTGTCATTATTATCCCAAGTGGTGGGCCCGCAGCCGAGCGGCCGGCGGTTATTAATTAAAACTGCGGTCAGTCTGAGGCCGCCCCCACCGCTCCAGTTTGTACCAACTTTAAAACAAACTCCGAGCCACTTGTAAGAGAGGGAGAGGGGGAGGGAGCCACTGCGGCAATTTCGACGAGCCGGGGTAGAGAGAGAGAGAGAGAGAGAGAAACGGTGAGAGGGAGAGAGAGAGAGAGAGAGGGATAGGTCATCCGGACCGGGTTATTATATTTGTTGGCCGTATCGGTCACGCTTAGCCCACGTCGTCTGTCCACTACGGTACACTCTAATGGCCCGCAGGGAACAACGACACATCTGTTGAAAACTATTAATCCAACCCGACCAGCTCCTATTGGGCAATATAGATACAATAATATCTCGAAAGGAGTTTTGGGAAGAGTCAGTTAATGCCTCGAACATGTCTTCGATCTTGCCCTGTCACGAGTCCACGAACAATAGCAATATTAACAGTACAAAATTGAACAACACTGAATAATCGGTCAATGAGTGATACGCCGGGTGAGCTCACTTACTCGAATCCCTGACTATGAGTGAATAAACTAGGAATAGTCAGGAAAAAAGCTTCCATTTTGGGAGGGAGTAAAAAACGACAATCTTTGTAGCAATTTAATATTATAGCATCGGTAAGGTGCGGCCAATTAAAAGAAATATCCGTTAATTCCATAATGAAACTGTATGTGTCTACCTTTTTCTACAATCTAACTTACTTACATAAGATTTACTTTCTGTCTAATAATAAATGGTCGCCGAGCGCGCCAGAAACGGGCCTCGGTCCGATAACTGAGCTGTTTACAGGTCTCAAGGAGCGATTGAATTAAAGGCGCTATCTCCACCGTTTGGCCCGCGCCTCTTTTTTTCTCGTTTTATTCACGCCCAGGGTGGGTGTCTCGAAGGAACCACCCCGCTTATTTACTGCGGGACTCCTCCAAACCTTTGTAATTGCCTCTGGGGTCGGAGGACGGGCTGAAATATATATTTCCCCGGCTCAGGAGAGAGAGAGAGTGAGAGAGAGAGAGAGAGAGAGAGAGGAGACGGCACTTAACCCACCCGGTTACCTCAACAACGTTTGCCACGGCCACGGATAAAAGGATACAATAAAAGAACGCCAAGAATGGATAGCAAAACGTTTACAATTGCCGATATTACACGCGCCGAATATTCGCCGCCAACTGGGATCGGTTCACAGAGAAAACCCCGTGACACTGTCGGAAAAATGAAATTATATCTCCTCTATACACTGACTGGGTGTCAGAAACAAACTCAATAGTGAAAATATCCCCCACGATGTTCAATTCTGCATCGTTTGTTCCGTTTTATCTGTAAACAGTGATAGGACGATTATACGCTTCAACCAAAAAACCGCTTGTGATTTTACAAACGTAAAAAGTGCTTAAATCTATAAATTAACGTATGGAGGCGATGGTGAAAAAATACAATTAGTGTTTAATTTTCGCGATTAGTTTTCAATTTTGAATTGGTTGTTAACTGCAAATCGCAGTTGAGTGGTTGATGATATTTCTTTACGCCCCTTATCTGCTGAGTGGTAGGGGGCGAGTTGTGAGTAAGGCGAGTGTCTGAAACTCTGTGAACACCCAAAGGACTGATTAGAAAAGGGTGATCCCCTCCACCCCCTTTGGGCTTAGTTAGGTCGAAGACTTACACACCCGACCCGAGGGATGGAGCGGAAACTTTCGGGGGATTGTGACTTGTGCTCAAAGGGGAAGTTTCGAAACAAACAAGAAACAGAGAAGAATCCTCGAGAAATATATTTTCACTCTCACGCACTTTTTGCATCCACCCTTTTTTAGGACGTGAGTTCTTACTGAATCCATCCCTATGGAAAATTGGACAAAGTGAATATATTTCAATTCTTATATGTTCAGTCAAGAAAATCTGGCATATATTCAAAATGGTTTTTTAATACTTTATATAAGCAATGTTTGTTTTCATCGTATCCATTTTTTTATTTTTGTTCACAAAGCGAATGAGGAAGTTTAATCGGAGTATTGTGCCACACCCATCTTACTCCTTCACAACTTTTCAATATACAATACAGTCCCTGGGAGTACAATATTTCTATACTTTCCACAGACTTTTTGGATATCATTTATATATATATATATATATATATATATATACACACACAATGAAAGCTTACGCTAAAGCGTAAGGACCTGCCGTCTTTCAAAGTGGAGATTGCATCTTCCAAATAAGAATGTTGTACTTAAAGTAAGTTCATAATGACTCTAATCGAATTTACCTCATTAACCGCCAAAATACAAGAAAGTGAAAGGGGGGCTAAAATGAATACGAACAGTCCTGAATTTGGGGACCACATTAGGCGGCATGATTTATACCCAGCCTCTTTTCAGACGGAGAAGAAGTCAATTGTCCACCAAATAACCCAATTCATCCCTCGACGGCGCTCCAGGCCCAGCCATAATTGAAAACGCAGAAGTGAATTATTAATTAATTAACAATTTCGGCGTCTCCCCAGCGCCGCAAAGGTAATTAAGAAAAGTCGGCCCGCTGTAGGGTCCTTTTCGCGGAAAAATAAATGCGGGCGTCTCAGTTCGAAATGGAGGAGCTCAAAACGGGAACTGCGGAGAATTTGTTAAATTTGCAATTGAAGGATAAATTTACCGGCAAATTAAACCGGCAGGCCGAAAGCAGTCTGGGAAAACTCCGCGGCTTTCTCAAGTCCAAAATGCTTACAATTTCATGTACACAAACATAGAAAGGCCGGCGGGCCGAAATACGTTAGTATATCGTCAACGATATTGTATGATTATTTTCAAATTTGTCACATATTTGTTTATAATTATTGTCTATTTTATTATTTAAAACTATTGTACACGTTATGTCTGAATATAGTTCAGATTGTACGTCTATCATACTCTATTTGGATATTGTACTTGAAAACAGCTATAATACAATGAAATTGCTAATAATACATCCAAAGTGCCAATAGTGACTAACACCGCTACTGAAATTTACTTCTCTCCGTAACGGGAAATTAGAAATGTTTCAGTCTTATCTAAGGTACACAACCAATTACGCACAAAGCACGGGTAAACAGAAAACATTATACTTTTTATATACCAATTTTAAAAGAATAAATTATTGAATATTTTATCCATTGCCGTTGTATTCAACAGACTCGCAAGGCTATTTATATTAATTGGGGAGAAGCCATAACGTACCCTTATGGCCTTACATGAGGCCAAATAAGCTGAGTGTGCAGCTTGCTCAGTAAGGGAACGAGGGTTGTTATGTACGATGTTAGGAGTTTCCTGCAACTATCGCTAATATTAATCAGCCTTGTACACCGCCGTTGACCTCATATTATTAAGGGCTAACGTACGGCTGAGAAAACAATGTCAACCTAATATTTTGGCCTATGTCTAGTTTAGTTTTCTAAAATAATGTACATTCACTTCGGCTATAGTGCTATTCAGGATATATTATTAATGTGCCTAATTATTTAATTTAAATTACGCATATTTTAAGTATATGGCCGTAAACGTATATAGAGAGCGTAAATAGTGTATGTTACTATAAACTTTCCGATTAATCAGCCAGAACGAGGGCAGCTGGTGGCGAGGGGCTGACAGTTGGAGTTTTTCCCGTTTTTGGACTTTCATCTAAGTCAGTCCCTGTGGAATATTGAGTTCCCCTCCCAATTGGAACTTTCTTTGGTCTCGCCTGTCGCCGACGTTTCGGAACTCTTTCTAGTGCCGCCATCAGGAGCCGACAAGAAGGTTTACCGAGGGCTGTGAGCCCCTATTTACACCCTAAGGAACTAGGTCAGGTTTGGACTTGATTGATCGTTAATCATGATTTTCGTATTAACCGAAGCCACTCTTTATTGAAGCATGTATGCCTATCGATGTTCTAATTTCCTTGATATGTCTACGTATTACTTAATGATCCTGACGTAATTTTGTCGAAAATAATTTTGGGTTTTTTCAAAAAAATGTTTCCTGCTTCCGACGCGTTCTTCGGCCAATTTCCAGTCTCTCTGTAGAACGATTCGATTAAAGTATGTACCGTGCATAGTTGAATTAGTTTGAACATTTCTGGGTCTAGGAGGTTGTTCTGTTTTGAGACTATATATCCAAAGTGACGGAACTGGATCAAATATTCCTATATCAAATAACTATACTTCCGTAATTATTGTTTAAATATTTTATTGAATTTGACGCTTAAACCTTTCTCATGTTTTATCTAAAATTATAAATTTAATTTTGGTCAAATTAATTTAAACTCAGTTCAAGTTATTATTATTACCATCTCCATTTTTCATCACGTTTCCAAATATTCCATTGATTTTCAAAAATACAAAAGATAAACTCAAACTCGTTTCTTTAGAATTATAACAGTGAAGAGATTGAATAAAGAATTATAACCCATAACAGGAAATCCCATCAGCCAGGGATTATTGCTACTCTTTTCACTTATTTTTGACCATAAACGGCTTACAAACCACAAAGTATTTCAGAAAATAGTTCATTCCAAGAAATTATTCTAACAATTTTAATTTCATTTTGTACAATTCTCACAATGTTACCTGAAATATATAGAGAGATATAATTTCATAAAGGATCATTAATAACCGTTATTGACTTGTCTATAGCAGAAATTAATGAATTATTAAAGAAATATAGTACTTCCTATTAAAATAAATAATTTCCGTTCAATATTTTATGCTTTTGAATATAGGATGTAGTTAAACCTTTCTAAGGGTGCATTCAGTATCATTCACCTGAAAATGAAAATGAAATGCCACTCTTACCGCATACTTTTTAACACCCATCACATCATATTAATTCATGATCTGAATAAAAATTAAAATGTTATTACTGTAAGCATCAACTGACGATAGGGGTAGAGTGATGTTGCGGGGGTGAAAGGGTTAATATTTTAACAAAGGGACTTGTGCGTACACCTCTGCTATCAAAACTAAATTAGGCGGGTGCAGCACTGCTTGGTTTATAGCGCGTCGGGCCCGAGACACAACTAATTTTGAATTCAAGAGTACGGCGCCTTATTCGACTTAAATATTAACAGATGAGTGATAAAGCTACCCGCTTCACTAGATTTAATGGCGTGGCTTTAAGTCCCCTATTTAATCCCTTTCATAATACACGACTTGTCGACAACAAGCCCCTTCTCCTTTTCCCATCGGCCCCAGCTTGCTCGACTTACGACATTGACGAGCGATTGTTGATTTAAGATGGTGAAAATTAAACGGACGGCGTTCATTTAAATAGTGACTCCTCCGTGGGAAAGTTCCAGCTCACTTTCATAACCAGTATAATTGCTTGTGACACCGGCTCAGTTGAAATAATTGTACGATAATTTGCGGTGAACTGAATTCTATTAAGTCGCAAGTTCATCCTTCGTCTCATTTCCAAAGGAGGTCTAGATTTCTTGAAAACTTACAAACATTTCTAACTTCCCTTTGTTCCAATAAAAAAGGAACTTTCCTGAAAATTTCGCGCATTCTTTCAAAAATTAATAAATTTAAAAAATTAAAAATGGATGGTTAAACATGATTATAAGCTGGCCTCACTTAAATATTAAATTTCCATGTAATTTCCAAGGAATGGATAATTCAGAACCGGTCCCATGTGGGTCAATTAATTTTTTCTTATTGGGATACTACATTTATATACCTTCTCTGTTAATTCAATTTTCAAATTTGCATCCATAATGAATTTCACCGTCTCCTAACCCTCCCCTCCCTCGGTCCATGAATCAACTCTCAATCAATATACCTGCGCCATTCCTTACACTCACTCTCATTAAGCGCAGCGTTATTTCTACACCTTGTTCTGAGAAATAATTTTTTGAGCAGATCTACCGAATTAAAATATAATATAATTTTTTACTGAAACATGAATTAACTTTGCATAGTCAAGAGGGGAGAAAATATCAACCAAGGGAGGAAATTTCTATGCTGTCCAGTAGAGTTCCTGCTAATTGACTATTTTACCGAATTTCGTCTTTGGGGCCAAAAACTAGAACTCCAATAAAGAAACATTTATATTTATAACGAATCCAATAAAATGGTTTAAAAAATTTAGCCGATTAGACAATTTCAGGAATTACAACACACGAATATATGTGGGGATGAATAGAGGTCATTAAATTTATTCTTAAATTTTTAATTATGCAGCTTACATTATTGTTCCGTGATATGCCATATGAGTTGTACCGGTTCCTCGAATTCCCTTGTCGCGTTGAAAAAAGAACTCTCGCATCTTTATAAATAAATTCGCCCCGAAAAAAGAAAGAAATTCCGACGCTAACGCACACTAGAACAAATTAGGTGCTGAATACAAAATCGAGTCTGCAGAGCGGCACTGGAAAATCGTTAATTATTCACCCTGTTTTGAAGATCCCCCAGCATCACAAAGGCAATCCGCACTGCCTCTGAAAAATTCATGAACCGGTTATTCGGGATGCAGTTAAGTTATTACCCTGCAGGGTTCTACAATTTGTAACTAATACGGATTGACAATACTGCGCATAGATAGAGTGGTAAACGGATAGATAGGGTGAAGGAAGTCCCAAGCCTTCATTTGAATTCATTTGAGTCATTAATAAAAATAATATTATTTATATATAATAAAATTGATCATTATTAGAGGATAATTTCAAGAAAGAAATAATCGTTAAATTCTCACGCTTTACGAAGAATGTTGGGCTAATAAGATTATATTTTACCGCTGAATTCTTTCAAAATTATGCCAAATAATATATCGTCGTGAGTTTCTTGTTCTTTTTGATCAGTTTGGTTATTGCCCTGGTGGGTCACTTGTACTGTTGTACAATATTAAGTTTCTATTTTTTTATGAAAGTTTTGCTTTCTCTTTAAATAATTATATAATTATTAGATATAGATTAACTGGCGCTCCCCTGAGGGTGGTGCGGAAATGTACTTAACTAAAGTTCGTTGGGTACACTCGCACCGATAAACTAGCGCCCCCCTGAGTGTGGTGCGGAAATGTACTTAACTAAAGTTCGTTGGGTACACTTGCACCGATAAACCAGCGCCCCCTGAGGGTGGTGCGGAAATGTACTTAACTAAAGTTCGTTGCGGTACACTTGCACCGATAAACTAGCGCCCCTGAGGGTGGTGCGGAAATGTACTTAACTAAAGTTCGTTGGGTACACTTGCACCGATAAACTAGCGCCCCCTGAGGGTGGTGCGGAAATGTACTTAACTAAAGTTCGTTGGGTACACTTGCACCGATAAACTAGCGCCCCCTGAGGGTGGTGCGGAAATGTACTTAACTAAAGTTCGTTGGGTACACTTGCACCGATAAACTAGCGCCCCCTGAGGGTGGTGCGGAAATGTACTTAACTAAAGTTCGTTGGGTACACTTGCACCGATAAACTAGCGCCCCCTGAGGGTGGTGCGGAAATGTACTTAACTAAAGTTCGTTTGGTGCGTTTGCACCGATAAACTAGCGCCCCCTGAGGGTGGTGCGGAAATGTACTCAACTAAAGTTCGTTTGGTGCGCTTGCACCGATAAACTAGCGCCCCCCTGAGTGTGGTGCGGAAATGTACTTAACTAACGTTCGTTGGACGCACTCGCACCGATTAACTGGATTACTAAAAATAAACTTTTTTCAATAAATGTTTGATCAACAGGGAAACTTTTATGATCGTAAATACACAATACTAGATAGGTTTCCTGTAATATATTTGGAAATCAGAACCTAATAGTTCTGTGATGAAATATATATTTGACTGATAATCCCGCCAAAGGGAGGAGACAGAAACACAGGAAATGTAAGATCAAGTATGTATGTTCGTAAATAACGTACGGCCAGTATATTTCGGGAAAAAAATAGAACATAGGATAGAATAAAAACGGGACACCGGGAACATGCGAAAGACAACGTGGGTGTATTGAAAAACCCCCTTCGTCTGGCAAATATACCAGAAGGTCCGGAACAATTTTTAAAGCCGAAATTTCCTACCCTTTTCCCAGTGGGACGGGAAGGGCGGACCACGCGGGGACAGTCCTCTAAAGGACTAGACATGTCGGCCCTTTCCTCTTTTAAATTGCCTCCTTCTGCCTCAACTTTTCGTTAAAAAAAACAAAAAACGGATAACGAACATCCCGGGGTGCCCACTCATTCACTCCTCGGTGTCCAATCAGTGATTAAGGACCCTTCGTTTCTCCATTAAAGGGCCACTTTTTTAAATATCCGAATCCGACCGCAGTTTCCGAGGACTCTTATTTATGTGTACACTCGGATCTGGGTTTTTTTATTCACACATACATGCATCTAAACCAGGACTCCAATCTCGGGTTCGTAGTTATTTTTCTGTGTATTTCGTAAACAATAAATAATATTCGCCCCGTATTGGGAGGGAAACAGAATTAAACGAATATTTAAAATTGTATAATTTTAGAACAAATAGTACAACTTTGCATTTCGAAATTAAATTTCCCTTAAGGTCTTTTCGAGGGATATTTATTTTTACATTCTTCACTGTGACGAGAATTTGTGCAGAATACGGATATTAGAGAATTTCAGAGACGTATATTAAATGTTCCAACCTCGTGTTAGAGAGGTGGCATCGGGGGTTTGGAATTCTCAAGCTTGAAATAACATGATGATGAAAATGGTCTTTATTTGGCATCGCGTTAAGAATATCCTATAGTATTGTATTCACCCAATTTTAATAAATCATGGAAGGAGGGTTGAAAGGGGGTGGAGAAATTGCGGCCAATGATTTAGCTAAATCTAATGGCAGTTAGGATGGAAATAGTTTTGAGATCAATCAGAACTGCAGATTTTGTCACGGTTTATAACAATAAAACGAGGACATTTTCAACTGGCGAACTCTGAGGCGGTTTCTCTCCCTCCCTCCCTCCCTCACACCCTCGCTCCCTCACTCTCTCTCTCTCTCTCTCTCTCTGCGGCGGCATAAATTTTCGCCCTCCCACTACCCCCCTCTTTGGGTAATGATAACATTCATCTCGGATTATATGGCCGGCTCCCGCCCGGCGTATTACCACACTCCATTAAGGCGTCACTACCGACCCGTTGGTTCCAAACAACCACCGGCGCCCGCCCCGCCGCCTTCCTGTATTTCTTAGCTGTGGAAGCTTCTTTTTACACTCCCGTTTTTTGTTTTTGTTTTTAATTCGCGAAGGTATATTTAACGCGAATCGTTCGTCCGGTGATGAATTAGTTAGGCGGAAATCAGTCAGGCCCAACTCACTGTTGGAATATTACGCAGCCCGATTCGAACTTTAATTCCGCAACGTGTTTTTAAATTTGAATAAAGCGATTCGCGCCCGCCCATAGTGAAACTCAGTGAAAATGCCCGAAACGCTTCTCCCAAGAACTGCCCAACGGCAAATCTAATAGCCGAACTCCATAAATATTCCGCTTTATTGGGACCGACGTTTAAATTTACGGAACGAAACGATTCAAATGAATTATTCATCTTCGTAATTGAACACTCGGATTCATTCCTGACAAATGTGTGCGGAAAATAATTAAATACGATCGAGAGTTGTAGGGCGGCCCCCGATTTCTCTTTGCCCAAATATTTACTTGAGTGAAATGCGTGTATTTGTAGCTAAACATCGGCTAATTGTACTATTGGAAGTATGAATAACTACAATGACCGTACGAACATGTAAATGTTGATTCGATTTTATTTGATAAAAGATTTAATTACAAAACACCAAGCACATCCTGTTATACTTAGAGTCTGGTAGAGGGTTTTCGGATTTTGGCGGTAACATCCCCTTATTGGTATTGTTTGGACTAAATATTTTCAACGTTATCGCGTTTAAATTAATTTCGAATAAATCGCCTACATAAAAATTGAACAAGTAAATTACACTCTGTCTATTACATTTGGGTGTAAAATACTAGCTCGAGTGAACCGTTGTTGAGTAGACTGAGAGCGAAAGAGGGGATAAATATTTATTTTTGGCTTAGATCCACATTGTCAACGGAGACGGGGAATCCAGCCGAGGATTGTGAACCAACTTTAGAAGTTTTTTACGGCACACTCGTAAAAATGGAAGGGACCGGACGTTAAGGCGGAAAGACAAATTTATAGGAAGAAAACAAGTAAAGCGGGCAAATCGAGACGTCTCTCAACGGAAGAGGCAAAATCCACTGGACTTACTCGCGTACAAACAGACCGAGAGCACGGAGAATTTTCTGCCTATTTAGCGAGGAATCGCCGGTCAAGCAACGAAGGCCTCTATCGTTCGTCCCGGGATCGAAGGTAGAATAGCCCTAAGTGCCCTATGGGCGAAGCCCCCTCCCTCCCTCACCATCACCAACATTCGTTATTCATAGTTGGAACGTGAGGGAAGTTCAAAATATTCGGAATTAGGGTCCCCCGTGTACGGACGCGGCAGGCGCAGCATGGTTTTACTGTTCTATATTGCTCCAGGAACGATGAAACCTGCACTCAACCGTTACCGTAGTGTAACCAATGATGCCCACGAAACGTGCATACATGTCCATCCAATAAATATGATTCAAGTAGAGTACATCAAGAAAAAAACTTTAATCGGTTAAAGTAAACATTAACTATTTTAGTTGTGTGCTATCCATATTTGAGACTATCGCAGGAAAAATAAATACGGAGCAGCTCTAAAGTAGACGAATATTTCCTTTATAAAGGTGCACTGTCTGCAAACACTAATATGATGTACGTCTAGAGTTTCACGAGTTCCATCCCGCCAGGGCTATACATCTAGTCTTGGCATTCAGCCAACTTGCATTCTCAACCTTCCTCATTCGTCCACACAATTCCGACGACAATATAAAAGATTCCAATTGATCTTGCCAGCCGATCATTATTTGACCCGATCTACTTCAGTTTTATTGACAGTGTCATCGGACTATCGTTGCCCCCGTGGAAGATATCTATACGTAGATGCCAAAAAAACAGCGAATGACATTTATCAATATTGCGGTATAATGTGAACCGGCTTAAAAATTCTTCCAATATGTGCCTTTCCAATGAGAAGTCACAGAAATAATATCGTAATTATGAGAAACTGAGGCTAGACTATTTTTGAAGCCGGATTTTATTCTATCCAACAATAGAACCCAGGATAGGTGCAGTGGGGACAGGGAAACGTAGCTATCTAGCCCGTTAAATTGTATATTTCTCAAATAATACTAGATACACCTTTGTGAAGGAGGTGGCCTCATACATCAGTATGGTTTAGAGTGGAAGGGAGACAAGCGGTTCCCTCCTCGCTGCCGTTATCTCTTGAAGACTTCAAAACAAGTTGAAGAAAAGCGGGGCCCATTTGCCCACGGCTCGACTCCGCGCCGGTGTCTCCGCCCGCCTAAAAGGAAAAACGCCCTTATCAGGAGTATCCGGCC
Organism: Lethocerus indicus; assembly: GCA_019843655.1. NCBI lineage: Eukaryota > Metazoa > Arthropoda > Insecta > Hemiptera > Belostomatidae > Lethocerus > Lethocerus indicus. Next base: position 28,002,171 of record JACDQD010000004.1, on the reverse strand, counting down.
TCGGGAAGAGGGAAAACCGTGAAAAGCCTGAAAAACCGCGCGAAAAGAAGTTTAAAGAATGTTTTTTATGAAAACAAAAAGCTGTTTAACCCCGGTCCACCACCACCGGCCACTTTTAAACTGGAGCAAGTGAGCCTCACGAAATTAAATACTCGCAATTAAAGCGAATGAAATCCAGCGGGCTTCGGGCGCAATTTCGTAAGGAAAAAATTACTAACCGGAATTTCATCCCGGGCGGCTAAACGAATTTTTTTTTTAATCTGCTTGCGGCCCCCACAGTTTAGCCCCTCAAAATAGGCCTTCAGCCTTGAAAAGATAAGATTCATTCGGCAAATTTGTGAGTAAGTTATAATTACATTACGGATTAAGCGTACCCGTAAGCGGCATAGACATCCCGAAGGGAACTAATTCAACCCCGCTTCTAAAAAGGGACAAGCAACTCTAAGTCACATATCATTCCTGTAATTATCACCAGTATAATTCTGTCTGTCGGTTATTATTTATTTCTAATCGAATTCTACTTATTTTGGTTATCTGCAAATGGAAACGAGCCTTAAATCGTCTGGCCTAGAATTAGACAAGTGAGAAAATAGGGAAAATCGCACGGGTTACGTACCTAGAAATACCTTACACTGACCAACGATAATTACGCCAAATTGTCTTTAAATTAAAATTCGGTTTGGTTTCGCCTATGGCCGGCTCTTCAAATCCTGTCATATGCACATATCTTGGACTGACACAAGACTACTTGGGCTGTTGTAATTTTTTTTTATGTCACAACCGTTTCTAATGAGTTAGCGCGATATATATGGTGTCGCGCATAGTGGAAACGTTTGGGCGAATTAGGCTTTCCCGGTATCGTGAAAACGATGGGATCATCGGGGGTTACGTGACAGTTGAGCTGGCGGTCGGATCGGTCGGGGTGGAAGCTATAAAATTCTGAATTTATCCGCAAAGGGGTTGGAGAGCGGTGTAGGGGGTGGGTTAGCTAAAGTCAGGGGTGGGTGGTGTGGGTGCTCGCCGCGTTTTGATTTAGGCGGTGGGCGCGTCGCAGGGAATACGAAAGGCGGAGCGCGGGTTTATTGGATGCGGAGGTAAGAAATCGGGGCGATACAGTGCACACGTATAGACAATATTGGCCCCGGCCATTTGTAGAATTAGGCCAGATGTACATAATACGCCCATTTGTAGGCGATACCGGAGGCTTCGGAGACCGATTAAGAAAGACCCGAAGTGGAACAGCGTAACCACGATTCAACCCATCCTCAATTTGCGCTCCTGCCCCCTTTTACCATTATCTTTTATTGAGACTAACTACCGACTTTTAACCGAATAAGAATTTCTAAATTTGTAATAATAGACCAAAACAAAATATTATATAAACGCGTTGATTTTTTGTGTTCCATTTACAATTTACACGTGAGGGAAGATGTTTTTCATATAATTTGTAAGTTCCGATGTTTCCTTCGTGAAATATTTCGACGGCCCTATTTAGAAATAATTAGTTACAAACCCCGATCTATAAGTTCAGGTTTAGAACGGTATGCCTAGAAAAATGTACTGTCGCGACTGCAGTCGACCGGAACCCCACAAAGCTGTTCTGAGACCAATAAATATTCGAAAGACCGGCAGGAACGGAAATACGAAATTGTAACGCGGTAAAAAGAATTGCCCTTTTCGAACGAAACTCTCCCCCATTCCCTTCGCCGGTTCGAAATGAACGGACTAAAGTCATTCCCGAGAACTTCGGTTGCGGATTTTTTTCCTTCACTCTCCCTCCCTTTTATATTATACTAAATATAACAACGTACAGTGTCCCGAAGTTGCGCAATTCGATTTCAGGATTTGATGGCGAGTTTGGTAAAGTGAATCGAATAAATTTGAAGGATAAACAGTATTGCGCAACTTTCTAAGTAAATCGTTACCCCCCCCCCCGCGGCGGGTCTATTTACCCGGCCGCCGGCACTTTTATCCCGGGCCGGAAACAATTTAGTGAACTCCTCGCGTCAAAAACACACCCCATTCTGTTGGAACTTGGGAGGAACAGAGCGCTCCGACATAACCTCCGAATGCAGTGGCCCGGCTCATGTCCATTACCGTACCCCGACAGAAGAGCCTCGGATGAAATTCTGGGAAATTTTTCAATTAAGATTTCTCTTGGTCGTACGCCGTATTAAATGCCGGCAAGACGTTTGTTCAACATTCAAGACCGGCTCTCAAAACTCGACTTGGTTCGAAATGTTTCTGGTCATTTGTTTGACCACTAAACGAAACTTAATTAACACACCGTATTATACCTCGTTACTACGTTCCAGTTTTTGTTGATTGTATAAAAAGAAATGTGAAAAAATAATTAGTAAATATTCTTTAAATCTACAACCATATTATAACTATACAGCCATCTTGAGCTAATACCAATTATATCAGCGCAGTCCCAGGCGCCACGTTTTTCTGGCCACGAACATGCATATTTTATGCAAACTAATTCTGACAAATAATTACGCGATAATTTTTTTTGAGGACGTGAAAAAAAAATAAGTCTTCTTAATGGCAAAATGACTTTGGAATAGATTTCAAACAACGGTTATTTACAGTGGCTAAACACATCCCAGGCACGATGTCCTGGGTTAGTGGATAAAAAACAGTGTGGTCGCGGTGCGTATTTGGATATGGACGTGAAGCTGCATTGAAAGGGGGCGGCGTTTTATACGTTCATCGCATATTCCTACTGTTTAATTATCAAAAATATTATCAGAGAGCTAGCCGCGCCGGCTTAATGCAGTCCCTCCCCCACCTACACCCCTCTCCTTCCAACAGTCTTAATGTGCTGAATATTTTGTAATCCACCCCTCCGGTTTGTCTCCCCCTCTCTCTCTCTCTCTCTCTCTCTCTCTCTCTCTCTCTCTCTCTGCGTAATTCACCTTCCTGGTCTCAACGGTGAGGCCGGGGGAAGCACTTTTGGAATTTACATTTCTAAAACCGGTTTCCGTTTTACCCCTGCCCGTGTGCGTAGGTTTGCTCAAACGTTCTCCGCGAGTGCAGGTCCGGTACACACACACACGCGCGCCCGGGTCTGCCATGAAAAATGTACTTTAACTTCGGTTCTACCCGCTGTAATTACCGCCAGTGTAATTTTGTTAGAATCAACTCAAGAATAATGAAACGGAGCCTTCGATTCAGTCTCGGTTTAGTCGGCGTAACAAATAGACCATTATTTTCAGCCGTTCGAAGCTCATTATTTTTTTCATGTTCCCCAATATTTTTTTTAAAATATTGTAACTTCGTGCGATGCAGTAGTTTACCAAATATGTTTTTGTCGCGCCTTATTATAGAATGGCGTGACCGACTGGATCCGATGTCCGTACGCGCGACTAGGTCGGGAACATCGGCCGTGAACGGTGTATAGTTCATTTTGAAATCTTCAATCTGTTCCGTTGTTTTCTCCTTCGGATGAAACAATGCGATAACTGTTAACGCTCTATTGGCGGGGGTGTGAAGTGGACCGATAAAAACCGCGCTAGGAGGGAGATGGAAGGGTGTGGGGGGTGGTTCGTGGCGGGTTTAGGGGCGAGTGCCGGCCCGATTTTCGCCACAATGGGTTAAAAGACTAGCGGCCTATATTCCCGGGGCGCCCCTTAAAACGCCCCCTCCCCCTTTTCTCCCTAATATTATTCGGCGAATACCGATATTTCTCGAACCACCGCTGAATTACTGTCGTCTAGTTGTTTATTGTAATTACAGTAACATCTAAAAAAATCCCCCCAAAAATCTCAATTGATAGAGAATTTTATACTCATTTGCATAAAATATGGCCATATTTTTTTTCCTTGAGAAAACCATTATGAACCTCCTATTCGTCCTACTTCCCACCTATTGTGTTTCCTGCAACGGCGTTTTTCACGATTTGAGCCGCACTTGTTCCAGGGGCGGCGGTCGCGGGAGTAAAGGACCAATTTCATGTAAACGCCGAATCAATACCGGCCCGCCCAAATAAATCCCCCGAACGGGGATCATACGGCCCCACAGTCAAACCGGCTCCCCTTATTACTCATCCCCTATATTCCGACCTTGAACTTGTTTTTTTTATCCTATTTTATCCCGGAAAATTCTGACGAATTTGGCAAAAATTAACGACGGATTAAGTTAACGATTTAGTTTGTGCGATTTAGAAATCCCTTCACTCTCCTTATCTACCCGTTGACCTCATTGCTCTAACCACTACGCTATACCAGATTTATGAATATCATAATTTACAGCATTTTTTGGTGTATATTTCACATTGATATTCAGAAAAAGTGAAGATTGACGGGAAAAATATTGTTTTTAAAAACCCGATGCCATATATATATTCTCGAATGCGCTCCAATTTTACTCACATTGCCTTCTGTAAGTATCATAGAATAGCAGTTTGTACACTTGAAAAAAACTTAAAAAGTTTGTGGGGGAAAGAGTGCACGATGTTATAGTCGATCTGATATATCATTTGTTTCCATCGAGTAGACGAAAAACGTACAAAATAATGCAATGTTTTTGTCCATACTGAGTCGACGGGTTTGTTGCTAATTTATGCCGCACCGCAATGTCGAAGTCCTCCTAGTTGCTACTTAGCTCGAGTTCACTTACTTACATTTGCTCTTTAGACCGAAAACAGTTGTTACTGAACAAGTGAACTGAATTCTAACGAGTGTTCCGGATGTATATGACATCCGCTCGTGACCAATGTAAAGCAATCGAAATAAAATTAGCGGACCGCCAGAAAGATTTTTTTTTATCTCCTAATTTGAGTTGACGAGTTTAATATAGCCCCAGGATACTTGGAGATATACCAGAACTTTTTAGAATTAAAAAATAACTCCGTGCAACGTGTTATAGCGAAGGAATCGAATCGCGGAAAAACGCAGGAAACGGGACTGGAGCGAGAAATCCATTAGTGACTTTTTATGAGGAAAAAATGACATTCAATATCTTGGAAACGGGAATGAAATTCGAAGCGTAAACGGGGCCGGGGCCTCGTATCGGCTCGTAAACTCGTAACCACTTTCGTCTGCCGTTCATATAAATTATGAATTGTTGCCGCTATCTTGTGGGGGCTTCGCTAATGTCGATCTCGGGCCGAGAGGTTGGCTGCCCTCCGTAAGGCTACTAATGACGGACTAGGGCGGGCCTTGATCTAGGGCCGGAGACCGCAATAGCATTAAGTTCACATGACGAGGTTTCAGTTCATTAATTTCTTGCCCCGGGGCTGCGGTCTGGCGGCGGCTTCTCCAATCGGCTCGTGGGCCCGTCTTAACGAGGAGCCTTTATGCCGCCCTACCAGCCCAGACTTCATTAACTTCCACCCTGTGTATCGTTTTAATTCCTAGCCCCCCCCCCACACTGCCGATTAGGGACAGTTTTGAGCCCCCGTCCAGAATACATAGACCGGTTTGGTTTCTTTCTTGTGAAACCCTCTGGACAAAGACAATACTCCCAACAATATTAGCGTTGCGAAAATATTCGCAAAAATATCATGAAATAATTTCACGTTGTACCTCTATCTAGACAGAAAACGATGAAAATTCATACCGAAAAAAAGCGACATGAAGAGGTACAATGTGAACTTTCGTATGAACTTCCGAGCAGGTTATATATAGAGGTTTTATATATAGAACACCAATTTCCGAATTTAACTGTCAAATTGTATGCTTGTTGTAATGCGTACGCGTGTTGATCGCTCCCATTGGGCGAGTACGTTCATTCACGTCGAGAATATGTAATTCGGGCGGGATGTTCTTCATGAAAATAACATCCTTTGTATTGGGACGTTTAATTTTCCCCAAGGAATCCGAGGAATGAAAAACGGGTCGAATACCGGGCGTGCAGAAAGTGCGGGGGTGGAAAAACCTGTTACCGCGGATTCCGCCGCTGGTATTTCCATGTTGTAGAAACGGTGAAAGTACTAACGGGACAGAATATAATGTTACTAATTATCTCACAGAAAAATAGTAGACACGTGAGTACAATTCACTCAGATAGAAAATATGAAAAAGGATAATGTAACATTTGTTGAACAAAACATTTTGTTCAGGGGTTCCCGATGCTATCATTCGGTCGAATTTATTACACCATTCGCCAGAAGTTTCATAAGCTGAAACGGAAATCTTAAAGAATTTTACAGTTACTTTTCACACATATGATTATTCTTATTCTCATTACTAACCGTGATCAATGAGGTAACCGAAATTTTATTTCCTTCCTACATGAATTCTACGAAATAAATATTTTACATGAATAAAAATGAAGCTGTAAAATAGTGTCAATCCTTGAAATATTCCCAACTGAAGCACAATTACCTAATGTTTGGATATAATTCATTCCTGTTTTCGGTTCTAAATCGTAAATTTGGACTGTTGAGACCTCTGAAAAGGACATCAAAACTGACAATAGTCAACAAACTGACAATATATGAAGCTATCCAAAAACCGACATGGACATACGGAATAGAACTATGGGATTCCGCCAAGAAATCCAACATCGCTCGCATCCAAACATTCTAGTCAAAAGTCCATCGTACCATTCTTAATGCTCCCTGGTATGTTTCTAACCGAACAATCCATAATGACCTCAACATACCGACAGTCGACGAAGTCGCAAAATCACGCTTCCTTAAATTCCATTCCCGCCTCTCTCCACATCCAAATCCTCTCGTTCAGTCCTTTCCTCTTTTACCCATCCATTATCCCCTTCCCCCGCGTCGGCTTAAACGCCACTGGCCAAGACACTTTCTGTAGGCCGGATACAGGTCAAAAGTACCATCATTGGATGACGTCTTTATCGAGTGGAACAAGTGAAACTGATCAAACAAACCGCAATTGTACCTATAATTGGCATATAGTTGACGGTACAATAAATAAAGTTAAAAAAAAAACTGTTTTCGGTGTTCTTTGATATTCCACAGACATTTTCTCGTCGAGAAATATATATAATAGTTTTTTACAGGTTTATCGGATCGAGAGAATATTTCGTTAAAGGGGAGTTTCGAGATTGGTATTGCAGAATGAAATCCCCCTCTAGAACGGAATCTTCTGAGGGTGGTCTATCGCGGGCCCGTTTATCCACGCACAACTACTCATTAGGGAGGGGCTGAATTGGAGAGGTCCAATCTTGGAACAGAAGGAGAGGAGGACAAAGCCAAAGAATGGGTCCGGGACAAGGAGTTTTTCTCGGGCTCTCCGCTCTGTCGGCACGCATGAACACGGCCGTTTTCAACTTTTCATTAGCCGGCACTCGGTTTCATCAGGGAAAAACGCCCGTTATACCCCCCCCCCCGCCCTACCTCGGGCATCGTCTCCTCCACGCGTGAATCCTTCAACTGGAGACGTCACGCATCCTTGAACATCCTTGAGGGGGGGGCAATTAACACTGTGCACGCGGCCCCACTTGATTCCACTTTGATTCCAGTACGCAGTAAGCCTTGTTATAACGAGAACGTCATTCGGAGGACAACAGTGTTTCGGTTTGGGGGCCGTGGTCAGCTGAATTGACGACCAAAGTCATTTCAGGCCGGGTCGTGAAAAAAATACTTCAGTTATCGATTAATTCTTTCTATAATTATTAATGAACGTATTTTCTTGAACCTATTCTGCATACAATAACTTAGAGATTTAAACTGTTTCAGAAAAAACTACGCCGATACTGTCGGCAGATATGAAAATACGTGAAAACCTACCAGGATATCGTAAGAATAAATTTATTCTTGACTATTCCATCTACTCTCGGTTTCTTGGTGTGTGAACCGTGCCACGCATCGGAGCGTGCATCGGTATTTAATAAGTCAGGCTACAAACGTTGGAAATTATCGATAAAATATCCCACTCGGAATTAGTGAAATGAATTACATAGATATTCTCAAAAATTGGTTGAAAAAATTTGGCATATTGTCAGAAGGCGGTGTTATATTGGAGGGGTCTAATAATTACCATTTTGACCAAGACCTTTCCACGGTCACACAGAACGATTCCTGATAAAGTAATTGTTTACAGAATACTTTTGTCCGCGCTTCGTGTCGACGAATTTATACGAGAATTAGGATTTTTTCCCCCAAATTACAGACAGGAATACTTTTCTTTTTAAATTCGAAAACAATAGCTGATACTACGACCAAAACAGAACCGTCCGTCATGGAACGAGCGGGTTCGTATCTCTCACGAAGTAAATAACGATTAACTGAATGAAATATACTGATTAAATTCCCAACAATGGAACAACCGACGCCTCAAACTTTACCAACACGGCAACTTAACCGCGTAAAGTGATCGGCCGTTCCATAACTCGTTTTAAGAGCGAGGCCAAACCTAGTTCATAGTTCATGATGTTTAAATCAGTTCCAAACTTTAACATTAAATAATGTATTCGCAATACTTTATATTTTAAGTAAACGCTTGTTATTGAACGCGATTGATTGTAAACTCCAAGAATTTTCTGGTGGTTTCGCTTGCGAGTAAGGTAAGGCGTTCGGCGTGGACAAGATGAAGGGGGCCCATCATCGCGCCACTCATTTTCATTCCGCAATCCGTTTTCTTTCTGTTTAAAAAATGCTCGGGCGTTTCTAAATATTTCAAGAGTCGGCTCCGTCCCACCTCCCCCGCCCCATTCGGTATGCCCATTCATATTTGATGGGCCACCGCTCACCATCCGCTGAACAACATCCAAGCCTTTCTCGCCCCTCTCCAGAAACCGTCACCTCGCGTTACACCTCAATGGGGGCAGCTGCCCCAGTCTACTGAAAGAGGTCTACCCGGCAACGCCTCGGGTTAATACTTAATTCCGCCGCCTTAATTCTCCTCCCGCACTTCGGATCGAAATCCAGTCATCGCCCCCACAGGCGCACTGTGGAATTCAATGAATTTGGTAACTTTTATTTTATCGAATAAAATGCAGTTGAGTTGGACGTATCTTAATCAACTTTTTGTTACCAGGGGGTAAGTCGGTCTGTGTGAATATATTAGAGCCTTTCGCCGGCAGGAAGTGGCCGAAAATGGTCCGTACCGGTTTAGAGTGTCTGCGGAATGTCAATTGAAGCTTACAATTGGACCGGGTTTTCAAAGCTGCGCTTCTTAGTATCCGATTCATCGTATTTTCCAAAAAATTACCGCCCCCCCCCTAATGTCGAGCGTGTAAATTGTGTATAATCGAAAGGAAACAACGGGCCATTACCCGGTACAATGGTGGGCGAAGGGCGGATGACATCGATTTCGGCCCCCTCCCCCCCGGACCTTTTAAGTTCGGGGCCAACTTTCGAGAGTTTTGTTTTCAATCAAAGTTAATTTGTAAGCCTTGTAAACCCTGTAAGCCCGTCCAAGGACAAATTCGCCGGCTGAAAGAGAGAAGGGTAGGGAGAGGGAGAGAGAGAGATAGAGATAGAGAGAGGTCGGACGAAGAGAAGAGCTGGAGTGAGACAGGGACAGAAACTTTCCGCGTAACTGATTGCATTATCATAAAGGGCTTGCTTGTTACTCCGACAAACTCCCGCCCCGACCCTCGCCCGCCAACGGTGATTTACTTAGTAAACGAGAACTCGGCCCTGTCCCCTTTTATTTCGAATAATTGAAAATCGTTCAACGTCTCGAGAAGAGATTTCCCGTTCCGTATAGGGAAAAAAAGGATCGCCCGGGACTTAATTTTCCCGGGATGACAATCGAAAGGTGGATCGCCGAGACAGTATCGCACGCCAAAGCTTCGGATGAGACAGCTGGAAGATTGTACGCGTTGAAGATTGTATCTCTTTGCATTTAAATGTCGCTAGATACAGGCGTGTGGACAAATGTGTACAGTTAAATTAAAAACCCTCTATAAGTTCTTTAGATCTCTAAACTGGCGTTCAGCGTACAATGGAAAGGCTATAAAAAAAAGTAAAATGAGCGTCTAGTAATGACGTCATTATCCTCTAAACGCCGTTTCCCTCTCCACTCCCCTGTCTCAAATCCAAAAAATACTTTAATTAGGATGTTTCAGTCAAGTTTATTGTAATTTAAAACATTATTTTATATAACTGAAACCGTTCGTTCGAAGTCAGGAATGGAAATGTGGCAAAGAACGTAGCACTGTATTTATTTTTTAGCCCACTTTTCATGCTTAAAACTCCCGAAAACCGTTTATTTATGATTTCCAAACTGTGGACGCAGTCAGGGGAGATAATTCGTGAATAAAAATAACAGCGGAGTTTATCTAAATCGATTTAATCGGAAGGGAGCGGTACAAGAGAACAGGGTTCTGGGAGTTAGATGGGTGGGGTGGGGTGGGGGTGGTTTGGGTTTAAAAAATTAACAGACAAATCGAGGTTGAGAGGGTGAGAGCCACTTAGGCCGGCATTAAGGGGACGGGAATGGACATTAAAGGGAGAAAAGGGCGGACCGCCTGATCGCCCTCGGGCTCCACTCCACTCCGCCGGCTCTCCAATACAAACTCGACCCCTCTTATTTTTATTTTACAGAATTACGGCCGGAACAACAGGGAATATTAATTTTAGAATAATTTATCGGAATCGGGATCCCGTTTATGTTTGCGGGACAGGTAATTAACTGTATTGTTGTTAACGGCGCAGATACTGTACCGCACAGCAGTGCTGTAATGAGGGTTAGCATCGAAGGCGCCTTGTTTCTGTGACCGGTTCTATAAAACCCGGTAATTTTTATGAACATATCCCGCCTATTTCGTTTCATTCTGACAACAGAAGAAAATAAATTATGCGGTCAAAAATCCGTGTTGATAAAAAAAAATACAATTATTTACTGAAATATCGCCGTAGTGAAATTCTATTTTAGAAGTACGATAATTTTTTGAATCTAGTATCCAGCTGTATTATGGTCTCTTGGCCACAGTCTAACTGAATGCAGTCCAAAAAGCCGGAGGAAGACCTAAGAAATTCATCGCTAAACAGAATTATTGCGTTCATTACGGAAAAATCCTTCCAGCCTGCGCAGGCCTTACAGCGATTGTATTCATTATATTTTTAGTTTGATAGTTTAACGTGAACAAAATGTATACAAGTAAAATAAAATTTAGGACGATTCTATAAGATGAAATATGCGGAATATGCGGATATATTTTGTATTTAATACAGTTGGACCGCGATGATTTGAGTACCATATTAATTTGTAATTTAGAATATGTTAAGAAAGGCGAACTTTTGAGGTATATTGTGCGGGAACGATTCTTAATTAAACGTTTTGAAGAAGGGTTCAGAAAAATTTCATCTGAGGAATTTTTACTCAAGCATTTGAATTTATATAATGCGGCAAGGCGGTAGTAGGTCAGTGGAAACATTTCGGCGCTTAAAAACCGTTTCCATTTTAGACCGGACCGGAGTTAAAACAGAAGGACCCCGGTCCGTGTCCTCGCATTTGAAATTCGCCCATTGCTAATTAAAAGAGGTGAGCAGCCCTTAACGAAACTGCTGCGCTAAACAAAATTCAGGATTCGTCCCCGCTTAATGACGGCTTAATTTGCACAAGTTGAAGTAACTCGGACGTTTCGCGCGCCGAATTGTAGTCCAATTACTTTATCAATCGCTGTATTTTTCGTGTATACGAGGCTCATCGCTTATTCAAACGTTTATCCAAGTTTATCAAACGTACAGGTCCATTAGGTATTGAGGTCTCGAGTGACCGGTGATATTTGAATTAAACAAATATTTTTAAATGATTTCTGTAGTGAAAAATATTTGGCCGGCGAAATGGAAAGGGGGCTTCGTATAAAATAGGAGCGCTTACTCGGCTGATCTATGGCGGAGGCGTACGTCTGAAGTATATCGTCAAATATTTGACACAAGCACTTCATTTTTTGAATTATGGAGGCATTCATTTCGTAGCAGAGTTAGCCATTTTCAGATAAAAGTTTCAGTACAATATCACTTTACTTATATGCAATAAGAGTATTGTACCGAAGTTCCTGATCGTGAATTGAGATGGTCCGAATAATGACTGGCATGACACAAGGTAAATGAATATTATTAACACGTACTTTAAATTGAGTGTATATTTTGCTGAAAATTCAAAAACAGAGATCTCACAAGAAATACGGTTCCTTGCCGTAGATTTCGTGTGTCTCCTCTAGCTAGTTTGGTCTTTTGCTAGACCGGTTTCGGCAGCTCACCATCTTCAGTAGCGATGTTAGTCACTTTGGATGTTTTTTGGGTATCCTCATTGCACTGTCACTGTCACTTGTACTGTGGTGGTTGTCTGTTTGTTTGTGTGCATATATATGTGTCTTGTTATTGTGTATTTCGGGACGTTGTCTACTTTGGGTTGGGAGGGACTTTGTTAATCGGCTTAAATGTTTGTTGGATTATCGGTCAAAAAAGAGTGGGTATTTAGTAGTATTAGCGGAGCAAATACAGCATCACTTTGGGAAGTTATTTTTTCGTTTATTATTTTGCTTTGCTTGTTCTTGAAAAATTATTAGGTATAGATTAACTAGCGCCCCCCTGATTGTGGTGCGGAAATGTACTTAACTAAAGTTCGTTGGATTCACTCGCACAGATAAACTAGCGCCCCCCTGAGTGTGGTGCGGATATGTACTTAACTAAAGTTCGTTGGGTACACTTGCAACGATAAACTAGCAACCCCTGAGGGTGGTACGGAAATGTACTTAACTAAAGTTCGTTGGATTCACTCGCACAGATAAACTAGCGCCCCCCTGAGTGTGGTGCGGATATGTACTTAACTAAAGTTCGTTGGGTACACTTGCAACGATAAACTAGCAACCCCTGAGGGTGGTACGGAAATGTACTTAACTAAAGTTCGTTGGGTACACTTGCACCGATAAACTAGCGCCCCCTGAGGGTGGTGCGGAAATGTACTTAACTAAAGTTCGTTGGGTACACTTGCACCGATAAACTAGCGCCCCCTGAGGGTGGTGCGGAAATGTACTTAACTAAAGTTCGTTGGGTACACTTGCACCGATAAACTAGCGCCCCCTGAGGGTGGTGCGGAAATGTACTTAACTAAAGTTCGTTGGGTACACTTGCACCGATAAACTAGCGCCCCTGAGGGTGGTGCGGAAATGTACTTAACTAAAGTTCGTTGGGTACACTTGCACCGATAAACTAGCGCCCCTGAGGGTGGTGCGGAAATGTATAACTAAAGTTCGTTGGGTACACTTGCACCGATAAACTAGCGCCCCCTGAGGGTGGTGCGGAAATGTACTTAACTAAAGTTCGTTGGGTACACTTGCACCGACAAACTAGCGCCCCCTGAGGGTGGTGCGGAAATGTACTTAACTAAAGTTCGTTGGGTACACTTGCCCGATAAACCACGCCCCGAGGGTGCGTGCGGAAATGTACTTAACTAAAGTTCGTTGGGTACACTTGCACCGATAAACTAGCGCCCCCTGAGGGTGGTGCGGAAATGTACTTAACTAAAGTTCGTTGGGTACACTTGCACCGATAAACTAGCACCCCCTGAGGGTGGTGCGGAAATGTACTTAACTAAAGTTCGTTTGGTGCACTTGCATCAATCAACTAGATTACTAAAAATAAACTTTTTTCAATAAATTTCGGATCAACAGGAAAACTTTTATGTTCGTAAATACACAATACCAGATAAGTTTCCTGTCATATATTTGTAAGTCAGAACCTAATACTTGTGACGAGTTATGTGATCGAATATATATTTGACCAATCCCACAAAGACTTAAGCTGATTAACAAAATCTTTCCTAATCGAAATAAGACAGGCAATATCCCCTAAAACACAATAACCTATAATATTATTTGCATAATTAAAGGAAAAAATAAAAAAATACAAATTATCTACATTATTTTTTCCATCATATGTTGCTTCTTGTACAACAGCAATAACTGAAATTTTTAAAAACTATATTCATAAGACAATCAAACAAATAATATGATGGGATTATGATCCATTATTCATTTTCAGCAATAATGCATTATTACTTATAAAGATATGATTTTATTGCCTGCTTTGAAATTTCACTCCAAGTATGTTTCAATATTTTAGAACAGATAATTATTAGCCAATAGAAGTTGTACTAACCTCTTCTGAAAAGACTAGTAAACTTTTAATCTACTCAATTGACAATTTGTTATGTTTTAATTATATTTACCTTAATTCACCTAATTATATTTCAAATACTTGAAAGATATTTATTTTATCCTTACATTGGCAATAAAATCAGTGTCATTAATGCAAACTATACACAGTAGGGAATATACGGGCAGAGAATAAAGTGTAGACAAATTATTTTTTAAACAAAACATATATTCTGAATGGCACAGATTTTCACTTATGTATGCAAAGAGAATTTCATACATTACAATCAGACTAGTTGCTACAATATATATTTTAAGTGATATTATTTAAGTACATATGGCAAAACACACATTAAAAACTTTTTATTGATTGACAGAAGTTCTAACTCACATTATATTTAAATTGCCACTTTAAAACATATATAACAGCAACTAAATCACATCTTTTATTTAGAATTTCCATTTTTATTCAATTCTTTAATAAATATTTTTAGACCATCTGCATAAAAGTTTAAACCCAGTTTTAATCACCCTATTCCTTGAATAAATGAATGAATTGCCTATATCCTCTTGAATAAATTCGTACTGATCTTAATTTACTATTTAAACAATGTTACTTAGTTAAATGTAAACCATTTTTTGTTTTCAATTGGTCCATAACCACATTGCTCAACCAAATAGGAGATTTAACAATGCACAATTTTACCTGTACTATATAAAATACCTTTTTAAACAGTCTTCTGGTATTTCAAATAAATAAATAAATAGTAACCGTATCACGTTGTGGTTTCTTAAGGAATGTTCTTAAATTAATGATGTTAACATTATTGGTTAATTAAAATTATTAAATTTCACTGGGAAGAGGTTGCATAAAATGGAATAAATGAATAATAACAACCTGGGTCAAAGAATGTTAATTTTCTATACAAAAACAAATTCAACACTTAATTTTTATTAATGTACAATCACCATTGTATTATTTACAGTACAATGAAGTAAAATAAATACTATAAATTATACATATTTTTACTACTTAAAATATGTTATTACTGGCAGTCTGTTCTGTAAACTGGCAGATGGCAGCGGTAAAAGAATAACAACTTAATTCCAGCTAAATCGGTAATTTGATATATGATAATCAAATAGGTAGATTCCAAGTGGATCCATACCAGAAATAACAGCTAACATTTGAACTGACAAAGCACCTTGTATTTGGCCTCTCAAAGACATACATTGCACGTGAAGAACAAAGGAGCTATTGTATTTACCAAGAAAATGTACAGTTCACAATAGTGGAATAAGTGTATTTCTTGCCAGTCGATTACGCTATAAAAATTGGAAATGGTGTTGTCCACTGCGTTCGGCAGCCTATGAATAGACTAAACCAGTGGCAGATGCATGTGCCATCAACGCAATTGCAGCCTGTTGTGTCTCAAGAAGGATGCGTGCCTCGTTCATCCATTCTTTGGCCACAGCCCTCGGTGCTCCCTGAAGAAGGTTCATATAACGCAGGCATTGAGCAATATCACCGCGGTCTAGCCAATACCTAAGAAAAGAAAAAAGGAAAATACAAATGTCAGTAACATTTCTGAGGTTAATAACTTGATGAGATAATTGCGAACTTTGATATTTGAAGATAATTAAATTGAAATCCATTAAAATAAGTATGTAATGGACCTGGCCCTCTGCAGTATGTCGAAGGTGTCGAACTTGGAGGGTTCAAAAGGCTCATTGGCCAGTTCGTATGCTGGTATCGGATTGGCTGGGTTGAATACAAAGATGGACTGGAGGTATGATATAAGCATGACCGGAATGGAAGCACCTCCTTCTGGAAGAAGAGCTACCCTGTGCGCTACCTTCTCTACCCTGAGAAACCTGTCCCTGAGCACTGCCTCAGTGTAGACGCCCCTCACCAAAGCGTCTACAGGGATTGTTGACAACACAGTTTCCACAAACTCATCGTTTGGAGCTAAAAAACGTGAACAACATTATGCAATTTTTCATTCCTGAAACTTTGGTGGGGAACAAGCAATTACCACTTTTGGAAGTGGCTTCTTCTATATTTTCAGTTTTAATTATATTATTATTATAAAGGTCAAATAACTCCAGAAATCCTTTAGAATTTCCATCCTGGTTTGGTGCTTTGGAAAAAATGCAAGAAATATAAAGACACAGCTACTAATAAAATTGGTAAGAGCCCAATATACAATGAGAGTACACAGCTCTCTCTCTCTCTCTCTCTCTCTCTCTCTCTCTCTCTCTCTCTCTCTCTATATATATATATATATATATATATATATATATATATATATATATATATGAAATATACACCTACAGTGGGAAAAGAGAACTGAAATGATGAGTAAAAATAATGAATAATGCTTAATATTTAATGAATATTATTATGAAAGGATTGGCTGAAAATAAATCAATACCTGAAGCATTTTTTATGGCATCCACCTCAAATTGTAGAGGTTTAAGTTGTTCTTCAACTGGTATAACAGAGGATACATTCCTCAGTGAGGCCTCCAGAGACTGACAAGCACTCCATAATATCTGGGACTGCTGTGCCTTCTTGTCTTGACCAGCTCGTCCTTAAACAAACAAATTGTAAAAGGTTAAATTTTTTGGATGAATTTACAATTTAGCATCATTATTCTGTGACAACTTATAATAAAATTTCCATTGCCATGTACATATCCAAATGCCATTTTGACTCCATGAGATTTATTCTGTTCAATATACTTATAAAATATACCTTTTAACTTGACATTTGATATATGCAGCAAACTAGGCTTTGGTTAATATTAAGTGATACTTAATATTATTTACTTAAAATACTTAAAATTATTTTCAATTTTTTTTATGAAGTGCTTCACTGCACTTTTGCCAGCTTTTTATTTAATAAATAGTTAGTTGCTATTTGCCTAGGAACTTGAAATAAATTTTCGTTCATTTGAAATAAAACATGATTCCAAGGTGGTCTAAAATAACATCAGAACACTATAGAATTCCAGATCTATTGTCAAAGCAATCATAAAACAATCAAACAGAAAATTTGAAAACTGATCACCTGAGAGAACAACTTTAATTCCTAAAAGCAAAAGTTCAAACTCTAGAGTTTGAGGAAGCAGGAAACTTAAAAGTTTTTCAGAGCCAAACAAATAAGCTTCACTACTCAAGGATTTAAAAATTAAAAAAAAACAACACTTAATGTCAGTTGTGCTAAGGAAACTTAGTCCAGTAGTACTGAGTACAATAAGTACTAAGGAGGCTTAAAACTAAGCTGATTTCTACTTTGGCTTAGGATAACCCTAAGAATAAAAGATCCAGAAAGATGGACTTGTCTTTAACTCCCAAAACTTATAAAATAAATAAGGACTTAATTAACATTTTTTTAACTCCTAAAATAGCCAGAAGTTATTAAAGCCAAGACATAAACAAACTAGAGCACAATTATAACTTTCAGGCCTATTTTGAAATAAGTTGATCAGTTATAATTAGAGGAACAGAGAATTAAATAATCATTATAACAAGATTCAGTGCATAATAAAGTAATGGGTATCCACAGCCCATGCATTTTGAAATAAACATTGCATAACATGAAATACAAGCGTCCAAACTGCAACTGCAAGCAATCAAACTGCAGAACTGAAAGGTAAACAAATGAAACATAAAACATGTAAACATTTCAAATTTCGTTCAAAATAAATATAAAATTAAATATTTATAGGCACAACTTATGATATTGAGACTGAACTATCCAGGATTTAATAATAATAACTTTAACCCACCTAGAATATTTTAAGATATTTCAAATTTAACTACTAAATTTTGTTTAATTTAAAACTTTGTTGGTTAAAATTAATTTTAATCAGCTTGAGGGAAACTTGATATTACTTTCCCTTAGGGTTTCATAACCCAAGAATAAGGTAATAAAAGGTGAATTTATGAAGTGTGTAACAGTTGTCCATTATACGAAATTAAATTCATTAAGTGTGGATAAAACAAATGCAGATGACATTAGATGGGGCAGGAAAATAATTAAAATCAATGCTTATACTCAGATTTAAATGCCTTGAGTTTAGAAAACAAGGCTGTTTTCTATACCAAAAGGGAAGTGACTACATTGAGAGTGGGGAAAAACCCCCAAGGACCACAATAAACAGGTACCCAAGGAAATACCACCCCATGATGAAAGCCTATTCATATTCTATTCAAATGACACTATACAGCAGAAAATCAACAAAATGTTAGGACAATAGTACCCCTGTGGCGAAGTCCTATTTATAAGTAAGTTAGTGCTTTCTTATAGGTGCCCAGATGGGTTCCAGTTCAATTAATAATTCTGTAGATCTGTAGATTTCTCAACCAGAATCCAGAAAGTTATTGAGCTCATGTCTTCAAATTTGCAACAAATCAAATTCACCTCCATTAAGTTAAGCTGGACTTCTGACCAGCAACTTCGTAATTTTTCCTTGTAAAGTATGATATCACAGACTCTTATCCTGGCATTTCAATGTTCTAGTTGATGGTTAATGTTCTATACAAGACAGAATAAAGCAATTTGCAATCCGATTTTAATTACTTGCTGCAAATGGAGGTTCGCTTTCATGGGCTGATCTCAAATGAAAACTAAACAGCCCTCAGTCTAGTTTTCACTTTAACAGTCTGTCAACAAAAGTTTAAACTCCAGTCAGGCCAAAGTTAGATCACAGATGAGGGGAGACCCAATTAAAAAGGGTAAAATGCAAAGTTTGCAAAAATTTGTTCCATTCTTTCTGCAAAACAAAATAAAATCTACTAATGATTTAATAGACCACTCATAAATGGAAGGTGACTCTGTGTTTTAAACCATACAATTGTCAATTCTATTAGCTGTAACTAAAAATTTTTAAATGAAACACATTTTTAATTGTTAATTGTCAAACTGAGAATGCAAACCAGGATCATCAAATGGAATAAACAATTTAATTAATTTAAATCATATTTCTTAATAGTAATTTTTGATACAGCAAGAATAAGTTTATCAGCAGTTGAATTCAAGAAATAAGTTCATATAAAGAAAAATATGAAAGCCATTTAAAGAAATATGTCCTAAAACAATAATCCTTGCATTGCTACTCCTACAAAAACCAATTTGAATAACTGAAATGAACTTCATTTCATTGAACATTGTTCATAAATGACAATGGGAAGATAGTACTCCCAAAATTATAAAATATAAAAGTAAGAACCAATTAATTTATAAGCAAATAGTTTAGTGATTATAGCCCTCCATATCCTGAAAGAAGTTATAAAAGATCCCTTTTAACCTTAGAACAGTTTGTAAATTGTAGTGTTATTGAATTGAGCTTAAAATTTGTATATATATATATATATATATATATATATATATATATATAATTTTGCAGAATAAATGCAAATAAAACAGAAATTCAAAAAAGAAGAAAGTTGCTACATGATGTTTGTGTCCTGCATTAATAATAATGTTAATATTTCTAAACATGTATTGTTAAGAAGCACTCTCAATGAAGTGAATTTAACTTTAAAAAGGTAACATTGGAAAGGTTTATAAAAGGTATAATTATAAGAAAAAAGTATTCATAATACCATTATGAATTATAATATTGGAAGTAGACTATTCAAAATTAATGCAGTACACATTATCTGTAAGTACAATAAAAGAAGATCTAAGTGAAAATAAAGCATGCAGATAATTGTAATATAAAGAAGACAGAAAAAACTAAATGTAATTGGGACATACCAATTTTAAAAAAATGAAAACTTATATTAATTCCACACGTGCATCTCACAAAACTAAAATATTCATTACACCAAATCTATGTTCCATCTACAATATTTTCAGTTAACAACACATTCCAAAGTTAAAGATACATCACTTACCAATTACCTCTGGAGAAAGAGTAAAACAAAACAGAAATTATATTATTCTTAATTTAAAGAATAAAAACAGTTTAAATAGTGACATAATTTTCCAAGGAGTATTGCATTTAATATTTGATTTTAATTTTCAGAAACAATCAAATACTTATAAAATAAGAATTAATTAATAAAGAAGAAAAGAAATACAAATATGATAAGTAACACGTAATTTGTAAGTTAACACAAGGACTCACTCGAAATGGCTTCATCGAACCCTTTGAGTTTTCCTACTACAGTGGCTAATTCCATCTTGTATTTGTTCTTCTCTTCTAACAATTGCTCATCCATTTTTCTTTGTAACTTTCTTTCTATTTCCTTTTCCTTTAAGCTCAAAGCCTCCACTAAGTGATCTTGGTGGGCCTCAGCTTGTCTTTTCAACTGAAGCCTCATATCCCTTTCACATTCAGCTCTTAATGTTAACATCTATCGGTCAAAAAAATATGCACTTGTAATTTAAATTAACACAAAAATTATTTGCTGAAAGTTGCTTATACTAAATTAATTCTACACTAGACACTGTAAACAATGAGTAACATCACCCTTTTCTGGAATTCCAATCCTATTTTCCTTTTCTCCTTTTCCATTTCAGTTTCAACAGCGCACTGAAGAGCTGCTTTATCATCAACTTTATTTTGTTCCAAAATCTGTTTTAACTTTAATTTACTAACAGTCTGCAACAAGAAAAAATTAAAAATGTGCTATATTTTTTACACATTAAATCTCTTTCAAATCATGCACTAAAATAACATAATTCAAAATAATTAAAACACATATAACAAATATATATATATATATATATATATATATATATATGTTTAGATTAAAAATACATACATCTATTTTAGTGAGCTCTTTTTGATAATATAGTATGTTTTGGAAAGCATACAAAATGAAAAGATCAATTTCACCGTCAGCTAGTTTCATATTCTTTTCACTTAACCTGACATTTGGAAACAAAGTCTCCAATTCTTCCTGTAAAAAAAAAACATTAAAAGTAACAGAGAATTAGAAACAATATATATAGCTTGATAAACAATGTATTTACGTACAGCAAAATGTCGCCTGGCCTCTTGAACTTTGTTCCAATACTTATCAGTTACAGCGACCCTGGCTCTTTCTTCTTGAAATGATTTCTTGGCATCTTCAATTGCTTGTATAATCCTTTGTATATTCAGAATAGCTTGATTTCTTATCTCTTCACCTCCAGGTAGTGATGGATCTTCCATAGATTTTTTCATTTTTTTTACAGACTCGCTGTAAACATGTAAAAGAGGTTGAATTTTTCCTTAAGTATTTTATTTTCCTAATTTAATAAAATTCTGTTATTAATAATATTAAATTAAAGCTATTGACATATTATTTTTACTAATCACATTTATACTTAGTTTAATAAGTTTATTAAACAAGCTATACTATACACAGACACACACACACACACACACACACACACACACACACACACACACACACACATATGTATACATACATCACACCATATTATTGTCATGTATAATAAAACTCACGTAGCTTCTTGTGCCTTCTTTTCTGCAATATTTAGCAGCCGTTCTCTTTCTTGACCCTTGGCCTTAATTTGTTTCCATATTTTTGAATCAACATTTTCCACAGAATCTTCTACGAGTTTGTACACCTCATCCGCATGATCTAAACACAAATTAATAATAGGAGTAGCACTAGTTGTTCCTACTACTGACTATGAGTATCCTTTATCTGGGGGCTAGAATAGGCAGCTAAAGCCCCAACATGTATTTTCGTGATGGAAACTTTTTTTAATGTAAACATTTGGTTATATATTGGTATAGTTTGCTATATTTCAATAGCACTAGTACAAACCAGAATTCCTGGAGCAAAAAAATATTAATTCTAACAAGTGTTATGGAACAGTATGTGATACATTCATAATCATTTTTATATTTCTATGAAAAGAAAACTCATTTGGTGCCCCACCAAGAACCAAACCCAGTCATCATTTTAAAGTCATACTACTCCAACTATTAAGTTAAAGAGATAATGCAGTTACCAGACACTTGTATCAATGGAGTCCTCTTTCCAACCGTACCAAAACTCATTTATATAACTAGCAATAAATAAAATCTAGTTCATACCTCGTAAAATGCATACGGCAGAAGTGTAAGCCTTAATAGCTTCCTGTGCAGCAACTCCAATAGCAGCCTCGAGATCAACAAGGTTGAGAGGAGAGGTTACTTTTTCAACAGCTTCCCCAATGACTTCAGTTGCTTTTCGAATGGTTTTATCAACTGAAAATTCAAATTATATGATCATTCACATGTTACAATTTTATACCTAAAGAAACTCTTCATATATAATAATCTTCACAACAGTTGTTATTTTATTACAGCCTGCTAAATTAGGATTATTATACGTTTGAAACCTAACTACAGAACTCACCAGGAATAATTGTAACTGCACCATCAATTTTTTCTGACAACCTTTTTTCTGTATATTTTTCTGGTTCTGGTTTCACATCAACCAATGGTTTATATGCTGGTTTCGGAGCTGCAAGAAATGGGTATATATACAGTTAAATATATATATATTTCATTAACAGATAAATATTTTAAATAATTATACCTTTTTATCATTTAAAATATTTAATTCATAACTGAACATCAGATAAAAAATCTTTCAATAATAAATAAGAATACAGAACAAATTTCCACAAAATGTGTATACATTATCTAAATCATTCAATGATAAAAAACATACATTATTAACACATATGTGACAGTTAATTCAATATGTATGTTCTTACGTATATAGGGCTTTTGCTCCTCATCGCATGGAGGTAATGCACTGCCATCACCCCCTCCTCCTTTTTTCCCAAATAAAGATAAAACATCCCCAGAAATCCTACAAAAAAATAGAAAAAATTTGAAACAAAAAATAGTAATTTTATTTTTTAATTCACTTTTCCAAAATATTAAAAACAACAATATTGGACTGAACTGTTGAATACATTGACTTAACAATGATTTTATTAAGAAATGGATATCATTCAATCTGAGGTAAAAAAAAAAGATTTCACTCAAAAAGGTTTGAAAATTCCTGCATAAATTTATACCCACAATATTTTGTTTATATACTAATGGCTGTTAGTGTGACTGGTAGCTAAGTGAATAATGCAGCTGCTAATTTAATATGGTCATAGTGTTTTCAGACTTATACTATACAGGCATGTGACATACTGCCATATGACTGAATCAATAAAAACCAATGAGTAAAATGATAATAAAGGAAATTATAAATTAAACTATTTATCGATATTGAAATATTCATGGGTCCCTTATAATTTTTGAACACTATCAGGCAGATATTCCTTCTTCTGGAATGAGTTTCAACACAACTGTATCAGGGACTGTAGATTGTGATCATTTCCACCACATGGTAATAGGCCATGCTCTAGTTCAATTAAAATAGGGATTGTTTATTCCTAGTTATGTTTCTTATTAAATGCAATAAGGCCTGTCAGACCTGTTGTTGGTAAGTCAGGGTAACTGACTGCTACCAGAGAGTGTTACAGTCTATCTCCCAACTTATACTATATCTTACAAGCTAACGTCCAAGGCATAAACACATTTTTCCCCATCCCTGCAGCAGTAAAAGTAATCTGTGATCTTAAATTTTATGTTACTCAACTGGTTGAGTGCCAAATAAATCTGCAACTCTCACTTTGAGAGAACAGAAGAAGATAGAACATACTGAGAATTTAATTTGTTAAAAATGGTAAATTTCTAAACAAAATTATTTTAAATATAGGAACCTATACAAAATACAGCAGATACTTACGAATCAAAGATATCGTTAAGCCATCGCATAATATAGTCAATTTGACTGGTCTGCTCTGCTGTTATGAAGGAAATGAACTCATCAGAACCAGGTACATTTTCACGCAGCCATGCTCGAAAATCATCATCATGTTTTGCTAAAGCAACAGCAGCTCCAGTACCAACTACTATTGCTCCAATAGTGTAATAAAATCCTCTTCCTGAGCGACTGGAAAAAATGACAACTTATGTCAAAAAATATTGCAAAAAAATTTAAAATATTCCTTACTGGTAAATATGAATCATGCTTACTCTTTGGGACATTCTTTCTTATCATCCTGTGATTTATTTTGATTAACAAGAGAACTAGTTCTGTAAAGACGGGAAAGCCCAACAGGCTGCCTAATAGGCTGAAAACAAACACTATATTTTTATAAATTAATGTATTTAAATGAACGGTTTATTAAACATAAATATTAATATTAAATTCAGATTTTCAAAACATTCAAAGATTTAAGGTAACCTTACTTAAAAGACAGGAAGGTTATTAGATAATACAACAATACTCTTAATTCATAAGAATCGTGCACAATAAATAATTTAAAAAGAAGTTATAATGTAACTTATTGTTGTAGTACTCACCTTCCTTAAAATGAAAATTGGTAATTTTAAACAATGCCTGAACATTTTAAGACCCAACGTAGGGGCCGACTGACCAAAGACTAACACCTGACTACAGATAATTTAAGAAATTAACGATTAGCGGACGACCGCATATTATATATCTGGACAAATGCTAAATTAATTGACTCGGATAATTTAAAACATATGATAATTGTTATTAAATGTTGTATTTTCAAAGGAGAACGAAGTTGACTTTAACTTCACCGAATAAAAAAAGACCAACGATCAAGCGTTTATGAAGAAGGCTGTGTTTCATACAAAATCAGCTGATTTAATTAAATGTTCATTTTGTCTATTAAATACAAAAACGCCATTAAATTTGGTGCTATGAATATTTGGTGAATTGTCGCTAACAACTTGTATTTCTTCTCCCAAAAGATTAATTTATTAAGCTTAATCATTTATACTGATCATAAGGCAGGGGGCTTTAACTAAGAAATACTCCAAGTTTCATTCATATAGGATGAAAGTGTATATATCACCACAATACTCACGTATATATATATATATATATATATATATATATGTACATATTCACAATTGAACAATCCCATGGTTAGCCAATATACTTGCTTGTGTTATCCAATCCAGTGTGATTTTGGTTAACCACCCCTGTAATGTTTAACAGGTGTAAAATCCCCTAAATTTCAACTCTTAAATTTTATTCTTTTTTTTTGTATTTATTATATATTATTCATTTAAATATTAGATATTCATTTATATATTATAATATTAGCACTCATTTATTTTATAAAAAACTATTCTAATTATTGTTCTCTAATTCTCACAAAAGTATGAACTCCATTTGCAATGGACAAAAACACACTTTAATTACTAGAGTAACTGTTATCCATTAAAAGAGATTGTTCTTATAAACACACTAGGGAATACAACAAAATTAACAGTTATTGAATACAATATATTTTAAGTACACACCTTATGTACAAATTTATTTACATTTTTTTTTACATAATTACAATCTACAATACTACATTTAAAATAAAAAAGGTTAAAATTAAATAGGTAATACATACACAATTTGTTCAATATAAAAAATATACACAATCATATTTACATTTCTCGGTGTTTATTAGAAAACATGACTGGGAGTTTTTAATACACTTAAGCATTTTATTATAATACACTATAACAAATAACAAGAAAAAAGTATGAAAATACATATATCATTGCATGGGACAATTATTGTAGAAAACATCAATTTTTTTGTAAACAACTTTCATTGAAACTGTTGAGACAGAAAAAGTTCCACTATCGCTAGACAGTGAGCTGGAAGGTGAAACTATTTCCTGGCTCTAACATTAATCCTCACCTAGGTTTCTTAGGTTCGGGTGCTTCAAAAGAACTCCCCTTTCGCTTAGCATCTGATGAAGAGATTACATCTATAAACACAAAGATTTCTTAATAAACCTCATTAGTTGACTTTTGTGGATTAGATCATTTAA
Organism: Lethocerus indicus; assembly: GCA_019843655.1. Taxonomy (NCBI): domain Eukaryota; kingdom Metazoa; phylum Arthropoda; class Insecta; order Hemiptera; family Belostomatidae; genus Lethocerus; species Lethocerus indicus. The sequence continues at coordinate 27,976,247 of JACDQD010000004.1, read as the reverse complement.
ATATAATGCCTTTGTTGTAATATAAATACGGTAAACTGGCTAATGGAATAAGTCACTCTTAAAACAAGACTTCCACTGACATTCAAGGAACATATAGAAGAATAAAACTTCTAGAAGAAGAATAAAACTTCTATAAACATATAGAAGAAGAACATAAAATAGGAAAACTTGATTAACTTGACAACCAAAAATATCAAACAGGGTGAAAGCTGTTCAGAAATAGAATCAAGTAATGACAGTGCTGACTGGATGCTTTATCACCAGGTACCATGTGTACCTCCAAAAAATCCGCCCACCATTTGTACCATGGCAAGAACCTGAAGCCAGACTTGCTCAGCATAAAAAAAGATTTGGAGAGCGCTAGGTACAAGAAAAGAAGAAGAGGTACAGAGAATACAAGAATCATAATCATTATGATTTTATGATGAACTACAAACACACAAGGTACAAAATAAAAACTGTAGAAAACTACCAACACAATAAAAGCCCTCATAAGTATAATTACATCATAATGAAGTTTATTCAATCCTTTCTAACATGATAAAATAATTTATGTTGCTGATGAAATATCTAAACTGAAAAAAGATAATCCACAGGGGGCAAGTATATGCATCAATTATTATAAAGGAATTATAATATATTTATTTATGCATGTTATTTAAGTTCAATACAAATTAAGTTTCCTTAGAGTTTTAAAATCATTTAAGACCCATTGTCAACATTTTTTTGTAAACTGACTCATGGCAGAAAGAGTTCTACACAATACTTCTTTGTGAAGTATTAGAATTAGGTTAGAATACAGACCCATACCAATGGGCAACAGGACCTGTGATTCAAGTGCAACAACCACTCAAGTTGTGTACATCAACCCAAAAATGTACTATTATTTCAAGATTTTTAATACCACACGTATTTTTCACCTTACTTTATTCAATCAATACTCAGTCCTGTAACTGCTAGTTGCAATATTTTGCAATGCTACTATTTTCAGACTACAATTTTATTAAATAGTTGTTAATTAATTCACCATACCAAAATCTCAAGGATTATCATATTACTAAAATAATAAACAAAATAAATTACTTTAAACAAATGAAATTAAGAATAATTATTAAACATAACTTAAGTTCAAAGACACATGATAAATAATAGCATTCAAACTGATTAGGTAACAGACTCTTTGATAATGCAAGTCTAAGTCTAATCAAAATAATTTATTTTTGGCTGAAGAATAATTTTTTATTTCTCAAAATAATGCAAATTATTCAAAATTAATAAGATTATACTAAATTTAAAATACTGAGTATAAAGCATTACCAGTTTCATGAGCATTTTGGCCAGTTATATAACTTGAACTTTCTGAAATATTTACTGTTAAATGTGAACTCTCATTTGGTACTGCACTAATTTTTGCATATCCATTCCAACCATCATCTGAACTAGAGACATCGTCAGTTCTTGAAAAATCTGTAAAAAGGAAACCTCTAATAATCCAATAATATTTTTTTTTATCTAAAAAAATGCCATCCAGCTGCAATAAAATGAATAGTTAATTTATGTGTTGCTTCCATTTTATTGTTCATAAAAACAAACAATGCTTTCTCTCTCCTTGTAACCAAACCCAATGTGAAATAATAAATAATAGTTAAGAAATGTACTATTGGGATTAGTTATATTTATATTAATTAAAGAACATGTATTAGCCATACCTGATATTAAATTGCTTTCTTTCATGAGGTTTTCAAGCATAGTCTCAGTGAGTGATACAGACAATGGTTTTGAGCCTCCAAAGTCAGAACAAAAACTTTCATTTAATCCATAGTTTTCATCATAATTCTGAAAACAAAACATAATAAACATTCAATACAATACAGTGAGGTGCATTTGACTATTTAATCCATTACCATCATTATTCCATTCCAATATTCTCATTTAGAATAGGCCAAACAGAGTTATCTTGATAAATGCACTGTGTGTATTTAAGAAAAATATAAATACAATATTTGTTTAAGTAAACAAACAATACTCACAACATCTGAGTCATAGCAATGATCTGGAGATATAATAACAGGTAAATTACTGCTAACACTTTCCTCCTGAGGGCTCTGAAACTTCTCTTTTTCTGAAACGTCTGTAACATGAACAACTACAAAACAGCCATTCTCAGATTTTTTACTATCACTATTATCGCCTTCTGTGCATTGATTTGATTGTACGTGACTAGAGGTATTATTCGTTTTAAAATCTGATTTTCCTTTTACCATATCAGTTTCTTTTATACAAGTATTACTTCCCTCCATAGCATTGCTATCAATTGTATCTGACTGTTCACTAGGTATATTTAAATTAACTTTGCTGTTAATGTTATCAATACATACTGGTCTGGTATTTAGGTTATTTAAATTTTTGTCCAATAAAATTTCATTTTTCTCTCTAATGTGTTTGGATTTGTAACGAGCATCTGTTTTCTTCACACTTTGAAAATCTACACTTAACCCCAAATATTTTCCTTTGTATAAAACTTCATCATCAAGTTTTAAAGGGGATAACTTGACAACTGTATTTGATGTGTAACACAAAGCCTTTGATACCTTCTGAACTGCTAAGCTTACTTCATTTTCATTGAAGCCTTTAAACAGTTCTTCATCTGAGCTTTCTCCATCATTGCACAATTTACTAAGACTATCAATTCCTTTATCATTCTTCAAGCCTGAGTCCAATATATCACAATCTCTGCTCTCAACAAAATTATTTGAATCTACATTTTCATTAACAACAGATCTATTCAATGACTGGGTTTTGGTTAACATTTGTAAATGTGTGTCACTTTCATTTACTTCAGTAACTTGCTTTATAAATTCGTTACTTTCATCACTTCCGTGTGATTGTCTTTTCAGAAATCCTTTCTTCATTATGTCTTTTCTGCGTTTCCTATCAATATTTTTCCTCGCCTGCATAATTTTACGAATTTCAAAAATATTTTTTGCTATTTTAGGCTTTTTTACTTCTACAACAGAATTAGTTTCATTAATAGGATGATCTGACCTACTGTCAGAATGATCTGCAGATGAATCAGGTTCATCACAAAAGTCTTCTTTGGCTTGAACTTCTTCAATTGATGAATTAATTTTCTGCAATATTAAGTCAATTTCATTTACATCTTGCTGATCTTCACTGATAGGATTTTCAGATTTTGAAATACTGACATCGATTTCACTATTATCGCGTACTTCCATGGAGTCACTACATGAATTCCTATCTGTTGCTGAATTTTCAAAATTCTGTGAGTTATTGGAACTGATATATTTGTTATCCTTTTGTGATTGCTGTGATCCTTTGTCAATGATTCCACTACTTCCTCTTCCATTGCTATCTCTGTCTGTAGACCTCCTGGCTTCTTTGTGTTTTACTTCTTCCTTACAACGTTCTCCCTTTCTCTTTTTTGATGATCTTTCTTTTTCTTTACTTTTTTCATCTTTTTCAGATTTCTCTGAAATTTTATCACTCAAAGAACTGCTACGCTTTGATGAATCACTACAAGAACTATTTCTTTTATGGTGATTTTTATCCTCATTCACATGCTTTTCATCGAGTTTTACTTCTGTACTCTTTCTAGTTTCAGATATTTTATCTGATCCATTTTTATCATGTCTATTTTTAGAACTCCGTTGTTTGTCATCTTTATATTTTTCTTTGTCTCTTTTATCTCCTTCCTCTTTATGTTTGTAATGATCTTTTCTATCAGATGACTTTTCTTTCTTGTCTTTAGATTCATCCTTATTGCTTTTATGTTTCTCCTTATCACTGGTATGTTTAGTTTGTTCATCCTTATATTTATGTTCCTTTGATTTACTAGAAGAAGCCTCATTTTTTCCTTGTTCACTGTTACTATTTTTAATTTCTTTTTCATCTGGTTTATCTTTTTTAGTCCTCTGCTTGTCTTTTTCATCCCTGGCGTCATGCTTTTTATTATCCAGAGATTTATCTTTATATTTCTTATCTTTTGATTCATCCCTTTTGTCACTTGAGGTCCTATGCTTTGTGCTATCTTTATCCCGTTCATGTTTGTGCTCTCTAGACTTGTGTTCCCTTGAAGATTCATGCTTTTTATCCCTACTGCTACTATGATGGTTACCAGAACTGGATTTCCTCTCACTTTTGCTAGAACTTTCACCTTTAGAAATTGATTCAGTAGATTTAACCTCTTTGTTATTACATGAAATATCTTTCATAACATCAACATATTTAATTTCAGATGTATTGTTAATTAATTTATTTTCCACTATTTTTTTTGAACTTTCTTTATCTGAGGAATTATGATCACTCTTCTGATCCTTATCACTCGAGTTATATTCACTATCAGTTTCATTTTTAAGTTTTGTTTGACCTTCTGATTTATACTGCTTGTTTTCTATCTTTGAGTTTCTTTGTTTTTCTGCATATTCAGTTTTCTTATATTCCCTTTTTGAATTACTTTGCTTTGATTCACTTTGTTTGTTACTTCGAGAAATTTTGTCCTTAACTGTAAAATCTGAGCTTCTAGAATCTTCAGAATATTTGCTGACATTAGAGAGTGAGTCATCTGGCTTTTCACTTTTACAAATAATGTCCATAGATGTTTCATTATGATAAATTACACCATTATTTTTTGTCAGAGATTCAACGATTTTTTCTTCAATTTTTATATCTTCATTCTTACAATTTAAAGGTACTGATAAATTAGACTGCTGTTCAGATGAGTCATATAAACTTTCCTCTTTGTCAGGTTTTGGAGTAGAATTATCCAAATGAAATGTCTTTAGTTGAGACGGTTGGTTTTCCGTATTTTCCATGGGATCTTCTTTTCCCTGATCGATGCTTTCAATGTTACAATCAGAATTTTCACAAACATTTGTATCTTTTTTTACTGGGTTTCCATTTAAATGATCTGCTTTCTTTAATTTTTCTTTCAAGTTGCTAAAGTTATCAAAATCTGATCCAGAACTAATAGAATGTTCATAACCTAATGGTGTTTTATGACTAGGTGAATTAGTGGGAATTTCGTGATTGGTGCGATCTGCTAGAATATTGCTTTTTTCAGACATGCATGCAACTTCTGAGAGATCTTTAACACTCCCATGACTAGTAAGTTCTGAAATTCCAGACAGATGGCTATCATCATTATTTATGTTCTCAGCAAGTAAGGAATTTCGTGACTCATCTTTGTTTGTGTTATCATCATGTAAGGACTCATCATCTAACTGATGGTCACTTTCAGGAGATATTGGATCTAAATCATGAGGAAGAAGACTCAATGGGCTGCAACTTCTTTTCACTGGAAGTCTAGACTGACTTAAATGAAGACCTGAAACAACAATCGCATCACATTAAATGAGATATGCAAATAAAAATCACTCATTTGAAGGAAACAATTATGTGCGTGGGATAATAATAAATGAATACATCTTTAACAAATTTACAGCTATTTTTGTCAGAACTTACTTTGAGAAGTTTTCTTGGGCTTAGGTTTCTCAATTCCAAGACAGTCATAAACGACATCTTCCACTTGTGGTAAAAATACAGGACATATTTTAGGATTGACAACCTGATCTACAATGCGGCTAACTCCAACTTCCAGGAAATCTCTAAGTTTTGACATTTTAAAAACCATTTAAGTTCCGCAAAGATATACTTTAATAAGCGGCAATGAAAATATTTCAGTAATAATATTATTGTCTAACAACAAACCTAGTTAGTCACAAATATGAATTAGTTAACTAATAAATAAAAACAGGTTAGGTTGTTTTTTCCAAAATTTGTCAAGCAAAAATATTCACAAATAAAATGACACCTTTTTAATTTTAGGCACGAAATCCTTAATTTTTCATATCAAATTGTATTTGTTAAACATAAACCTTTTTGAAGGTAAATTGAAATATACTTTTGGGTTGTAAGAAATTTACCACAAGAGTAACAAATATGAAATACTAAAGACCTTGGCAGAGACCAAAGGCAAAACTTTTCTTATGGCATACAACTGACATAGAAAAGTTCTTAGCAATATCAACAGCTACAACAGTGAAATCACTTTTGAAAACTCTATAAACAAATATTAAATTTAAAACTTGACTTACTGCTGCACATGTCTTCTTAAATTTTCTCTCAATTGATTCTTGTTCAAGTCATGCCTCCACTTATGATTAGCCAAAAAATTAGCAACAGTCCCATTGACACGCTGTTGTAAATTCTGGTATGCCGGCTGTATTAAACAAATAGTACTTGGAATAGAATTTTGCACCAATTACGCTTTAAGTATTCAGAATAACATTGTTGAATTGATATGCTATTAAGACTATTAATACGTAATACTACAGATAACATTAAAAATAACGAAATATGGCTTGATCTTTGCATAATAAATGTAGGTAATGTCTACACACTTATAGGTAAGTCTATAACACTTCGACCAGATTCATATTTCAGTTAAATTGGCACTATACCTAAAAGAATATATATAATTATAAGGAACTTATTAATACATTTTATCATGTAACAAACAAAAATGATAAGACAATGGTACAAATGTAAATATGTCCACATAAACTTTCAAAAGGTTAAACTACATATTAAATAACATATTAAATTGCACAAGTATAACTAGTTTATTCTTTAATAAAAATACTCGTTAAAATTGTATTTCTATTTAATTTTCTAATTAACTTTTAATAGATTTTAATTATCTAAATCTTTCTGAATGACATAACTTTACTACAATAATATTGCTGCATGTTTCATTGGATTTACATTTAATACTTAAAGGATTAATTTTTAACTGTAATTAAAAAGGAATAATTATTAATGCAATAATAATGCAAGTAATAAGATGCCATAATGCAGCTATTTTGAAATTATTTAGCTGACAACACCTGGCAACATCAAAGGCAAGGATGTAATATTCAAACATATGAAGAATACAGATAATAGAAATTAATTCTGTTTGGTCATTTTATCAAGGCAATTAATTGCACTTTCAAAATTAAATACTAGTGTCTTTGGAATAATTAGGTATAAATTTCAAGCTTAGAAACAACCGAAAATTCCATCGGATAATTCGGTACGGGCATAAAAAATATAGAAATGTGACAACTGAGAAACAAACCTTGGTATCAACATCGGCCAAACAATCTTTCCTAAATTGATCGAATAACCCTTGGGATTTAAGCTTGCAAACTATTTTGTCAACCAATTCCTGGTCAACGTGGGTATATCGCGGATAGGGCTCGTAATCCATTTTCACACCCAACAAGAAGTAACAACAATCAACACACCATCAACCAAAACAAATCCGCCATTGCTGTCAAGTGTAGTACAGTCACGGCCATTAACCATCCTCTGAAACCAAAAATATTACCGCAACTATTCTCTTCACATTAAACGTTTAAAAAGAATCTAATTGAAATTATCCAAACCTTGCCATGACCAAAAGTTTTTTTTCCCAAAAGCAGATATTTATATAAAATGGTACGCAGTTGATCGATTCTTTGAAAGTTCCGATACATAAGGCATAGCATTAAAAGTATACAATTAAGGGAATTAGTATAAGTGAGGGTTTTAGGTTTAATTTTTGTTAAATCTTTCATACTTTTTTAGCTGTTGTAAAATTAATTTTTAAATTTTCCAGCACTCAACTTCATTGAGTACATCAAGTGAATGACAAAAATGAGGAAAAAAAACGTCATTTTGAGTTTCAAAAATGTCGCTTTGTAATTGTAGGAAGCAGTTAGCAAAACAAGGTCAAAAGATTATCCCCAAATAAACTGTTATAGCCCCTGTTATAATTATATTCCAATTGTTATTAACTTAGTTTGCAATACAAGAGTACAATTGCATAATTTTTAAGTTCATTAAAATGACTTATTCAATTATGACCTTGAATGCACATTAATGGTAACTGCTTTGCAATGGTTTCATTGGTATTTTATAAATTGTTCATAAGTTTAGTCTCTGAAAATATGCAGTATTTAACAAATAACTTTAAATAGAAGACTAAAGGATAATAATACAAATTGGTTTATACTAACGATTTGACAGTGTTATTTTTCATTGTTATAAACAAAATCTACAACAACTAAAACATTTAATTATGGTAAATGGTAAAAATTATTGGAGCAATAGATTCATTACATTTCATGTAATTCATTACATAAAAAATAGAATAAGAAGGATAAAAATGAAAAAACAACAGCTATGAACTGTGTAAGAACTGTATTCTTACACTATCTATATACTTTCACTGTAGACAAGCAGATATTTTCTATTATGATGGTACATAAGGTTTCTTTCTTGTTAAGGGAAATTCTTCCCTGGTATGATATGGCTCATATGGATCATCAATATAATACTTTGGTTTTCTCCAATAACTGGTCACCATTTTATCCAAAAGGTAGCTCTGAGAGGCATTGGTGAATACATGCTGTCGTAACCTGCGCTTCCTATTTGCTGACTTTTTATAGAGCTTCTTATGTTTACCGCATTTTCCTCGTACCCAAATGCCCCTAAAGAAAAACAGAACTGAATAAACAAGAAATATTTCTAGTAAACATTCAATCATTCTATCAATAACACTTTTCAGCAGTTGAAATAATGTTTCACATACGCAGACAAATTTAAATGTTGCATTATCACAATAAATAAATTGTTGGTAAATTAAGAAAAACTTATTTTTTCATATAAGATAAACAAGAAAACATAACAAACCAATTTAGCCTGTAAAATCTCCTCAGCACTGCTTTGACTGTCTTTCGTTTACCTTTCTGAAGTGAAAATTTTGTTACATCCCTTCTTTGGTTAATATTATTACACAGAGGCAAAAGTAATTGAGGGTTCCTGAAACAATACAAAATTCTACAATAATATGCCTAAATTTGTCATCTACATGCAATATTGGTCAATCTATAGCATCTATAGCAAATTGGTTAAATATAATTCATTATAATATTTAGTCGAGGTAAGGTCAGTTAAATTTTTAATACTAGGATGGAACATACAAATCTCATGTGATTATCAGTACTTTAATATAATTAATATTTTGAACTTACTTCAGTGATTCCAATGAGCATGGCCTTCCAAAAATACCAGAAAAATTTGATTGAGTTCTATACACATTTTCACAGAATTTTGGTTTCCATGAACCTATTATGTTGTACCCTACTTGATACTGTTTGGAAAGGTTTAGTAAGCCACTCGTTACACACTTCCATGATGCTGTAAATACATTCATGCAATTAATTTAAATAGAGAATAAACCAAGAGTTTATAAAGAGAATAAAGGGGAGGTACAAATGAACAATGAGGAACAAGCCACAAGAAGATTTCCTTTTGATAACAGCAATAGTTGCTTCAATTACATATGAAGGGAGTATGAAGATGATAATGAAAAACCTCCATAATCAAAATATGGAGAAAAACAAATGTTAACATAAAAAATAATGATTGTAATCTGTGTAGAAGATTCCAAATAAAATGAACTCATTTAACCATTTCACAAATGTTAAATACGAAAATAAAACATTGCTGTAAAGAATATTGGATAAAATAGGGTGTTGTTTTTATCTGAAGCATATTTCATCACTGGGATCAGAGATTAAAATTTATGAAGAATAAAATAAAACGTGTAGTAAATCTGTTTGTATGTTAGCAGACACACATGAATCTTAATCGACTAATATTGCATGCTTTGTAAAATTTAAAAAAAAATCGTTTTATCAACCTCCAATCACAGTTCTAATCATATTTATAATACAATATTTGTAGTATAACTTTAAATTTAACTCTTCATCTTAATATAAGGTTACGACGAACAAAACAAATCTGACTGGAAGGCTACACTATATGTATATACGTATATATACAAACTAGTACCAACCAATGTCACGCATTAGTATTCGAGATACAATTATATCTTGTTGAAAAGAAATAATAATTTTAGCAAGTATTTAAATTTAAATAAGTCAGTAGGGATATTTAGCTCTCTTTTTCTTAAGGAATATAAATGTATATATAATTATATATTTTATATCTGAATCTTTGAGTTCCACATCATAAAATTAATACAATAATTTTTAAGCATTTAATTATCGAATGGTGAAATATCGATTGAGAAATTGGTAAATATTTCCCAAGGTTTTCTATAAATAATAACTTCACACAAAATACGCAGAAGTTGATCTCACGGCCTCGGGTATATTGCACTGCTTACCTAAATGTGAGCTTTCGATACAGAAAGCATCAAGTTGTTATGATGAGTGTTTTCTGTTAAGTTAGGTTTTGTGTGTTTTCTGTTTTCAAGTTTTTTTGTATTTCCTTGCATATTTTTCTGTTTTTTGCTTAGGGATTCCATAGTGATTGTGTCCGCCCAGTTAGTGGCCTGGAACGTGTTATTCATTGCTGTAGCCTTATGTGTTTACATGAGTACCTCTCTGAATCTTGGTTATTTGAAGAAATAAATAGGCAATGTTCGTGACGTGTACGGGTATATTAAGTAGAGAGGGAGAACTGTGTGTAATAAATGGATCCCTCTTATAATCGTGATTCTGAAGAGGAGGAGGAGGAAGAAGAAGAAGAAGAGGAAGACGACGAAGATGATAATGACTTCAACGTCAACTCTTATTACGGAGATGACGCTGAAGTTCAGATTATCAGTGAGTCTGTTAGAATAATAAGTTCAGGTTCAGACGTTAGTGATGACTCTTGTTGTGAAGACTCCGATGACTCTCAAGTGTTACCCCAAGGTATACCTCCAAATCTCTCATCCTTACTTGAATACAAGAAAGTTGATTCAGATAGTGGGGATGATGAAGATGGTAACAGTTTAAATGAAAAAATTTATCGTATTCTTAAACAATCATCCGTTAGTCAGAATTCAAATTCTAGTACTTTAAATAAAGACAATGAATCAGTTCATGAAATTATCAATGACAGTAGTGAATCAGTTGTGTGTGACCATAATGTAATTGTAAATAATTCAGTGTGTTCTGAAGCAAGTATCATAGACGTTGATAACTCTGTGGAAGATTTAAAGAATTCTTCTCAGGTGACCAATACCGTACCTAAAAATATTAAATCGGATTCTCCAGGTAAATCTGTAACACAGGTGCGCTTAATTTTACCGCCTATCATGGGTGATAACTACAAGCATAACGGTAGGATGGGAAAAGTTTTCTTGAAGTCTTCTGGAATTGGCAAAGTGCAGGTAGAGTCTACTAATAAAGAAATTGTTATTGTAGATTCACCAAAAAATTCAGTCAGTTCTGGTAGTCTTAAAACTTCTGTTAAGGCCTTAACTTTTAAACATAAAAAACCTGCATTTTCTACACAAATGAAGAAAGTAGTCAATGGTTCTTCTTTTAGCCCAAATGTTATAAGTTCTGACAATAATAAGTTGCGGTTGAAAAAACTTTCAAAATTAGTAACTTCTAACCAAAATGAACACTGTAATTTTCTTAGACCAAAAGGTGGTGCGATTTTCAGGTTAGATAGATTGGACGATAGTTGTAATAAATTCTCTGATGTTGAAAATACTTTAATAAACTGTAGGAATAATGAAAACCTTTGGAGCAAAGAGCATTTTAATTGTAGCTTTCGCAGTTCAGAAAAGGGTACTGGAGAATTAGAAATTAAATTGGACAATTATCCAGAAAGCAGTGATAAAAATGAAGTCAAATTAAATGTTGAAAAAATCAGTACAAAACATTTATTTAATGATATACAATCAGCATGCTTATCATCAGTAGATGATGATGATGATGATGAAGATGAAGATGATGATGATGAGGAGGAGCTTGATACAAAATTTGTTATTGAGGATTCCGAAAGTGATAAACCTAATGATGCAATGACTTGTTCAACTATTAACTTGAATGTGAGCTCCCCGATTTCTTTGGACTTTATGAGTGACAAAGTGAATCTGTGTGAAAGTGAGTTAAATAAAGAAAGTAAGAGTGATACATCAGGTTGTGTACAGGTGGAAGAAACTGTATTGGACAGTATTCAGCTAGATTCACAAAGAAATGGTAAACATAAAGAGAGAAGGTTAATTAGTAGTATTCCAAAGACTGGAGTTACAGTTGATGTGATGTTAGAAGCTGTTAATTACAGTACTCAAGAAATATCTCCAATCACACCGGCAAGTAGTATTCATCGGCTGCCAAAAAGTGAATGCTTGAGCCCAATAATGATAAATGTGAATAGTGAAAATGTTGATCCCTTTAGAGATAACAGGGTAGAAGTGAATAGTACAAATTTAGGTGTATGTGGTAGATCTATGCCATCTTTAGATGCCTTATTTCCATCTGTTGAAGAAGAAAATGTAGATATCACCACATCTATAGAACCAGATTGTGTGGCAGAATCAGTAGAAGTTGTAACTGAAGGACATTGTCATGGACCTACTAACCCAGGAACCAAGAGCAATAGAAAAGGTTGTGAAGATGAATGTAGTAATCGTGAAAAGCAGAAACCTATTTCAATGAAATCAGAAAATAAGACTTCTGATATACAGTCACCAGATTCTTCTGTCAGTTCACAGGTTATAAGTTCAGAAGGAAATGGAAAAGAATTTATACATACCTGTTACCAGAAAGATTCTAAAATGGTTGGTGATATATTTAACAATTCTAGCCCTGAAATTGAATCAGATTATTCTGGTATTGTTGAATCTCATATTGAAATCATATCAGATGATATTAGTTATGAGGATAAGATAAACTTAACCAATGAAAAAGTTAACCCAGTCGATCAGCATAAACATATTACTGTAAATCATGACAGCACTATATGTGATAAAATTGTTAGTGTTGTTACAATAAAAGGAAAAGATGTTATAGAATCAAATAAAAATGTTGATTCAGATTACAGTGCTGTGTCAATACAAGAAATGAAAAAAGATTTGAGTAATAGTTTATATCGGAATGATTCTGACTTGATTGCTGCCAAAAATAAATCAAATATTACTTGTCAAAATAAAAATACAGACATACCATTTGGAAAAAAAGTGGAAAATTCAATAACAGTTCAACATATTTCAAATGATTGTAATGCGTTTTCAATTGTTGATGATAATAATGTCACTAATTCAGGAATTTTCAATGAAATTATTGAGGTTACTGAAGTTGAACCTGTGTGTGTAGATGTAGAAGATACTTGTGATATTGAAGAAATAGTATTAGAAAAATGTAGAGAGCATCTAGGACCAGAAATGAATGAGATGCCCCAAAATAACTTGGTTGGTGTTATTCCAACTGGCATTACATTGAATAATGTTGATCAGAAATCAGTTGAAAGATTTAGTGAACATGGGTATGCAATTCAAAAACCTATGGATTGTACTTCTTTTGATGACATTTCATTTTGTTGCAATATGAGTGAAGTTGATGTAAAGAAAGATGAAAATTTAGCTCCAGAAAATTATTTATCTGTTGAGTCTGAAGTAGTGGTCACAAATACTGAAGAATTTACAAAACCTAAAAGGGTAATAACTTTGGATGGGATTATTGAACAAACTGAAGCTGTTTCTAGTAAAATATCTGAACATCCAGGAGTAGAAAATGTTAAAGAAGAGAGTCTTAAGACAGGCAAAACTAATATTTCATTGTCAGAAAATGTTTCTTGTGATAAATCAGTTGTAACACATAACCCAGACAAAATTACCTCGAATGTCAGTTTCACAAAACCTTATGCGACATCGAATTTTGAACATCGTCAGACATTCAGAGAGGGAGCAATAGATCTACGTTTGATGAAAACCGATTCTGGTAATGTTCCAGAATCTGGAACTTTGGTATCCGACATACACATGTTGCAGTCAAGAGGAAATATAGAACCACAGTCAGCAAACACTTCAAATGAATGTAACGCCAAAATAACAGATTTTACTGGAAAAGTAAATTCTGAGTCCATTTCACAGGATAAGGTTAACTTACAAGAAAAACAACCTGCTTTAAAAATTGAAAGAATTGTGAGTACTCTGGCCAGCCTTTCTGCCAGGATTGTAGAACAATGTGCTGATAAAAATTGTGAACAAAAAATTAATATAAAAAATAATGATGTTCTTAAAAAAGATAATGAATGTCAACCTGGATTGCGTCGTAACCGTCGTAGTATTAAAATGCCACAGAAAGTTCGAGTAGAGAGACTGTCTGATTTTAATCAGATTGTTGTTCTGAAAGAAAATCAGCCTGTTCATTCTTCACCAGAAACTACAAAAGAAGAAATAAAACCAAAAGTAGTTTCTACATGTACAGCTAGATTAACCGAAACTGATAAAAAAGTGAGTGATAATCCAATTTCAAGAACCTATGAATTGAAAAATAAAATTGAGGGAAGTCAAGAATCAACTTTAAATGAAAAAAAATCAAAAAAAGAATTGTTCAGCAAGTCCTTTTTATCAAATGAGAGTAATCAATTTATAAACTCTAATTATAAAAACATAAATATAGAAAGCAGTAATATTTTAACAGAAAAAATGGCTTCTGAATTTCATAGTGGTGCACATAAACAAACTAGTTCAAGAAAAAGTGTTGAAACATTAGCTACATCTGAGGCAGAGAATGATAAAATGAAGTCTCATAATATGATTGCAGTTGAAGTGCCTTCAAAAAATGTATCTGAATATAAGATTCATAACACACGAAATAAAAAAGGAACCATCCAAAAAGTGTCTTATAAGTATAAGAAACAGGTTATTCCAAAAGATTATGTTAAAGGTGATAAAGAAGTCATTATTGGTGAAGTGAAAACCCAGATGAATACAAACAATATTACTGAGTTGGATAATAAATCATTACCATCAGTGAGTGAAATTAAGATTCATATAGAGGATTGTGTTGCACATTCAAGTAGTGAAAACAAATTAGTAAAGATTAACAACCATAAAAGGACAGTAAAAAATAAAAATGTCAAGAGTGAAATACAAGAACAAAATAATAAAGCCCAAAATGGAGATGCTATACATAGCTATATGAATGGTTTAATTTCTACTGCATCATCTAGCACAAATCAAGCGGTTGAAGAAATTGTTGATATGCGTGATAAAAGGAAAAATGAACAAATAGAAGGAAATTTTAAGAAATCTGAGTCTGGAAAATTATTCAACAAAGATGTGCCTTATAGTATATCTAGAACTAAACGCGTATTTTCGATCCCTATTGGAAAACTAAGCAAAAATGTCAGTATTCAAAAGAATGGTGATAAAGAGATAGTTGACAATTCTTTAGTTGGTGTCAGTTTGGTTGTAAGTAAATCTATCTCAAATAAAAATATTGACACTATAAATAAAATAGTTGAAAGTAGAGACAATAAACAAATGAAACAGTTAAATAATGGCGTTGTTGGATCTGAAATGTTAGCTGAAGTAAATAATAAAAATTCATCTGAATCACTAAATGTAACTAAGAATCTTAATGGAAAGAATATTGGCAGAAATACCAGTTTAAAAGAGAAAAATAAAGCCGGTTTAAGTCATAAAAATAAGTCCCATTGCAAGAATTCTGAAAAATTCAATGCAGTTGATGCAGAGATAATGGAACCAATCCCTATTATTAAAGTGGCCCATTGTGATAATATGAGTAAAAGTACAATAGCAGAAAGTAATGAAAAACCTAACAACTGCATTCCAAAAAAATCAAAAACAAACAATAATTCATTTATAAAAGGTGGAATTGATACTAACAATATTATGAAAAAGAAGAAAGAAAAGAAAGTGAATGAAAATGACCCAAAGGAGCAATGTACCTCAACAAATCCTTCTGAATGTATTTTGTTTAATGATTTTATTGGGAGTGAGGTAGAAGTTTCAAACACTCCAACAGAAAACATCAATTATGGAGAGGAAGTAGTCACAAGTATAAGTCATCCACAACTATTAAATGAAGTTTCAAGTGAAGACAAAAAGTATAACAAAAAGAACAAAATGATCCAAAATGAATTGAATGCATGTACACAGGTTTCAGATTCAGTTGTGCATGATGCATGGTCTGTTCCCACTAAAGATATAAGTATCAATAAAGCGAATTCAACATCTTTGTCTGAAACAAATAATTGCATTGACAACCCTACTTTACAAAATGTAGAAGACACAGAAAAGAAATATATTTGTGAAGTTAAAACTGATTTGAAAACAACATTGGCAGATATTTCCGATAGAACTTTCACCACAAATTCTATGACAACAAATGAAATATATAATAAAATTGTGGGAAAAAAACAACCAAAGAAAAACTACAATAAGCATTTAAATAAATCATCAAATACAAAAGAAGCAAATGTTTCATCTGTAATGATTGTTGGGACATCAGTGGTTATTGATAACGAACAGAAAGAAATTGTCAGCAGTAGCAAAGAAACATACAATCTTGATAAGGTTAGAAATAAACTTTCAAAGTTTGTGGCTGACTTTACTACTAAAAAGAAATATTTAAATGATAAAAGAAAAAATTCAAGGGTCAAAACTGAAAAAGAAAATAATTTTGAAAATTCTGTCACAAAAGATAATAAACCAGTTTTTGAAATTGGTTCTTGTACCATAGGTGAAATTATGATTTGTGATAGCATTCATGTTAATGAAATTACAGTAGAAACTAGTGATGATCATCTAATTCCAGAAATCAATTCCAAAATAAACCAGGAAATATTGGATCCACCTAGTGAACATGTAAATGAAAACACTATCATGCAGAATTCAAGTGAACAAATATCAAATAACATCAAAATATATGATAAGGAACATGTTCAGACTTGCAACAATTTATTTTGTAAAGATGATAAGATGGGATCTGGAGACTTGAATTATATTATAGAACACTCTGATGTTCCTGTAGCCCAGGAAATAACTATAGGGGACAATACTTCAGACTCATGCATCAAAGAAGCTGTATCACCTAGATTATCAAAACCATTAAAAGAGGGCATTACAGAAGTAAAGCAAGTGGGAAGGCATAAGCAAAGAAAGCATAAAAATAAATCTAGTTGTGCTTC
This sequence comes from Lethocerus indicus, assembly GCA_019843655.1. NCBI lineage: Eukaryota > Metazoa > Arthropoda > Insecta > Hemiptera > Belostomatidae > Lethocerus > Lethocerus indicus. Next base: position 27,959,237 of record JACDQD010000004.1, on the reverse strand, counting down.
TCAGGAAGAAAAGGATTCAGATAAATCTAAAATTCCTTGTGTTAGTCGAAAAGAAAAGGCCAAAAAGAAATTAGTAGCAATTACTGATTTGACTACAGGACAACAATGTGAAACTGGTAGTTCTGAACGTAGTTTTAGAAATCAGAAAAAGAAAGTAATGTATTCAGAAATTAATATGCACAATATAAGTAAGCAGAATTCTGAAGATAAAGGAAATGAGGACAAGAAAAAATTTGGTTACGGTTTGGACACAAATCATAAGAATTGTAATTCTGAAGTTTTGGCCAGTTCATCAGTATTTATTGGTAGTAAAACTGTCACATTTGAGAAGTCACATATATTGGAGGATACTTCCCTCTGTGTAAGCAGCACTGTTCAAGAAGTAACAACAGATAAAAATGATGTGGAAACTGATTTACAAATTGGTTTATGCTCAAGACAACTGTCCAATTCAGAACTGGAACTGAAAATGGAAAATAGCAGTGTGACTACTACTTATAACCAACCATCACCTGATTTTTCGGGTCACAATAAAAATATCACAATTTCTAAAAAAGGTTATGATTTAGAAAATATTGATAGCTCTAGCATTGAATCTCACTTAAAATGTGAAAATGTAAGTAAAGATAGTGATTCTAAGAGTATAGAAGTACAGACAGAGATAACTGATGAAAATATTAGATCAAATCTATGTGCTGTAGTAAAGAAATTGTCTGAATGTAGTTCAGAAATTCCCTGTAGAATAAAAAAGAAAAAAGAAAAACAAAGAAAACATCTAGCAAAGATCCAAAATAATAGTAAGGTTTGTGAAATCCAAGTAGCAAATATTAACTCAACTGCTGTATGTTCTTTTGAAGAGAAATCTCAAAAGGAGCAAATAGAAGAAAGAGAGAAAAGAGCAGTAGACACCAGTAATATAGAGGACCTAAAACAATTTAGTGAAAAAAATATGGTTACAAATGAACACAAAGCAAAAATATGTTCCAAGAAGAATGAGCCCATCATTGAAACATTAGAGAGGACTAATGTGCATAACACAGATGCTAATGACATGCATGATGTTAAACATTCTAAAATGCCAGCAGATAATAAGGCAGAGTTAGATTCATTTATTGCGTATGACACAGTGGACTGTGACAGTGGAAATAAAGAAGTACAAATACAAGACAATGTTGACCAAAATAATTATATGGAAGTTAATGGTAGCATTACTGGAAAAATATACACAGAAAACATTTCAATTTGTGAGAAAGATCAGTGCAGTAGTGCAACTTTAAATGAACAAAATGAAATATTTTTTCAGGAATGCAACGTGAAAACATCTCCCATAAACAGCAGTGTTCAATTAGACAATGCTGATTCTAAACATGATGAGCAATTAACTAACAACAACTTTAAAGAAATCAGTTCTTTTCCCAACAATAACATAAAGGGAGAAATAACTTTAAATGAGGATTGTGAGAATAATAAAGCAGAAAAAAACAAAGGGGAGCTGCCTCAAATGTTGAAAGAATCTAATTCTGAAACTAATAATGTTGTAAGAGAAATAAAAAATATTGAAATTGGTGGTCATGAAATTGATTTGGTAGAAGGTGATGCAGATTACACTCAGAAGAAGACGGTTATGCAAAATCAATTAAACCTTAACAGTGCAAGTAATTCCCCTGGAGAAGTAGATAACATAACAGAAAGAACTGTTTTAAGAGAAAATGAAACACATATTGAAAACAATGACCCAACAAAACATAATTTACACACTGATACTAATAATGAAACTGTTTGTATTGCTGAGGAAGGGAGTAATTCGAACATTAATTACTCCATTAATATCTCCATCAATAATAATGCAAAGGAGTCTGATAGTATAAAGGCAAAAGTGGATAATGTTCTGTATGATAATGTCATAAATTCTACTGAATGTGATGGAAAGTCCATATTTATTGATAATAATGTGGAGAAAATAGATATTGAAACACCTGTTAACAAAGAAAATATGACCAAGGAAGGTAATTTGCCAGAATTTTTGAATGAGGTTGCTGATGGGGTTTCAAATAACTGTCATGAAACTGAGAAAGAGCCCAGATCTAATGCTGAAACATCTCATAAAAACACCGAAACAATTAATGCAAAGCCAAGTATAAAGTTGTGCATGGTAGAAACAGTTCCTGGAAATTCTTTAAATCTTGAAGTAAACTCTGAATGTAGTAGCAACATTGGAGGAAGTGTGACAAAGAACAAAGAAATGTGTCAAGATGGTGACAGCAGTGGTCCTTCTGAAATAATATTACAAGAAAATAAACAGTCAGGAGAAATTAACAAGGTTTTGTCCTATGAAGAAATAAATAATTGTGGAGATAATACAAGTGAACAATTGAAAGATATTTTGAAAGATACTAATGGGAATTTAAATATTGAGAAACTTGACAGTATTTTTGGAGAGGAAACGTGCACAATGGATTCAAAAATTAAGGAACTTGTAAATAAGTCACATGAAAATGATAGTTTAAATAGTAAAACCTTTAAGCCATGTAATCATGAAAATTCAAATGATGAATGCAGTCATAGTAGAAATGATATAGTTTCAGCTGATCATGAACAAGATAATAATAATATTACATTGAAACCTGACCTGCAGGAGAGTATTAAAAGAAAAATACCCTCTACTTGTACTCAGATGATTAAGAAATGCAAAACTGATTTATGTGATAATCAACCGGAGTTACAGAATCAACACATTAAGAGTGATACTATTTTACTTTCTTCTGACAATATGCTCACCTCTAGTTGTACTCAAGGAATTGAGAATGTAAATAATTGTTTTTCAGAAAAATGCCCTGAAAACAAAGCTCTTGTCTGTGAGAAAAGTGGAAATTATTCCATTCCAGTTAAGCACAGAAGTGAAATGGATTCAAGTGAATCAAATGTATATTCTGACTTGCTTAATGTGTTAAGTGTTCATAAGGATGTTACTGACTTGATAAATAACATGATTTCTAAAATAGTGAATGACATTGAACAAGAGAATATTGTGCAGGTGTGTATAGATAATGACTCAACTGCCTACAGTACTGCCAGTCAGAATACTTCCCTCTGTTCTTCTAAATTAAACCCGTCTGTGGTCCAGAAATTGTCCAAGGAAATCATTGACAGTAATCCAGTATGTGATGGGGCGAGTCCATTAAATGTAGAAACTGTGGATACTCAAGAAACCAACACTAATGAGGTAGAGACAACAGCTCAAACTAAAGTGGCAAACAAAGAGTCTTCTACAATTGCTAATGACGCTGCTGCTCACTTTGTTGAAAATAACTCTATCCTGAGTTCAAGTTCTACTAGTGGTGCTCAGCATGACTTTGGTGATGATATCAACAGTCAAAATGCAAATATTTCAACTGAAGCCCGTGGTGAAAACCAAAAGTATTCATTAGAACCACATTTAAAACCCCTGGTAAAAATAGAGACCTTGGATCTGAAACGACTTAATTATTTAATGAAGAAACACTCATTTACTGTTTGTTGGGTTCCTAAAGTCGTACAATATGTTCTTTTGAATAAAAAAGTAAGCGGAAGGTTGAAGGAGAGTATGAATAATTACGTAGCAATTTTCAAAGAAGGTAAGAGATTTGCTAGAAACAATACGAAAGCAGAAAATGGGGCATCATATACAAAGAAAAAGTTTGGTCATTCTAATAGAAACACTGCAAAGAGTAAAGAAGTTAATCTCTATGATGTTAAAAATACTAAATCTTATTTCAAAACTCCTACTGTAAATTCATCTGGTTCAGGTTTACTTGTTTCAGAACGTAAAATTGATAATTTGAAAATAAATTCCTATGAAAAAAAACATGTCCATGTACATGGTGTAAAAAATTATACTTATATTAGATGTGATTACAAGAAAGACTGTGTTAATGATGTAGTTTCTTTTAGGAATGTGAGTAGATTGCAAGGAAAAAATAGAGAGGAAAAAGTATCTAAGGATTATGAGGTTGAAGGTTTACAACAGAAAGAGGATTATTATCAGATGAAAAATGAAACATTAAGATTTGGTGGGTTATCTCAATCTAATAAGGAATCAGAGCATTTGTCTACATCTTTATTACCCCAAGTTCATAAACCTGTTAGTCTGACACACTTCATAGAGCAAGATAAGAAACAAAAAGGTGGTTCAACCTCAAAAAGTAGGAACAAGTCTCACTATAAAAGAACAGAAGAAATTAATTTTGAAAATGTTCTGCAGCAACAAATGAGGGAAACAGCTTTAGTAAACAATGAACCAAGCAGCACTCAAAATGGTGGTTTTGGAGTATCATCTAATCGAGAGAATAAATATAATCGTGGCACAAACAGGGAAACTAATAGCAATGTCTTTATTAGTCCAGATAATGATATTGATGCTCTCTTAATAAAAAAATTAATTGATCGTAGAAAAGTAAGAAATGCACCACTTGCTAGCTCAGTAAATAACATTGGTGTAACTACAGGAAGTAAAGGTGCAACAGAAAATGATCTTAAATCAGTATTTTATCAAGGAAGAGAACAAAATTTATTTCCTTCTACATCTTCTGCAACTTGTGCACATGATATGGATATTGGTCAGAATAATCTAGTTCCAACTGAAAACCAATCAGATTACGAAATTATGGAAAATTTGATTTTTAGAAGAAAAGAACCCCAATTCATTTCCAATGCCCTTTCATCCATTATTGATTTTAACACTCCAGCAGACATGAATTCAGGATCAAACAGAACTGGTGTTCAGTCAATAAAAGAAAACATAGGTTTACACTCTAAGATGGATATTGGAGCTAATATAGCAAAATCTACAGAGAGTCAAATTAGGTCTGTTCTTTCAAGTATAGAACCAGAGCAGACACTAGAACCAGTTACTTCAGCCCCTTTTTTCTCTGCATTTAATCATGACAATTTAAATCAAGAAACTATTGATAATTGTTTTAAAGAAAAAGAACATACTACTGAAAGAAATATTTCAAGCTTAATGGGAGTTGTGTCAAAGAATAGGATGTTCCTTCAAGAGGCAAGGAAAGAGCTATGTCAACAGCTACAAGACTGTGGAACACTGGAGTCCAGTCCAGAAGAATTGGGAGACAATTGGTTTCAATCTGGAGAAAGAGATTATGAATATTTCCATGAAATTTCTGATGATAGTTCAAGCAGTTGTTCTTCTCCAGGCGCAAATACAACCTTTGGTCTAAATGAAACTATTTCTAGTGATGCTATTGCTAAAAGAAATAATGTTATTAGGGTAGAAAAAGAAAGAAATGTTGGAAACAGGTCTCGTAGTGAGGCAGCCTTTGATGATTTGTTACTTTTTAAAGGTTTTGATAACACATCTTGTAAATGCTCAGGTAATTTGCAAAACATTTTCCATTGTTTTAAATGTATTGAAGAACAAGAATTGAAAAAACTTAGGGTTTTGAAAAGGATAATTAATACAGAAGAGAAAGTGAAAATGAGATTCTTGCCATCTAGTCAGTTAAACAAACGGATAAATAATAGGGATAGGAATTGTATTGCACTTTCAGAGTCAAGGGTATTTACAGTAGACTGTGTTCGTTCTCATAATATTCCAAGTTTAAATATTATTTTTCCATCTGATACATTTGTTAACCAGCAAGTCACTTATTGTTGGTCAAAGGATATGACTGACAAAAAGGTGACATCTGCTGATATTATTTTAACAGCAGATAGAAATCACAAATCAACAGTTTCAAAAGTGTGGAGACTGCCAAGACGGAGAGAAGAAAGAAAAGCATATAAACAAAAATTGTCTTTTAATTTTCTTCCTTATTTTGAAATAAAACCATGTGAAGATTTTCTGGATAAAAGCAGTGGTGTTTCAATTGAAGACACTCAAGGGGACAAGAGAAGAAGTGATTTAGACCCTGGTAGAGGTTTAGATATCACAGAAAAAATTGAAGAGGTAATGTTTTCATATTTAATTGTAATCTATTTTTATTTGCAAGAAAACATCCATTTAACATTTTTAATTTATAAGATTTGTTTTACTCGTGCGTACTGTTCATTATTTTTAGCTAGAAATTATTTTTATGCAATTTGTGTGACTTTATTTCCCTTTGAAGTGCATTAGTGTAAGTGTACCCATTGAAGAAAAAATTAAATACTTTACATAGTGAAAGTATACATTGGTACATCATTTAAAAGTGTAGTTTCAGTGATGTTATGTGTGAGTAGTGTTGTAGTGATTCAGTATACATCATTTCTTTCCAAGAAGTTTGAAGAACACATGACAAATGAGATGAGATATTATCATGAAAGGCCAACTGATGACAAAAGAAGAGAAAATGAAGAAATAACATGATCATTTTGATTTTATTAGTGATTCAAATTTAGTATTTAATTTTCTGATATTAATCACTGTTTTAATTTTTAACTCCACACGTATCAGCATCAAGCATACTTGTGCGGGAAACAAATCAATTTAAAATAATTCTTTAAATACTCTCTAAAAATATATTAAACATTTTATTACATGTGAGTGCAAGTGTTTTTTGTGCCATGTTATAATGTGATTAAATGTTATCAAAACTGAGAAAGAAGAGGGAATATTAAGAAAGAAGAAAGAAAATCAAAATGTGGAAGAAAGAAAAAATACAAAAGGAAATAGAAGAAATACAACACAAGGATATTATGAAAAATTAAGAATAATGAATTCACTTGTACACATATAATATACTAAGCAAAATTTTAATTATTATTAAATTTAAAAATACTAATTGCAATTTGTTCCTTCATTAATGAGTAAGCTTTTTGTTTTGTTGACAATTAATAATCACTTCATATAAATTTATGCTTGATAATTTGAATGAAAAATTTGATGGACATATAAAATAAATTTTAAGAATGAAATTAACTGATAAACTTATACACTATCTGGTATCAATTAAATTATGTAAATTAAATTTTGCAATATAGTAATGACCTCTATTCCTTCATATGATTATAAATTTGGTTTGAATAATAACAGTCGAGGTAAATAATAAATTTAAGTTATTTTTTAAATATAGAATAACTTCCATTATTTCTTGTTTAGTTAAGAAAATGTTGAATTATTTATTCATAAATTATTTTATATTATTGCGTGTGTGCGCATTTTATATATATATATATATATATATATATATATATATATATATATATACACATGCACGTTTTATACATGTATATTTTTCTGTGGGGTCGCTGTGGCCCAGTGTTTGATTGATTGGGATGTTCACTACTGATGATGTAATAAGTCCATAAGCTGTATGTTCAGGCTCTTATATTAAAAGTAAATTATCTAGTTTGAAGATTTAAAATTTTTTACATTTGTTCATATCTATCAAATTATCATTGTTTCAGAATTTTCAAATGTTATTTCAATTTCAGTTGGCACATGTTACGGAAAACTGTATATCTGGGATACTTGTAGCAGAAAAGACACTAGTTTCAGAAGAAAAATGTGTCATTCCAGCTAATAATTATATAATTACTTCTTCTGGAATTAGTCCATCCTTAAGTCCCCGTAAGTGTTTAATTTTTACAATGTAGACCTTTTTTTCTTACTTTTAATTATTGTTCTCTAATAATTTGTTTTATTAGTTCATGGGTAAGATTTTTAATCAGTCCTCAGGTATTGGTTTTAATTAAAGTGCACATTTCAGCAATCAGCAAAATGGCATGGTTAAAAACAAACTATAAAAAATATAGAAAACCAAATCAAATTATAGTGCTTTCCTGTTTGTTTTGTAATTGTTTTAATTAAGAATTTTGAACCAAACTTCTTTATTATGTTCATGTATTATAAAGGTACATAGTGGACACAAGATCTAACATTTAATTTTTCCACTGATGAGTACCAACAAATCTGATTTTATTGGTTCAGAGGAAAAAATAGAAATTTTTATTATTAATTTTTACTAATGGTCATTCATTGGAAAAATCTTTTTTTTACTTATATATAATGTGGGTGTAAAGTGTAGTTATATAAATAGACACAAAAAACTGTATTTAAATACCTTTGAGTCTAATACAAATGAATATCGCATCACAATTAAGCAATTCAAATAAATCAATGTTCTTATGTTGAATCAATGTGTGTTGTTCTTACATTATTGAGTACTGAACTACAAATTTGAAGCTTTTTCTATTCATAAATTGTAATTTTATTTCTTATCTGGCCCTTAACACATATGATATCATTATGTAATTATTCTTAATTAGGTCAGTCCTCTTAGAAACTTAAATAGTACTACTGATTTCTATGAACTAATAAGCTCTGTGGCCATTTTATTTAGATAGCTAATCAAAATGTTTATTTATTAATCTTATCTTTGTTGCAGTTTCTGATGGAAACAAGAGAAAATCTTTTTCCGATAAAGGTAAAACTAAACAAATTTTAAACCAACAAATTCATTGTAGGCTCTAATTTAACTGCATGTAATTATCACATACTTTTATATCCTGTTAAAGTTAAAATTAACTTTTCTTAACATTTTTTACTACTTGTTTCAATGTTAAATTAAGGTTTAAATAAAAATCTAAAGTTCTGTTGAATTAATTTAAGTATAAGAATGTTTGTGCAGATAACAGGAGATTGGTTGATTGGTGTTGACAAACACTTTATTAATTTTAATTTCAAATAGCAAACCATAATTACATAAGCGCATAACAGATCACAGGATATCTCCTTGCACTTTATAAAAGAAGAAAAATTAACAACATAAATATTAATGATGAAATAACATGAGTAATAAATTTTAAAGTATAATGAATAAAATGAATATAATATGAATGACTGAGTTAATAAAATGATACATAGTATAAATTCATTAAGCCATAATAACATTATTTTTAAATAATCAGAAATATTGATGTAATTATCTAAAAACTTTCATAAATAGAAACTTAAATAAACCTAAATAAGTCCAGTATTATATGTTATAATATATTATTCTTTTTTTTTCAGATTGTGGATTACTTCCTTTGAAGAAAAGAAGATGACTTTAGCTCATGCTTTAGGATCTTGTAAATAGTTTGTAATTATAAAATTTGTACATCTGTTAATAGAAAACTACTTTAAACTATTGTAACTATAAGTTCGCTAATTTTTGTAATTTTTACACTTTAAGGTATGTTACATACTGAAACCATTTTAAATCTTTATAACTATTTATTCTAAATTTATTTTTATTCATTGTTATGTGGGACACAATTTATATTACTATAAAAACACAACAAGTTATTAACAAGGCAGTCCATGTTTTTGTTTTATGAGAATTAATTTGATATTTATGTTGCTTGTACAAATGCCCAGGAACTGACTCATATAAAGTCAACAAAAATTAATATTTTTAATGTTAAACATTTTATATTTAATTTTATTGATGCCATGTATAATGTTTGTTCTGTTACAGTATGTGAATTACTAGAACATTATACAACTGTTGCCAATTATTGTGAGTCAACATAGAGGGCACTTTTAATCAAATGTACAAAGAAAATTAAACTGATCTCATTTTGAAGAAGTTTTATAATAAAACCATGTTTTCAGTACTTATATCAATGAATGAAACTGTTTTCCAAATAATTTAATGTTGCACCCTATATTTTTTGATGGTACTGTTGATATTTTACTAAGCAACTGTATAAATTGGTATTGAAACTAAGGGGGATGTTTTGTTATGGAATATTCGTCGTTGTTAAATATTCATCACTCAAAGTCAGTGTCGTCACGATAAAATCCAATGCAAACCAACTTGACTTTGTGTACATTTCAAGGGAATCATAAATTTGTGTACAAATGAAATCCAAGTTTAGCATTCATGCCTAATTGTATATTTCAAAATTGTCTTTGAATTGGTTAATTTTCTTCGGAATAAAAAAATTGTGCAATTATTAATACCCATAAATAATTATGTTTGTATATTTAATGTACATACAGAAATGTTTTATACCTGGTGTATAAATGAGTAATGAGGTTTTCAGTTAATTTGTATTCAAATTTAAAAAAAATTGTCAAAAACTATTTTAATAATAAATTGTTTAGGACATTAATAATTTTTCTTCTTGTTTTTAACTTCTTCTTTTTTTTAATATCTAATTTTCATTTTCAATAAGGAACAATAGACGTTGGCCAAAATTTCTACCATGAATCAAGTAAGGCCTTATATTTCCTCTTAATATCCTCAATTTAACATGAATAAATTTTTCAATACAACTATTACAAAAGGAAACAACAAAATATAAATTTCATTTCTATAATATTATTCAAGAATTAATGACAATGGGTTGGAGGGTTATTTTTTTACTTTTAGTTGGTTAATCTAAGTAAGTGAACTTTTATTTAGACCTTTACTAGTCATTTGCATTCTTGATGGGTTCCAATTATTTTTTACATAAACATAAAAGTTGTTATCTGTTTCAGCCCACTGTTTTTCTTGACTAGTTTTAACTACTCACCATTTTCAGTAGCTTTCTGATAGGTTGTTGAGTTAGGCATATTGGTTGCCTGTGGGATATCCTGTCTGCACTGTCACTGCACTTTTACTGTGGAAATAAAAAAAATTGTCTGAATATTTTAAATTAATGATTGTGAAGAATTGATTTTTTTCAATCAATAAACATTCAACTCCTACAGTTACAATATTACTAATGGGGCTTAATTACGAGCATTTATGATAATGATGGGATTTTTTAATATATTCTGATGGATTTTACATTTAAAAATCAGAAGTGTGTTAATAATTTCTTGGAAGGGTTTTCAGTTTTGCAAATGCAGGCAGTTAGTAGCATGTTACAAATTTTCTGATAGTTCTGATGAATTTTATAATTTCCAAATGGAATAATTAGAGAGGAAATATTAATTTCAAATACTATTGTATAGTACATTTATTATTATATCAATATACAACTTACAATAAAACACATATACCAACGTATTATACTAAAGAGCATTACTTTATGTTGCAATAACTTTTCAGTAATAAAATGAAGATTATTAAATTAAGTTGATGGTACAATAAAAAAAGTATAAAAAAATTAAATGAAGAGAAGTGTGTTTGCAGGGTAAATTTTTCTGCAGAGAGATATATTAAATAATCATGAAAATTACCAAAAGTTACACTTTTCACTGTTTTATATATAGAAAATGTATACTTTTATAACAAATATAGTATATTTACTTATAGACAAAATAAAATAGGCAGTTATTCTTGGTTAATTTAAAATAATATCTCAGTCCAAATTGTTTTGATTACTTTTTCTGACAAAGCAAGAAATCATAATGCATGATGCCAATTTGTACATTCTATAAAATTCATTAATACAAAGGAAAAAAGGACTGTCCAGTAAAGTACAATAAATTATTAAGAGATTTAATGCATTCCCGCGAGTAATAAAAAGTTATTAAAACGAGACTAACTTTCAATGTTAGTATGAAAATAAAACAGTCTTTGAGAAATGAATAAATTAGTGAATATTTTAACTGGTGGACAGGGTCTGGTGTTGTTCACTGAGTGATCCAAGGGCAAGATCTGTCCATTTAGACTCTGCCTCCTTGAGCGTAGTGACCGAGTCACCATTGTCAGCATCCGGGTCAGGCAGTTCAGCTGCGGGTACCATAATGTCGTCGTGAGGAAGCTCCTCCCACCGCCAGACACTATCTATAACATCCAGCAGCCTCCCATCAGCTTGAACCTGACTGTCCATTCTCTCAACCCTATACAACAGTCGTACAACGTATATAGTCTTTTTGGCGCTAAAGACGATAACAATACTATTATTAAAGGTTACCACTAACAACAGCAGAAAAAAACAATTAACGGTATAACTATTAGCTTAATGAATAGTATGTGGGTTTTTATATCCTGAGTCATCGTATGAAGGATATGATGAACCAGAATAGCCACAAAATATTATATCGAATAGCTCTAATTTCTGATTTGTAGTGGCTTCTTGACAGGAAATATCCTGCCACAGTTAAGTTCTTAACTTAACACTGAAATACTGCCAAGTATAATTCACTGCGGCATTCGGCAATATTTGAAACATTCATCGAGCTCTGCACTGTGTTCAAACATCAGGTTACACTCACACCTGCGTAGTGTGAGTTAACCAGGAGGATGCCGACAACGGAAATTTATATCGCACGAAGAAACACACTAATAGTGAATAAAGTAAAAACCACCAAAACACAGAGAGAGGGAACTAACCTGGTCTTGGAGAATTCAAAGAGGAGCGAAATTCAATTGGTGGGAGGTTACACTAAGGTTATACTAAGCTGTTGCGCCATTGGTGCGTGCAGCCGTCCCGCCACTATTCGAATTTGAGACGTTTACATTGTAGGAACTGAAATAAAACGTATAAAACGGATGAATTAATTATCGGCAGTTTAATTTACAACTAGTATAGTGGTACTGACATGTTTTTCAGTGCTTGCTTCAAGATGATTACTCTCTACACGTCACAGTTTAGCTGTGCACGATGCGTGGATAAAGATAAAAACATTAATTGAACGATCCCGCTCAAAATTTCTACTCAGAGTATAGACTCTGATAATGTAACAAGTAGTCTTCTCAGAAATTGTCGTATTTTTACGTTATTATCCTGGACGATGAATCTTAAGGGAGCGCTAAAGTACCGAACCTAAGACCATTTACGGGGCGCATAAACGTTTACTCAAATTTTATGACTGAATTAACTACAGAAATTAAAAGAAAAAAATTATTAAAGCTCGGAGTACCAACAGTAACTTCCAACGGTAATATTCAATACCGCGAAACGGGTACATCCAGAACAATTCGACTTACATTCCTGCAGTAGTCCGCATTCATTTTATTGTATTTGGGGTAAATATTAATTAAATTGAATGATGATTAACTCTAATTTAAAACTAACGATCACGACGTTCAAAAAATATGAATCTCTCTCTAGATTTGATTTTTATGCTCTCATTACAATCTGAAATTTACAATAAATGCTAAAATGTGCCAACAATTAAATGGGAATAAATACGTTTTTTGTTGTTGCTCCAAAGACAGGTATTTGTAGAGAGAATGTTGGGATTTTTAGGCCGTCCATGAAGTCCAAGAATCCGAACTAAATTGAATTATTTTCAGTGGAGGATATTCGCTCGAAACGAATGTAACGGTTCTCTACATCTTATTTTTTTATTTCTGGTCACACTCCAATAAAAGAGGAGTCCAGAAGTTTCAATTGAGTTTAAAGTACTCCATTATGTTGATTAACTCCATCCCAGGAGGGGGCGTTCTGGGAAGCGAACGACATTCTATTTTGAAGATTTCCGACGTCATACTGTCCTCTATTTCCTGTTTTCCGTTGGAAAAATGGACGGGTTTAAAAATTGGCACGGGATTGAAGCTTTACATTTCTTGAAATTAGAACTAAGGACTTCAGGATTTGTCGTAATTAATTATTATGCTGGGAATGAAATAATAATCTCAAATTCAATAAATATATATATATATATATATATATATATATATAAGTAAATACACTATTTCATCAAGGATGAGGACGATTTTATTTCAAGATATTCTCTTTACATCTCATTTCTCGTCAACATAGAGATATTTAAAAACGACTGAGAAAACTGCAAAGTTCATTTAAACACATTCGTACACTGTACTTCTTATTTATAATTCTGATAGAATAAAGCTTTGCCTTCAGACCTAAAGTGCGTGTTTGAGATCTTTGATTGAGGGCTTTGAATAGATCCCGGATTTGGATAGCGGTCAGCTTGAATTTATCGTATACGTTTCGTGACCTCAGTTACTTATTTCTTAGATTTCCAGCAGTTAGAATTCGGGACCGAGCTTAGAATTGCAAATTGACCGAAAATCGGTGGGATATATTTTTTTTCAAAGTCGAATTTAAAAGTACGTTGGAATGAAAATCTAAAGACGATTACGCACACTTCCGTTCCGTAACAACTCGCATTGCAAATATAATTTACCCTTTGGGTAATTCATATTTTGACCACGTCTCAGGAAATTCTTGACCATGATTGTTAAAAGGTCGCAATTTGCATAACCAATAAGGGAGGCGTACTTCGTGTTCAATACTCGATATATATATATATATATATATATATATATATATATATATATATATATATATATCACAGATAGTAAGTGTAATTATATCATCCTGTCATCAACATGATGAAACTAGATTAGTAATTGAATATTATAACGCAAATCATAAAACAGTGAAGTGACCACTAAGAATTTAATAATCATTATATGATAATAGTAAAAACATTAAAAAAGTGGTGAATCTCAAATGACCTAGAACACATTTTCGAGACTAATATTTTCAAGCGAAAAACGTCAACGAAAATTTCAATTCGACATTCTCAGTTAATTTAAGCCGAGAGAGAGAGAGAAAAAATGAAATTCACCCCCTGAAATGGCGAGACGGAGGGGGTTTCTAGAGAGTTTCTAAACTGAAATTCTGACTATTCCCGGCGTCCCGAGCTCCCACCAACTTTGACTCTCGTTTTCTCCGTTCAAGTGCCCCACAAAGGAGCAGTCCTTATCGCGTCCTGGATAGCGAGATGAGCACCCCTTTCGGTATTTTCAGAACTTTGATCATCCTATCTTCCGCGGCCTGATGAATATTACTTCTTAAATTCGCGCGATAATATATCGAAAATTTTACCCTATAATCCTTAGAAATATTTTTTTCTGAAATATATTAACGTCTATATCAATATTGTTCAGGAACTGCAATAAGGTTATGCCACTTCCCTCTGAACGTTATATATGCGGTTTTCTATCGCAGTCTCTGGCTGCATAAGACCTCTTATGTTGTATTTGTAAGCGTTTTTGCGATTACCTAATTTGTTTTATATCGCATCGAAATATATAAATGTAATTCGGTTGCAAGTATGATATCGCTTTCGAACATTCAGTCCGAATAAACCGATTAATTAAATAACAAATTGATGGCGTGGATTATAGAAATGGAGCGTAAGAGGTGTCGGATAGGTGGGACACGAAGTAGCTCTCTTATTCGGTGATGTAATGCGTTGGCGCTATAATTGCGCCCTAACTGCAAATGTTAATAGGCGTTTAAACCGCGGCCTCCATTTGTAATGGAACGATTTACCTAATCTGGCCGGCCAATACGCTTGCTGATAACGGCCGGAGCTAATGCTTCCTGAAACCGGTTACAGCGTTGTTTATCCGGCCTAAAGTCTAAATCCCGCAAATAGCGATGTCGGCGCAGTTCCATTTATTCCGATAATCCTCAGACGACGGATCGACATGAAAATCGCTCATTAAAAATCGGCCGCTTCGATGCCCCGACTTCTATTAGTGTCTGTGAACCCGATTTGTGGTCCGTGCAATATGGAATTATTAGACGATGATTTCTGAAGTTAGCTTAAATAGTAGAGCTTTTCTAAGTAGCTTTTCCTGGAGCGAACATCGTTTCATGAATAATATTTTAGATCGAACGCCCGGTTAATTTTACTCGATACTGCTTAGCAACATAAACCAATATCATTAAATGGGTCCAACCTTGTTTTACAGTGCATGACTATAGTTTTAATTTATTTAGAACTCTAGAACTTTATTGTGTCAAACAAATCGACGTGTATAATTGCAGTTCAAACCGGTTTTCTTCAATATTTTCCCTCTCGACATAACTGCATAACGGATGGTATGAATGAGAAAACCGGCTTATTGTAATGCTCTTGTTGGGAGAAGTCGGGCATCTCGGAACGGTTTCAACCCGTCCATTCTGACTCTGCTGGTAATTCTACTATCCGCTAATTCGGTACCCAACCGTTTCGACCTCTGAAAAGTTGAGTGTTGTCTGTATTAGAGATAGAAGGCTACTGACGGAGGCGAAAAGCCGAAACCGCCACAACATAGGGCCATATTGGCGCCATATAGGGGAGATAAAGTAAGAACAACTAGTGGACTCCTGAAACGAAAATTCTTTAAACTGTTGTATACGTTCTACTACTAATATATACATACTGATATAGTGTTGCGTAAGAAAACCAATTATAAATTTTCCGCCGATCTCGAAAAGTTTCATTTTGTCTCTGAACATTAGCAAAGTTAGAGTCAAATATTGTGCCGGTCTAATAACCTCCGATTAATATCAACGTTGCATAGGGCGTAGGTGCCATAGTGTTTTATACAGTAAAGGAGGGGGAGGGGGGGCGGCGGGGATATTAACCGGAAGCAAACAGAGGGTCCGGCCGAACAAACAAGGTTTGTTCATACACACCTGGGTAAGTTTGAAGCTGTGGGGGCGGGGGAGTGTGGAGAGATCGGACTCGGTTCAAGTTGTTCTGGCCACGAGTGATTTTCCAGTTAGGAGGGCTGTTGTGGTCAATTAGAGAAGATGGAGAGGTCGAGTGGAGGGCCGTTTAAAGACTTAGGTTATTCCCCTCATCAGACACAAAAGACGTTACCCGGAAGTGAAGACAACATTAAAGCCGGCCGCTTGTACTTCCAATAGTATTGTTCCTTTTAAAAAAAGAGACAAAATTAATAGCTGGCAGAATTTATCGAAGTCTGTTTATAATGACCGTCCAATTTTTATTTGGCGTGGCGCGAATTATAAATTTGAAATGCAAATTTCCTTCGTATCGGGTGCACTTGGCGACCAAGGAGGAGGGCTCGGGACTGGCTAATTTGAGTCCCTAATTTGAGACTGTTTATTTGAATTTAGGCGATGCAGTCGTTTATTCGGGAGACGGGCCGCAGTTTTATCCAACTCCGAAATTGAATTTTAACCCCGCCCGTTTCCGCTTTAATTTGATTAGATTTTTCGTTGGGCTATAACGTTTCACTGGCAATGTAAACTCGGGGTGATGAGCGGAGCCTCTAAGACTTCGCAATTAAAGGCTTGTTTTGAATCGTAATTACTGTTGCTCCTCTCGTCGGTTCAATTGTCTTGAATAAACACTGGCGGTAATTTAACCGTTTTGACGCGAATGGGAGACGTTATAATTCTCGATTAAATTAAACCCGAAATGACCCCCCTTCTGTTTGACAGTCGGCATTTCCGACATGTCATTATTTGTTTATAAATATGTACAAGGTGTCGTCGCTTTTTCAACATTTTTGATTGCCCGATTTCGAGAAGTGGGTGGACTGACCACCGATAATTGAACTTTGCAAGGGTTCGAAGTTTAAATTAACTTTGACCAGACAATTTAAAGCGGGTTTGTAAAGTAAAGCGGTGTCGGGGCCAGACCGGGGGCTATGGCCGGCACAAGCACAACTTGCCCTAACCACTAATACCCTCTTTAATTCTCAAACAATATCCAGTGGAGGTTCCACTTCCTTTGTATAAATTGCAGTTTAAGAAATGACAATCCCGGCCATTATTTATACCTGAAATTTCAATATACCGGTTGAATACCTTTCTGCGGGGTGACGGTGTATTAAACAGAGGAATAAATTAAAAATGATCGAAACAAGACACATATATTTCGGGACAGTATTGAACGTCCCTACAGCAAGAATGTTGAATGTATTTCAGGATATAATTTTATAATAACCAGTCAGTAAGTATAATAGCTGAACGTTTACTGGTTCTAACTACGTGAAGTAAAACAGGGGTAAGTCGACAGACGGAAAGAGGTGAACGTAATGAGTGAACATAACATCGTTTCGAATTTCGGTTCTAACTTAGGGCCAACAGGGCGAAAAAAACGGACGTTGAACTGGTGAACATCTGTATTGAAAAAAATATCCTTCGCGAGACAACGTAATTAGGGAACGTATTGTATAATAAAATTGCATCGGGAGGCGAGAACCGAAGTTAATCGTATTACGGGATAACTGGGTCAACTAACTGCTCTGCGCTAGATCCGACTTATCTAATTCGATCTAAGAACAAAAGTGGAACCGGAACGCTGAACGAGTGTTTGCCCTCAGAACTTTTTCCATACTCTTTAGCCTCTACTATCTACAAAGAATTATTGTGGGTCATATTTTATTATGAAGAAATATTTCACATTAGCGAATGGCTTCCACCAGTTTCGGGCATAAATTTTAAGATTATTTAATCAAAATTTCGTTGAAAATTGGAGTGATAAAAGTTAAAAACTTGTTCCTGTTTGTGAAAAGAAAATAATTAACAAGTAAGCCAATAAAACTTGTGCAATTAAAAGAGCGGAATTTTCTCTCTGCTGACGGAATTTAATTTATTTTTAGTTCATAACCAGCACCGAATTAATATAAATGTAAAATTAATTAAAGAACATAAAAGTAAAACATAAGAAAACATAAACGAGAAAAACATAAGCAAAATAAATGAAATTATAACATATAGATAGTGCACATTTTTTGATCAGCGAACGCACCTCAACTAAGTTATTTATAATAAGTTAAATTAACGTGTATAACGCTGGGCAATTTTAAAATTAAATTACCAAAACAGAAATCACGAGAGAAGGTCGTAATACTTCAGTATACCAGTAGAATTAAATAAAATTGCAGCTGCAGTTACACGGCGCTAATACTAACACCGCACCGCTTTGTATTGCGGGTCAAGTATCAAGCGCCGTATTTTCTTAAACGATTTTCTTCCCCCGTACGGGTAATATTTAAAGGTGAATCGTGTGAAAAATATTTACTTCGGTTCTATTCATTGATTTATAGATGAATCATTGATTATTTTACAATCTATAAAAATAAGTGTTTAGTTCTTTTATAGGCATATGATTTTAAAAATTATTTGACTCCAAACGTACGGACGTAAGTCCGATCGTTAGCCACATTTTCGGTTCCCAATCAAGTTTAAAGTCGTGAACTAAACTAGGTTCGTTCTTTCGCCATTATCAGGTAATAATATAGCCAAAGATGTGTCCAGGAGACTTTATTTTCAAATTTGCACACATAATTTGTCTTGATCATGTGATTATGAGAGCTACACGGCGTGGATTCCTTATCTACCAGTTCCTTATCCTAATCTCATTATACTATTAATTATTTACTGAATTACTTTTCTTTATGTAATTGACCCATCGCTATACATTCCAGTTTGTCATGTGACTGTTCTGAATGGTACAAACGCTTGTTCTAAACCATAAACCGTAATGAGTCGGAATAGAACTACAAACACATTATACTTGATATTGCGCCACTTTGAGATCAGAGAATCTCGAGGAAAAGAGTTCTTGGAGGAGGAAAAGAGATGTTGAATGAATATCGATGCCAGTAATGAGTTGGACACCCTCTAACGGTGAGAGAGTATTGAAAACACTACTACTACTCTGTAAATTCATGTGGCTCTACCGTTCACGTGAATTAGACAAAGTATCCAGCATAATATCAGAAATCTCTGCCTATTAATTGGGAACATACCATCCTTCGTTGCCTCCGTTTCGAGAATTAAACCTATTTTTCAACATTAATGATATTTTATTTTACAGCCTATGGAATTTAAATGTATTTTCCTGAATGGCGAACTGCCATTCCTGGTGAGCGCGTTGACCTCACGATTTCGCCGAGAGACGAAGGCGCCTCAGCTGTCATCACATCGTCCGGTCGATGTGGACTTCGTCTGGGCACCGTTATTATCCGGCTTAATTAAGGCCCGTGTCGGCCGCTCCCCAGTGCTCACTATTACTAGCACGGTCAGCTGTGTTAATACGGTCACGGAGGCGTACAATGTGTACCAGTCGACTCCTTCCTCAATGAGGATTACGACCACTTCTAACTTGAGCCAATTCAGCTGTCATATATATATATATATATACACGTAGACAGTTAATCAATAACAGAAGGGGCGTTATATAACTGCTTAGGCTTACCCGGGACGTCCAGGCTACATAGTACATGTCCCTCATATATAGTACATTGTTCCAGAATTAATTTAGGCCCCCCCCCGGCGGTGACATGTGGGACGAGATCGAGAGTCAAACGGACTTTCAATCCTGACTTGTAGATCATTTGACCGGAGCTTTATCGAATTCGAGCTCCTTATTAATATTTGAAGCGGTACCACCGGGGATTATGCCAGTAGACGCCCAGCGACTTTTCAAACTTTGTACGTGTACCGAATATGGAGATAGTTTTGATATACTTTTGTGTTGCAAGGGACACGGACAAAAAGTGGGCCTCGAATGAATATTTAAAGGCCGGTCGGTGCCGCGTAGCAGCCGCGAAGTTTGCAATTTGATTTTATTACTATTTATATGAACATTCGGACCATTAGTTTAATTAACTTGGCGTTTATATTTCACGAACGTGGAAATGCTTTTCATTGAATACCGCAAATTAAGAAAATTGTTAATCGAGTCACCGAAACCGATGGAATACCTAATCGCTTTTTTGAAATTGGGAATCAGTAATGTAATAAATAGGTATTTAAGAAACTTTAAAGAGCCGTCTGTTCTTATAAATGATAAGTTTAAAAAACGGCATTAATATTTTCCCACGCCTTACCACTAAAATGGATCAGAAGGATTTCGAAAAAATTATTTTAGAACCATATTAGTATTTTAGTTTAAAACCTCGGTTAGGAAACATTTAAAGATGTTCTACCACCGTTATACGCACACTTAACAGAATGTCGATTAATACAAAAAATTCAAAATTACAATTTAAAAAATACAGTCGGAAACGGGGAATTAATAACGGAAGTCGGTATATTGGGCAGGAAAAAATCCAATCTCAACTGTAAAACTGACTAGAGGAAAAATGCAGGGCGGCTATCCGATTATCAGCTTTCCGAAATCCCGCTTTACCTCAGTCGGGCCGTGTAATTGGCGAAATTAATTCGATCCAATTAAAAACGCAGCGGGAATTTTATTATGACCGCGCCACATTTCATGAGCGCCGTCCCGCCGCATCAATCACCCGTTGTTAATCCCCTTTTCGACAAAGTAACATCCAAATGGGTCGATATACCAGTTGGCCAATTAAAAGAATAAAAAACCGGTATCCGATCTCCGGCTGTGTCATTTACCTTACACTGATTGAAGCGTGGACAGTTCCAAAATTCCGATTCCAGTTCTGGGGACTAAACGAAGCTTGCTAACTAATAAATTACAGCTTGGAGGGCCCTAATTATTTTTTGGATATATTCTATAATTGTTTAAACGCAGCATTTCATCTAGCTCAAAATATAAGTCGAAGCAGTTTAGAATACCTGTTTTGTGGTCTGTGAGGGGTTGGAATAACCTAGATTTCTTATGCCTCCTTTCGCTGGTGTAGTCTTTTGTTAGACCGGTTTCGGCTGCTCGCCATCTACAGTAGCGGTGTTAGTCACTTTGGCAGTTTCGATGTTTTTTTTTGGGCATACTCACTGCACTGTCACTGTTACTGAAGATGGCGGGCAGTCGAAACCGGCCTAACAAAAGACCAAACCCGCGAGAGAAGACAAATACACGAAATCTACAGTATAATTTGGGCTTATTCAAAGTTCTTTCTGGTACTTTCATGCAGTCTTTCCATTTCATTCAGAGTTTAGTGCCATTGAACTCACTTTACACCCCACTCTACTAAACTCTAATAATGTAAAAAAATTAAAGGTCTATGAATGTACAGAGTAGCAGTAGAGTGTTTTCAATACTCTCTCACCATTAGAGGGTGTTCAACTCATTACTGGCATCGATATTCATTCCTCATCCCTTTTCCTCCTCCAAGAACTCTTTTCCTCGAGATTCTCTGATCTCAAAGTGGCGCAATATCAAGTATATTGTGTTTGTAATCCTATTCCGACTCATTACGGTTTATGGTGTAGAACAAGTGTTTGTACCACTCCTGAAACCATTCAGAACAGTCACATCACAAACTGGAATGTATAACGATGGGTGAATTACATAAACAAAAGTAATTCAGTCAATAATTAAATAGTATAATGAGATTAGGATAAGGAACTGATGGATAAACAATAAAGGAATACATGCCGTGTAGCTCTCATAATCACATGATCAAGATAAATTACAAAAACAAAAGATGTCTACTGGAGACATCTTTGGCTATATTATTACCTGATAATGGCGAAAGAACGAACCTAGTTTAGTTCACGACTTTAAACTTGATTGGGAACCGAAAATGTGGCTAACGATCGGACTTACGTCCGTACGTTTGGAGTCAAATAATTTTTAAAATCATATGCCTATAAAAGAACTAAACACTTATTTTTATAGATTGTAAAATAATCAATGATTCATCTATAAATCAATGAATAGAACCGAAGTAAATATTTTCACACGATTCACCTTTAAATATTACCCGTACGGGGAAGAAAATCGTTTAAGAAAATACGGCGCTTGCAATACAAAGCGGTGCGGTGTTAGTATTAGCGCCGTGTAACTGCAGCTGCAATTACGACCTTCTCTCGTGCGGTGTTAGTATTAGCGCCGTGTAACTGCAGCTGCAATTTTATTTAATTCTACTGGGTATACTGAAGTATGTGGTAATTCTGTTTTGGTTAATAGTTTACATCCTGCAGGGATAACATTGTGCTTATACGTTTGCTCATTTCAAGCAGCTAATACAAGTTCGTTGTCGTTACGGAAACCGTCCATTGAACACCGGCAGGATACTGGAAACGACTCACGAATTTCCATTTTTGACTCGGAATAGGGGATATTACCTCGTCAATATTTTATAAGCCCTGGAAAACGGCGGGTCCACATCATGTCGGACAGAGAGACCCCACCGGCTCCACGCTCCTCTAAAAGGGAAAATGCCAAAAGGACTTAGCATCGTGGACGATTCTAAGCTGTTCGATTTTAAAACTTGGACGAAAAAAATAGACCATTTAATTCTACATTCCCCTTTCTTAACGAAATGATGATGAAAAAATACTTCATTGCAGTGAAGAAACCTTCGTTATAACATAGTTATAACCAGAAGCCTGTCAAAATGATCGCATTATGCTTTCAATGAAATTAATGGTTTTTTAATTTTCTATCTATAGGAACCATTATACAAACCATTATACAATAAGAAGAGACAATTTTACCCCATGGCTATCAACCTGCACATGTTCTCAATATGTGATATTCCGTTATCTGGCAGGGGAATCTGAAATTTCAATTTATCATTTGCAGCGGATCTAAAAGGAAAAGTTTCCGATTGAGAATTCAAACAGTTGTTGTACGTTTGTGACGAATATCTGGTGTACAAAGTTAACCTTGACGATGGTTAACTTTGTAAATTCTTTCTATATCCACTCGGTTATAACATTAACCTCTTTATCGTCATTAGTTGGGCTCACCAGCAACCGACGAACACGAGTGCATCATTACTGCACTGAAGTTTCTAGAAGAAGGTGAGAGGGTAAAACCGGTCTAATCAGCTAGTGTAAACAGCAATAATAATGGTATTTCAAGCCCTCTGAGACCACCAGCAGTTATCTCAAATTTATTGCGTTTAATAAGTCACAAATAACTATTATACTTTGGATATCAGAATTGAACGTAATGAATGCTCAAGTTTCGACTCTACAATAGGGCAATTAGGGGTTTTAAGGGCAGCGGCAGTTTAAATTTTAAATCGTCCGATAATAAATCATTTGCGCCGATCTTCATTTAGCCAAATAAAATAAAGCAACTTATTTTATTTCTTCAGTTTTTTTTATGCGTCAATCTTATGTCATTATTTTCAAGCACGTCTTCCAATCATCATTAAAGGCAGCTTGGGCAGAATTGCTCGAGACCGGGCGGCGATAAATGGGAGGGCACATTCCGAATTTCCAATCAGGAACACGCACGTAACTGCAGTATCGGCCGGTCTGTAAAAACGGAGCGTGTGTATAGCTGGAGCCGTTAAACCTGGTAACAAAGGCTGGAAGGGTGTGGTTTTTTTACCTTTCGTGTAAAGAAATCGTGAATGAAATACGGACAGTAAGAAGAAACGTTGAATCACTTCACCTATTCTAATTGAGCGTATGGAAATTAAATATTTCTTGTTTAAGATTGCTTGAATATTAGTTGTATTCGTTACTTAGGTGAATAACGTGAGTGTGGCGCCCTAAAGTTTTTTTTTAGTAAAGTTAACGATTTAGGGGCTTTGAGCCCCGCCACAAATTTGGAAAGTGCAATTCTCTGAAATTATTCCGGACGCTATTTAGTAATGGCCGCCATTTGATCCGGTCCCTTTTAATTTCGCCAAACTGTTGCGTTAAAATTTCAAAACGAAACAAATTGTAGACGGGCTGAAATCCTGTCCTAACGGGGTTAACGGAAACTGGAGCGGGGGGTTGAATAGTTGATGACAGGAGAACACTGTGTGTCGCCGGATGGGGTGTCAATAACCCCCCATATATAAATTATGCATCGCCCTAGCCTAACTCAATTGCGTCCGAGAGCCGTACGCGGCCGATAATGTTTATTCCGCGGGGAAACAAGATGCGGAACTAAGTCTACCATTACTTGTTGTCCAGTTCATGCGAGGTTCCTTCCTCGCATTTTCGCGACGTAATTGAACGGTGCAAAAGTGGGGCTCGAATGAACGAGTGATTTAATTAAATGCAGGACACAGAGTCGGCTTCCTAGTAATTCCAATAAAACGTCCAATTTTAATTTGTTCTATCATCGCCGTCTAGAGATTCGTTTTTAATGGGGTCTGTCACTGCGGACACTTACAATTAAGTTTCATATTTGGATGATATACCCCACTCTATTATGAAGGGTAATAAACCAACGCGTACGAGCCTCGTCTTAACTATCTGGCTATATCAATCATATAGATTATGAACGTCGGATTAAGAATTATGTACAATACCTATATGTCAAAAACTACCCCTTACAAAATTCAAATAAAAGAATCTTTCTATAATGTCATCGTGCTTCTTTTTTTGCCCAATAGCAATATTGCATGTGAACGCCGAGTTACAACGGAATATGAAAACTTGTCGGTCCAGTTTTTGTGGAGAAGGATGGGGTTTCCGATGCGAAACTTTGGTTCCTTTCGATGCTTCACTGCGGCGGTAGTTACTAGTGTCCTGCGGAGCTCGGTGACTATTCATTGGCGGCTGAATCAAGCCAGTACCAACTCTCCGAAAACTGGTGCTGCCTTTGGTGGCCCCACCTTCACCGTGGGGGGGGGGTTTGAGTGTCTCTCAATTATAAAATGCTTCGTTTAATATTTATACCCCGTTCTGGTAGGATTGGCGCCGGTGGCGGCAGGTTCAATATTTATGAACCGTCCAATTGCCCGGAGTCCCCCACCCAACCATCCCTAACAATACCACCCCTCTTTTCTTTCTTTCTCATCCTCTTTTTCATTTCTTTTTATCATCCCCTTGAAACGTATTCGATTTCCTTGTCACATCTGTTTTATCTAATACCGGAGAAAGAATTTGCATTGATTATTTTTTATTTTTAACTTTTTTTTAATGCGCAATCAACTATCGTACATGTTATAAGTGCAATCATGGTTCTCGTGATATAGAAATCACACACCGGTTACAATTTCTTGACTTGTTATGATATTGGGTCCAGAGGAGAAAATCCAGTTAATCGTGGGCATGATATTGCAACATAAGCGTAGAACTAATTATTTTATATATATATATATATATATATATATATATATATATATATATATAGGCCAAGAAAATACCTTTTCGTTTACTATTCAGTGAATTATTTCCGTCCGTTTGTTTGCAGACATTTACATTGCACGCTCAGATCGAAATATATTTGGTTTATTTAGTCAGTACCATCGCGTATGCCGGCGGTCAATATAGGGGAATTCATTTCCAATATTAATATTGGAACGCTAAATCTGGACTGTAATAAAGCGTAGGAAAACATATTATTGAGCTCGGGACATCTGATTACGGTGAGCGTCAATAACGTCCAGTGTAGGTTTCTGTATGGATGGAAAGAATTCGTTCGCGGTTTGTAAAAATTTTCAACTCGTATCCTAAGGGTCTATTCATCAAAATTTCAAAGTCTTATAGTATTCTCGTATCGTAATGGCGCGGTATGGCGGTTTGTCAGAGTTTTCGCGGTTGGCAGTCTTCCACCGATATGTAACCTAATACCTAGGGGTAACCTATGGGTGTGATGGGCGGCGGGGGCGTATTCAGGATGCGTTCGTTTCAGGTATGGCGCGTCTCATTTATAGAGGAAGCGTTGGCGGCAAAGCTTTGTGCGAGGTCCGGCCGGAACCTGTAGAGGAGACCATTGTGCCCTGGACATTGTACATTGGATAAATGCGAGACTCCGGGTCCTCTCTTTGTTGAACAACCCCCTCCACCCTCCCGCACCACCAACAACCCCCCACACCAATCGATATATCAACGCGGGAGTAATTTTCAGCGAAATGAGAAACTCTATACTGTCCCCCTCTTCTGCTAGTTAGTCGCGAATGAACTCTATAGGAGACGATAGATTAATTTCTCTAGCACTATTGAAGATCATTTTCTTCCAGAGATGGAAATAATAACGGCGGCGAACTTAATTAGTTTCGGATATGTATTTTATGTTTTATTGAAAGCCACCAGTTTAAATAGTTTGATTCTACAATACACAACTTTCTTATACATTTTATTTTTTAATTTATGCACGGAATGCCGCTGAAGGTGACATCGAGTCCAAATCAACGAGTGGAGACAGAATTATAAATATAATTATAATTACATATTTTGCAAGGATAATATTAGCATTTTTTGATAAACCAAAAAACGATTTATCCTAACTTATTATAATGCAATGTTTGTGAAAAAACGAATACAAATAAATTTAGAATCAAATGTTATCCTCTCTGATACTTAACAAATTGGTGTACTGTTTTTCGTTGGATTATTGAATTAATTTAACTGAAAAAAATACTGGCGCCAGGTTAGGGGCAAGAGATAATACGTCTTTTCATAAGGATACTTATAAATAAATTACTTTGGCAGGGGTAATTTAAAAGGATACTTTTTCTAAAGGACTATACTGAGTGGACGCAATGAATGTAATGAGCTTAATCTTAAGGAAATAGAGTTTTAATTTGAATTGGTAAGAGGAAATAAAAAAAACTTACATTTCGGTTTGAGCAGCCCCCCTCTCCAAATTGGGGCCGGGAGAATATTGCTGTTTCTCTGTAATTATTGAAGATATTAGCTGGCTTTTTTCCTAAATACTTTCTTCGACTATCTTCACCTGACTATATCGCAAAATCCCGGCTAGAAATGATGGGAACGGGTGGGGGCCAATTTGGCCCCTCTTCCCTCTCTAAATTCGGGCCCAGGAGAATTTAATAAAATATATAGATCTTTCAGTTATTTGACTACAACTTTATTCCAGAGATTTATATTGATCCGTACAAATTTTTGAGAGCTCGAAATATGCTATCTGCTCAAAAGGTGAAATGGATGAAAGTATCGTTATAAGATAGGAGGAATAACAATAAAGTCATTTATAGAAAGGTTGGAAATTTGAAATCTTTTTTCACCCGAGAAAACAACTAAAGTGGAAGTTGTATACAGGAGCGGTATATACAATATAACTTCACGAATAGTTGATTGGGATATGCTCATAAAAAATAAAAGCTCAACAATTTTATGCTAGAAACTGGTTCTGGACCCTAGAGGACCGAAGAGCGCTGGCCGTAGAAGTAATATAGAGGGTGTCCTAACTGCGTTAACAGAAAATGAGTAGTTTTAATTACTTTAAGACTTTCTTTTACCGTTCCAAATTTCTGAACTCCATTATAATTGCATTGTACGCGTTAGCCTTGCATTGTAACTTTATTATATTGAAAAGTATGTTTTCCAAATTTAATCTCGAGGCCACTGCCTGTGCCTTGCTTTCTCATTTCCGCACCAGCGTCGCCAGAACTAATTCAAATTGTGTTACGAAACGCTCAAGTTAAATAAAAAAATCGGTCACACACTGTTTGATTTAGTTACTGTACTTTGTTGATTTTATTTTTTCTTGTTACTATTTTTCTTATTGTGCATCATTTGAAAATATCTGGCATATAAAATTGCATTGGTACTTTTTAGTATTAGGGACCAAAGGATTTACAATTATTTGTTCATTTTATTATATAATTGGTTTTTATTATTTGCCTAATAAAGTAAGCCATTTGGCTTCGCTAATTCATTATGTTTTAACATACTTATCAATATTCTTAATGGTATCCTCTTAATTAAGGTAATATTTAAGAAGGTATATTATATTTCGTATTTATATATTTCCCACTTAATTTGTGACCAGATTCGTTATCTAATAAGATTGTGCGAATTGAGTTTTCGTGACCTTTCACTGGGGTAGATAGGGCACAGGATCGGTTGGAGAGGGAATGAGGTGGGCTGAGAAACCGACGAGTTAAATATTGAAACGGAGGTTTGGTCCCCAGGGACTCTTTCTAATCTTCCGTCGCAGAAATGAAATTTTGACTGGCTCGGCGCCCAATTGAAGTCGCAAATCAAATCACTCCCACCGCTGAGCGTACGCGGGCTTAAAATTGGCGCCAATACCCTGTCCGCTTGGTTTAATATTAGAGCGGAGGGCTGCCACCATTGAGAAACCGATTGAGACGCTAACAAAACAGGAAAAAATTGATAATTAAAACACCACGAACGAAATTCAGGCCTCGAAAAAGTGGTGCGATAAAGAGCGGAAAGCGAGTTTAAGGTAAATTTCTGAAACCTGTGTAGACTTTACTGCAGTATTTCGCCAAGATTTATTACCCCAATGAGTAGCGGCCAATGTGAAGAAGATAATTACTGCCTCGTCTGCTGTCGAAGCCTGGAGCCACTGGAATCGAAAAAGCCTCAGAAAGAACCAAAATTGGTAAGAACACAGCAAAAACATCGGAAACGGGAAAAAAAACTGCCCGATCCCCCAATATAGCCCTATAATGTACACTATAATACCATAATATCTTATGATCAATCAAGTGATAATTGTTTGACTGAAAATTGTTACAGTGTCGATCTCTGTTAATAAATTCTTATAGAGTAAATTCCGGGAAACTATTTGGTCCCTATCTGTGTTTAAAGTGTCCAGCGGCCGATGGGCAAGTCCTCGGTTCGATTTTCCCTGAGAGCATATTGTTCGTTAGTATTAATTAATAAATGATCGGGTATGAATATATTTTGAGATAGACCTCGATTTTTTTTAAATTTCACGGTTACTGATGCTAAATGCATAACTTCCCAGCTGTGCGGGTTAGTATTAGACCCGCCGTGCTACGATTACTTTAAGTTTTATTATTATATTTATATTTGTTATATTTACTTATTTCCTACACATGCAGTGTCATATGAAGGATGATTTAGTTTAACTAAAAAATAATAGTTTATATTTCGGATTTTTATGATCGCTAATAAAGCGATCAAAACATATAAAACAAACCACCTTAAAAATAAAACCCGAAGTATTACATCATATGCTAAAAGTTAATTATTCTATTTTTCGCTCCGACGCAGTTTTTTCTGAATTTTAATAACATTTTTAGGAAGCCTACCGAGTTTCCCCATTGGAGAATCAGAAGCCAATTAATGTACAGAATCCCAAGTGAAGCCCAGGTTTAAATAAATCCCGGTTCGCGAGTGAGGGTGTACGGCTCCCAAGCTCTGGCTAATCCACATTTAATTGCTTCCTCGAAACATAATCTGTAACGAGGCGGATTCAGCCTCTTCGATTTACTCTTCTAAACGAATTACACTTGAGAGGCCACCGACCGAAGACAGTGAATCTGGGCTCGGTCCATGATCTCTTCTCATACCTCACTGTTTTTCTCTGAAAACTGCCTGCCGATTAACCTTAAATTCCGAACTAAATTATTGGATTTTCATCGTGGGCCCCGCTATGGGGTTATTTTTTCTCGTTTCGGAAGGAAAGCGTTGCGGGCGGACCCCGACCTGACGGAGGGCGATACTTTAATCCACTTATCAACTTATATAGGGATCGCTAGGAAAAAATCCCTCGAAACAATAGGCGAGATATCCCGGTAAAGTTTCCCAAATTTTGCATCGTTTATTTGCGAATTTTTTGTCCTGTACAAATTTTGGAAAGTTTGCGACGCTGTCTGTCGAGCCCATATTTATAATTCACGCATTTACGAGCGACGACTAAAGCAAATCATAATAATATTAAAATTTTATACTGATATATGATCCGGTAGCCATTGTCAATCACGATTCATATTAAGTGCGAATATTCGTTTACCTTCTTATCGTGCCTCAAATTCAAAGTTTGCTGTAAATTACCATTGATCCGATTCACCTAAGAGGGGGTGAAAGGGATACTAATTCGGGTAGCGATTTCTAATCTCAGCACGATATCTAATGCGTGAGTTTTGTTATTGTATAGATTCTAACTTATGTTGTATCTGATCATTGGAACTTTCTTTAATTTATTTTCTCAACCGGCCCGAGTGCGGGCAACGCCGAGCTATGTAATGACCGAATTGGCTCGTAAAGATTTCCGCGGTTTAGCGGAAACCGGATAAATCATTTGACGAGTCCGCGCTCCCTGGGCACGGGCCTCTCGGAGTTGGACTTTATAAATGGTTTTGTTTGCCTTCACCGACGTTCAGGGTTCAGTGACTCTTCGGTGAATTTTCTGTGTCTCGTGTTCACCTTTGCGGCCCTGCTCCACTTCCTCGACTGGCGCCAGAACGAATGTGGCGACCGTCATTACTTTGGGGGACCAACTTTCCGCCACTATTATAGTCTTGGCTGAATATTGCCGAAGTGTAAACGCGTCGGATAATTAAATAATAATTTTGATTCGATTGCGCTACCCAGCCGGAATTAACGATATGGGCGCATGTAGTGGGTATAATTCCTTTGGAAGATTGCTGTTACTAATCGCAGAACTGTGAATTGTTCATTGATGCACGGGGAATAGCGAAACATGAACTTTATTATTACCTATAAGTATATAAAATCTGCACCATTTCATTGACAAATATAATCTTATTTTTATGCGTAATAACTATATTAAAATAGAAGAAATATTATTAAATATAAAAGCTTACACGCTGTGGAATAACAGAAGGTTCACTTAAGCATTACTTACAAAACTCAGTGATAGTTTATAGGAACGTTGCGAGAAATAGTGTAAATTGTGTACGCATTTAAATTTGATATTTAAAATTCCTCGGGGACCACCACACAGGTACCCGCAATTCGTCCGTACACTCAACGAATAGAGAAATTGTTTCAGACTGCGATATATTCTCGATGTATTCATTCTAGTAAGAGGCCGGGGTTGTAAACGTTGGGAGAATTTAGAGGGTGTTAGGAGGTTGAGAGGGAGAAAACAAGGTTTTTAGGACGGGATGGAAGAACGGAATGGAACTTTTGGAACTGGGCTTGAACGACTTCTCTAACTGTTCGGATACGGGGGTTTTCATGTTTGGTACGCTTGGAAGCGAACCAAGAAGCATTAAGTATTTTTGAGTGGAAACTATGGATGAGTGGGTATTGGGGAATTATGTCAGATTCACAGATACATTTTGGGCGAACATTACTTCCTTTTAGGGTCGTTTCTTGTTAGTGGAGTAAATTCACTGTCGATATCTCGTTGCCAATTCGAGGAAGAGCATGAAGCTTTTGGAATGACTGTAAGTGGAATATATGGTTAGAATAGGCGGTATAAAAACCGTAGTTCTCACTAAATTATCTATATTCACGACAGGACTTTAAGATCAGAAAACTTTTGGGTATTAATCATTTTTAAATAGAATCTATCGCATAATGAAAAATATCCCATCAAATTTGAATTGTATTGTTATTAATCACAAATCTCTTTTTTGTACTGTATTGTTGTGTATTGCTGGGAAAAATTATTTCTAATTTTGTTATCGGACATTACGGGTCAACTCACCCGACAGTCCACCACACGTGAAAGTGGAAGTGGACTTTCTGTTTCTGTTTGCGGTCTGATTATTGTTTAAGCCTGTGTTGCCGGTTTAGACGCAAAGCGTCACATTTTGACGTATTATGTGTAACGTAATTTGGGCACTATCAAGCCCTTCAATAAATTATTCCCTGTAGGACAGAATTCAGTTCTAATATTTCCTGTTGTTCCCAGTTCCATCATCACAGCTGAAAATCATATTGCAATTGTAATTTAACTGCTGACTGTAGAGCTATGCCACTATTTTAAAACACCGCCAACACCTGGACAGCGTCTGTTGGTGTAAATATAAAAGTTATATAAGCTCATGTCGGTCGCGCACAGAAACGGGTACATCGTGCATGGTTACATATTTCATTGTTAGTAACATATTGAACAAATTTTCCATCAGCATGGCCTTAGTTGTCGAGAGTGCACCATTGTTCATGTGAAGTTTGAAATAGCAGTTTTAAAGAAAACTGGAACTCTGAAAACTCTTTCCAACTGCGTAACTCAGAAGTACTTGTAGTTCAACAGTTGTATATGGTAACATACTTATAAAATATATCCGCTTATTTCATTGTATCATAATTTATGCTCTTAAAACATGTATAAATCTCTTATATATATTTATAATTATGTCATGCTTACCGATTCATCACTGGAAGAACTACAATTCAAGAGGACAGACAATCATTATTATATCAGAATAATTTCTATTAATACTATTATATTAATAGTTGCAAATTATTTATGTATATTTAGATAAATGGTATGGTTCTGCACCGTACTTAGATGTATATTGGACCACAGGAAAAATACCGTCGGGGTGAAATTAAGAAGGCTGTAGAGAACAGGTATAAATCATATTAAGTTATTAGCGATATCGGAGAAATGCGGTGGGGCGGGTTTCGTATAAGCTGCCAAGTTCCTCCGGGGCGATATCGCGTGGGTGATCTTCTTGATATTTATTTAATATCCTGGTTTCTTGTTAATGAAGTAATTTTGATATCCCGTTCTTATATATATAGGTTGGTGGTGGAACTTTAAACGTGTTAATCCGTCGCCGGTACGGAAGGACTGTGGTTGGTTAAGCCTCGGGCGGTTGGAGATGATTGGCGGGTATGGAAAGCGGATGAGGTACCGGCCTACCTGTTTCACCTGGAAGCCATGTAGACAGATTTAATAAGGGGCTCCCTCAAAGAGGGACACCCCCTCACCCACCCATCCCACTCTAGCAGCACCTACTTCAGGTTCTCCGAACGTCGGCCTTATCTCACAGAATTCCCAGAATTTAATTATTGGGGAATTTATTTAATCCCCCAACAACAACAAAACCAACTTAACAAGATTAGAGATAACTCAGAAGGAATTATTCGAGCGTTCTAATCGAAATTACGATATTAATAAGAAGCCGCTCCTACACTCGTGAGCTAATTAAATATTATATATAATAGATAAAAAATAAATATATTCAAGTGGATCTATTGTTTCCGTCCGCCTGTTTGCTAGACCAGTCTAGGATGTCCTGTAAAAGTTCAGCGACAGTGGCCCACATAACGGTGTAAAAGCTAATGGAGTTGGCGAGCGGCCGAAACCGGTCCTGTGAAAGATCAAATCAGCGAGCAGGGACAGAAGGTCAAAAGAAACGTAATCTTCAATTCCTTATTTATTACGGTATCTCCGCGTATTGTACATTTTCACATATATACGCTTTACTAATATACACCTTAGACAATTCAAGGAACTTTTATGAATTGTTCAGGAAAAAATACCTCCATTTTCCTTTTCGCTCTAAAGTACTGTCCGAATAATTTCTGCCAGTGAACGGACGAACATACAACAAAATTCATGAATCGCAGGATTGCTCCAATGAAAATATTGTTCTGGGAATGTATAACAATTGTTACAGTAAAGAATCATCCTTAGTTAATCATCATATTTAATTTATTAAATTAGCGCGTGCCATCAAGTTTTATTTCCACTGACCAAGGTAGAACGATTCATCAGGAGCACCCATTGCTAATAAAGCGTTCTGCCAGTGCTGTCATTGTCGATTAATCTTTGATATACAGAAGATTGTCCTGATACGCTCAAGAAAGAATCCTCCCGGGCTAACTATTCGGGATTTATTATTTTTTAATATGTACTCTATTCTAACGGCCGTTCATCAATCTCAACTGCGAATTATAAATCAGCACGAATATTAACAGAGCAATCAATAAATTAACTGTGCTTGCTGATTGGATTATATAAAGGATTAGCAGAAGGACTTGCTAATGACGATGATCGCCCGTTTAATTAATTATGATGGCCGCGGGTTAATTAATCGATCTTATATTCTTTAATAAGATCATTGCTCCACTTCTGCCGAGGGGATGTTGATCCCGAAAACTCGTCTGGGGAAACAACAGTCTGAGAGCGGACACTACTTTAATACAGTAGATCGCAGCCAACAATAGGGGATTGGGTCGGGTATACTATACCTTGCCAGTGGCTCCCATTGTTGCTCTTCTGAAAGGGTTGCCAATATACGTGCGCGCAGATTTTCACTAATATCGGAAAATAGAGCACAGCGCACTGCACTCGACACTGCTCCGCTAACGAGTAAACGAAGGAACTATTGTCGGTTCAAATTTGGGGAGAATTTCCTCGCTACATCGAAATTTGTCACGGCCGCAACCAGTTTCAGTTTTATTCCGTTGGAGCTGTTAAAAAGCGACGGGGGATAACTAGGCCAATTGCGGCTGGTAACTGATAATGATCGATGCGGCGGTTTGGAACGCCCACGTCGTTCTGAATAATTAAACGCCGCGGTGACCTCTCCCGGCGGCACAGCTTACGTTCCGCCCCCTTGGTTATGTCATAAAGTATCTAATACTTAACTTAGTACATATTGGGGCACTCGTGAGATGTGTTACGCGTAAAACGCGGGCTCTAATCGGTGCCCAAAGTTTGGACCAGAGACCATAGAACCGCCAATTATTTGTAACGAATCTTAGAAAGTGAATACTACTCAAAAACGAATGAAAGCGGAATGTACACACTTAAATTAATAGTTGATGTCATGAATTATTTCGTTCATTTGGCATTGACCTATTCTTAACATACGCGACCAATAATTTATATTGCCATAAACTATTAATATCCGGGTAATTTTATATGCCCATGGCCTTAAAGCCCACACTCACTTTGTGTTGTATTTATTATTTTAACAATCATCTAACCGTCTACAGTTCAAACTGACGATAACTTTGCTCGAAGTACTTGATTAAGCCCACCATTTGGCGGCAAAACTGACTTCGATTGCCAAAAACGAATGGAGCAAAGATTAATAGAATAGGGGTGGATAATACAGTAAAACTAACATTTTGAAACCAATGATGCATATTTAATGATCGCGAGAAAATATCACGCCGTTGATTGAATAGTGTCGGTAATTCTCATTAGAGACGGGTCATCAAAATTGTACGCGGAATTTAATTAAATAACGAGAGAAACTTGGTAAATGAAAACTCCCTACGATAATAAAGTCTGGGCACAAGAAGGAGTAATGCTGTTGAAACATTAATTAATAAGGTAAAAGGAGGTATTATCGACGTCTCTATGAAATATTAAAGAAGCGAGTTGGAAAAAGGTGTTCGGCCCTACTTTTTACCTCCGTTTCGATGGCGTCCCTCTTGCGAGGTGGAAAAGTGTCGTTTTTAATGACGAGATTTTGAGCTCATTATTTTTATTATTATTAATAAAGTTTATTAACGAAATATTTTCTGACTTGGAACGTAATATGGGTCGTTTAATCTTACTCGGGAGGATGAATACTGAGCAACATCTCGCTTTAATACACAAACTAAAGCCTCGCGTTTACAAATCCTGCACTACGTTTGAAACCATTCCAGTCAATCCGGCCTTTCATTTAACCTCCTTCGCTAATGGAATACTGATAGGATATGTGGGGATTACACGGCCCGTATTAACACACTTTTTTCCACCGCAGCTGCTTTTCATTTCCTTTCGTCCCGCCAACATTTTCTACCGTTAACGAGACCGACATTACGAATGCAGCTATGTAAATAAGATACTGTCGACATTTCCATCGCCCTTCGAAGCTCCCTGTCCCCCTCTCTCTTTCTTTCGAATTTAGGAAAATAATTTACCGTGAGAATGCATCAGTATTAATAGCGGAAACTGAAGGAAATTAACATATATTTATTTTTAACAATATTAGTTATTAATATTACTGTACTAAATATTAAGCTGTTGTAGAGTGTCTACGTTACTCAAACCAAATGATAAAAATAATCTTTATGCGTGGAGTTGTAAAGACTACGAAATATTCCACCTAAAATTCAATTCAATAGTACGACTAAATTCGCACTACCGATATGTTTTGAGGGTTAGTATCGCATTCAATTCAGGCTTATTCACTAATATAATGCCGGCTTTATCCGTTACTTATTATACAATATTTGATGATTAGAAATCGTGACATTGGCTTTAATTCCAAATATATTTCTTAATTTGTTTCTTCGCAATAAAATGTTCCAAATGAATAAATTGTTCTATGTTCTGTCTGAGACTTCTATTTTTGAATTAGAATTTATTGAATGGAATCCATAGAAATCCTAGATGATTCCTAATAGTCTTTGTAGTTTAATGAGTAATTTGAACAGTCTTACTGAGCAATTTCAATTAATTATTCTAATAAAATATTATATTCCTGAGTATTATGGGGCTGAATGAAATATCAATCGCAATCATAGCCTCTTGGGGAAATTCGTGAGAAGCAAAATACGATACCCCCTTTGGAATATCAAACCGAATCGACGCTTTGAATAGAATATTGATGTAATTGAGGGGAATGGAGGACAAAGTTAGATTGTGATTTAGAGCGAGTGGCGTATTTATTATGAGCCCAGGGGTCGAATGCCATTTCCCATCAATAATTACTGAACTTTACCAACTTCAGATCCAAGCTCGGACGGGCGAGAGATACAAGAGGCTATAGAGTTGACATATAAAATATAATTAATTTATATCGCTCTTTTAAAATATTTGAAGAGAGACATTTTTGTGAAATGCTCAAAAACTGACTACTCATCCACACTGAAACTACACCTTTCAATTATTTTGAATTTAATTTCATGGGTGAAAAATAAATAATAATTAAAAGCCGTAAATATTCCATTTCTTTCTTAAAAAACTACAAGTTTGATGTTAATATATGATAATGTTCAACAGGTACTAGGATGTAAAGTTTGCTTAAATTATGCATAAATATCGTTTACACTAATTGCCACCTACCGCTTGTGAGGTACTTCAGACAGAATTATTCGACAAATATTGTGACAGTAAAGTGCCGAATTGTGTCACAATTTCGGCGAGAGAGTTTCAGTCTCGAGCGCGATTCACGAAATCAGTTTGCCCACCTACGCACCTGCCGACCGAAATTCATTCCCCGGTTTGCTCAAATCCCCGCCTCAAGCCCGTGAATGGAATTTGGCAGAAGTTCGGTGATTGAAAATGCTCTGACAACTGTTGTCTATATTCTAAACTGTATTATTTTGGTAAATTAATCGATTTTAAATTGACGTGGCAGAGGGTGCAGTGTAGTCGGGGTAGGAACCATTTTGTGAATACATTGGTAGTTTTAAATTTACATAACCAAAATAAATAATTCAAAGTATGTGTTAAAAAGTATAAAATAAGTAGAAAATAACTATAAATATAATTTAATGTTAAGTATTTCTTTCTGGCAGACTACATCAATTGTTTTCCTTTTTTTTTCTTTTATGTTCTTGCGGTTTATATATATATGCAGGACTAATAGGTTATTAATGAAACTTGTACACGATTTGTATACCCGATTAGAGGAAACTTGGGTCTTGCGCAATCGACTTGAAACATGGCACTATGCATATTCTATAAGAGCGGTTGGTACGTCGCCTTGAAACTTGCCGCCCGTGCGGACGAATGGATTCCGCGAGATCGAACTTTTTAGCGCCGGCGAATTAAATTATACTTAATAACTTGGATATACGCGGTTGAATTAAGTTAGCTGGGAGGGTTTAAGTTTCGCGAGTTGAATTTGGTTTTAACGAAACTGCGAAGGGCAGGGAACACAGTTAAAAGGATCCTTTTCTCGAAGGCCCTTGTAAAACTTTCGAACGGTGCTCTACCCCGTGCAGAGCTGTGTAATTGAATGAAGCCGGTAAGTGGACTTTTATCGATTAGCCAACGAGTAATTGCTGTACGCCGGGGGAAACGAGGGTGCAGAATCAGAGATATGCTAACATTGTTGAACAGATTAAGCGTTTGTTGAACAGGTTTAATTGTCTCCAATTTAGATTGACTAATCGATACATTTAAGATGGTCTCAGTTTCACAGAAACTAAATTCGTATATTTAGATAGCAGTGTGTGTATGTAAGGATGTATAGATGAAGTTTGGCCTGCGGTCTGTACACTAACGACTTGCAGAACTTTTCAGAAATGTTCTACAGTGTCAAAGAACATTTTTCTTCGCCGCACATTGCACTACAACAAGAGAAAGATTAATGTGCCAGAACTTTCAGCTAAACCATCTAAGAACTCCATTCTTCGAGAGAACCCCAACCAGGTGTGGTTGAATTTTTTTTCAGTCAACTCTATCAAGAATGAGTTATATATCTATCGGGATTTGGTATCCGGGCAGTGTGGTTTACACATATTACACATATTGTTTTCAGCGATAAGTGCTTGAAACGCGTTTACTATATAATTTGAACATGATATCGGCATTGAACATAGGTCAGGGCGTGTTGAACGGAGACGATACAGCAGAACACGGTATCGAGATAATAGGTCTGAGACTGTTACGGCCCTTGTGCGGGGCCACCAAAGCGTAATGTGCGGGCCCAATGTGGCCCGTTTACACATGCCTAACAGATCTTAAAGCCGGGTCAAGGAGCTACGATGGTTCACATAAACCAATGTACTTTAAATTATCATATCCTCGAAATATTCTTTCTGCTTGTACATAATTGTCTGCCTTGTTTGTTAATACCCAACCCGGTTTTTGTGATTTTGAACCCCACCGGTGGTGAGATACACGCAATTAATGAATTTATTTTTTGCTAATTTGAATTGTTTAAGAATTGAGTGCATATAACTCCAGATCAGTAGTATACAACCTTCGCCTCATTTATAAAACAATATTATACGTAATATTATAGGTACATTGTACATGTTCATATATTGAAGGGCGTTTATTTCTTTTGAATCGCGTGAAGATTGATTATATTTCTTACCACAGCGATCCTTTCTAACCCGCCGAAGATAAATTACTTGATGTGCTGAGAACAACTTGTATAATATTATCACTCGTGCTTGTATTAATCACGAAATATAAAAAAGCAGATATTTGAAGGAATATATTGTAGGAAATAAAATTTAGGAATTGCAAATGAAATCACTGTATAAACTGGGACTCAGTAATTCCGAAATACAATTTACATTTAGGATCCAATTAGGGGAGGGGGATGAAATTCAATAACTTAAATATTTTAATCGGATCGGCGAAGAGAAAATAATGAAGCCACTCCGGTGGCCGGAAAAGCTACTAGATCGCGGGAGGCACGGTGTTTTGCAGTACCAATTAAAGTTACCTAGATAGCAATATTGTATTTTAATTAAAACGATTAAAATGTAAACTAAAACATAAATTCGCGGCCGCTGTTTGTTTTGCACGTTTGTTCGGACAATCGAGTGACACCAACTTAATTTTCATCTATTAAAGTAAACTTTGATTAAAGTAAAAATTTTGATTTCTAAAATTAACTGAATTCGAAAACACTTAAAAAATGGGAATTTCATTCACCACTCGCCAGAATTTAAAATAGTGTTGTGTATACGCATATTATGCGTATAGATGTGGACAGTTACACACTAAGAAGTGTTGGCTATCGGTCGGCTTCATTATAGGCTGGGCGGCGGTGTTGAATGGGTTGTTCCCCTTAATTCGCCAGTTGATTGCACTTCAAAGGGTAAACTGGAGGCAGGTGCTGCTCCCGCCCCCGCTCCGCCCCCTTGAGGCGTCCTCATTTATACGGCACCGCCTCACGTACGCTTTTCCTCACAGACACCTACCGATTCTAACACAAGCGAAAATTTTTAATAGAATTTCAAAAATAATCCATATTCATCGGTTCAGAAGGATATTTTTAATTTACCCAATCACACATACATAGATAAATTAAATCAAGTTCCCGCTACACTTACTCATCCTGGTATCTTAGAATCAATTCCCCGGCATTATTGAGTACTCCATATTACTCGGGATTGTTCTAACCGCGAGAAACCGAAACTGCTAAAATATTCACAGCCGCGGAGAAATAGTCAAATTCAGTCTCCCCTTTCTTACCTTATTGGATTCGCTACACGTTTAGGCGGTGCTTTATTAAATTTCAGATGCCTGGCCTCGTCCGTAAGGTAAAACTGACGGCCGGCGGTCGACATTTTAGGAAATGGGAACGTGCTTTCGGAAAATCCGTTATTGAATCGCCCAGAACATAAGGGGAGCGCTACATCGGTCGTCGGCCAACTTTGAAATCCTGTCAGACAGTAAAATTTCCCCGTTTTCGTTTTTCTTGGAATACCGATGAACTAAATCTAATCGCTCGAAACCCCTCGGCTCCGAGTTCCTCTTATTGCTATCACGCTCAGATTCAATATCGAAATGGCAAAGTGCCCGAGTTTCATTTTAAGACCGTCATCTCTACTCTTCAACGAATGTTCTCGGCAAAATTCAATAATTTTCCGATAATAAGAAAGCTGAACGGGGGATATGGAAATAGAAAGCGGGAATAGCTATATTAATGGCACCTTGGAAAGGATGATACCTTTTTATAGACGTGTTGAGCACGGGGAAATATTTGTATTTTCAATAAATAGATAACAAATTATTTTTCGTATTATATACGTGTTCAAGAAATACAGGGTCAGAATATTAGGACATTTGATTAAGATATTGTGGATTTTGAGATACATGCAAAAAATTCCCGACACTGTATGATCTGCATTTAAAAAGAACTAAGCATGTCAGAAGTGAAATTAGTTCACTTTGATACTAACCAAATCCTACTGACTGGTTAGTATCACTTTGAGTGTAACTTCACCTAACCGGCCTGGTGCTGAAACCGTTTTGGCACCGGATCAAACGGGGTTTTTGAAAGTAGCACAGGTGAGAAAACCCATAACGGTATAAACAAAAATATCGGGTTATTTTTGTATTTCCAGCCTTGAAATTTTAAAAATTCACGAAATACATTCACTATTCAATCCTTGTGTGAGAAATACATTCAAAGATAGATTACTTTATGCTTGGTGTTTCAGATTTTGTACTTATAATTTTTATAAAATCGTATACAAATCCTTGGCGGATAAAATTGCCTCTCGGATACAGTTAAAATCAAATAACGCAAATATGAAAAAAACTTCGTAGCGGAAAGTGAATTTGTCCATTAAGTTAATTGACAGCTGGAAAGACGCTCATATCGACTCGTAAATGTCGCCCGCCCTTTTCTCCGACGATAAATAATAGACTTTTTATGAATTTATTAGCAGAAACAGAAAAAGCAAATAATAGAATCGCATCGCTTATTCGTTGTAAGGCGAAACGGTCCGCTTTTAACATAAAACGGAATACGGGCTCGGTAATGGTTGGTTCGGCCAAAGGTACTCGCGATTTTATAAAATTCAACCATCAGCCGGACTTAATTTGCTTGTCGCCAACTGGGTAGTGCGGTGCATTGTGTCTTTTTTCGGTCTCTAAATGGGTTCTGGTTGTCAAAACCAGCAGTTGAACCCAAGCCCAGAGTTGCCAACTTTCGCCGTTCGACACCGAGTTCCGTCATTATCGCCGTACGGTTTCTTTCGGGAAAAAATAAGCCTTGTTACGGCTACTCAAACGGCAATAAAAAAATGACAATCCAGCCGTCGAAATTACTACCAATTTTTCCCTTCACGTTGGCTGATCTTAAACCGCCAGATTGGGCTCATTCAAGTCGAGAAACGTGTTTATTTTTATTATTGTCATTATTTTAAAACGATTCTATTCGTTGAAATATCGAATGTACAGCCATGCTGTCTGTCACGAGTCTATTACCACGAATTTAGCCTGAGAGAATGAAACATACAAATTTCATGAGGATTCAAAATAGAATTCGAACCCAAAAATAAAGGTCCTCAGGACAAATCTCCTATTTATATTTTCTATACATCACAATCGCATGATCTGTCCCACCGAATATTAGCCAACTGATTATTATTGTTCATTTCAAATTATATAAAAAATCCTCAAATATATTTTAATATTGTTTTAAAAACTCTGTAAACGCACTATCTATTTTACTGGTTAATTAATACAATACCAGTATTAATGTCAGAAAAAATAAATATGATTTCACCGAATTTTACTAACTGCCGAGTAGCTTGATGTTTAATTATAGAATTACCGCCAAAAATATTTAATAGCTAACTGGAAAAATCAGTAATACGTTTTTTGCACCGTTGTATTTATTATGTGATTGTATTTTTCTTTACTGATGTGTATGTTGAATATTGAATATAAAAAATGTTTATAAATGTTGCACCTATACCATTGAGTGTTAAAAGTTTCCTTCTAACAGCGTCCCGAACGTGGAGTGACCCGGGTATAGCAAATTGGAGAATGATCCGGAAAGTGTATAATCAGTTCCAGAGCAGTCCCTAGGGGAATCCTCTAACTCGTGGCATATTGAACTTGTGAAGGAACTTCCAAGGGTGTACCCCGATGGACCAGGTAATAACTCCCAGCAGCGGTGATGTTATAGTTGCATCGGTACTGATCTAGCACGTGTAGTTCCGGTAGCAAGCCATTTCACTCTCTGGGGATCGTTGCAGGTTCGATTACAAATTCGAGCACGAGCAACCTGTCTTCAGGTTTTCACGAAAGTTCATTCGAATGAGGTTAATGCGAATTTATTGAAGTATTGAACATCATTATTGTCCCACTAAAATATCCTCGAAATATTTGTGTACGAGCCGGAATTAATGACGATAAAAATACTTTTTAAATTCGTATATTGGTTTAGAATTTCTGTTCAGTTCTGTAAAAATATCATATAACATTACTGTTACCGAATAAAATGTAAGCCTCTTTGGGGAATGCCTCTGGTGCGTTGCGATTCCGTTGTAAGAATCAAATCAAATGAAAACGGTACTGAACTTTTACTTAAATTAGATTATTTAATAAATAAATGTAGATTTTAATTGTTTGTTAAACAATATGAATCTTTTATAAGTGCAAAAACAACCTTTACAATACATAAAAAAATATTTTATTTACGGTAATAAGGCGCATCGAATTGTAGAGAAACAGCCCTGACATACAATACCTATAGTTTGTCTTGATTGGGCGTATCGGGGATTATTATTTCGCGCCCATCCATACCGTTTTTCTTACCCTCGGCAATAATTCGTCGGCAATTGAATCGTTATCAAGTTTTTCCGCGCCGGAAACTTCTTCTTCTGGGCGGGCGAAGGGCCGGCCTCCCGAAATTATGGGGGATTTCTCCCTCCGAGGAACACCTCCGAGGGGCGGCGTAATGGAGGGATAACGAGAAAGGAAAA
Organism: Lethocerus indicus; assembly: GCA_019843655.1. Classification (NCBI taxonomy): domain Eukaryota; kingdom Metazoa; phylum Arthropoda; class Insecta; order Hemiptera; family Belostomatidae; genus Lethocerus; species Lethocerus indicus. The sequence goes on along the minus strand of JACDQD010000004.1, from coordinate 27,915,767 downwards.
GCGTTAGGGAAGAAGATATTGGATAAGAGAATTACGAGAAACGGCGAGATAGGAGGAGGCCGAGGGAACTGGAGGCGGGAGGGTTTTAATCCGGCAGTTTCTGAAGGGCCGGCTTACCCACCGCCCCTGTTTTCTTTGGATTTATACCTGCCCGGAGAGAACACGGCCCGGACAGAACAAAGGCTCTACCCATAGCTCTTAATTGAAAATCGTAACAACTTTAACCCGCCTATTACTATTGAAAATATCCGACAGCCGGGCTTGTATATTGTAGCCGCGCATTTTTCTCAACGACGAAATCGTTGAAATGTCCGCCCGAGCGCCCGAATTCGAGCAAATATTAAACGCAGTAAAGTTTCATTGTGAAATACTGTCGAGTATAATTAAATTTTGAATCGTTTATTAAGCGCGTTTATAAACTTCGGGAGGAAATATATTTTTATTGTCCCGTTCTTTATGCCAATCCTAGATGGCCAAAACCGTTATTACATTTATTTCCATTTTTCCAAGCTTAATAGTCGTGCGAGTTATTTTTTAATAACAGATTTATTATTTAATAAACAGACGTTCGTTTCGATGAACGAATTTTTTTTTTATTAACGAATTTATAAACTATCGTCGTGTAGTTAACCAACATAGTTATAAAGAAAAACGTTGTAACATTTTTCAACAGCTTTAATAATAATGAGCGAATTCATTTTACCGTTTTTTCATGTTTCTGAACTTTCTCAGAACCTCACAATTCTATTTCTGTCAAAATATTTCCAATGAAAATTATTATTACTGATTAAGCATTCCTATAATCCCGAGAAGATAAATTTTCTGATCATTAACTATAATGAGTAATTCGTCTAATTTTACGTTATGACAATGTTAATTTAGTCAGTTTAGACATTGTGTTAATTAACCTGACGTGGTCTGTTCTAGATGCGGATAATCTGTTCGCTTCCGAAGAGGGTGGCTTGCTAGCCTTGTTCTCATAACATGCCTAGGGCTCCTCAAGGGAATACACAGTCTCCTCAGCTGCGACTGATTTGTAAATAACAATCAATTTACTTGTGTGTACACTAGTTAATTGTAATTAACCGCAATTCAGATCTACAATTTTACAGCTGCAAACAAATTTTACGTGTGAAATATAATAGTTTAGTGGTAGTCATGTTTTGAGATTTGAAAATGGGCGATGTTAATTAATGATCTCGATTATCTCTAATCGGATATTGAGCGTAGTGTTGCAATTGTTCAGAAAACGTATTAAACTAAGTGGGAAGGAGAAGATAAATTTGGAACAGAATATAGCATCTGAAGGTAAAGGTAGGCCGGCTCATATTTCAGAAACCGAGGGGATCCATCGTCGGTCAATGGGGCCGTCAATATTGGACAGGTTTTGTTCACTTTTATTTTCACAAACAAACGGGCGCATACCCCTCTCTCCCCCAAACATACCTTTTTCGAGAAAACAACCCCCCGCCACGCCCACAAACTCTGATAATCCAATTAATACAGGATTTATTTGTTTCCGACTTCGGAAAGTTCCGGTCGGGAACTTTCTCTGTTCCCATTCTAGCCCCCCCCCAAAGTGCACAGTTGATTCCTTGATGCTGGTACGCGTAAGTGTTTTAGCGTACTTTTTCACTCATGAAACCCTTGGTTTGCACGGATTTGCGAAATAAGGTTTTCATTATAACTGAAAAAAATTGTTGATACCGTTCCCAGATATGCTGCATAAGTTTTGCTTAAAAACCTATATCCTATAATTATTCAAGAATTATGCACTGCAATATATCCAGGTACATTTTGAGTAAGGCGTTGTAATGATTCGTAATGTTTCAAGGAAATAAAAACATTGTACGCAAGGTCAAGAAACGTACGAAGGTATGATGGAACTGAGCATTGTTTTTAATTCATAACGATTCGCCGTATAAAAGTCCCAATAACATTCATCCTTCTCATTCATTCTCATTAATTCATTGCACACTGCATTTGTTTTGCTATCATTGGAAGATTTTACTTTCTCATAGCGCCTCTTATTTTCTACTCGAATTATTTTCTAAACGTTATTAATTTACTTTCCCCATTCAGGTAGGTCGGGTCAGATTAAAACCCCTAGCTAAAACCCCACGATGAAAAGTAAAATTCATAATCCCAGGAGCGTTCAGCACAAGAGAGAATCTTCGCAGCGTCCACTTTATCAGCCATGCAGTAAAATATATTAGAGCTTAGAAGGAAAATAATTCCTTAAGGTAAGTCTTGTGTTATTAATTTTACTTCGTGAGATCGTATGAATTAATTAAATTTCAATTTAATTTAGAAAGTAAAAGTAAGTAATTTAATTTAGAATTTTTACAGCTGAATATACGCATATATTATATCCAATGAGGATATTTACTATATATGCTATTTAAATAAATAAATTTCGCATTAAAGGCGTTCGCGAATGACGGTTTGTTGAAGTAATAATAAATTTAAGTTTATGATACCAGCAAAGTTTTATTGAAATATTCACAGGCCAAACTTATTATTAATTTATTGCATTATAATATTACTATTGTCAAATCATTATTCTTTATTATTTAATCACGGTTATTTTATTTTAATCATATATTAGGGTGGTTTTACTCATTCTTGGGTTTATTTGATTTGTATTTTTCTCTAAGGAGACAAATTCTATTTTCTAGTGGAAAATGCCAATGGGATATCTTTTTGCAATATCCTTGTGAAGAAGAAAGATTTTCTTGTGCTCCAATAACTTTTTAGGAATGTTTTTTTGTGGAGTGATTTGGGTAAGACAAATTGGTTTGTTTATTTCGCTCGTTAGAAATTATCCCAGATTGAACAACAGATAGAAAACTGTATTATTTTACGCCGGCTACGGAATATGTAAAAGGTGTGTTCGTGTAGAAGGTTGTGGTTGTGGTTTTGCTCGGGCCTAAGAACTGGTTCACGGTCGACTGGTTTGGCCGACATCCCCAATCTGAAATATGCCCAATGACTTCCCAGCCCCGTTCACTCCGTGCTTTATCTCGCTTCGGGTAAAGTTCAAAACTCAGGGACGAGAGAGGGCCCCGTTTGAACATTGGGGGTCATTCGCCTAACGAAGGGCCGAAAAGCGAATAATAGTAAGACCGCAGTGACACTGGAGAAGGGACGGATGGCGTCAAGCCGAAACGTTCGCAAAAAAAATATTTCTGACCCCACATAAAATACCACTCAATAACATCCTTGCATCCAGTTCAACAAGCTCTTGACTGAGGGTGAAGAGCCAGATGGTTTGAACCACCCTTTGAACAGCCGATACTCGATAAAGAGGGGAAATATAATACAGGGGAAGTACCCGTTATTAGTGGGTACCCGGGTAATGGGGATTGTAGCATCGGTGTCCGGGGCCACCACTTAGTAAGAGCAGTCTTGCGTGGAAGGGGGCCACTGAATTCAATTAACACTCTCCCACTGCAAAGTTCCCAACGAGAGCATATTTGAATTCCCTGCATACTTTAATCTCCGCAGTATGTGGAGGAAAAATTTGGAAATACTGCCTTTGTACGTACATAATACGTGTTTTTAAATATATTTTATGAGCAAATATATTGAAAAAACCGGTCTTTAGATTTTCACCAGCCTTTAAATTAATCTAAATAATTAATATATAGATCAAATTTTCTGAAAAAATACATTAAATAATCGTTTAAATTTAAATAGTCTTTATTAGTTACGTAATAATTTAAGCCCTGTACGGGTTAAAATCTTTAATATGGCTCAATAAGTCTAACCCTACCATTCGTTTTTAAATATAATCTCAAAGGGGTGTTAAATTAGCGTATTCCTTCATATTTAACGTGATAGAATCCACAATCAGAAACAAGTCTGGAAGCAGAAGCCAGAAATAGTTTCATTAAAGGATTTTGTGGCTTTTAAACAATGTACAAGTTAATATTATTGGCGTCGACGCCATTAGCCAATTCTCAAAACGCGAAACAAGAATTAGATAGATGAATTGGAATATCGACAGTGTTATATTAAAGAACAGCGTGTTGATTTAACCCGTGAATTGCAGAGGTCATATTTGGGCAAAAGTACGAGGCGCAGATACTAAGCCCGTAAAACCCGTCATTTGTGCGGGTTAGCATCAGAAACGCCGCGTTGGGTGTGTCTTTGCGCCTCACTTCATTCGATATGTGGGTCAACACCTGAGTGATCTGTGGCATAAGAGAAAAAATAGTGCAAATGACCCTTTTAAATTCGGATCATCGGCGCAAAATACATACGAGCGTAACCACGAAACCACAATTGATTGGGTGGGAGAAATTTAACTACACGGAAATAATTAGGGGCTTACGAAATCTTTCAGAGAATGTGTAACACTCTGTTTGTTACTGTTGGGTTCCGTCTAAGGGATAAAAATCAAATGTTTATAGCTCGTGACAGAAAGGGCGTACGATAAAGTCATTAAGAAAAATGGTTAACTCATTATAAAATGGTACAGATCATAAAAGATGGACAAGAAAAACCTAAAGGCTGCCGTTAGGACCAAAGTAATAGGTGTGTACAATATTATACAATAGAGGAAAATATGTGCACTTCAGTGTTACTATTTTTTCATATAAAGCATTTGTTGTCGGATTTACAGGTTATTTTGATATATATGAAAAATTATTCTGTTAATCAGTTTGCTCAAATGCAATTGAGCCGACGAAAAGTCAGTTATGACAATACGATCCGATGGGCTTTATTTTTGTCGGTGTTCATTCCAATGCATCATTTAGAAACATAGCGTGGCTCTTTTGGAAAAGGGCTCGATTGGGGCAACTATTTTCCTTCGCGTGATTGCCAACCACCTTCGCGTGGCACACTAAAATAACCAATTTCCTTAAAACAAACCGGGCGGACGGCGTTGGTTTCCGAGCGTACTCGCTCGGAGTTGGGAGAAGTCCACTTAACGATTTCCTCTGTCCGACGATACGGGCTGGTGTCGATACGTTTTTATCATTTCACAGTATAATTCAGTGGAACGTCTCCGGGGAGCACTACGGACCGCTAGAGTCACATGCTTTTGTGATCCTCCAGAGGGGGAGAGGGGGCCACGGGGTTACGGTTTTGGTAAACCAATCTAGCGACAGTGGCCTAGATGATGTTCGATTGGCCGACCGTAGAAAATGTGTCGGGAGTAATTCCCGACCCCAGTTTGAACTCATGTAACGGCCACTCAGTTGAATAAAATATTTAAGAGCACGAATTATAAAAATATATATACAAAAAATACCATCACGCTTTTAATTTTCGCTCTCTATACTTTGCAGGTTTCGGCTTCTCCCCATTCACAGTAGACTTAAATCACTGAAGTAGTACTTACGTTATTTTACTATGCTTACATTACTATACCCACTTTACCTTACTTAGTTTACAACGCCTACTCCTTCAGCACTGTGCACACTTACGGAGACGTGATCATATGACGACAGGATGCTTAATATAATAGTAAGACGACACACTTAATTTCCTCATCATATTACTGACCTCAAATCAGAGGTATCGTAAATTATAAGGAAATAGATTTAGATAAACGATAAGACAATATGGTATGCTGTAGGTATTTATTGTACAGAATACCTTTTTTGTGGTCTGCGAGTGATTGGAATAAAAGTTTTTATTTGTCTATGGAAGTTTTCTTTAAAAACAAATTATTAGAAATAGATTAACTAGCGCCCCCCTGAGGGTGGTGCGGAAATGTACTTAACTAAAGTTCGTTGGGTGCACTTGCACCGACAAACTAGCGCCCCCTGAGGGTGGTGCGGAAATGTACTTAACTAAAGTTCGTTGGGTGCACTTGCACCGACAAACTAGCGCCCCCTGAGGGTGGTGCGGAAATGTACTTAACTAAAGTTCGTTGGGTGCACTTGCACCGACAAACTAGCGCCCCCTTGAGGGTGGTGCGGAAATGTACTTAACTAAAGTTCGTTGGGTACACTTGCACCGACAAACTAGCGCCCCCTGAGGGTGGTGCGGAAATGTACTTAACTAAAGTTCGTTGGGTACACTTGCACCGACAAACTAGCGCCCCCTGAGGGTGGTGCGGAAATGTACTTAACTAAAGTTCGTTGGGTACACTTGCACCGACAAACTAGCGCCCCCTGAGGGTGGTGCGGAAATGTACTTAACTAAAGTTCGTTGGGTACACTTGCACCGACAAACTAGCGCCCCCTGAGGGTGGTGCGGAAATGTACTTAACTAAAGTTCGTTGGGTACACTTGCACCGACAAACTAGCGCCCCCCTGAGGGTGGTGCGGAAATGTACTTAACTAAAGTTCGTTGGGTACACTTGCACCGATAAACTAGCGCCCCCTGAGGGTGGTGCGGAAATGTACTTAACTAAAGTTCGTTGGGTACACTTGCACCGATAAACTAGCGCCCCCTGAGGGTGGTGCGGAAATGTACTTAACTAAAGTTCGTTGGGTACACTTGCACCGATAAACTACTCTGATGTTTTTACTTGATTTATTTCACTGTACAATTTTTTACTTGAAATATTATTCCGTAATATACTATAATTGATTGTATAATAACGTACCTTCGAAGGTTGACCGGAAAAAGGGAGTGTTTATTTATTAAAGAGAAGAAAGGAAAACACAGGATGTCTATTGGAACGGTGTCTATTCACTAGGGTATGGACTGTTAATGATGTACTGTTGGAAAGGCTGTCTCCACTTGTGGACTGGTGGGGTGTCGTTAGAGGCTTTTGCCCCCTTGAGCCCCTCTACCTTAACATCCACGCAGACTTCTCAACTACCACTTTCTAACAACCTATTTCCTTATTTCTCCTGTCTCGGGCTCACATGTCGAACGATATTGTGTTCCTAAATATGTTTGACTCAATAAACGCGAGCACTTTTTCACGATTATTTAAACAAATCTAAACCACTCTCTTTGCTTTTCTTGCTTTCTGTGTGTAAGGAATATAGTGAGTAAGGAACGCTGAATAAATGTTATTACTCAAATGTATTTTCCTAAATAGCGTAGAGAGCGTTTTCCATTAATTTTACTATATACCGGATTTATGACTGATTTCACTCATTAATTATATTGTTTACTAGGCGAATTAATTAATTGCTAATACAGGTTTGTACAATATAACTGGAATTCGTATAAACATCAGAGATATGGACGAATCGGTAAAAACCAACCCTGGAGGAGGCAAGGCAGGAGTTAGTCCGCTATTAGTCATGACTATTTCCCTCTGTTCAGAGACAATGGGCCCAATTTCACCTCGCTGATTAGTCCGCCTTCTTTCGACGACTGTTTCCCACTATTACAAACTGTAAACAAATAGTTTTCGCCTCCAATTAGAAACGAATTCGTCAAAATCCAGTCGAGATTATTACTGGCCAGCTTTTTTAAGAGCTGGTCCGCATTTTAAATGATCAAAACCTCGAAAAAATCCCTCTGCTCGAAAATGTATTCTTGGTTTGTTTTACAATCGAAACATTCGTTTGTTTTCCCTGCGGTCGGTACGCAAGTAATGAAAACGTGTCTTCTATTAACGTAAAATGTAATGACGCGTATTCGTTTATTTAATTAAATTAATTTTACGGTCGCAATACGAATAGAATCGTTTCACGGATTGGTTTTTTTTGGACATTCTGTTGAGCTGATTAAAATGTACAACAAAAATCTATTTCGGTTTCATTTAGCAAGTGTACTGATTTACAGCACCGTTAACAAGGTACCTGCAAAAAGATTTTTTCTTCTTTGCTATTTCGACTTTATAAAAGTCATATAGTATAGTCATATATAGTCATAGTAACAAGAGAGAAAATAACATTAGATAATGTTCCAAACACGTCATTACTTCATCGCGTTATTCGCAATAATGTTGCTGCTTTAAGTACTGGAGGAACTTTGTATTTCATAAGTGAACAGTTTAAGTCTGGCATATTGCACTTTGGGATCTAATATTTTGTAGAAATAAGCTATAAATAAAGGACACACGAGGTGACCCCCCTCAATTTGAGGTTTGTATAAGCGTTCAACTGGGGGGAAAAACGTTACTCTTCACTATTCTAAATTAACTGCCTTGTACGATAAGAACGTTGTACAACCTTGTAGTTTAAACCCTTTCGAAAAGTTAATAGTTTCTGTTAACTCTCCCCACAATAATATCTAATCAATTAACACTCTAGTGGTTTTTGTCTGTCTGCCTGTAAGTCCATGACGAAATCGAGTACTGTCGTACCTATCAGAAAGGAAAGGGCCGTAAATCTTTAAACGGAAACATGCAGAATTGTGTCGTGTTTAAGAATCCGCACACTGTTTACGGATACCTTGGGACCGCTTCGAGAAATGGCAAGAACATTGATTTCGTTTTGCAATCATACCAAAGTAAGTATCTGCCCGTCATCGTCGGCTCGGTATTTATTTAACGGGACGTAATATTTCAAGATAACATTCAGAGATCCAAAAGCCGGTAGATCGATGCCAGTGTTCAACCGAGGAAATATCTCTTGTACGACGTTATATTTCAAGGCCTATCAATTTTAGGCCGGCACATTGTTCGCTGGCGATCAAATATTTTGTAGAAATATCGGATAAAATAACGCCGGGTAAGCCCGACCCCTCCACCCACCGTTACGACGTAATTTATTCGGGCGGATGTTAACACCCGATGAGGGATCGGAAGGAAGATTTATTACCGGTACTAATAGAGGCGGGCGGATGGAGGCCAGCGGGTAAATAGGCATTTCATATTTGGTAGGGCGTACGCGGCGTATACATATAAATGGGGTGGGAGGGGGAAGATGCGCGGATGGTGGCGGTCCCTGGCGGGCCGTGCTCGGGCCCACCTTTCGTCCAGTCGGACTGTTGCGCCCGCACCGCACCCCAACATACACACGCCGTACACTACACACCCTACACCCTACACCCTACACCCTACATCTTATACACCCGGACTAGCTATCGAAAACGAAACCCTCCCAACAAGACAACAACCTCAGTCCCCTGCGGCCGGCCTTTACGCTAGCGGGGCCCGGTAACTGTCGAGCGGGAAGAAAATGCGGCGATGACCGCGGAGGACGAGGGGCCCTCCGATGAACTCCCTACGGCTTTCAGTGGCCGCTCAGGTAAGTCCAAGTCGGTAAGCTTAAAAAAGAAGTAGTCTTCGCGAGGATCTAGTGTCGCGCCATTTTAACAGGATATTTCTCAATATATAAACAAGTAAAAGAACAACGAACCGAGTATACACCTTAGTAGACACTTATTTGTACTTCAAATTTCTCCCTAACGTAAACTTTCATTAATTAGAACCATTTTGTTGATAACATATCGAAAATTTAATTTTACCGCAAAACATAAGTTTTAAATGTCACGTTCTTATGTCAACGATTAAATACAAAATTCGAAATGTAAACACTGTTATTATTCGATCCGCGACACGCGTATTATTCCATCCCGGCTTATCGTCTTTATTTTGAATGCAACAAGTATGATAAAATCCTGTCGGTATATGACGGGCAACATTCTCGCGGAGCTGAATCGAGATAATTGAGCGTATTCCGGAAATTATTATAGATCATAATGATGCGGCATCTTCCGTATTTGACGTTGCCCGAAAGAGTAGAGAGGCTTGCGGTGTTGATTTCGAAGAGTGCCCACAGGTGACGCTAAGCGACCTATCTTCTATGTCCAATAAATAAATAAATATACATATAATTATAATTCGATATACTGCAGCCTTTAATAACGAATTGCTACAGAATTTATTAAAAATTCGGAACCAAGAAGATCAATTTAATCGCATAACTTTTTCATTATTCCGTAAGTGTAGTTACTAAGCCACCAACTGCCATCATATAACTCTATACTCGTTATCGTTGCCAAATCAAAACATACAGCTGCGCACCGGATTTGAACAGGAAAACTGTAATGTCTGTCTATAAATTTGGAAATTTGAATAATGATTGAAATCGTGAGTCTTCTTCTCAGTCACATCTCTCATCACATCTGTCTTCCAAATCGGAAACGGAAGCAGTATCCTCCTCGGACAGTCGTAATCAATTGCGACTGCCAATACCAATTAGATGTTATTGGGGTCAGAAAAGTGCAGCCCATTGGCATGCAGATGAGAGCAATAACCGGGTCCTGTTATTTGGCCAACTTTGATTTATGCCGCTATCATTGTTAGTTTATCACAGCGGCCACCTCGCCTGCCTCGTTCCTCCCCGGCCAGTAAACCGATGAACCGCAATGGGCTAAGTTTAAAACTGCAGTTTGAAATCCGTTCCCCCCATATCCGGCGTCGATTGGTCGAGTCCACCCCATGAATGGAAGTGCCGGTATATCGGGATCAACTCCTCCCTCAACCATCCCCCCCGGTCCCCAATAGAACGCTAAGCCGATCGAAGCTTATTTTTTATTTCTTAGCCCCTTACTATCACTCGGCGGGGAATCCGAACCTGGGCAAAGAGGGGATGACGGCCTTTTTACGTCCGATAAAACATTGTTTCCTTTGGCAGTCGAATGTAACAGTATAAATATTTCCGGTAACACCTGCAACAAACACCTGCGAGTTGAGGGAAGAGCGCAGTTAACATTCATAAAGAACCTGCGGGGATTTAAGACCGTAACATAATTCAAGTTAGAAATATAAAGAAAAATATGGAAAATATATTTTCCAGAACGTTAATTATCACTAACTTCCGGTAGGATACTGTTGGGGAGAACTGCGTGCTATTCCGTGATATTTCCAGTGTTTTTAAACCTGCTGAGGGAATTCCACTGGAAGGGTATTTGTCCTTCACTTCTCCTGCAGTCCGACTCGAAACTGAAATATTATATAAACGGGTTTTTCACGTAGTTGGAATATATTTGTACGGAATGGGACATTTAAATTTTGCATCATTTTGTCAAATGTCCAACACGCGATTGTTCGTAATCATATTATTTATTTTGAAGGTACGCCGTCTCTTCGCCCAGTGGTGGGTGTAGCACCTAATGATCGTTAAAATGAGGGATTCAGATTTTAATTTAAAAAGGAACGAATACATAATAAGACGCGGGGCTGATATCCGATGTCCAAGCGTAATAGAATTTCTCTTTATTTATCGCGATAATTTTAAGGAAGAGTGAAACAGTTGAAATTCTATTTTGAGCTGTTGCGTAAGCCGACTATGGGGGTGGGGGTGGGGGAACACGCTCCTGTCTATTAAATGGCGATAAGGATCGGCCGCGACGATAATAGGAGTGGGCGGTGTTTGACAAGCTGGAAAATAAGAAAAGCTCCCTCGCAAACCATTCAAACAACAGGAAACTGCAATCATGAAAGTAATAGGATCCTTTAGTAGGTTACCAAATGTTTGCAACTCAACCTCTATAATAAATTACTGCCGAGAGAAAAGCCACTTCGGGCTTTCAGGAAAACGTACATTTAATTGCTGTAGATATAATCTTTACTTAAAAAAAAGAATCTCAAATTGAAATCTTATAACTGAAAGCCGAAAGTTCATATAACTGGGTGTAGACGGGAACATGGGGGGAACTTGCGTGGAAAACTTATTTATGGCATTTCGTAATAATGAGATTATTAGGAAAATAAAAAATCATCTTTCCATTCTTCGGCCCAGCTTTCTTCCCTCACACTGGGAGATATAACGCAATATAGGACTTTTGTATTAGCGTGAAAAACATCAAAACATCGGAAATCCAGATTAATAACAATTGTAATATGGCCCGTGAGATTTTCTATTCCTTGCTTGTTTCAAAAAGCCGCAATATTAGAAAAAATTTCTTTATTAATTATTTCCCAATGCGATGCACGAATGAATTCGCATTGCATAACGTGTTTGTGGCCCTTCATATTTCGGCCGATTGATAATTTTGTGTTCCGGATACCAAACGCACAATAGCTATTGTATAATCTATCAAGATTGATAGTCAATCAATTTTCAAAAATTGAAAATTATTCAATTAATTATAACTTATCCTCGCTACGGAATTTTTCTAGTGATATTTTATTTGAAGTTTATGTAAACCTGGTTAGGGTAAGAGTAGTAGATTTCGTAGTGTGGAAATTACTGCTCTTATTTTATAAGTACTACTTCTACTATCCTAAATGGGAAATCCTAAACTATTTATTTGTAGCACTATAAATATGAATAAACCGTGCTTAATTAAGCCCTCAAAGTATTCAGGAAGTAAAATTAAATTGAAAACAATTACGGAGAGTTATTTGCGCGTACCTGACTTCCTCATGAATATATATAATATGGTAAAATTAGGCTTCCGTCCTGAGAAAATTATCGCCGTGTCAACGCGTCCCACGAGTACACCGGTTGACTTCCTCAATTAGCGGTCGTCTCCACTATTTAGATTGGTTTTTTTTTGCGCCCACGCTAACGGGCGACAACAATCTGATAATGGGTTTCGCTCCTTCAGCCTCTCGCCGGGAGAGAGACCCAATCGCGTCACCGCAGGCGCCACTACTCCTCGGCTAACTGACTGGAAACCGAATTAGGGAATTCACTTCGGTTTCATTAACTCTCAGCACCGATTCGCTCCCGATTTTCCTACGTCCTCCTGAAGAAATATAATAATTTTCCAGGACCGACAGACAATTTGAAACTAATTCACAAGATACAAACTTGTACAGTTATACAAAGAGATAAAAAAAAACTTATAATCGTTACGATACTACACTCGAAATGTTTTTCATGGATTTTCCAACGAGCTAAAATTTTGTACAGATTTTTACTGTCTGTATCTACGTTTTTAAATATTATATATTGTCCCGTATTTTACCGTCTAGTACTACTCACAATAAAATTGGTTCGTCTCATACCTCGCATTAAAGCGTGTTTCTAGTAATCGCAGAAAAGAAAGAAAGTATATTCGACATTAAAATTGGACGTATTCGAAGAAATACTGCTGTTACATCCTGAAAAAACATAATCAATCAATTATGATATTCCTGTAAAATAATGAAACACGGAGGAATTTTACAGAGTATTAAAATGGGGTGTTGGGATAAGTGTTATTTGATCGGTTTCGAATTATCCGTCGATAAGTGTAGGTAATGCGTAGGCCCAATCATTATGCAGTCCGGTGAATTCCTAAATATCTACCTTGCACAGCGATGATTCAATACTAAAACGAATGTAATTTGTTCTCCAATTTCGGTATTATTTTGTGCAATTCCTCGGGCGAGAGGATGACGGCGGCGAAAATCAGATGCGCGGTCGGCGGTTCCCTACCAATAAAGGGAATGCATCGGGAATATCGCCCGTTTTTTAAAATTTACAAAATTTGCACGAAATTTATTTATTTGTTTTAACTCCGAAAACGAATCGCGACGCGCTTTCCGGATATTAGCATTTTCCGCTAGGCCGGCCAAAATATTGGATTTGGCGATTGAAATGGCGGTCTGTATATTTGCCCCTGAGGGAGGTAAATTAAAAATTGAAACAGGTCGGTGGTCGGCGCGACAATTGGCGGTCGACGATGCCCTAAATTGATTTAGGGCGGGAATTGGACGAACGCGAATATCAAAGACGTAAGTACATTCCTGCCCTATATGTGGAAAACTTTGTCTTAACTTCACCTGACGTTACGCAGTGTTATTATTTAATAATAATTTTGTATTCTTTCGTCCATCCGGCATCTTGAATCTCGACATCTCTTCACCGAAAACACTTACAGGAATTCTGAATTGCAGTGGATATCGTAATTACATTTCGGATATCCTCCGCAACCAGATTGGCATAGGTCCAAGCATGTAAGTGAAGACAGATCGGAGTGATGATTACGACCCCACGAAACCGAAAATTCCTTACCCTCGCTAAGCTTCCGAGCAGCTATCATAAAATTTATTACAGTGGAATCTGGTTTACTCTTTAGTTACTCCCGAACTAATATCACAATTATGCCGCACTACGTTATTATAATTATGACGACGACAACGGGAGAAACAAAGGAACGGGATAAGGTAATCGCGGTTTTGTAGTTCGAACGAATAAAGTATATATTCAATTGAAGGAAGTAGTCTAATTGCGGTCAATTTCTTGCTAGCACTATCAATACTGTGTCAGGTTACTGTACAGGGTAAACCTTTATATTGTGCAACCGAACATTCTAATAGATCCACGTGTCGCAGATGTTGCTATTTCAAATAATTATTGGCACGAAAAATACCGGATAATGAAATGTTGTATAAAATGACACCTGAATCGTTCCATTTCCAAAATATATACACACACAATATATATATATATATATATATATATATATATATATATACTGAAATCATTTTCATTTCTCTTTAATCCGCATTTAGAGTGGGCGCTATTCAAGCGCGATCTAAAGGCCGGGTTTAAAACAGGCGCGGCGCACACAAACAAGCGTGCATCGAAAATTTGTAAAATACAAAAATAATACTTCCACGTTCATTCCGCTACGGGTTATAAATATTTATCCCACTTCGGATTTTTTGAACCGATCTACGCGCTCCGATTGTTTCCTTTGTTGAATTGTACCGGTGCGAATATTTTCGCGATAAACGTTTCCGACGTTCATCCCGATTTGAGCGTCCGGATGGGGGGTAAAAAAGCAGAACTGGATGTAGGGGGGAGCCGAAGCCATTCAATTTATGCCTAATACGAAGCGCCTCCCCCCTTCAACCGGCGCCTTTGTAGGCAAAGCGCCGAGAAATATTGGCCGGCGAGGGTCAACTTTGACAAAAATGACAAATCTCAGCTAGGTCAACTAAAGTGTTTTCTCAATTTAGTGATTCCGCGGTGTATGAATAAAAAGAAAGAGGATACATTACTTTGAATGTACAATACACAAAATCACGCATTAATTAGGCTATTGGAGAATTTCAGAATTTCTTGTTGCAAATTTCCCCCCCCACCCGTTTTGACGTATTATTATAGCAGTTCAATACACGTAGAATTATTGCAAGTAAACAATTTATAGCGATCGCATAAATTTCAGGGCTTCCCAACTCGTTTCGATGATCAAATTACAAGATTCTTCCGATCCGGTGATATTACAACCAGAGAACTCGTTTGAGATAGGGTTGAATTATTTTTATTATCTCGTTTTACAGTTGTTAAAAATGGACTAGCCTTAATACAGTAGATAATCTGAAAATGCTTGCGGAGTATTTAACGACGGCCGGGTGGGGTACGTATAATTGGGGAGCGGCAGGACTGGTTTAGGGGCGGTGGTGGTGGTGGTGGTGGTGGATCAGGTCGTTGGGAACAGTTCCAAAAGCCGTTCTCAGAGGGCTGGTTCTCGCGCCGGATGACAAAGGGGCCAGAAGAGTTAGCGACACAAACAGAGACAAAGAGATACAGAGAGAGAAAGAGAGAGAGAGAGAGTTAGAGCGAGCAGCAGAGAACAATCCTGAGTCACTGTCCAGAGCGCCACCCCTTCAGTTTCCATGCTCAGAAACAAATTCTTTCAAAACGCTCTGTGTTTTTTCCTATAAACCTTATAGTATTGTTTCTGGATGCATACAGTCAATACATAGAATGTATAGGAATGTAGTAGAACATTTTTTCACACATTTTTGTATACATCTTTCCTACCTTATTCGAATGTCTGAATTTTTCCTGACTGAAATTAAATCGTGTTTTTCATCAAATTCTGTTTTTTTTTATTCTTTAAAGTACTCTTTTAATAATTAGAAAGATAATATAAATATTCTGATCTCCCGTTTCTACTCCCTGGTAAGGTCCTAGCCTAGGTGCTTAATAAAATTTTTTCATTGCTCAGAATGCCTTCGCGATAGTCCTAAGAAACGCTATCGGAGCAAGTCACGACAATTTCCATATCTTATATTCTATGATACAACAAACAGAAATATTTAAAGCTGCGAACAAATAAAAAATAAATAAAACTAAGAATGCACTCTTCGTAAATTTCATAAACCGCAGTATGCAAAAACACGAGGAGGGGGAAAAGTCTCGTTGTTCTCATTACCTTCGTATGTATTCGCACTGAACGTGTTAGCAGAAATACATTTCTGAAAATTGACTCTCATACGTTCGTGTTAATTTAAATTAAAGTCCGGCAGATTTGCAGCGGTGGAGGAAATAAATTAAAATGAAACGTGACCATGAATTTGAATTTATTACAGGATTTTTCCAAAATAAATATTATATTTGTATCAATTAAGCAGAAATAGTTATTCGTTCTTTAAGAATTTATGAATAATTCTTAGGGCGACTTCGCTGTAAATTAGACCCATTTAATGTTGCAACGGGAATCGGATTTGGCGAATTTATTTTTCTAAAATTCTCAAGAGAGCTCCATAGCATGTCGCCATGAATATAAAAACCTGTTTCGAGTCAAAATATTTTGAAAGGAAGTATTACAAGATTGTCATTTTCCCTCGGTAAGCGATTTGAAGTTGGCAGCAGGATGGGAATTCGGGCTCAACGGAGTGGCCTATTTGTCATTCAGAAAATGTTCACGGAACTAACCCCACCCGGCCGGTTTCCTTTGTTCTCATTTTCGTCAAATTATCTTCCTCCCTCCACCTCGTGTATTTATATCATCCCCAGAATCACTTTAGGGAGCTCCGACTTGTTTTAAGACAGTGTACCATATTCCTCCCTTTCTGTTCCGCTACTCTTTAACCGCCTTCAGATACCGCTAGTAAGGAATTCCGACCGTTGTTCCTGAAATATTCAGCGTTTCGATGAATTTTATCGTAACCGAAAAGCGAGAAGAAGCGTTATAAAATGCTCGATTCTGATATTTACGAAACGTTTGAAACTTAATGAAATTTCATTAATCGTGGTACCTTCTATCTAAATAAGAGTTACAATAACACAGTAAACATTTTCTGTATCATTTCTATTTTCTCAAACCGGGCTGTTTCGACTTATTGCCTTATTAATTATGTTTCCTAAATAATTTGTTGATTTACATAGGCGTGAATGTCTCTGATGGATTTATTTGTGAGCACTGTCACTACATTTTTGTAGTATCAGCCAAAAAACCCCAAGGCAACCGCTGGGTGGTGCCTTTTATCGAGGCAATTATGCCAGAAGATAAACTTACCCCGATTGCACAATAACTCTGTCGACATAACTCTATTACAGTTGATAGTATAATAAAAGAAAGCTAAGAAAAAAACAAAGATAATAGTTTAACATACCTGTTTTGTGGTTGGAATACCATAGATTGGTTGTGTCATCGGGCATCCTTATTGCACTGTCACTGTCACTTGCAGTGAGGATGTCCGAAAAACATCCAAAGCGCCAATAGTGAGAAACACTGCTACTGAAGATGGCGAGCAGCCGAAACCGGTCTAGGAAAAGGCCAAACCAGAGAGAGGAGACAGAAACACAAAAAAATCTAAAGATAATAGTTCTTATTACAGTTATTCGTCCTAATTGTTTTCCGTTTCTGTCTCTAATATTTTAGACAATATAATATATCTTATATTTTCGATAAAAATAAATTACATATAAAAAATGTATGAAATAAAAAAGATATGATATTGTGGTGATATTGGTCACAAATCGTCCCCCTTTGCGGTCTGAAATATCGCCCCCCCCGCCCTATTGTGCATGCAATAGAGACATCTCGACGTTTTAATGGGGCGCGTAACGTTGTATTCAGCCTGCTAGTTTATTATCGGACTTTCATTGCCGGCCGCAATCGTATCGGTAAACAACTTTATTACTCCGGCCCCTCAACCTGATATCCAACTGCGGTACGCCTCTCTTCACGTTCTTTCTATCTTGCACGACTTTTGCTAAATTTTTATTTACAGTTTTTACCGACTAAGAACGTAGGACGTGTTATTAAATACTGTTTAATTCCGGTGCTCGCCTCCTTTCATTCATCTTTTGTAATACTTTTTCTGTATTGAACCTGAGAGTTATAAAAATGTTTTAAATCGTTGTTAGACTGAATTAAAAATAATCCGGGCACTCCTTAGTTCAGTCACTTACATTCATATAAATCTGTACGGTAATAGTGTACTGCATTGTTTTACACGAAAATGTATTTTTCTCACTATTAGTGGAAACGTTGTATCACGAATATCTCTTAGGTGAATTCCATCTCAATTTGCCGTTACTCTTATACGAATGGCGTACTCCGAATGTTTCCGAAATGTGCGAATGTTAAAGCTCGAGGCCGCTCGCAGTCGAATTTCCATTATTACAAACATCCTTTGTGACTCCAAATATTTCCTATATACGCCCAATTGGGACACGCGAAGGGACCCTATGCGGCGGAACGCGCGCAGCCGGGGGCGTGGAAAACCCGTATAAACACAAATAACCGCGCTCGCCTTCTTTGAGCTTTCTACATCGGTCCCTCTTTTAATATCGGAGACGAACATTGGAAGTAGAAACAGCTCAGAGAACGATAACGAACGCTGGATTCTTTCCCACTTTCCGCTGTACGAAATCTGTTCAAAAATGAAACAACTGGAGAACGACAGGGGGACGTTCTCAGTCGAATGCAATCGGGTGATACTAAGCAACAACTCGATAAACATAAAACTCCCTGGTCCATCCGATGAACGAAAATAAAATAAACAATTACGAACCTAAATGAAGTAATATTTATCTTAATACAATTGAGTGATCCAATTACCGCAGTGTACTTTGAACCATATTATTTTCTCGAAGTATCACTTTCAATGATTATTTAAATTATTGTTTATAGTATTTTATAATATACAGATAGATATCCGTATGAACAAACAAAAGTAGAAGCAGACTGATAGGTATAATTAGGTACTCAATAACGGCGCTCTGATACTGAACTCGATACATCGGTGTATTGCAGGTTTGCAGATGTTATGCGCCGTACTACTGCCAGTTAACTATTGGCTTGGCAACTAAATAATTGCGGATTTTTCATAATTTCCCCACATAACATTTTCTGAACTTGTGATGCATTTTTATCTTTTAGTTCATTTATTTTTATAAATTTATAAATTATTATTAATGTTTTTATCCATAATTTTTCTCTTGTTCATTACTGATATAAAACCTTAGCTAAGACATTAGCTTTGAAATTTTTGATCTTATGTGTATTTGGTTTTGCTCGACGTAGAAACACTTCTAAACAGGAACTACAATAATTTTTAATTGAAAAAACTCCATTCCCAGAGTCTTGCTCCAATTTTTTAGACTCTGTGATAAATGTTGATTCCCGAATGAATGTACTGCTAACTTTAGTGGTATGGATCCAGACACTATTGTCTTATAGACAGGTCCGGATATAAGCGGGAAGTTTTACCGGCCGACACATTTTCATTGTTGTCCACAGTAAAGCGGCAAGTTTATTTTTGACGTAAAAGACCGGGTACAGTACTGAACGGAATATTAAAAACAAGTAATCCAACTTTCTGAGCATAAAATTATGAAGCCGTAATATTTCGTTTTTACAGCTTTCTTTCCGGTTACAAATTATGAGAGGGGTTTCAGTTGATGGTCTTAGCTCTGTGTTCCCCTTTTCTGCCTCCGTATATTATATACAGATTTGGTGTACTAGATTTGATTGTGTCAATAACGCAATCACATTAGGCATATTGGGAGATTTCTCTTGAGATTTTCCATTTTTTTCAATATGGACTGAAATTTCCGTATTATTGGATAACATTTCATACACATATTATTATTATTATCATCATCATTAGCATTGATCCTATTTCAGTCCCGTTCTATTAAAAATATTACTATGTTCTACGCAACCTATCAAGAATGATAATTCCTCAAGTAATAATTCCTTCCAGAGTCCTGGTGTATATATGTATAGCATTAAAATATCCAGTTCTAAAACGTCATACATAGTATTTTATCAGATTAAGAACTAGATATTTCGAACAGACGGAGGGACACAGTGAGATTCCTTACAAGAGATAAAATATTTTTATCCCAGGTCAAAGGGCGTTGGAGGAGAAAAATTGGATCAAATCGGTTCAGAGTAATTGTACTCATTGATGAGATTTTAGTCCGATTATGGACAATCGATAATTTCACAGGTTTTCTCGTAACTGGCAATGCAACACGACGGCGTTGATGATCTGATTTTATTGGTCCCAGTTTGATTGCCGCCTCAATCTCTTCAAATTTTATGCTCCCAATCTATCAGCGGTAGAAGTCACAGGGCGTGCCGAGATTAAGTTCAACCCAGCTTAGAAGGGCAGGATTTATCGGTTAACGGCTGTCCGCCATACCCGGCTAATTGGAATTGGTTTTTATAGATTCTTTTTGTTGGCGTCGTTATCGATTGGAAAAATAGACCGGTCCAACGCCGAAATTTACGGGGTCCAACAGCTGTTGAAAAACTTTATGTTACAATATGGCCTTTTTTGGGGTCGTCCTATTGGCACTTCAGGCTAATTTTCGTATTCGCATTTGTT
This sequence comes from Lethocerus indicus, assembly GCA_019843655.1. NCBI lineage: Eukaryota > Metazoa > Arthropoda > Insecta > Hemiptera > Belostomatidae > Lethocerus > Lethocerus indicus. Next base: position 27,895,384 of record JACDQD010000004.1, on the reverse strand, counting down.
CGTTAAAAAATATGGCCCACAAAAAGGATTCCATTCTGTGATTAGTACTATGAAATTAAACGATTGAATAAGGATTTCCTTGAGGAAATTTAAATCTCTGTTAAATTTAGATGCAAAGAATAAGGTTATTCACCTTTAAAGTTTGCTAAAATGTCTAGAATATAATAGGTTAGGGCAAGGATTACAGAGGAAATATAAATTAGTAAATCCATTCTTGAGCTTTCAACTTTGAGTCAGTACTGCCCTCCTTATATTATTAATCGTTATTTAAGCAACAAAGGAAGCTGAAAATATTTTACTGCTAAAATGTTTGGTGTAAATAATTAGTATCCGCGAAAACTAAGGGTTAATTCCGGTAAGTAAAATTCGGATAAGTAAGAAATTGGTTTCAAAACAAGTTCGAAAACTTATATTTATATATATATATATATATATATATATATATATATTTATTTATTTATTTATTTACACATTTGCATTTGTGTAGTTACTCTAAACTTACTACTGTTATCGAGATGGACCTATGGCGAGGAAAGAACTTTTTATTACCGTTGCGGAATTAGCAAACAGCACGAAATTACTTCTTCTTTTCTCCGTTCTCAATTAAATGATATTTCTCATTAATCAAGCCCTCGGAAGATAATATTTTCCCATCTTTAATACGACTGATGTTGAATTAAGTACTTCAAAGATTTTTTTCTCACGGCCATGTCAATACGGGTTTTCCTCCTCGGCTCTGGAAAGTGGGAAGGGGTGCTTCTTCTGTACTTAACGAATACTTAGCAGAAACGACGCGTTTTATTTTCCACGAGTATTTGAGAAATTCAATTATTCCGGTTCATCGGCGTCTTTATCAGCTTAAGGGATCGAGAAAATTATATTTTTATTGGAACAGTAAGCTTGGCTGTTTAGTGAAGTATCAGAATATACTAGCAGGACTCCCAAAGAAATATGCAGTCAGTATGAAAGTAATGTTTTAGACGTAATCCGATATTTTACACTTCAACAAACTGGAAATTCTGATATAATTGAAATGTATTATAATATGTAAAAGTCTGGTGGTTTATAAGTTATGATAGTAAATATTAACGTATTTTGTTATTAAATTTTAGTTTCCAGAGTTAATAATTGGACCGTTTTAATTTTGGTTTAGGCAATAAGGCTGGAAGACTCGCACCTTATTCGTTAGATTATTTTTCTCATCTTGCAGGCAATGTTCACAAGAATGCACACAGTCATTATCCAATTATAAACGGCCTTTTTTTTCTACTTTTCTATTTAGTGAAGCAACTCTTGGAATCCAAGTGCTCCACAGATCTGTCGTAACGCGTCGTTGAAACCGCTCCCAAGTAAAATATATTGGGGATGCGGTATTGTTTTTAAATAGGGTCGCTCGCCGGTAACAACATCATAAACAACAAGGATAACGACGGAAATCGAGCCGTTGTTCCCCAAATGCGATAATAAAAAACGAACTGGCGCCTCGGCCATGTAGCGGCGTCGGTCTTGCAGTAATTGCCGCGGGCGAGAGAATTTTTCTTGCTAATAAAAATCCATTTATCATGAAAATGGACGATTTCGGGTACGGGGCTATTTATTTCTGGGGCGTATGCGCGTATCTCGCTTAGCCAAAAGCACGTCGCGCGCAAAATGATTTGTGCCGCTTTTGTTCTGATCAGCCCAAATCGATAATATAAAATGTATAGGTTCGTTTGTGCGGCCATTATATTTCAGTTTGTTTTGCAATCTGACATTTCGGACTTTCCCCGAGCTTACCGACTGCAATAAAATATACCGCCGATTTATTTCTGTATTTCTGTATTCATAGAATCAGTAACATGGACTGCAGTGATTTTTTGATTTTGGAAATGTTTCTCTTTCCATGCGTAATAACTTCTATATACTAGGCTAAGGTGGTTTTGGCTTTTCGCAGCTGATTAACACCAGTTAGTTAAGTTCCAAACCGGAAGAAACTTCTCTACATAGTCTCAAAGTAACCCTGTACAACTCCAACCTCACTATTAAAGCTATGAATATATTTTATATATATTCAACTCACGAAAAACACATTTCGTATTTGAACAATTTATGGCTGTATAATTCCAGCTGAATTTAACCAGTGAGAGAAACGGAAGGCGAATGTAATCCTTTTTTGAAAATATCCGGCAGAATCAAATGCTTTTAGGGCGGGGATGTGGGATCGAAGTGTGGGTTTTTTCATAAAATTTTCTTAATGGAATGTTGGAAGAAATTGCTCTAGAAGAACTTTTAATGGTACCACCAGAGTTAATACCCCGATCCGATTGCAGAAGCAGAGCTTCCCCTTTGAACCTCCACTTAACAAGGTTTCGAATATATACAATGTGAATGGTATTACATATATGTGAAAAGAATTTCTGTACAAATTGCTCCAACGTGATTCAATCTTTCAATAAATGATGGAACTGAAGACGACTGGATTGACCCCCAGAATATAAACGCCCTACAATTTCACTTCATTAATAGATTATTAGTTTGAATTAATCAATTTTATAATGTAAGTGATATTGGCGATTAAAATCTATTTGCTTTACTACGTTAATGAAAGACTTAATTGTTCAATGTGGAAATGGAGGTAAAAACGGAGATAACATACCACCTTATATCTACTTCGGAATACTTTAAGGAACTATCGCAAGGTTCATAATTTAGCTTTGAATTAATGTTTTTTTTTGGAAGTTAGAAGTAAAAAGAACGGGGTCGTTAGGGTCTAAGAGAAAAAAAAGTTATCCTCGAATGCTCCTTCCGGATAAGGAAAGGCAGATAAAAGCGGTATTTTCAGGCCCAACTCCAGACTGAACGTTCTCTATTAATTTTAAGCGAAGTCTGTAAAAACCGACTGTATAGAGGGATTCAAGTGGGCCCAAATATTTGAGCGGTTCATTAATGTAAAATTCCCTTTTCTAAACAACGGGGTTTCTTCAAGACTAGACTTTTTCCAGGACCTCCTGCTCGTTCTGCTATTAATTCTTAATCTGTTTTCAATCTCAAATTCATCTATTTTTGTGTCAGTATTGATATTGCCTGATCCAAATTAATTATTGCTCAATTTATTATTCCATTATAACAAAAAGCTCTCGCGAATATTCACTTTATAAATTAATAGGTTTTCACGCTTGACTGAAATAATTCAATACTCCCAAATGATAAATGAAACTTGACAAAATGGAAAACGATAGCAAGATTTAATTAAATTCACCGGTCACATAACATCCGCTACGATTCAAAGGAAGATTGCAAGAGGGGAGCTGATAGGTCCCCGTATGTACCATCGAATATTTATGTAGCACTCTGCCAGGTTTTGGAATATGAGTTCCCCTCCGGCCCAATTTATATTCTGCCTCGTCTCGCTTATTTCTTCTGTGCGGTTTATGCTTTCGCCCGTTAGCAGTAAACCCCGGCTAGATTGTTCGGTCTAAAAGCCTGACACGATTCGGCTCTCTCCCCGTCGCAAATCCAACGTCTTTGTTAGGCAAACGCGACTCTACATAGTTCGCGGTTTGTCATACCGCCAGAACTTATACCGGAACCTGAAAATGCGTCACAAAATTAACAGTGCAATAATAGTGCCAACAGAATGCCGACATGCTAATCTCTGTTAAATATATAGCTGGCATTTTTGACTCCGTAATTATTACTGAACCTACCGCACGGTGCACTTTACAGGGCGCTGTTTTCTTTTAAATAAAAATTAATACGTAAATTCGACACCCCTGTAATGTATAGGGGGGAAAATTCTCTCGTACATTTTGAAATTTTACCAGCGTTAATCTGTCAGGAATGCTATTAATAAACCGGTAGTCGGGCGGGAAATCTGATTAAATTTTTATCCCACACTCGGTGCAGGTGTAGACCGCTCCTATCAATTATTCAATTTCGGGCTAGAAGGCAGCACACAGGTGTTGGCCGTCAGGAATGACGTCATTAGACCGGACAGGCGGCCGTTAGTGCCCCGATGAGAGACGGAACCGACTATTTATTGCCGCCCGAGATGAGTCGCCCCGGCATAAACTGCACGGCAAATCTTAATTAACCGTGGGGAGACAGATGAAAATAGTCCGCCGTAAGTGTTGGCCGTATTTTTGAACGGGTCAACTTATAACACAAATTAAAATTTAAAAGTGAAATTTTTCCTGATTCCAGGAGATCTATACCCTTTTCAAACTAATTATAATGGATTTTATTGGTTAGAATTTTTGCAGAATTTATTATTAGTGTCAAATGGAATTTTTTGTATAACCCCCCAATGTATACGATTTATATCAGGTACATTTTCCTTAAAATGACGGGGGAAATTTCTACATTCTTGTTTTTCAACGTTTTTTGGTATTCGTTACTACTATAATGGCTTAGTTTAATTCATGATCTATAAATAACAAACCTGCGAAAATTAAGTAGTTAAAAGAAGCGTTGGTTCTTACATAAGTCAAAAATTTCACTCGAGGAACGTGTTACTCGACATTTAAAATTTGAAGTACGCGTTCTATTGAATATAATATTGAATATACAGGAATCCTAACCCCCGTCTAGTTAAGAAAGGTCTCCAGGAAAAATCACTGAATAAACAACACAGAAATATGCTTCGGAGCGCAACCGTCAACTAACTAACCGGACTAAAACTCGACTGCTAATTTAATTCGTTATCCTGTTATAAGATGTAATTCAATGGGGAGAGAGGGATATGGCTAAACGCAGGTGTTACATTTAAATCGAACCCCAGGTTGTGGCTCAAATCTTAATTGGGCGGGGCGTCGAGTCGTCTGAAACGTCGCGTCCGGATCTTATGAATCGGCAATATTTCCGGCTTTGTGCCGGACGTGGCTGGGCCGCGACCGGAATAATCCGATTTTCCGGGCGGGCTTTTAAACCCCGCCCCACAAACGGGAGGAATTAACTGGTTTACGAAAATCTGATCGGACAACTGTCTGCGAGAATGTGCCGAGGCCGGCGAATTGTTGGAGTCGGATTGGGCCTGTTGTGGAGGGGCCCTGTTTATATTGGCCGCCGTCTGTTTGCCCTCCGTCGATAAACCGTCGAGGGCATCGGCTCCGTATAATTTATATTGGGAGAACAAAGCTGACCGCCACTCCCCCCGCTCCATCCTCAACGACTATTCCACTACCACCGCTTTCGTTCCTACTCACAGCAACGAATAGGTCCAGTATCATACGGCCCTGTAGCCGACACAAAGGAGACCTTAGAAAAATCTTTATTATCGTGTAAAATAATTTAAGTGTCCCGAATATGAATTTAAAATTTCCAGGCCTATTGCACTACTTGGTAATTTATATTGGGAGTGTTTACAACTCGATAGACATCCTCTATATAGGCGAAACATTCTAGATTATAAATTTAACAATGTCGTAATTATACAACCGATATTATCGGTAAAAATGTTACGAGATATCAACTTTAATTTTTATCCCCCAATCAAATGTGTTACGATTAGCAACAGTTACGTCACTCCGGTCTGCCCCTGCTGGTAATTATCACTTTCGAGGCCTTACGTAAGTGCTCCGGTAATCGATGTAGCGCTGCTCATACTTAAATCGGTGTAGCCTGCTTACTGAATAATGCTTGCAGGTAATGAACCCGAATTTCGTGTAAATACCCCCAGCAGCTGTCAACGGAAGCTCAACGGTGGTAACGGAACAAATTCCTAATTCCCTACGTATGGGAGTGTTGAAAATTATCTCAAGGATGCTTGAATGCTAATATAGTACGAAGCTCTAATCTAGAATATATGATCACACATATATTATTCACACACACGTGTCCTGTGTATATCAATGCTGTGAATATCGATGGAATATTCAATACTCAACGGTCTTTTACATACGGAGCAAAAATCACGGTCTTTTAGACCTTTTCGGTTTCGGTCTTTTTAGTGATGGAGCTTTTTATATGCTGATAGATTAATGACAACTTAATAATAAAAACAATAATATTTCACTTATACCTTCTGTTTAACCCACTTTTGAAGATATTTAAGAACCCGTGGCAGTTTTTTTCAGGATTATCTGTAACCTTTAAGATATAACGGTAGAGTAGGATATATATCTCTCCGGTGTTTCCGGACGATTCCTCCTCTAAGAGCTCGCTGGACCAGGCACATCGCCAAGCTTCCGCTATGAAGTCCAAAAGATAAATTCATTAGGAAGCCAACGAAAGAAATTAAATTTCCTAAGAAATTAAAAGAAAAAGAATGGAGTTTTCTTTAATAATGAAAGTTAAATTTGTAAAAATTTCTTTAAATATTTTTAAATTTCAAAATATTATTATTAAAATGGCATGGCATGAGATTCTGCCTAAATAATGATTTCATTGGAAATATTTACCGAATTGAAATTGCGCATTCTGTAAATCTGCCCCGAAATGAATAACAAATTCTACAGATAGCGTCAGGATGTGACAAATGAGATAAATGAAGATAATAGGAACAAAAAATTCCTGTGTATTCTTATCAGTCGCCCTGACATTTCCTGACTTGTAGATGATAGGCGACTAGCGATGCGGACTAGAAATTCATGTTTACGTCCTTAGATATTCGTTCAATATAATTCACATTGTAAAATCAAAGATTCTATTTGTAAGTTATGGTACCGGGATACACAACAATTTTTGTTGTCGACTGTTATAATATTCAAAATATTTTTCATTTAACGACTTTTACTTTTATTTGATTTTAAATCAATCAGAAGGAAATTTTTAAAATTGTTCAAACATTAGATTAAATACATTAGTCATGTAGAATTCGAAACGGTAGCGGTCGTCCCAAGAGAGACATCCGGCAGGTCGACACATATAGGTCTCTCGGTTTCTGATAAATGCTTTTCTGGCGGGTAATACCACGGCTTGTCAGAGCTCCTCGAAACTACGGCGTATTGGGAAATTTTCACGGCCCCCTACCACACCCCCCCCGCTATCCCTCTCGAATCCTCTCACACGCGGAAGACTAATACATCTAATTCATCGGGGTGTCGTCTAGCCGTGGACAAATCGCATATTCATGGAATCGGATCCCGGGAGAGGGAAAGGCTTAGGCGAAACAAGGCTGGGGGGCGGCAGACGGGAGGAATGAGAAATGAGACCGACGTGAGCGCACTTTTCGAGTGACGAATCTGCAATATTATTTCTGCCGGAGGGGGCGAATCCGCGCTAAAAGGAAAAGGGCGCCCGGTATATCGGCCGCGACCTCTTTAGTCATCGCATCGGTTATTTTCTTTCAAAATGCGGGGCGAATTAGATGTGCAAAAGTAGTTGACGAAAGAAATACTCGACATATACTACTAACTATATCACTAATTGTATTATTAATGAGAGGATACCAACAACGGCAGAAATACGACTAATTGACAAATAACGGGAAAAATTACTCGAGTGAAGATATTGCAAATGCTGGTAATCACAATTACCTGAATTATCCATAATTTGGTTTGAGAAAGTTTTAATAGCATCTTTTCGTTTAGTTTTCCATTAGGGGGTCCTAGGCCCCGGTGTACGACCGTGATAAATACAAGAAGTTTGCCCCTCCCACGAAAGTAGATAAAGATGTACATTCTTCAACTCTCGAATTTGTCTTACCTTAGGGGGCTTAGTCTTCTCTCGGGTTAAAAATTCTCCGATGTCATTTTCGGAAAAGGTGGGGTACAGGGGGAAGGGGGAGATATTTATGGCTTAAATTGAGTCAGAGAGCATTAAGGTCGGGTGGTTTGAGGGGTAGGGGGGGACTCCCACCGGGCCACCCCCCTCTTATTCTACCGAAAAAAAACCTCTCTACGACTATTTTACGAGGTCTCCGTTAGAAGAAAATCAATACGATTTGCACTCTGTCTTTCTTCCTCCGGCTTTACTGCCCACCGCTCGCTCGCTCTCTCTCTTTCTAACCTCGTTTACCGACGTTTCCCCTTTTACTTTCTCAGTGTTTCTTTTTTCGGCCCTGTCTCTTTTCTCCGATTTTACAACAAACCCCAGACTCGTATCGAGTCTTAATTGGGTATTTGGATAACAGTTTACATTCTCTTCTAGATCACAGTACTAACGGATGTTTAATTGGGTGAAGCGTGTCCTCCAAGAGAAAACATTTCGTACATCGTTTTGCCATGTCGTCGTTCCCATTTAGACTCAGAGAGTGTATTTTTCCATTGAAACAGAATAGCTCTTTTGAAACACAATATGACTAAACATAAAATTAATATATTACGTCCAAGATATGCGAATGAAAGGCATTATTTAAAATCTCAATATCTTTATGTAGATGTAACCTACGAAATAATGTTCGACGTTTTTTAGTGCGATATGTTCAGCCCGATAGATATGTTTAGCCGAAGGGTCTGATATTAGGTTAAATAAGTGGAAAGCTGTGAAAACGGTAACAATTGGACAGGGAAGAGCGTAAAGGGAGAGCGAATGGTGGGGAGTAAAGGAGGTGCAGAGGACACGGGAGATGTGAGTGGAAGCCGGTCACAAAAGGCACTCCACTCCAGTTATCTCAGTGTCCGCTCCTCTTCCAGCACTCCTCCAGCCCCGCGCCCCTCCTTATGAATTGGCCACTTTATTTGCCGGACCCGCGTACACAACAAGGCTGTCCCCGCCGCTCCCATTCTCTTAATATTTAATGTACTGTAACATGATATAGAACAATATTTACCGTTCCGTTGGGCCGGGAAGACGTAAAAGGGCATACTTCCACCGACCGCCAGACGGTGGCCATTAATGTATCGTATTTTAGAGGGATTTCTTGCCGAGTCATTGGGCTCTCGATGAGGATACCTTTCGCCTCCACTTTCCGCTGCGGTTCCGCCCCATCGGCTCCGAGACGGCAGTATTACCCGTGTCCTTTATGTACCTTTATTTTATGTGGGCCACGTTCGTACGAATTTGGTAAACATTTACCAAGAAAAATAAACGCATATTCCTTATACTACCTGATTGTCGAATGAGCGGCATCTGTGCGTTGTTGGATGTTGGCGTCTAGCCATCCTATCATTATTGTTAATACACTTTTGCAGAACGGCAGTACGGTATGATTCTTCGGTTATTTATCAATAAATAGTAGAGAGTACAACACATTAATTATCAACTAACGATTTAACCGTTCAAATGTGGCACAGGAGGACATCGAAACTGGAAGTCAAGGTATTTTCGGGATAATTGTGTTTCATCCCATTGATTCATATTGATGGGACGATTTAGTTTGGGTAGGGGCGAATTTCGAATGGACCATTGCTTTGAAAGTAGAACCGAATCGCTTTTAACACTTATTTCAGCACATTTTCCTATAGAAGTAAACGGTTATGGTAAAATGGCGAAGCCATTAACCAGGAGCGCGGAGAGAACCATATTTAAGGATTCAGTCAACCTTCACGTTTTCTTCTCACAGAAATGCGCAATTTACTATACCCGAGCTAGATCTAGTCTTTTACAAGGGAACGGCGTTAAGAGCGCGAGGGGGGTTGATGCGGGACGGGGGTGTGTGGGACAAGCTGGCTATAAAATAAAGTCCCCCAGAGTTTTCCCAAGGCCCCGGCGGGCAGAAGAAGGAGATAAGATCATCGGCCATGCAAGGAAATTGGTATAACTGTAGTGTGGGGTCACATTGCTGCGCCAGTCGGTCACATTATGTATTCGGTGACGTTCACGTCAAGGAACTCTACTGACCTGCAAACCAATTATATTCACGTATAAAATCCATTCCTTTTGACAAAAAAACAATAAGAAGAAAATTCTATACCGACGTCACTAAAGTACACTTTTGGCGCTTAGTTCGGTCTCCAGGGGGATGGAAAATCGAGACCTTTCAGAATTGGCACAGAATAGCGTTTTCAGAACTGGGCCCGCCTTTTGCCTTGGTATTGAAAATAAACCGCCCACCAGGAATAACAATAATTTTGCGCCTTCTCCGATGGTAGAAACTATTCGGCATTTACCGAGACTGTTGGGTCTGTGTGTCTTGTTTATCTTTCTCCCCCTCGTACTGATTGGCCGGCTCTATTCTGGGAAAGGCTCAATTGCCCAGGGACTTCTGAAAGTGGGAAAGAAATGTCCCCATTCCGCTTGTCTAATTTAATCAAGGCTAAGGTTCAGAAATACCTATTAATAAGTAACTCTAATATTATAAATTCCCAATTGACAAACAACCCGATATTTGGCCTGAAAGGTGTCCCTAATTTCAGACATAATATGGGAATTACTGTACGATATGAATTGCTATGAATGGATTAGAGTGATATATAATGAAGTCAAACGATACAATATAAAGAATTAAAGTTAACATTCGCTATTTACGCCTTCCAATATCAAAAAGGGAGAGAACAAAATTAAACATTAATTAAACTCCTACAATACGGCAGGAAATAAAGGAGGTTTTAATTTAATATTTCGTATTTTGTAAATCCGTACAACCAGAACGATTAATCGTTTTACTTCACTGTCACTTTTATTCAAAAAGTTTCTTTATCCGAAAAATGTAATTTCGCTATAGTGTAAAAAGCGGCAAAAGAGTTTTGGACGGGAAGCCCAGTTGTTATTTCCTACCGATTATTAGGAAATCGATAGCGTCTCATGTTCCCTCATTTGACAGTTCTCCTGTTACATATTCTAGAAGTATTTTTGTGTTACACGGCACTAATATGTGGCCTGAGAACCAACATTCAAATTACCAATAAAATTCCCTGCCTTTTGACGCGACTAATCTATTGATTAATTTTTTAACGATGACAGCCCGCATTTTAATAATGACACAAATGTTGGACGGAAATTCCCCAATTATTTTATTTATTAAATGTAAAGAGTTTTCATCCAGGCGATTAGAGCTTTTCTCACATACATATATATATCGCCCCTGGGGTATGTGTGACCTACTACCGTTCCTTGTATCCAATCTTGCTAAGCTGAGACCGGGATTCGGTGGTGACATTCTCCGTGGATGAGGCCTGTACCCGCACTGAATGAAGCCTTCTTGTACGCAACAGCAACAATACATATATATGTCCGACAATGTACAGTTTGGTTTAGGTCAATATAACTTAACTTCCTGTAAGATCGCGTAATACTGTGGGAAGAATCTCAGTTGGCCACCTGCTATTTGGGAATTATTCCTGTATTCTGAAACCACCCGAGCGGGCTCCATCGTAAGGGTTTTTGCCCTTTCCTTCTGGGTTGCTGTCTGCTTCCGACGTTTCGGAAATGTTACTGGTGCCGTCATCATGGTCTGAGTCCTGTCCTGTAAAAGGAGAATTACAGACGATCCGATTTGTAACGGCTGGCGGCTGTATTAACACCGCAGATTATTACAAGCTAGTTTATTAAGGGACCCTGTTAAATGGCGACTAACGGATCAATCGTAAATTGGGCTCAGAATGTCCAAATATCAAGACGGTAATCAGTCTCACTCGGCGTGGAACCTCGCTCAGCGCTCCAGAGAATGCATCCGGAGGAATAATATTTGTTACTCGGGATTAATTTAGACGGAGAGGGCCGCTCTTGTTATGAGCGGGGTTAATTTCGGTTGTGGTGCCGTCGTGAATTCACAGGTCGGGAACAAATTAAACGTGGCGGTCGGCTCCGCCCTCAAACTTCGAGCCAGCCTCGCCGGCCCATTACTTTTCATTTGGGACACACAATTGGAAACTTGTCCAGAGACTTAAGATTTATTTCTTTCCATCATTCAACTGCAATCCCTCTCTCCGGACGTTATTTTCACACCGCCCTTTATGTACTCGACCTCGGTGAGTTACATGTCAGCTATAATGTCACCCGCTAGTGTACACGCGAAAATAACTAATTTTAGGTAAACGTTTAGATTTCGGGCAATAACATACTTTGCGCTTTCAGCCTTAGTAAATAGGAGTTTTATGTGGCCTCTTAAGTAGCTCTGATGGCCTATCAACCCTCAAATATTGCGGTTTATTTCTTGGACAGACTCAGACTATATCACATTATTATCCTGGCAATGTCCTTTAATTATACTTTACGTATTGAAGGATAGGTTTAGGTGTCATATTTTTAATAAATAAAATTGAATTGATAAAAACAGAGAATCATTGTAATATGTAGCTATTAGATTTAAAGAAATCATATTATTTCAATGTAATAAACCATATTGCGCAATTTCAGAGTCATATGCCATAATAATTGTTCTGTCACGTACTTCTCATTTCCCTTAATCTACAATATATGTGTCCGCGTATATTTCTCTTGACATTGCACGTATTGATGCCATAAATAATACTATTTATGTATCAAGGTAGCAAATCTTTGTATGTATTACCTCTTGTTGGAAATATACAATATATATTATAACATATTATAAGATGTATAGGATGGCTTATAACATATTGACATTCTCAATGCGATGGTTTAATAAATATCGTTCTAACAGTCTTGGAATATGAATATCCGTATCATAATATTCGGAACATTTGTCTATAATTCAGTGCCCCTATAATTCAATACCTCCCGAACAACCTAAATGTCCACCGTTAGCAATTACCAAGGTTTAATATATGGCGCGGTCGTCTGACGCGGTGGCATATTTTGCCCGGGAAATATTTAAGACGGGGCCGATACAATCTGTCCTGCCCAACCATTGAATTCGGTCTAGATTAAAACCAATTTATAATCGCCGCAAGTGCCCATTAAACTGACCCCGGGCTCCTATTTAACCGTCTCTATTAGGCTGTCATCCGACGCGGTTAATCGAGCGCCGCAAGACTAAATCCCAAGTGAATTGCGGACGGCTCTCCAACTCTTATTATAGACCAGAATAGAAATAACGCAGTTAGCACTCGACAGCCGATAAAAGGATTAGTTCCTCCCGGCCGGATTTTATACCCGTCCACCGCTTGCTTGAACAGGTCAGACCCCGAGTAAATACGGACTTTTCGACAGGACTCAGACACGGTCAGTTCAACATCAAAAAGCTTTTCGAACATCGAAGTAAAAATATATCCAGTTCGTCCCTTCGTCCACAAATTGATTTTCGTAGCGATTCCATTTTATTCGATATTTTCAATTTATTTGACTGTTTTTGCGATTCAGTATTCAACTAAAAAATTGTTTATAAATTTGAAAATTGAATGAAACATAATTTTAATACCGAAGTAAAATTATATTAGAATTTTTACCATACCGCCAAATTATTCTGTCTGTAACAAGCAACAAATCCTGTTTGTGTGCGCTTTGTCTTCTATAATACGATGCATTGTACCAATTGTATTTCGCGTTAAACGTTGAAGTTGATATTTGCAGTTATTTGTAGAACGGCGACTCCGGTTGATGCAGCCAAACCAGAACCCCCGACTATAAATAATATCGCCCGCTTCCGCAATTGGGACTCAACTTTTGTGTTGAAACTCAACGGCGGTCGCGTTTGTTTAGTGCGCCGAATAATGCACAGACGGAAAGCTGAATATTTACCCGCCTCTCACCACCGCCGCACCCAGATGGAAGGCCCCGAAGACTTTCTGCGAAGGACACTTGTATTGTCTTCGGGTTTGACCGGAGCTGATATATTTCAGTTTCGAACAATACTGATGACCGGATGCTACTTCTGTTTGACCCGCATCTTGCTGTTTGCTTTTCCAGTTTCTCATATCACAAGAAACATTATTAAGGGCAATCTGGAATATGAAAGGTTCCAACTAGAATTATTAGGAGTCTTTATTTTTATACTACGATATGTGAAGCAATTGGAAATTTTTAATAATATTAAGTAAGCCACTGTTTATATGCTCTAGAATATTTTACCCTTAAGCACGTTTTACTTTCCAGGAAAAATGGTATTTATTTCGTCTATTTTATTCAATTCAATGTAGAATCGAAGTTCAAGACTTCTTACCCATGATAATAAATTTATAGCGCAAAATTTTTCATATTTATAACAATTAGAAGCATTAATACTTTTGTTCTACTGTAGACCGAAGACTATATTTATAGTAGGGACCAGCACCGGGTCAGATAATGTAAACGAGGTAGGAGACCCCTTGTATGGCCAATCAAATACTATTAGATTGTACGCGATCTGTTCTATTTTCTGTAGTTTTGAATCTGAAAGTGTGGGGAGGTGACTGTTGTGATAAAGGCATTTGGAATCGGTCCACAGGCATTAAAGGACTGGCGGTAACGTGGTTAATTGGAGGAAACTACATGTGCCGGCTGAGAATTATCGAGACGGACGGGCGGATCCGAAGGAGTTTGATGACTTTGCACGGTAGGCGTGTAGCTCTGATTCAAGTGGCGACATCAAGCGTGGGCCGGGAACTCGGAGTGCTCTCCCTCTCAATTAAACTTCACTAATGGGGCCCGCTCATCACGCGTCCCCTGTGTCTCCACACCCTGGCCAGCCGGTGACGACTCTATCCAGCTGCTCGACAGTCTTAGAGCCGCCCATCACCATTACGGCCGCCCACCACCTCTCACAGAGATCCCAGCGTTCGTTCCGCTGGTCCCGGGGTTACAATCCGGACTTAGTCAACCCGGGCGGAAGGGCCAGGGGCATGAAAACGCTCGAGATATTCTGAAACACGTTCAAAATCGACGGGAAAGTAAACTCACAAAGCGACTCTAGATCCGCGTTAAATGCGGACCCCAAATGATTATAAAATAGATGAGCCGCTTGACCGAATCCCGACCGATGTAAAAACAAAAGCTGACGTTCCAAAATCATAACGTCAGTACAGTAGTGTGACAGTACAGACCCATAGACCCTCCCACCCTACTGACTAAGGGATTGCTGAACACGGCACAGCAGCCATTTCATTGTCGATCACATAATTAAGTAGCATTTAAATTGACTACCATCGAAGAACTGACAGACTTTACAGTTATTTCTCTGATAAGCTAGGTCTCAAGAATAATAAAGAATAATCAAATTCGTTAGATATGAATTTATCCTTTCTTCACCACATTCTGTAATTCCTACAATAATCTGTATAATACTGTAATAATCAGACATTTTATCTTTTTTACTAATCGGTTTTCACTTGAGAGTATTTAAAAACTTAGTCTTAGTACATAAAGATATTTTCATAATATGCAGGTTTTCGGAAGAATTTATTCAATACTTTACAACAGTTTTGTTTAACAAATATTCATAAAAAGTTATGAATCTGCAGATGTGAAGCTGGGAGACTTGCATAAAAGAAAATTTGTTTCGCCCCTCTGTTCCAGTCGGCTAAAAATATTCTATTTAACATATAAAATGGGTTCTACCTCAGTATTACAAGCGATAAAATTCCACGTGCATGATGTGTGCAATAAGTTAAAAGTTATGAGCACGGCAATGTGAGCTAAAATATGCGAAAATTTGGCCTTTACTAGCTGCTTAAAACTGTTTTATTGGCGGTATTTCCAGTAGAGAAAGAACTTGTTCTTCGGAAGTACCTTTTTAAGGGAGATCACATGCAAAGTACGTGGAAAGATAACGTATAAATATTTCGTACAAGGCAAATTTATTGGCGGAACAGCGCATTACTAAGTTAGCGGGCAGAGAACGGGCGGAAG
The DNA here is from genome assembly GCA_019843655.1 of Lethocerus indicus. Taxonomy (NCBI): domain Eukaryota; kingdom Metazoa; phylum Arthropoda; class Insecta; order Hemiptera; family Belostomatidae; genus Lethocerus; species Lethocerus indicus. The sequence continues at coordinate 27,879,841 of JACDQD010000004.1, read as the reverse complement.
AAACTTCGTTTTGCGGATTTTCAAATAAAGAAACGGTTTCTTCGGTTTCGTAATTTAAAAAAAAGGATAATTTAGGAAAATTCCGGGAAAATCCGTTCTCCCTTTGCAATATCGAATTACTCGATATCGACAGTTGGCTTTTCTATTTGCCCATCCCTGTTACATCAGAGAGGAAGAAAAATATAATTTAATTCGGTGAAAATATTTTTTATGTATATAACATTTTATACGCGGTTAAAGTATAGGAAAGTGTCCAAAATGCGAGACCTAACGTATTTTTTAATTAACCACAATTTCAACGTATATTATAACTTGCTTGAATTTTGAAAACAATCATGTTTCTCAGATACGACTTATCGTTTCCGCTGTTGAATGATTGCCTAAAGCGATGTGGCCTCGTTAGTCCCATGTCATTTCGATACTAATTCGTATTCCTCTCGCTCTTACAAAGTCTCATTTTCCGCTACCGCAATAGCGGATTGACAATTTTCGCTTGCAGATGTGAAGGATGGCGTATCAACTCGGGGATTTGATCCGATCGGAGGGAAGTAAGAAAAAGCGCTGTCCCATTTAATTTGAAGCAATGACTGAAGAAACGAGAACCGGATTCTCGGTTAAAGTCCCGAAGGGCCATAACCTTTAAGCCGGGAGTTTCGGTCGCCGGCTGAAACTGAGTAAGCAGTTTTATCGGCTATTAAAGTAAACTACTTCACAACAGAGCTCTTCTCCACCTTCTTCCATTCCTCTTCCGACCTTTTACCCGGCCAAACTTGGAAAGGACTTCCCGACGTCTTTCATAAACATATGTTGACTCTTCCTTCGAGTGTATTTATCGAAGCGGAGTCGGAAATGCCCCAGCCCCGGTGCTATTTGTGTTGCTCGTGCGCGTTATTCCTTTATCGTAATTTTATAACAAATCGACAATAAGATTTAAGCCTGTAAGCCAGATAAAAAATGGAATATGGTTTCCTTTAAAAATAATTTTACAAGCCATTTCATAATCTATTTATTTCCGCCTCTATTTCCTCAAACGTGACCCGCGTTTCAGTTATCGGTTGTTTTCACCGGCCAATATAGCCCGTACATTCATGATGTTTTTCTTCTCTGCAGGTTTACAAACTTCGAAACGCTGATCGAAACGCTAAAATTAGGATTGAGGTTGGCCAGGCGAACGAGCGTCGCTCTAGTACCTCCGCCAGCTACATAAAGGAAGACTTCTCGTAAAGAATTTTTGTTTTGCCGCCCACTCTCTATTCTTAGTACTTACTCTCTCTCGGTTCCAGTAATAAAATTTCCCTCTTCCAAAATTCCGAACCGAAATAACGCACGCTTCTAGTCCACCTGTCCGCGATGCTTTCGGCCAGGGGAAACTCGCATTGCACAGTAAGCTCGCATTCCAGGCTGTTTTCAACAATCCATAAATGTTTTATACGAATAAAAGTATAGGTTCCCCCCCCCTACCCCGAGGAAGCCCAGAACGAGGTGTAATGGAATCGAAATTTTAAAAAAAGCCACTAACAGATGTTTTATAATTTAAGACACCTGCTAGGCGACCAGCCAGTCATTAATCAGAGAAGCCGTTAAATGGAAAAAACAAAAATAACCTTTTTTATTAAAGCGCGTAACCGTAACGTTACCAATCTGATCCCACCATGTAGAGAGCGTTACTTTTACTATATTTATGTGAACTGGGATTTTCCGCATTAACCAATATAAAAACTTTCCCATTAAAGTTATTTATGTGTTTTCTGTCTAAAAAATTGCATTTCTAAACACTGAAATATAACTATAATATAAGTTGTTATTTGTAATTATAACTGACCAATTCTAATAAGATAACTGATGATCACCTTATGTATTTCGTATTAACATAGTGTTCCGCTAATGAATATTCCTCACAAGTGTACGGTACACTAGAAAAGTGTAGGTACCACTGGTCTACACTGAAGGTTTATATACGTCCTTTAAAAGTTTAATATACGGGGTCATGTTGTACGGCCGATTGCCATGTACGGGTACTTATCGCCAGTTAGCGCGCTGAATTTTTGATTTTTTTTTGCGAGCGTGACTGTTGAATACTGCGAGAGCTCTGCCAATTATTTTCCCAGTAAGTTATTTCCGTTGTTTATAATTTGACATGTCGTGCAGACCGTTTTGATGTTTTTAGGAAAAGAAGGGGCAGGGGAAGGAAAAGCGCCGGTCGGTATGACATTTAATTGAATTCGATTCGGGAAACAGGAAATTAATCGCTCGACTAATCAAAGAACTTTCCGTCCGTCATGGCGCTAAGTAGTTATGAAGCTCCCAGCCCAAAGGGGGGCCGTAAGACGAGGCTGCTGTTAATGGTCTGGTGAACTGTGATTCAATATTCCATAGCGAGGGGGGCTGACGCCCTCGCCACGCTAGGTTAAATCAAGCAGGCTTTGGTAGGCGTGCACCGATATTGGATTATCTGATAACATAACCGGCTGCGAACTCTGTAAAACTGTCAACCAACAGACATTTTTGGCTGATTTCGGCCCGCAGCGAATATTCCACTCTTGCTAAAATATACGGATTTAGTTCGTAAACCTTATCCGATTGTTAATAAAGAGATTGGCTCGGTACCGCAGTCGGCCCGCGGAAAATTGCCTCATCCAACCCGAGATGCACCTACATTTTCACCGCTCGGACAATTCGCAGTTCTATTTCCCGCTGTCTGCGGACAAGTGGATCACGGTTTTCAATCTGCGAGATATCTCCCGCCGTCCAATAGACAACACGTCGAGAGAAAGGACGAAATGTATCGGGGTGAAAACAACGCCGGGACCTGACGAGCTCACGGGTGAGATGGAAAATAAATCCGACCTTAATTTTAAAGAACCAATCGCCAGGCAGTTTGAGAGCAAAACATTCACTGATGCCGACCAGACGGGAGGATGAACTAAAAAAAAAATGTTCCGTAGTGCGTAATGTTGAGCATTTGCGGACACAGCGGTTTCAAAGTGTAGGTCACAGGGGTGGTGGGGTCCATAAAAAAATAATGGTATTCACGATTAATTATATAAATATAAATAATTATTATATACTTAGGATTATATAATATGCTACAGAAAAATGGTAAATGGCGTAATTATTAAGTGCATGGACAGTATTTTGCTTGAGTCACTCGGTCGGTAATGTGGCCGTGTCTCAGATTCGGTTTACATTTTCGGGTTGGCGGCGTTAGTCACGTGTTGGGGCACGGGCTCTCTAAAAATGGAAGGGTATTCGAGGTCGGTTGATGGAAAGGGTGAGGGGGTCCACGATTTTTCCGGGCCCGCAGTTCCTCCTTCTCCCACCCTCCCGCGCCCAACCCTTAGCCGTTGTCTTACCGCGGTTTCAAAAGATTCCTTTTGCCTCCGACGCAGTAATCACACCGGCGGCATCTTGCCCGGTAATATAAACCTGAATACAGTTTTTCCTCGCTCCGGCAACAGGGACATTTTCGGCGCTGTTCATCTTCTTTTGCCAAGTTGGGACCGCCGTCAGATTTAGGATCGTTCATTTGAGACGATTCAAAAACATAAAATCGAGTTATTCTAACCGATACGATTATTTGTCCTCATGTATTTTCGTCACACAACCCGAAATAAGTAAATATTGTACCTGTAACGAAATTATAGATAACACTTGGAATCCATACAGTTTCACGTATTCTTCTCCGTGTTCAATTTTACAAACATAATATGTTTGGCTATATTTTTATACTGTAAATGTGTTATGGTTGCTGAGAGTACATGCTCGAGGTCGAAATTAAATACAGTAGGTTACACGCTAATAAATCGCGTTCAGGCGAACGATTTATGTCCATCGTTGTTTTGAAAATGTTCATTTGTCCACTACGCGGTAATAAAAAGTGAAATATCGTACTCAGTTACATACATTAGAATGCATATCCTCCTGGCGAAATTTACAATCCTCTTTAGGCTATGTTTTAATTAGTGCTTCTATTCTCCGCGGATTCAGTTTTATGGCATAACACTGGAATTTAAGATACAACATAAGACATAAGTAATTGCCTCGAATGGATGGAATCGTAAATTGTACGAGTGTTCTCTCCATCTGAATGACTGTCTGGAAACCCATTTCGCCGGTATTCCTTAAAATAAATAATTCACGATGTACGCCCTCCATATGGGGGACTAGAAAACCCGCGCCGGGAAAATATAACGCGTTATTTCCTTTATTTTCCCCCAGGCTTTACCATTTTACTGTTATTGGTTATGGATGCTTAGAGGAAAACACTCAGGATTATTATTGTACTTGTCTTGAATAGACAGCCTGGCATTTCGATTCACCAGTGAATATATGGCAGGAAGTAATGTAAACTACTTGGGATTGTGAGGAACCACAAGATATTTTTATAGGACTCGGACGAATTTTTAGGATTCGTCGGAAATTTGTTGTCCGAAAACGTCCTTTACGTATCCCAATCCTAAATTTTTTATCCGTATTACGTTTTTAGTTTTAAAGGCCATGTCCGAACTGGAAGCACTGGACACGTTGCACGCATCGGTTCTTGACACCCCGGCCATCCACGGATGGCTTCGAAGAAAAAAAAATGTCATCCAACTCGCCTGCAATCGATATCCCGACACTGTCGAGAGTTTCGGTAGGGGGTGAAAAACGGGTCCCCGGCGGGGACAAAAAGGGGTGGCGCTGACGAATTAGTTGATTGTTTTAACAGCGCGATCCAAAACGATGTTGATAGAAGAGTAATTGTGTTTGACACAGTCAGGGATGAAGGATGAATCAATAGTATAGGGGACAGTGTCGATTGTTGAAATGAACATACCCATCTATCACCCTCACTTCGGCCTCCCCTGCCGTCATATATATATATATATATATATATATATATATATATATATATATATATATATATATATATATATCAATAAATTGAATAAGAGCATTCCGTTGTCGGAAAAATAAATGGACCGAAAAAACCGTAAATATATTATTTTGTGCTATTTGCAACTGGAACATTGTGAAACCAAGTGAAAATGTGGTTCGATCTCTGTGCGAACATGCTTCTCCATAGATAGTAAGGATAACACATTTACGTAATCCGTCGTAATTAGTGTACACCGTGGAATTAACCTCCAACTTCCACTGTACTACTTTTCTTTCATTAGTTATTAGCAATTTGGTTGTAGAGATTTGTGTCGTCTCCGCCGTTGTTGGTGGCGTTGTCTGTGTTATATTTGTATTCTAAATTGTGTTCTCTATTCGAACCTTCCTCACTTTGTGATTATACATGTTTTTCCTCAAAAACACGCTCGTCTGATGACTGTTGTGGGCGTGATTTCTGTGTTAGAGATGTAATGCACTATGTGAGAAAACTGGTGAGGACGGCCTCCGCATCAGATAGTTAGATCCTGAATCGGCTCTTTTCCCTTTTTTATAGTCCATACGAAGCCGGAGGTGGCCCCGGCTTATAGCCCTAGGCTTTTGCAGGCCAAGACCGCTGAGACTTTAAACTTGATCCTATCGGGAGAACTTCAGGATAAAAGTTCCTTTCCTAGTCTAACCCCGATGTTGTAATAAAATTAATAAAAAACGTTGTTATTCTGCTAGTTTAGGGCACTTTTTTCCTTTGACAACAAGCTAATTACTTACATAGTTGATCCTATAATAAATTTGAAACTTCATTGAGGATTTTTTTCCCTATTAATTCTGTGGCGCAATTATGGTTCCCCTTTGTGCACCTTGGGTTGCAGAAAACCCTGTTATATTTCGTATAACAAGTTTGTGTTTGTGTGTTATATGTTTTCTGGATTATTATTCAAAATATTTTTTTTTGTCTGTGATTAATTGGACTTTACTAAGGATTATTGTTAGCTATTCCTATATTTCGTCTCTTTCGTGCAACTCGGATAATGAAGGTAGGCCGAGGTGGAACCGTTGCGTGGCCGACTTGATATAATAATAATATATATATCAGAGTTGAGAACGGATTTGACGCGTATAGAATACCGGTTTGGGGAGCAGAAGCCGCAGCTTCTGGTAATGCCAGACGGGAAACAACGGAGTTTGGAGATGAGTCTATCTTAACTGACAAAGCAGTTTAGCCCCAGCGCCAACCACTTGATAGCATGACCTTCGTGTTATCTAATAATAGAACTTAATCTATTATTCCTCACTTCAGAAGACAATTAAAAACTGTCGATAGGAATACAACACTGATCGTAAAACTCCACACATTGGACTAGCGTATATATAAGATGGAGTTTTAAATTGGGAAGTGGAAAAATTATTTTTTCATTGTATTCAATAACAGATATATCAAATATATAATATCTAACGGTTCGTATGGGACTATTCTCTAGTACTGGAGTTTATGCGCTCTTCTAGTTGAACCGATTGAAACTTTTAAGAAAATTATTTAATTTTAAGAAACATTATTTCTCAGAATATTTACTAAACGAGAAATCCAACTTTGACTATAAATTCTAAACGTTATTCTATTTTCAGCGTCTTAAAAGTCAACTGCCAGCGGGAATTTCTACTTCTAATGATTCTCGAGAAATATATTTTATGCGATTTTTTAAGCTAAATTTCAATTTTCCCTAAGAAGATTTAAAGCTGATGAAAAGGTAAAAATATTATTGGGAGGAAACAATTTATTTTATGTATAATGGAACAAGTCGTTTTAAATTATTATACAAAAGTATACTCCAACGCGACTTCATCACTCCTAGTTATTCGCTTTAAGTTGGCAATTTGTGCAAATGTGAGTCGGAAATCGGGTTTTCAGCCAAGAACTCAGTGATAGTGAGTAGTGGTCAATAATAGGAACGTCTAGTGTTGCCAACTGCAAAACTGCAATGTAATAATAGCGCTTGAACGTTTTTTATTCTAGTGGTCGAGAAGAGATTCGCCGGTATTCCCATTCTCCTTTAGCTTAATGGTATTGTGCTGGGAAATGTATGCGGACTGGCTGTGTCCACCTGGGCTAGGGGGGCGGGCATCGCAAATTATTGGAAAAGTTTGATTTAAGCCGGCCGGAATTAAGCGGTCCCGAATTGAACCGGAAGAGTTATCGGGCTGCGGGGAGAGCGGGCGTCGTATTGAGTAGGCTCTTGGCCGGCATCCCTCGGCCAAGTTTATAATGGATGTCTTATAGCAGCCAGAGTTCTCCAACTCATGTTTCCAATTTCAACGCCCTGAAGGAAATGAATTAAATACGGACATTCCTTTGCGTTCGCTCGGTCCTTTAATTCTCTGGCTTTGGTCTGCCCGGTGTAGTCGCCTCTACAGAAATGTTTCGCTGAAACGCTGAAATCAGAACTAAACTAGAATGGAAATGTTATCGCGTCATTTCTTATACGAAATATTTATAAGAAATATTTATTTCACTTCAGGCGGTGCCTTAATTTAATCAAATATTGTATTAAAATTTTAAATCAACTTTGCAATAATGACGCAACATGTCTTTCAAAAACTTGTGCGTCTCATCACATTACCTTCTATGAAAGCGTTTTATGAATTTCGCTTGTTCTCTAGAGAGCCTTGTAGAGAACTTGAGAATTCCGTTTCTATATGCCGAGTTTCTATTTCCGTTTCACAGGGAAGTATAATAATGCATTAATGACCAATAAAACCTTTAGTACTCTAGTCCCAACGTTGTAATATTGAATTTACTCTTCTGAATACGAGCGGAAAGTTTAAACAGAGTCGGTACTTCCAATTTTCCTACATTTCTCCTACGTCTATTATATCCCATATAACGTATTCGAACATAATGACTTATCGTGCTTGATGTACAACTCCTGATCCTCTATTGCGGAACCGTTGGTTCATTGGTTCTTTTACAGTATTCGCAGTGAAATCTTACAACACCAGGCTGTAGGCAATTCTTCACCCCACTATAAGTTATAATTTATTAAATAGTAATAATAATAATAATTCAATAATAACAGAATATTTTAGGGCTGGAAAATGTCTCCTGTACTGTTATATTAATGATTTAATAAATGGTTTATCGCCGGCCTCATTTAGGGGGAAGAACAGAAAATCATACGTCCGACTACCGTAGATTTGTTTTGTTTCTGTCTCCTCTCGCTGGTTTGGTCTTTTTCTAGACCGGTTTCGGCTGCTTGCCATCTTCAGTAGTGTTAGTCACTTTTGGCACTTTCGATGTTTTTGGGGCAGTGACAGTACAGTGAGGATGTCCAAAAAACATCCAAAGTGCCAAAAGTGACTAACACCGCTACTGAAGATGGCGAGCAGCCAAAACCGGTCTAGCAAAAGACAAAACCAGCGAGAGGAGACAGAAACACAACAAATCTACGGTATTCCAACCCCTCGCAGACCATAAAACGGGTATGTTAAAATGCATCCGATTGTTTCCAGCGTGCGTTTCGGACGGAACTGCCGATTGTGCTGTATATCGGTGAATACCCAGAACGCGCGAATTATGTATTTCGAGGAGGTCACAAAAGTGGCAGTATTTTGAAATAGTGTTTACACAGAGTTCGGCGAGCGGAATCCGGCCTCGAACTTTCGGCAAACAGGCACCACAACGACGACTGAAACGAGAATCGGGACAGATGAACGGGATACGGGGTACGGGGGATGTTTCCGACGGGGGATTCGTGCCCGCCTTTAAAATTAAAAATCATGGCTCAGACGGAAGCTGTTTGCTTTGGGATTCAACCGGGCGTTAAACCAGCCGGGCGTGGGGGCGGCGGCGGCCGTCCGTCTTTTTGTCGGCGGGGGTGGGAAATGAAAAAAAATATTGTCGGGGGTTTGGGTTGGCGAGGGGGGCGACCTGAAAAATTGAATAGAGGCCCCGATACGGGCCCACCTTCACCTATACACAACCCCTTCTATGGGCGTGTTGTCGGCAGAACCCGCTTCGCATTTTCGGCCGGATAAAAGAAAAACAATTTATCGGATAGAAGTGTTTTCTCGACAGCCCCAGCTGTCATCGATTGTCCGAGGACATTATTAAAATTAACGCGTTGACTGCCGCATCACTTATATTCGGGTCACAGCAGAAATTCTAATCAGGTCGCGTCAACCGTATTCGGGTGAATACGGGTGAAAGATTCAAAATCTTCTTTGAATTGAACAAAGAATGTTAGAACAAACATTCAATACTAAACAATTATAGTTTACAATACCTGTTTTGTGGTCTGCGAGGGGTTGGAATACCGTAGATTTCGTGTGTTTCTGTCTCCTCTCCCTGGTTTGATCTTTTGCTAGACCGGTTTCGGCTACTCGCCATCTTCGGTAGCAGTGTTAGTCACTTTTGGCACTTTGGATGTTTTTGGGGCAGTGACAGTGCAGTGAGGATGTCCAAAAAACATCCAAAGTGCCAAAAGTGACTAACACCTCTACTGAAGATGGCGAGCAGCCGAAACCGGTCTAGCAATAGAACAAACCAACGAGAGGAGACAGAAATACGCGAAATCTACTGTATTCGCAATTCTAGACATGTATAATGCTTGTAAATTTAAAATGATTATGTAAAGCAATTGTTTATTATGTAAGTATACTTCAATAATGACGATACCATTACTATCTGACACCATACGCAGTCCAACTCACTTAATATTTCATATTAGTCTATATACAACTATTCGTGCCCACTAAGTTCGGAGACAGCGTGGGTATAGCCCTATCAAGGCACGTATTTAAATGAGGCATTTCATAGAATAAGGCAAAGACCAGTTTATTTATTCAGAATTGGACCATATTTCTTCGGGCTTTCTCAGGATGTCGGGAATTCCTCATAATAGACTCCTACGTATTAATGAAATAATTAATGAAGGAGATTGGCCTCACTTTTTCTCTCAAATCGCTTCTTACCAACTGCTTCTTAAATATTAAGATCTGAATTAATTTATTTCCACTTCAACCTGTGCTCAAATCTTGCCCTTGGTTTTTCCCCGCGAATCTTCGTTAGGGATAATTTTCTATGATTCCTAGCAAACAACCCTTTCCCTGTTCCACGACGTGGAGGCTGTATTATCGACTATGAAAATACATATTGGTTACAGGACGTCGTTAATAGTGAAGACTAATTTGATTTGTAGATGAAGGGGCACTGTGATACTATACCTGCAACACACAGAAGTAATGCTGGTTTTTCATCGCAGGCGCCGTTTAATGATAAATTATTGACTTAAATACATATACTTGTAAATACAAGACTTGTTTAAATACGCATATGTTTACATTGGATATTATCCATTCCAATTTAAATAATAAAAATAAAATAATTAAAATAATTATTATGATATTTAATAATGATATAACATGTTTCCAGCACCTTAACGACTATGGATTATGCCGTAATAATCTGGTAAATAGGTTGCATCATAATAAATAACAATTATTGAGTTTAACCATAAAGAATATACGTTCGCGACGTTAATGCACGTGTGTGAATATTACTGGAAAGTTTGCACGCTGGAAAGCAGTCTTAAACTTTAAGTGAAGTTAAGGTGGCAAGTAATCCCTTGTTTAACTGTGAAGACTTTGTTGAATTAGTCTGCGGTTTCTGAAACCCTACTTCGCTGGTTTTGAGCCGGGAGAATCCCGCACGAAATGTCGAGGATGAACGGCTTAGGTCCACCTAATAACAGAATAAGGAGTTACGTTTAGTAGAAGAATATAGAAATCAATTTATTGCTTTCATTTGGTTAACAAAATTGTAAGATATTCATTGAATTTCGATTACTTGTAAAGAGGAGAAATTATGATTGTTTTTTACTTGTTTCACAGTTATTTTAGCACATTCCTAATTCACTGAAATTTCGGTTCGCTGCCAGGATCACCAGGTTGGCGTCTGGCATTTTCATGCACTTTTTAATAATTTAGCATCTAATAATTAAAGAATAAATGGTTTGGTATAATTATTTTATTAAATGTATACCTCAGTTTGCACTGTATCGTTTAGCGTACCTTGCGCCCACTTCCCGTATCGATTACCGCTTCTCACTCGGTTTCATAAATTACCATAATTCGTCTTTTATTAAACCCCTCCTCTCACCACCGCCACGACCGATAAGGTACATTCCTTGCAGTGCTCTTGGGAGTAATTTTGATATATCATCTCTTCCTATCCTTTCATAAATTTATACATCCAAACAGAATCGAACTCTCTTAATCGAACGGTCTTATATAGCCTGCGAGCTCTCCTAATTCTACGTAGTCCTGCTCATTAATAGTACCCATTAATCGGATATGTGACGAGCAATTATATTTATTTTAACGAATAAACTCTATATTCAGCGTTTCATTACTGAAGTGATAAGAATAATGTCAAACTGGAATAAAAATATTATTTCAAATCACGGTTGTAAAGGTTTTATATTTTAATATTAAAACCAGAGTTTATGAAAACAGCTTACACAGTTTTGTGCTCAGTCGGACTTTCCGTAACCTTCCAGGCTGTAGAGAGTTTCGCGTGAATCTTCCCCCGTCCAAACTTTTCTGGATTTTATTTCGGTAAAACTTTGCGTTATTTCTTCCGAGGATATTTTTTTTATGTTTGTATTTCGCCGAAGGTAACATCTGTAGCCCTCTTAAAACCTCCGCTATCCATTCAACTTTTCGAATTGATTTTCATCATTTCGCCCTCTCAGGAATAATCAGTCCGTCCCAGATCGGGGTATTTTCATCTCCTATTTTAAAAAATCGCAAAACTGTTCGTCTGAACTTAATAATGAAACTGCGTTCAATAGCGAGGATGATATCAAGTTGGAAATCTGTCCTGACATTTTGGTGGATCGGAAATGATTGACTGGTGTTGGATTTATTTGAACGTGGATTAGGCTTAATCCGCGTCAGATCTTCTATGCCACCAGAAATACGAGTTTTGTTATTTCGAATCGTTACGCTCGGCCAGCACGAAATTTAATTCCCGCCCCGTTAATTGAAAAAAAGGTTTTTTTTAATATCTCAACAGTGTCCATAATTTTCACGCTTATTTGAAACAGTGTTCTGAACGAATATGAAAATCCTTATCCTTTTCCATCATTTACCGACGCCATATAGTATACAGATGTGACTGAATGTTCGGTCAGTTAACTAGCCCTAATTCGTCGGGAAATGCGGGAGAGGTTAGGGCTAATGTAGTAACCGTGTTCCGGGTTGTGGCCTGCAGGGAGAGGACCATTAGTCCTGTTCTTTCACAGTCCCCTAGTTAGGTTAGCACCTGCGGTCTCGGTCCATTGACCCTCCTCTCTGCATTATCTCAAATTTAAGAAGATGACCAACATTTAGTCACCGCTTTACAATTTCGTGAGGCGTTATCAGTCAAAGAGTGGAACCTCATATGTTCCTGCAATATCTCCGACAGACTTAGTACAGCTAACTTATTCGCTACGGACTTCGTTAGGCGTCCATTATTTTTTTTTTATATGCGAGCGGCGAGTGTATAAATTTGTCAACAATACATCGATTCAACGTTCAGACGCCGAAAATCATTGACCGTCAATTATGAGGCTGAAATTCTTTATCAACCGTATCCGGGAGACCTAATCTAAATGTAAATCGCGAAGCCAAGAATACTCGATTAAGGTGTCGGATGGCCATCATCATCATCATCATCATTGTGGTGTCGGAGGGGGACATCGATCAAAAGCGATCTCTGTTCAGATTATAAGTGCAAGGAGGATGAACCGGCTGAGCGTATGATTAGTCGGTTGATGACCCGTGAACCCCCCAACCCAAACGGCCAAGTTCAAAGTTATATTTCGTTTTAAAGGATTCCCATCGGGCGGAATTGATGAGACGCGAAGCTCGGTGAACCCCAAGCGTGACGGTCCCACTCAGTTGGGCCGTCCGAGGCCGAGACAAATAAAGGGAACTGGTTCGTGTATGTGTGTGTGTGCGCTCGTGTGCGCCTTTAATTGTGAGGTACGCGCGCGCGTGCGTGCTCTCGTGACACTGTAATTATTCATGACTTCTAAATTATACCCATCAGGATTTCGCCTGCGATGTCGTCCCGAATATTATCAGAGTTTATCATCGACCGGCCCGAGCAACCATTCTGTATAAGGGCGTTTCCTAATACCAACAGCCTCTAGCTTTATATTTGTTTACGCGATGAGTGTTTCTCTTTACTGCTATTTAATACTACTGGGAATGTATATATATATTGATTAAATAAATAATTAAAAAAATAATGTTGGGCGATAACTAAATTTGGCTAACTAATTAATTCTATTTACACACGAATGCATACTTTAATCTCTCGAGTAGTGCATTCCTCATTATTGGCCCCTCATATTTCCTTGGGACAAATCTTGGAATTACTCGACCGTTAAACCGGAATGATTGAATGAACCTTACTAAGAATTGAAGAAAGCCCGATGGAAGAAGGAGTCAAATCAGAGACTTCGTCAGATGCCCCTTTGACAACGTCCGAATCATAATTTGGTTATTCATCGCCGTCGCCCATAAAGTACTCCCCCTCAAAGGCTCCTCGGGATGATTTTAATTCGACGCCACAAGGGGATCATCATCCCGAAATTATAGTAAGTCGGCCTCGTTATTCCTCATTTTTATAGTACGTACAATTCTCGGTGTGCAAAATGAATTTTCTAGTTTAGTCTTCATACTGAGAAGATTTTCTTCTCAATTATTATTTTCAAACCATTCTTCATTTTTATGTTCTGTTTTAATTAACTGGTTGCCTTTTGTTACGACTACGTTTAAATACCCCGAAATCTAATAATAATAGATATCAAACTTTGTTGCGAAGTAGCGCCCTCAGAGTACGAAAATATTGCATTCTATTTTCTTCCACCGATTATACAGATTATTAAACCCCCAAGAAGCTATCCCGTTACAGTCCATTAAACTTTATTACGTCATTAAAAACGCTTCATGGCACCAGACCCTAATAGTGTAGCCTGGTAAATAATCTGATAATAAATTAATACGATTTTACAAATACGATAATGACGCAGACAAATTAAGATAAGAATAAAATTTAAGGATAAATTAAAAATCTTTAAAAATACATGTTTTGTGGTCTGCGAGGGTTTGGAATACCGTCCATGTCGCGTGTTTCTGTCTCCTCTCGCTGGCTTGGTCTTTTGCTAGACCAGTTTCGGCATCTTCAGTAGCGGTGATAGTCGCTTTGGATGTTTTTAGGGCATCCTCGCTGTCACTTGTACTGCGGCGGTTGTCTGTTTGTCGTGTATATATATGTGTCTTGTCATTGTGTTTTAATCCATTTATTCGTGTATTAATCCATTTATTAATCATTTATTAATCTATTAATCCATATAGAAATATTTTTTGTTCGTCCCAATATTAATTAGTTCAATTCTCGTCTATTTATCCGAGGGGTTCGTCACAAGGGTAATCCCATTCCTTGAAATTGGTTGCCGATAGACTACATGTGCGGCATGCATTCGGTCCGCATATAAGTCCCCGTATATAAGTCACAGTGTCGCGAGGGCAAAAAAGCCGGACGTGGCGCCTTGTTTGTTTCTGTTGCTTCGCCTCCTCCCCATTATTCTAGAGGGTCCTAACTCGCCGACTGTGACGGTCCGCGCTATTAACCTGAAAAAAAATTACTTTTATCGTCGAAGAACATTACATTTTGAGTTTAATGGGAGTGTCTGGCTCTGTAATAAAATAAACTCCGAGGTTATATGCTTCCCTTATGAATTACTCCGGGATGTCCCGCTCTTTCCTTATATTTTTATGATGTACTTATATATGAAATTTATTTCCGAAGGTACAATTTAAACTGGACTAATTTATAGCAGTAAATAGCGAAGACTGTAAAATAAGGAAAAAATTACAAAAGATCAGTAATGACCGGTGTTGAATCTCGGCCAGTTGTTTCTAACAAAGGAAATAATCGTACACTGAATTTACACAGTTCATCAGTTTCAACATCAACCGCTAGAGATTTCTGTCGAAGCAGCCCCGCCGATAATGTGTTTTTTGGCTGCTGGCGCTTTCCTTGAGTCTGAAAATATTTTCTGGCAACCGTACATAAATTCGCCATCCTCCATATGACCTACTACAGACCAGAATATTATAGTCATATATGCAATTTTTTCTTTAAAAATTACTGTCGCTTTACAAACTTCAACTTGTAGATTACCTCAAATACAGTAGTTAGTGTTCGGAGTGATTTAAAACCGACCTGTAATACATGAATATACATGAACATATTAGTAAAAATAACAAAGTAAATTCAATAATAAATAAAGGTTTAAACGGGAGGGCGATCTTGTTTAAACAATAAAACTATCTAGTATATGAACAATACTTTCTCGGCAAAACTTTCCCAATTTTCTTCCCCTAATGTTAAACTCATGAATCCACCTAAAGTGAAGATTGATACCTCAGAATCTCATTACCTGGCTGTATTCCCTTTAATATTTTTTTTAACTAGAACTGAATATAGTTGTTTGGGCCTTGAGTAGACTGTTGTATTCAGACTAAATATTATTATTTAGTTTCAAAATAAAAAAAAATATTACATTTCAGATAGTAATTGTGACCGAATTCACACAAAAGGAAGGAAACTGTTACTTCCGGTACTAGTTTGGCCTGCTGGAAGTTACAATTTGACTATATCCGATTGGGCCTGATTTTGACGATACCGGGTATGGAAAGGAATGAACACAGAGGTTCGGTACCGCCGTCCAATCTCACTTGTAATGAGATTACACGCGGAATTCTCACGAGGATTCCGGGTAGTTCGGATGCGGTTCGAATTGAAAACCTCGGTCTGACCGCAGAGAGGAAGGTCGCCACTATCGGAATTATTCCGCCATTCTATTATACATATGGGCTAATATTTTAATATATCTTATTAAAATGAATAAAATTTTATGACGGTTTTATTTAATAATGAAATAATAATTTAAATCATAATAACTTAAATTCTCTTCCAGTGTATATAAATATACCGATGCTTGTTCATTCTGCTTCATAGTAAATTAATGTTTAATGTTGAAGTGACTGTTGCCACTGACTGTGATTGTGTCTGAAAATTCTATGTTTTTACCTCACGTTATACACGAATGGAGCCCAAAACAACTGTCAGTTGTATTCAAAGCACGCTAATTGACTCCCAGAACAGACGGCAAATTGTAGAATATAAATTTCAACGCGGGTAAAATTAAGGGGCGCGAATGCGAACATTAGTTTTCGGAAAACAACCGTCAAGACTCGCAGTCTTGTTCAGAGATTGTTCAACCATCGAATTCGTAATGTTACATTCGTGGGAGAGCGCGAAAAGATCAAAGTACGGTTAACTGAAACTTGTAAATTTGAAGCACGATGTAATATAAACTTCAATACTGCATAATACACAGTACACTGCGAGCGGTGATAGAAGAAAAATAATGAATGATGTATGAATACGATATTAATATTAAAAAGATATGATTTCCTTAAATGATAATTTGATATTAAAAACAACTTATTTTTATTAATTTTGAATTTCTAATACGGAATTATACGGTTGGTGAATGCACTGTCACTGTACGTTTTTTAACGATAAAGCAATAATTTAATTTAGTTATTCAGTTTTAAGAACCGGCCGCCGGTTATTTAGAAAACAACTTAAAAGCGCCACCCGACTCTAGAAAAAAAAACTTCCACTAGACTTTTACTGCGTCATTTTTATAATTTAAAAAATGTCAGATTATAAATTTGTTTTTTTCGTTTTTTTGAATATATTTTCATGTTAAAAAAACCACTCACCTCTTAACTCTATTTAATGCGATCATGCGCCTTGTTTCGAGTTTGTTGAACATAGAAAAAAATTCGTACGTTAAATCATACTGTGCATCGAAACGGGTACGGACTATGGGTACATACTATGTTGGGTTTCTACTGTTCCAAACTACCCCAACAATTTCTACTGTAATACACATTCGTACGGAAGTTCAACACGAAATCGGAGGCATTCAATTTCGGTGTACGTTCGGTTTAACGAGTGGGAATCTGTTTAAATATAATTTTCCGGTTGCCTCGTTTCTTTTTTTCTATTTTTTTTTTCTCTTGTTAATTGAACGCCTCGGGCAACGGAACAATTTCGCCCGGCCCAGAAGGTTGAGGGACAAACAGGAATTGTCGGATTCCTGCGGGGAGTTATTAAATAGGACTGGTGTCTTAATAAACGTTAAACCCTCGACATAAAAAGGAGGAGGGCGGGGGGGGGACGGCCTGCCTTCAGTTTTGAAACAGTCTTTTCTTTAAACGAAATAAAAGTACAGAGAGGAAACATCATGGCGTTGGGTTCCTGAAGGGGATAAAAACGCGACTTTTATAATTTAGACGCCGCTGTACAGAAAGGGAAGAGAGGCCCCGGACAAATTCAAACGGGAAAAGATTTGCGCCTTTCAAAGAAAATTAAATCCGCACTAACCGAGTTCAACGAATAGACTATTTTATCGCTTATTAACATAAAAATATGTCCCACCATTGCTATGTACTAAAAATTAAAATAGTAAGAAAACCTTTAATAGTATGTTATTTATGAAAATAACTCTAACCGGGTAAATTTTAATCTTGGCAATTTTTCGTTCCGTACAGTTATCTGAAATTTGAGTCGGTCAAAGAAAAGCTTTTCACGTGAATTATGAAAGGGGCCGCCTTCTATATACTCAATCGCTGCTAAACATAAACATCGGCGAGGAAAAGTTCCAATTTCTGGCATGTCGAGGTCTTGACATAACCTCGTAAAAGCCTCGAGTTATATTCGGTTAAACCCAGGTTTCGTTGCTCCGGAAAAAAATGTTACTCGTTGGACAGCAGCGGGTAGTTTTGAAAATTATCACTTGTTTCAGTGAAATTTCAGGGCGTTACTTGTGACGTTCTATTGAGAAGAATCGTAGCTTCTGTAATATACGTTGCTCTGTAAAAATGATTAATGTAAAATTACCTCTCGTTACATTTTATGTATATCTACTTTACAGATTTCCAATTAAAAGTTTATTCATACAATTTTAGAAGGTAGGAATCTAATGAATGAGTATACAAAATACGGAATGGCTGGTTGGGACCCTCCGAAATTATTATAACTAGAACCGTATATCACCGTAAGTGAAAAATAAACTAAATTTTTCGGACATATTTTGGGGAACATATAGATAGGCAATTTAATCAAGAGACCATTTTGATTGTCTTATATATAAATAATGTGTTACCTAAGTAACAAATGCAAACAGTTGGGGATGAGTTATTGGTAAGCTGTGTTATAGTAGTAATGAATTTGAAAATGCATACATATATAACTTATCTATTGGGGGGGGGATAGAAAATTCGGAGGGGCGGGTCAGCACTGTCCCCAGTGATAACTAACTCCTGATGGGGGGGGGGGGGTTCATAAAATTGGGCACTTTTCCACCGAGCCATCTTAATCTTAATTTATTCGTTATTCCGGTGGCTCACTCGCGGCCGCTATAATAATTTTACAGGCCGGCACCGAAGGAGGGGGTTGGAAAGAGAAAAAAATTGGAGGAAGAAGTTCAGTGGAAACGGGGGGGTTCTTCGCGGTGCGCCCCCCCCCTCGCCCCCGACAATAAATCCTCGTTTTATGAGCTTAATCCAAAAGCGGGGGATATATCTTTAAAAATGTTGAAACATTTTTTGCCCCCCGCCGGCGCCCGGGGGCCGCTCTATTAAAGTAGATTACTGTCGTCACCGGTTCCGGTGTGTACATTCTCAAAGATTAAATTCTAAATTCTTCGATGAATTGTGGCTATTCTGAGTGGACAATGTTATCCTCACTGCCACATAATAGTAAAATAATTCCACCAAGTTATCCTTATTTTTTCTAAATATTTTTCTTATTATTTATCTACAACAGATTTTTAATACAATGAAGTTCAATCAGAAAAATATTATTTCTACAAAATCAATACCATAAAGTGTCACCGCATTTACTGTATGTATGAGTATAGCACTTGAGTTTGCACCTTAACAATATCATAGTAATACATTTTATGTACTCAAGGGCGGAACGTATAGCCGGATGTATTACCACATATTTTCCATATGTCGCGCTTAAACAACGCAAACCCATTTTATAGAAATGCCTGAGTGTATAAAGTCGCGTGTATCAGTATCGGCGTTCTGTTTCCCGGTATAACACCAGCGTAAAAGCTGAACACTCGTTCTTTTTTCTCCTTTTCGAGATATGAAGATTCTACCGAGGCGGGGACAATAAAGTCTGACTTTACGAGCCCATACAAATAACCGGCCGTAACTTGCAGAATGCTGGAATATTCACTCTGCTACAGTGCTGAGCTCTAGCTTCTTTCATTACAGTGAGGAGATTAGAATAAAACCGATGGTTTCAAGGCTCCTTCTAATGATTTTAATTGAAAAATTGTGTTGAGGAGAGATGACTATGTAACATTCCTATGGTTAGGACTTTCCATTTATTTATTATTATTATTATATAACATAACTGACTAAATCAATTTATATTTGATAATTGTATATCTCTCTAGACAACAGTTGGGTGACGTTCTTGGTTACATTTTATAAAAGGCATTCTGTAATAAGAAATTACTGTTTTTTTATAATTCTTTGTGAGGAGGCATGTTAATATTTAATATATTTATGTGATTAAAGATGTGAGTTATCTCTCGACAAATTTTACCAGGAAAATTAAAAACGCCTGAAAGTAGTAATCAAAATTTCCAGTGTGTTGTCTGTCAATCAGTGTTCAAGTACATCGCCAAACGACGCCAATATGAAAACATAGCCTGCAGAAAACGAGTCCTTAGTATTTTATAAAATTCAAGCCACCACAAATGCTGAGCTGGGCCAGAATACTCTAAGTTGGCTAGGGATCTACATCCGGGGCTTATTTCCTCTGGAGGTAAGATTGCAGCAAAAATTCGAGTCCGGAATCAGCTCGGTGGGATTAGTTTTTAACTAACAGCCGGTCTGGAGCTGCGCCGACTACCCCGGCGATTGGGGCTAATTAAAATGAATTTACTCCCCGGTAAGAGGGCTGCCGGTGCACATAAAACCCTGGGGGGGGAGGGGGGTGTGAAAAGTTGGAGACCCCGCGTTCGTGAGAGGCTAAATGGCAGAGCTTGGCAAGGGGGTGGTGGAGGGTTAAACAAATTTTGTCGTCGCCTCGTAGCGTAGGGCCGGGGTTTGCGCTCGTTCGCACCCAATAAGGTGTAAGTTGGCGAATTACCGGGGTTAAAACCTTCATTCTCATCCCGCCCCACTCCCCACCGTAGACATTATTCCGCCCCTATAGGCTTTACCATATTGTAGGGCTCGGCTCGACTGCTTAACCTGCCTTACGCCTAATCCGGTCTCTCAAGTTATACTTTTAGTACCCCACCCATTACTAACACACAACTTTGTTGCTAGGGCGCTGCATTTTTCGTGAAAACTGTATCCAGAAAGACATATATAGCAGTGTGATTTATATGGACAATATGCCATAAAGAACAATCCCATCGCAATAACCAGATTATAATAATCTGGATGTTCCTTCCTGATTCCTGAACTATACAGGGGAGAAAAGATACCACTGTCTTATAACCGGTCATTATATTGCTTTATTCGATATTATGATACTTGGGGGAGATTTTTATCGATAAACATTCTGGGAGACATTGGCGAATCGTCATCTCCGTGTCGTAAAATGAAAGGGGACTAGAATTGTATCTAAAACTTTAGAGATAGAGAGAGAGGGAGAGAGGAAGGTATCGAGCAATATATCGGCGGGAGCTAGTAGAACTCATATTTCCAATTGGAGCTTCAATTTCCTGGGGTCTCACCGAGAGGTCGCAATCATCTGAAATGTGCGCGGGTGGCCAGTGCCGGCGGTGTGGCGGCCGGCTATTCATTTTTTTTTTTTTGGCTCCATTTTCGTCGCGAAATGATAAATTGTACCCCACCTTTGTGGGCCGGTGGCCGACCCGGAAAATACCCGCTGACTCCCAAATAAAAATAAATAAAAATGACGGAAAACTTTTAATAATAGCGGTCGAACAACCGGTAGAAACGCGTGTACCGGGACAATAACGTCCGCAATCGTATCGGCCCCAATCTGAGCATCGACTTGGAATTTTAAATTCCGGCACCATTGGATGCCGAATAGTTAGGGGTGAAATATGAAATATTTGGTTCGTACTCACCTTTGTATGTCTCTCTAATTCTTAGTGATCGGTCAGAATTATTTTTAAAATTCCTACTCTTTTTAAAGAATCCATTAACGGTTTGATCACTTGCGTATAAAAAAGATTTCCCAATAATTTACTTCCTCCCACAGTAATTAAAAACTGTTCTACGTCAACTCCAGCCGTGTGCTGTTATTATGTTATATTATAAAGTTAATTAGATTATTATATTGCATAATTTATGGTTGGTAAATATGTTTTTTATAATTACAAATAAAGCATTTAAGTTTGGTGAGTCATAGCAAATAGCGTCGGAACAAATGCTTTTATAAAACATAATTAAAACGTAATTTGATCCGCGGAATATGATTTCAGGTAGTATATATGGAAATATATCCAGTATATTTATTATTTACGATTGCTCTCAGTAGCACGTTATAATAAAGCTCTCAGGATAGTGAAAAACCTATGTCTGATGACTACGTAATCCAGCATTGTTGGTTCTGTACCTGGGAATTTTAAATTCCCATTTAATTGTACACGGTGTAAATCCGCGGAAGCGTGCTTTAGAATGTGGCTTTCCACTTTCAGCTGAACTTTGAGCGCAAAATATTAACTTGGGAGCATAAGCCGAGCCGCATATGTGCCGAGGCCCGCGCCGGTCCTTTGTGCAAACATCAAACTCTCTTCAGACTCCTGGAGGAGGCCGGAATGAGTTAAATTTTTCGCCGCTTCCAAGTTTTTCTTCAAATTGGAGCATTAAGGGCTGGAAAAGGGTTTTTCCGAACTCTAGTCCAAGTGGGGATTTTACCGAGTCGCCAACTTTTTCTAGTGGCCCGGCTCAACGTTTATGATCAACTCGGAGTACGGCACTGGACGTAAGGGACAATGAATAAGTCAATTGGTCTAAAATATAGCGATTTTCTGACTCCACTAATTTTGGAACTTATTTGGCCCTAAGACTTTAGGGTTACTGCCGACAGATTATCTTTATCTAAGTTTAGCAACGTGTACAATTGTCTGTTCTATACTATACGTTTAAAATTGTAGATGAAAAAGGAAAAACCAAAGTTCGGTTGGCAAAGGGGTCATAATATTTCAATGTTTTATAGAACTACACCCCGGAGAATTAACAAAAGCTCTCAGAAAATTTTTATGCATCCTGTATGCTTCAAATTAATTAAGTAAACCCATTCCACGCCACTTTTAAATTTTCCCCACTGGTACGGGATATTATGGGTTTATACAACACGTTACGGTTAAATTTTCCCTGCCATTGCTCAAATTTTATTTAAACTGCGACCTCTGTATCATCATCGTTAGCCTTGCCCGGTGGGTACGTTCGAATTGTTTAGTGCGGCACCAATGGCGAATTGGCGAATATCTGCCTATGAAATGGGAATACAAATGAATCCCGGTCCCTTCACCCGTGAGAGTCATTCATCATTCATCATTCGTCATTTCCCATTACTATCCGGGGGATAACAGAGATGTAAGATGTGGATGGGATCCCCAACCCCCTCTCAGCTCACACTAACTGAACTCTAATGTGGGTAATTAAATGAATTTATTCCCTTATATTCCCATTTTTTCCTTTATCCCATACAAATATACTATAAACATTATTATCTATTCGAAACTAACTTCTATATTCTGTTTAATGTGTATATTGGCTGAAAATTAATTGCGTTAATGTTCGTTATGTTTATTCAATGAATATAAACTGTATTCGTTTTCTAGTTTATACGGTAATGAATTTACACGAATCGTGTTATAGAGGTAATGTTCAATTTTCCTTTCCAGCCACACTTGCCTGCAGTAAGAACGTAATTCATTTCATTAACTCCGGGGAAATGTTAAAACGGGGGCCTGGTAAATTGACTTTTATTAAACTTTCAGTTTACACAGTTTGAACTCACCAACCACGAGATATTGTACTGCAAAATAAATACATCATACCTATTTTAAAGGTCGCGTCACTATCTAAAGAACTTAATATTGAACAGCCTCAAATTCAATAGATTAATGTTATTTGACGTGAATCAGTCCAGGACTCTAGTGTACTTAATGTTTATAGGTTTTTATTCTATAAATAATAATTAAACATTTAGACGCTGTTAAAATATTTCTAAAAATTGTCGATTATATTAATCATCGAATAAATGGGTGTAAAAAAGAAATGTGATTAAAATTTTTAGTAAGTCAATTTTTGTATTTATAATTTTACTGTCCACGCTCTTTTGAAAGACATGTTCATGTAACAAGGAAAATGTCGTAAAGAAAATTCCGAAAACTAATTTAACCAAGCAACTATCGTTATACACAGTCGAAATTAAATTTAGCTCTTTTATCGTATTTACTGTGGGCCAAAGGGGCTCCTATTAGATTTCTCCTCAAAGGAGCCACTCGGAATAAAATCTCACTCGTTAACTTGGACATCGAAACTCATTTTTTTTGTACCGATTCACGAAAGAGCTGTAGATTAAGATAATATGATAAGGACAATATATATTTTTTGGTGAATTCATGAATGTGCAAGCTGAATTCTTATTTCTTCAAGAGCCGATCTAATGAGATCATCGGAAATCTAGACCCCTCCTCCTGCTCCGAGTTTCCGTCTTAATTACACCATTCATAATTGACAACCCCCGTCTGAACGGGAGGAGAGAGAGAGGGCGTCGTCAGCCGAATTTATTAGTCAAATTAAGATCCGTTTATTCTCAGGAGCCACGATACGGCCGGTTCTTCCCTCAACCTGCTCACGAGGTCTATACCGTCCCTTATAAATAACAGTCTATCTCTGGGGCCTGGCTAAATAATGTCAGCGATACGTTCGTATAGCACGCGGCGCGACTTTCCGGGTTGAGGATTAACTCCGTTTCACGGTTGTTTGTTTTTTCGGAGAACCGAATATCATTAGGGCGGGAAGCGTGTCCGCCCATCCATCCCGGAGGTGTGACCACCCCTCTCCGCCATGCCCTTCGGCTGATGGATATCCGATAGTAACCCCCGGAGTTCACCTGGACCATTACACCGCGTCTTCCCCCTTGGACGGAGTCAATAATGGATTGACCGAGAATCCTCAATCCTTTCTTATCAAAAATATCCCAACCGATCCCGAAAATAACGCCACTGCGGTACAAAACAAATACATACATAGTTTATTACATTTCATATAAATATGGTCCACTAATTTGGTGAGCCACCCAAGCACGTCCATTGTTTCAAGTATAATAACATTCATTCACAAAAGTTGATGCCTTTTCAAAAATAATTACTTCATACAGTTACATGAGGTTATTAAAACTTGATTCAACTTACGTACACTAATTTCGTTACCTTACTGCATCCGTGTCTGATGTTTAAAAACGAAGCAGAAGACACTGAAGAGAGCCCGACAAAATTAAATTAAGAATGCCGGAGACGAATTATTATATTAAAATACACTGCCGGACGATTTTATTCCTATCTCTAAAAATGAAAAATAATCCTGAAACGTTTCTTGAAAAGATGAAACTGATGCTAAAATTGGATGAAAGCCAGTTAGGCCTATCAGTATCCCTTCGGTCCAACTTCGCTAAATTATATTTCCGCTCTTTCGCGGCACGAATTTGAGGAATAAATTGAATTTGGTTTCGATATTGGCAATTCTTTTTATATCCCGCACGAGCGGTAAATATTGCCCGCAGAATAACCATTATATTCCAAACCATTGCGGACCACCTAACGTGTAATTTAATGCCGTACAGTACCGCTCGCGGAAAGTTTTAGCTAGTCGAACCCCGGAGTTCCCGGGTTTCTTCTCTCGGAATGTGAGGACAGTTCCGCTAACTCTTTCGGTACTCGCCGGATGATGAAACGGAACTTTCATCGTTAGCGGTCAACAGGTCATGAGACTCTGAGGGAATAAGTTGCATGTGCGGGGAGGGCAGTGGAGAGTTAAGTTTAAGAACTGAGTTGAAGGCTCCCTCCTTGAAGAAATAGAGCCCGTTCGGTTCCAAAAAGTTACTCTTCACGACCTGTCAGATCCGTTTCCGCCCTTCCGATGGCAGTCACGTAGGTCATGCTCCCGATATTCGGATTCTGCATTGCAGGCAGAATCTGCGTTGTTTGACTAGCTCAGCTTGTACGTATGCGGCGTGACATAGTATCCTCTCTTTTTTACATCATCAATCTAGGGCGTAACTTCGAGACTCTAAATTGTATTATCAAGTGTAATTAGTCAGTTAAAATAGTCGATGGTTGCTTGGGGTATACGGTGGCTTGAAAACGATATTTCAACTACAATCATCTTAAAAATTAAGATGAAAATAAAGTTGAAGTAGGGTAGAAACGAATAACAACGTGTTCGGTATGTTTTTGAATATAAATGTTACACCCATATCAATTTGTAACACGCTATAGTTTTAAGGAGACTGGCGTACTTTAATTTTGTGAAAGTATTTTTAATAACGCTGCGATGCGTAAACAGGATACTAATGACTGGCATTTGTTTCTCAAAATTGGTTCCCCACTCGCTGCATCAGCAAATGCGATATATTAAAAGGAAGCGATTAAAATGACGTGATGATGTTTTTCGACCTAGAAACATACCGTAATTATCAGAATCTTTCTCCGTATTTTCATTTAGAATTCCAGTGTATCCGAAATTAAATATTCTCCGGTTCCACCAGCAATTAATCTCAGTTAATATCAAATTGTTTATCGACTTTATTTAACGATCATGGTGGCAGAATTCTTCTATTCTGACTTTCAGTATATATTCCCCTCTGATAGAAAACTGAAATCATCTTCTGCATAAGATGATGAATGCATTCATTGCTCAGTGCTAATCTCATTTCTGCATACTGCACGAAAGATTGTTTTCTACGAAGTATGATATTTTTACATTCCAGTGTATAAATATAAATAATCGCACGCGAATAAATAGATAGTGTTGTTAAGAACATTGTCAACTGCATACAACTGAAGGAAGTAGAAATCGAGTCAGCGATTGATTAAAGATTCCTCGAGAGAAACTTTGAATAGTATTGCAAAAATATTAATTGAAATAAAATAAAAAGTAATAACAGTTTCCTTAACTCATCACCACTATATAACCTAACCTCTCAGTAAAAAAAACTGTCTTTATGTAGGAGCGAACACAAGAAAGGTGAGAGAATGTATCTTTTAATCATGTTTCTACATTAATATAATTTGATAATTCTGATTAAATCCCTTAATTTATTGTTCCATTCTTTGGAATAAGACACGAAAACTAATAAGTAACCATTATTTCAATTAATTTTAAATAACGAAGTGGATCAAAATTAGAGATAAAAAGAGTGCGGTAATGAATATTAATGGGATCGTATTGACCCTAAGAAGAAATGGTACCATTGGCCCCTTTCATTGTATTCTCCTTTTATTGCGCTTAAAGTAAATGATTAGGCTTATTGGGAAGGAACAGCGGTCCGAATCGGCGATCCGAAAAGAATTAATTGGGAGATAACGAGGGCTTGAAAACGGATAATTGCACCTTTCGTCCTAGATCTGGGGACGGCCGAAAGGCCGCCGTAGTCTGACCGCCAAGTCGGTAAACCTGAGACAATGAAACTGGGGGGTTTAATTTCAGAAATTAATTTCGGAGCTAGGCTTTGTTAATGCGGCGAACTTCGGGCCGGAATCAAAACTTGGTTGAGAGGTGGGCGAGGGATGATGGGGGGGGGGGCGGTAGAGCTGGAAAATGTTTCACCAGATCGAATGGGGAAGGCGGTGCCAAAATGAGACGGGGATAAATTCATTGCAATTCCGTACTTGCGGTAAAAGTTCATATTTCTGCCAACTGTCTTATCCGGCGGGCATAAATAACATGAAGTCAATAATTACAACCAAGTTCCCAACTGAAATTGTAACTATTTTTCACAAACAGTTTCCAGAGCGTGAATAATATCTATTTCGTAAAGGTACAATATTTACTCCTTTAAAAAAGGTATTAATTATGGTAAATTCGCATTTAGACGACTGTGTATTTCTCTATCCAACTAACAGTAAGATTTACCGTCGCGTTGTATGAATATCGCGTTGTTGTAGGTGTCCTACAAGGAGAAGGGGGGGTTTTATAGTTCTAATTTTAGACCGGTTTCAGCCGTTATATGGCCGTCGAGTGAGGCTGTCACATACGAAATTGATATATGCCGTTGACATACTGTGGGCTATAGAACTATATTCATTTTTTTATCTCTTCTTCTTGTCCCAGAAACAAGCAAGATCAGATATGACGGGCCGAAGGTTCAGCGCTCCCCGAAAACAAGAATAAACGTCACCCCTCAGTTCACATTAGTACGTATGTGGGAAGAGAAGTTCGAGGGAAGAAAAGGAAGATGAATCGGAATAAATATAAATTTTGAAAGCGTCATTTTCGTTATTGCACTGGGGTCTAAAGGTTGGTTGGGGGGTTGTACTCGGAAGTGACGGGTACCGGACACAATGACTGTCACATGCAGCCAGTGATTGAGAGGTGCTGGCAAACACATGGCCGCAAAAAAACGTCGAAACGGCTGCGAAAAGACACACGCGGATGGGATTGGATGGTGAGGTGGCCGGGGTGGAGGCCCATCCCGCCCACGCACTCTTTCACTTAACCAGACCCAAACCGCTCTTTATTGCTTCCGGCTCCGCCCTGTCTAATCACGTCCCACTTCCTTCCTTGGCATCAAACGATCCCCCCCCCCCCCCAACCTTGTTTCGAGCCTCGAAGTATTCAGGTCGGAGGTACACGAATTCCCATTGGAAAACTCCCGTTCATGGAATACTCCCGCCGATTTGGCGGATGACATTGTTGGGAAAAAGCTTTGGAAATTCCTGGCCCCTATCGAATCGGATTTTCCTCCACCGAACTACTGCTCGAACAACTAAATATCTAAAAAGAAAGGCTTAATTCGTGCCATTGTCACGAGGAGGAAGACCTCGTCCCATGACGAAATATACACATATATTACAATATTTACAGATTTCATTATCACTGTAATACTAATATTTAATACAAATTGTACAAGGTGGCATTTGGTAGTCGATTCATACGTGGGACGTTATCGGTTCAATACGAAATGAACATAATGGATTAAGTAAGTGGAATCCGCTTGAAATTTTCAACTGACTGAATCCAACCTAGCATGGGGATTAAATACAGGGCAGTAATATATAGACAAAGGTGGTGGAGATTTGCGTTTTGGTATATCATGCACGTAACAATCAAACGGGTATAACATATCTGCGTGTTTGTGCAAATCGTCACCTTGTGTTAAACATTTTGACCGATAATTTAGGCAATTTTTGATCGGCGGACGAATCTCGTTTTTATTCCATGCTTAACCGTAACAGTTACATTATTCCTGCAGTTTATAAATTATGTCGACACTCTATTTAATGACTGGTGTCGGCCATTATGTGACCGCGATAATTCTTCGATGTCAATTTGTAACCTATTCGAATTGAACCGAACCCAACCGGGAGTGGCCGGGAAAACAATTCGGAGAATGTTGATCAGAGCCAAGTTGGAGACGGCCCCCACTTATAAATATTTACTCCTGTATCTGTGTAAAGTGAAAGACCGGGTTCTAATTCGAGATTAATGCCTCCCAAATATTCACCGCAAAAGAACCCCTCCTTTGCTGAAAACTATTTCCCGCATCGTAAATCATTTTGGGGTAATTGTTTTTGCCGTAAGCACATAATCAAAAAATTAGCCAAAAAATGAAGGCACACATTAATAGCCAGACATAAAACGATAATATTGTTGTTGATTATAACTATAAATAAATAAAATCATTTTGTAATATCAGGCAATTGGTAAATTTGTACAAACAGAGTTGTTGTGTCTAATGAAAATCTCGTATAGTATAACTAATTATGGGATTTAATCTACTTTATCTTGAAAGTTATCGAAATGTTAAACTATATTACAATAAAAAAATATGAGCTGGGTATTGCGGACTCCTAATAATTAGCTTTTATTCGCCAGATCTTGATTCATTAGGTTTCTTGCAGGGACAAAAGCCAGCCTTTTTCTTTCCAACTGTCCCCTGTTTTTATTTCGACTCTGTGAAGAGTAAAACTGGGGTATGAATTAACACTGGAACGAATCATTGTTCCCTCAGCCGGCCGAATAACCGAAATAGAGACTATAGAAATAGAGTAAAATAAAGATAATAAAATAAAAAAAATAGAGAGAGAATGAAATTATTTAACCCAGTCTGATTACGTGAATTGTTTGCTGGAATATTGATTCTACATTTTTCCCGAACTGAGAACGTATTTTGAAGATCGTCATGTATCTTTATTTTTGTTTAGTAAGTATTTCATAATTAATAGAACAGCCTTGCTGTATTAATTAATTACACGCATTAGCGGAGGCCCGGCCTCATTAAATCCTAATACCGAGAAACAACGATATTTTTATTCAAGCCCTCCCGCTAGATGGGCCTCTGAGCATAAAGGGCCTGCCCCCTTAGGCCTAATTTCTTAGGTCATTGAGGTCATTGGATACGCTATTATCGGAATAGCACTTTCGCTTAAACGATTTCAAATCGCTTCAACAAATTTATTTCAGTAATAGCGATTGTCTTTAATACGACATGCGAACCAGTTTGCGTATTAACTTGAAATTTTTCTGTATAATTTTCGGTTTCTAAAGTGCGCTCTTTAGCGCGCCCTGCCGTCATTGTCACTGCCTTATTTGATTACACCGTTTAATATTTTTTATATTTTGAAGTTTTAGACTCCGTGAGTTTGACCATTATGTATTGCTATGTTTTCTTCTCTCATTTACTACTTACTTTTGCGTTCTTCCTCAAGTTTGAAACTAGATAGTAGACAAGTATTCCCGGGCGTTAATAAGGGTTCATAAATTCTCATATTTCGCGGGGAACCTCACAATATTTTGAGAGATCCAATTACGAGAGTTTAATTTCAGCGTTGAAAATGCATGTTTACGCCGCCAGCGCGATGTTGAACAAGTACGAGGCTGAGTTTATTTCCTTGATCACGGTTGGCTATTTGCCTATGAATGAAGGGAAAGAACAAAAGTTCGCCTGCAAGGTTGATTCGAAGCCAAGATGTAGTGGTAGTGTATTTGGTCCCCGGTAGCTAAGCTAGCCGGTTGCACAATGGGCCCTCGCCCCGGAGCTCGCTTGCACTCATACAAATTACGATTTGAGTCTCGATGGACGCATTGTTTGTTTGTTTGTTGTCCCCTGGAGGAGATACAAAGAGGTTTCCGCTATTTGTCCGACGCTCAAACGGTCGGGGCCGAACTCGAGATACCATTCATGACTACTTCCCGCCGAGCTTTGTCCAAGACGTTTTTAAATATACGGGACAGGTAAACGCCCCCATTGTAGGTTGTTTCAATGTTGAAATAAAACGTTACATTGGGAAACGCGTCCCAGTGGAAATCCTGAATTTTGAACCGGCAATTTGATGAAAGGGAAATAAATATTGCGCGCTTATATATTCAATAGTCGAACAATGCCCCCGGCAAAAGAGTGGTGTTCGGATTATGAAAAAAATTAAAATCTGTAAATTTTATCATGCCCATACTTGCGAACGTAAATCCATGTCTTGATGTACAGATAAGTTAATTCCAACCTTATTCGTATACAATAATTAGGGCCCTGTAATTAAATGGTAATTGGTATACACGGCGGAATAATTAGCGACGTTATTGCGCTGTGTATCTCTCGACGCGATAAAATTGAAATTCACTTTCGCCTTTGTCTATATTAGCGTGTGTTGCTCCGGACACAATGGCGAGGCTAAACGGGACTTACCAAGTAGGTGGGTACACACACATCGGTTGAAGCACTCTGCTATTTGATGATAATATCAAACCTACGTGAATGTTCAGTCAAATAAGTATGTTTTAATGTAAACAGCTAATCCAATTTATTTTATTATCGAAGGAAACTACTCCACAAATTATTATCTTGACTTCGTTATTACTTGTCGGTGTTTAAAATGCGGTGAAAACGAACATTAACTAATATTTCAATTCTATCTTACTGTTATTTCAATATATCCGATTATATATATATCTGATCCATTTTGTAGTTATTTCTATACCTATTATTCTGGGAAGATTAACCTGAAATTTAGTTCGGAAACTGCAGATAGCAGTCGGATTTAATTAGATAGCGAAAAACAACGAATTACATGAGGTAGTATTAGTCTACTCGAGTGTGGAGTTCCAAAAAATTCATTCCTGAAACAGAATAGGCCTGCCATGACTCCAATTTTCCACCATTGCAATACCTCCGTCCGAACCCATATCACTCTTGACATTCCTAACAGTGGATACTGGAGCTAAACAGGACGTGGCGTCTAATCTTAGATAAGTCAAATTATATAGTGATTGAATAGAAGAATACAGAAGATGAATGACTTGTCCTCTGAACAGAATTAAATAAATAAAATTTATTTGATTATAAGGTTATTAAAACTTGTAACAAAGACATCATATGACTTGTAGTCAACGGTGAAGGACCATTTTCTCGATTTTAAGAATAACCGCATATTTCTATGAATTTGACTTACAATACCAGATTTACTTCTGTAGTACGCACAAGTAGCTGTAATTAGACTCCGGCACCGACTAACGTACGGTCCAAGGGAGTGTCCTAAATTATCCAAAGAAACCGGACGTGTAAATAAATAGGGGACTATTTATATTTCCCAGGGGGCCCTACTGGGCCGGATACTCAATCACCGGTCGCTGCCGTTCACCATCAACCCTCACCCCTCACCCACCTCCTCGTAGTTCACTTCTCTCTCTCTCTCTCTCCCTCTCTTTTTTAATTCTCCTCTTTTTGTCCGGTGACGATTTGTGAGATTTTTCAAACAACTGCTACCGGTGCCGGGAATAGTTACTGTCGTATTTCAAACCGGCTCTCCGCGCGGTGGTTTTTTTACGGATTGTTTTACGAAACATTTTTCATAATTTCGTCGCTATATTTCTTTTTCGGGGTTGTAATTTTTTCAGCATCAGAAGCGGTGGATCCGCCACACGGTAAACGTGTGCGTGCTGATTTGCATTTCTTAAATAGGAACTAACAAAATTAGCTATTGAAGGAAAATTCTGTCCTATTACGAGGGAATTTGAACCCTCGTCGAAGCATTTACGCCTCTTATATCTAACCACTAAACTGTGCCGGACCCGCGAATTAAAATTACTCCTTTTTTTTAATTTTGTAAACTCCAGAATAACATCACTCCTTATTACATCATAAGATGGACGTGTAGAATAACCTACCCAAGTAATAAGGAGTATATAAATGTCGTTACGAGATCATCTGTATTGTCCACTGTAGAATAGTTGGGGGGCCAAATCGGTTAGTGGGAAAATTATGAAATCTTTATCTTCGGTTTTAACTTCGAGGCGGCTTCGAGAACTAAGGCTGGATTTTCTGCGGTGAATCAGAATTTTCATACAAATTCCGACCCGGATTCTCCTACAAAATCTTACACGTAATCCCGGCCGCCAATTGGAAACCGTACGGAGCGTCGAAACATGGGCGCATAAACTGGTTTTGCCGGTGGGGTGGAACACGATGAAGGTTTGTGTGGATTGTACTGTAGCGGAGTCGCATTCCGGATGGTCGGGGCCGTCCGTGTTTCTATATCTGGACCGCGTTTGGTCGCTTCCTGTTCCAGTGTTGAAAATACGGGGCGGTGATCGGGACCGTTGTTTGTTCACCGGGCCTTGAAGAAACGGGCCGAGGGGAAAGGATTGGAAGAACCCGAGTATTGGAGACGGGATTTCGGGCAATTTGGACCTGGCCCCTCTATCCCCGCCTCTCCCTCTTATCCCAGAGCGCACAAAAGCCGAATTAAAAACCGAAAACCGGTATTAATTCGGCACTTTCGTATTTTTTCGTTTTAACTCATTCTCCCGCCTGCTTTCATCGGGTAATATTCTGCTCTCATTCATTGCTATCTGGCTTATTTAACTTCTTGACTAATTTATTCCTCTGCAACGGGGACAACAAACCGGGAATCACCCTCTAAGGGTGATACACACTTGGCCCAGCGAGTTTCCAATTTTTTCATCCCGTCAGAAAAGGTATATATTTTTTCAAAGCTCGTAAAGTAACTATTAACCCCATAAAATTACCTCATCTGTGTTTGCTATAATTGTTAGCGAGTGATTGACTTCGGTCCAAACTTGGCTCGAACTTCAATCGCGTCGATTGACGTCTTCAGTAACCGAAACTTTGCCCAGTGTCACATGCATAGTATTAACCTTGTCTTCTCCTCCTTCGAGAACGGAGGCCTTGTGTGTCTTTGGGTACTCTGTTATCTACTGAAACTTGGTTACATTTCAATCAGGTGCTGGTTGAAAATCCTGTAACAGGAACAGATATTAACAACGGTTAAGAACGCTCAAACGAGTTTATAATTTAAAAACATCACTTATTTCACCTTTCAATAAGAAAAGGGAGGTGTTAATTTCAGTCCGAATATAAAGACTAACTATGCTAGTCGTATTACGCATTCGTATTAGCATACAAAGTAAATTGAAATAAATTTTTAACTGTAATTATTTGTTTAAAATTAGGTGGACTGTGGACCCGTTTCTTTTTTCGGTCTCTATAAAAAGGGCTGTTAAAAATCCCATCAACTCTTATAATTTTAATTATTTGGGGCTTCCGATAAGCCAGGCTTTGGAGTTTCCACTCCCCCAACTAAGTAGCATTCATAAATTCTCAGAAATAATTGCATTATACAATAAAAGAGACTATAGTAATCTGTTATTTCGACTCGAGAACATCCATTTCATTTGGTAAGTAATACGGGAAGGTTATTTTTAAACTATTTTAAAACTTGTTTTTTTGTTTTTATTTTGTCTCGATTTCCCTCTATGAATTTTATATTCCTAATATCCGCTTCCAAAGAGGTACCGCGTAACCTGAGAGGCTGGTTCGCCAATTTCGATATTGGAAACACTCTTCTTAGAATGGTTAATTACAAAAATACGGTCGCGAAAATGGTATCTTCTGGCGTTTTGTAACGAATTGCACCGTCTTGCTTCGTATAGTACAAGACGTGAGACGCGTATACACTGCTTGTATATACGCTTGTATGATACCGGTGATGGAACCGGGACCGAAGGCCATATGTGGAAATTCAACTCGTGCGACTTTGCGAGGTAGGTAGGACGGTTCACTCTGAATTATTGACTAGCTGTAGAAGGTGGGACTGGTGGTACCCAAATTACGAAACACTTTTACCGGTATCAATATTGCAATTGAAAACGGATATATCAGATGACACGTTGGGCTCTACCACCAATCAATACACTAGTGCCGGCTCAACCCCTTACCATCTTCTAGATTAGAACTGGGTTTTTTTTTATCATTCACTGCTTTTAAAATATACTCTATTGAAGTCGATTAATTGAATTTATTCATATCATGACATTTAAAAAACCTATTACTCTCATTATATATTATATTCTAAATTCTAACAGGAAATTGATCACACATTCTTAAAGAATATCGACGTTTTTATCATCAGCATGTTGCAGGAATTGCACCGTCTACAAAACTGCGGTTCTCCTAAAAATTCAGTATGCTGTTTCATGAAGGGATTTTGTTATGCAGTGGTAGAACTGTAGAACATAATTTTCAACGTTCTTTACAAAAAGTAATATTAAGCGAACATTTATTGGCAAATTTCAAGAAAATGATATTCGCTCGTTTTTCGCAAAATCACGTTCAATAGCATAGTCATAAAATGTGAGACAACTATTGTTGAAAAGAATGCGCCTCGTAGACACAAAAGGATATGATGATCCCATGAAAGAGGGAGACAACATCAGATAAGGTCAGAAAACAGATGAGTAGGAAGAAAATGGTAACGGGGATATTTGAATTGCAACGAACTCAATTGTCAGCTCGGGTGGCTCGTTGGTGACTTGATTTGGCGCATTTTTTACTTCGCATCGACTGTTTGCGACGAATTGGTTTTATTTACGTCGGCTATAAAACGCGATAAGATAGCATTTTTTTAATCTCATAATTCAGTTTTTTATGCGCATAGTTTCGTCACGCCGCATCTTCTCAATAATAATTCTTGGACACTCGTTTCTTGGTATTGTGGCTTACATTTAGAATTGTTACCGGAATTGGTCCACCGGTTTGGACGTTTCGCAATTGTCAGCAGTAGTAGTTTTCCGTTAGTACTTACACATCTCGGCTTAGTGAGCACTACCATTATACGGCGAGACTGAACGCTAGTGGAGCAGGAAAGAGAAAATTAATTAAATAATCTAATGGCTACTATATGCGTGATTCGTTCTCAGTGATACATTAAATTATATCTATTTATGATTACCTGACAACAGCTGGTGTATGTTTTACCTCTATTATTATTATTTATGCAGCATTACCTTACTGTTATGATATTGGAGTTTTAATTTTATAGTATAAGAAAAATTTGCTCCGACCACTAAATTATTTTATAAATTAAAAAAAAACATTGCAAAATTGAACCAGGATGCTACACTACATGTTAATAATGTAATATAATATTATTCATTACGGGAAACACAAGCGAGAACGGCCGGAGACTGCCTGGGATATTCTAAAAATTCTAAATATTTCATCTCCTTTAAAAATAGTGAAATTAGTTGGAGTTTGAAACCACATTATGTTCAAACAAATGGTGTAATGCATGGCGGAAAGACCCCGATCATCCATCCCATTAGTGACGTCGTTAGCAGCGGAATTGGGTTTTGATTCGCGTTTCCTCCGGCAAGACTTTCACGGGGTACGATCGGAGTTCAGACTGATGTTCATTCGACGGCGATGGCCAAATACAGAAAGCGACTCGATCGTGCGGATAAAACCGGTAACCAATGTTTGACCGAGCCGCCTCCGAAACGCTGGGACCCGGTGTTGACTCGGTATCCTGAGAGGTCCATCGTTTCTATCCGGGATATGGACCAGGCTTTAATAACGATTCGATTTATTCCATCATTCTTCCAACTACTGCCCAATCTATTTGGCTTAATTTTCTGGAGTCAAACACAGATATTTTTGTTGATTAAATTCAACATTTATTACCATAATAACATTCAGTATTACTTTCAGTCAACTTATAAAAAAATGGGTTATAACAAATCGTGTCAATTTGGCAAATTTGGTGCAATCATGATTAATAGACACACCAACATTATACACACGTGTCCAGAACTTTTATTAACGGGCGAGACTTTGAGATGGCTACTTTCTCATTTCAATACTTATTACTATTGTAATACTTACTATTGAACTAGTGTATAGAAATATACTACTGTGAGCACTCAAATTTTAAAATGTTCCTTAAACAGTCACAAGGGGCTTGAAAAATAATACAGTTTGGTTGTCTTCATATCTTTATTATTGGGTGTCGCTATAATGGTGTATTCCACAATTTTCGTTTAAAACAAATAATATAATATCATAATTCATAATTCACTGGTATTTTTCACAATTATGCGCATTCTGCCTCAATAGGTTACTAATACTGTATTATATAAACATTCGTCTATAATGTATTTAAATAATTTGTGGAACGGCATTTAATAGTTGAGATTATAATTACAGAACGCTTAATTTGTATTCGCGGTAAATATTAATCATTGTCCCATCAGAGCAAACGCGTCATTTAGAGCAGTTTTAACAATTAACACTAATGAACACTAATGAGTCAATCAAGTTCGGGCGGAATAAAATGTAAGTGAGGGACAGGATAAATATATATTATTGAAAAAAAAAATTAATTGTTTCCCAGAGATTTCTAGTGGTTTGATTGGACAAAGCTAACTAAGATACTTACAGCGGGGTCGCCTGAGCCGAGTCCCCCCCCTTCTACTGTGGCGACTTCCTCCGGCTCTGCTTTGCATATTTTAATTGAACCATTACTCTTAATACATTTAAGGGAATCCACCTCACTGGGCGCTACGCTGCCGTATCCATTATGCGTAGGGGCCTGCAACGGCTCAGATTGATCTTCAGTCCGGTGAGAAAACTTCTGGTTCGGCAACTTCGCTTTAATGTTATAAATTAAATTTATAAATATATAAATATACACGATTGGTTTCAGGAATTAGTTTGTATGATATCGAATTTCTCCCAAGTTGAGCGTAAAATGCGTTCTAGAAGTGTTTCATGTTGGCTGGATTTCACAGAAAGATTCGTTTATTTCATCCAATGATATTGGAGCCAGTGTCGAGCCGTATTTGCCGTTATCGGGGCCTGCTCCCTCCTCGCGGCTCATCGCAGTCGACTCTCGCTCTATCTTTTAATTAAAATAACTCAGTCGGGCCGGCAGAGTCGACGTCTCCGCTGCGTTTTAAATTCCGCCCATCAGCGATCCCGCCTTCCAATTATCCCAGGTCGGTGTTCTATTTCATTCGCCGTATACATTAAAAGGCGACGCGCCCAATCGCGAGTCTCGAGCCTTTCCAAATTGCAATTGCAAGTAATTAACAATTTCCGGTCCAAATGAAATTTGGCCAGTATCCACTATTCCACTGGACCTGACAGGGGGGATGTTCCACTCAAATATGTAATGCGACGAGTTCGCAGATTCTATTTAAGTTTGTGTACGTACGAAATCCTGCCGCCATCTCACCTCCTAATAGACCTAATCAGACAAGAATCGTGTGTACGCAGTGCGGTTGGATTTAATTAGCAGGCGTAGGAAGCGTACTCGTTTATTAATTTGCCGGATTCGATATATATCGGGGATATATTCAATTAATACATTTACTCCGGCGGAAATATTGTGAGACGCTTTCAGGGCGGAAAGTCGATGTTAATCCATATTACCCGTCCTCCCACCGTAGGACCGTAAGAGATGCTTTTTTGATGGGATCGTAAATTTACGGCGGGTAAGCTTACGTGGGGGACCGGACCTCCTTAATGGCCCGCTGCGGGTTGCTGACCGCATTCTGCTCATAGCACTTTATGATTAATATCGTTCATTGATATCAACTAATGACGCTGTTTTTTGCATAGTATGTGGTATGAATTTAAAATGGGGAAAGGTTGTTTAATAGGTTTTCTGATCTATTGGATATTCAGCGAGGAATGCATATCGATTTAAACAGGATTATTTAATTTTTTCTATTCTGCATTATTCATATTTATGAGTTTTTGTGGGTCATTCAATCGGGTGGTTTCACAACTTAGTTTTTTCTAATGAATACACTGCAGCTACGGCGCGGGTTTGAATCCCTGTGGATTTGTCAAATTTAAACTTGGTTATTCGAGTTACTCCTTAATACAGTTCAAAATAGAACCGACGGTTTTGGAATTAGCTTCGAAATCCGTCAGGATTTCAAACAATTTTCCTTCGGGAATAAGAGGAATAAGTGAAGAATCACTCTTCTCCTGTGGTGCGAGTTTAGTGTAGGCGGTCGTAGGCTTTGTCGGGCCGCAAGAATTTGAAGAACGCCGGGCATAGTTGGGCCTACATCTGCTCCACGGGGAGGGACTAATTTCCAAGTCTCCGCCAGCGAGAATATTCGGGTTGGCTCAATTCCGGTCGTTTTTTATGCCGTCGGCCCACACATAACATGGGGCGGATAAATTCCACCGCCGAACGTCTTCTCTGCCCTCCGCTCGTGCTCAGAAGGGTTATCGGGGCCGTTCATCATAAATTAGCTCTTTTGATCGTTCCCCAACCGGCGTTTGGCAGGACGAATTCGAGTGGTTCGTAGCCCGGCCACCGATTATGAGGTCGGACGGGAGGGGAAACCGAGCTTATTATGCTGAAGGAGCCATAGCCATGCTTGAAAGGGTCCTTAGGACCCAACCGCCCAGAAACAGTCTTTGACATTCTTGTGTTTACCATTCGGATATTTACCTTCCTAATGTTTTAAGGGAGGTCTGCTTCAGAAGATGAAAGATTACTAAATGCGATTATTCAGTCCAAGACACTTTATGTAAACGTTTTTCTCTTTCTCCACGAATCAATTACACATGTGCTAACATCAAATTCTGCATCGATAGACTCTGTCCATGTAATAAATGCGTCTGGTTATAAACTTGGGTGCCAGAATCTAAAAGAGTATTACGTTAAGAATCAGGGTCATTAATTCAGGGTGTATTAATTTTAAGCCATACTGTCCAATGTGTTGACACCATATCACTCTCGCCGGCTAAGTCAAAAATACATGAAGAGCGGATGTTGCTAGTTTTCCAGTGTGTTCAGTAAATTTCAGTTTGTTTATAGAGTACAGTTCAGTTTATAGGTGAACAATATTTCTTAGCAAAAGAGCACATAAAAGACTACCAAATTCCGCTGCTGAGCAAGCCCGAAAACATCATTTTTGTTATGGTCATTATGTTAAACGGAATTTAAATTAAGTACACAAACTTCCAGAACTTATTAAATATATGGAACACTTTCTAATTTCTAGAACAATATAAATATCATTAGGCCCCGAACTTTAAGCCACAACATTTTATAACAAATTATAAAAGGTATGCTCAAGTTTTTTCTGAGCTGATTAAAATATCCGCATTTTTTATCCACCACTTTCGCCACGCAACAATGCTATTAGAATTCAGAAGGCTAAATTCGCAGAAGAAAATCTTATTTTCATTTTCATTTCGATATGCAAATTGACCCTTTTCCAGGGGATTCTATTAAAAATATTTGAATGTTTCAGGTTTCTTCAGTTACCTTTATAATTTATCCTAATATTTACTTAAAAATGCCTTCCAGTTTCTCCCAGCGTAAAACCTATTTTCTTACCATTTTTCTCAGTTTTATTCTCTAAACATTCCTTTATAATTCATGTGTCAAACTATCTCCTTATTTATCAGAATTCTGATTATTTTGATTTCGTATTTTTAACCGATAGAGAGTGAATTAATAAATTCCAGAAAACTCAAAATACAATTCCTTATCACTTTCTATAGCATAGTATCAACGTTTGACACGTTATTTACACATTTTTAGGCTATTAACGAATTAAAAATGAATAATTCATAGTATGTTACAATTATCCCTTAGTACCATTCTTGAATTTGAAGTGAGTTTTGTAAATCCCCGAACATATTTTGGTTCAGGGTTTTATTCCTCAATGAACTTCTTTCCTGAAATCACTCAGGCGAGGTTCCTAAATAGTGGATTTATTACGGTTTTTAGGACAAAGTAACATTTTGTCAAAAATCAGTTTGGTGTTTTTTCTTATATCATACCCTTTAAAGTCCTCGACTGAACTGTTGTATTTGTCGTGCTACGTTCACATTTCCATAACTCTCTGCATTTACGTGATACCGGCGTATTAATCAAGGCCCTCTAATAAACATATGTAGAGCAAGTGCTTGGTGTTTATCACCGTACGCAAGATCTAGATATGGTGAACGCACTTTGGGCGTAGCAAAGTCGTGGGCGACACGATCCGGGTTTTCTTCTGTCCCGGAATCGATTCTCTTGTGCCCGATAAACTTGTGGCAGCGACTCTCATCGGCCGTTCTCCCCCGGCACAATTAGCCCAATTAAAACGAGCTTGCGAGTCCCGCTAATAATTTAAACGTTTCTTTAATTTGCAAAATGTTCCTGTAGCGATAGGCGGACGCTCCCCTTTTCCGCATTGTCTCTTCCAAATTGTCCCATTCTCGGGTGAGAAATAGCTACCCAAGTACCAAACAATCATAACCCGGAACAATAATTATGGTTAGGTAAAAGATTATGTTGAACTCACTTCACCGTCGGCCGATGGTTGGGTAATTTTGTCATGCCTAAAGAGCTAGAAGTGCTGGCACTTTTTTGCTGTTTGGAATTTCTAGTTTTCTTTGTCAATTTTATAGATAGATATTTTCGCGGCTGCACCGTTCTGAAGTCGCGTCAGATTCTAACAATCTTTTCGACGAAAAAATCGCCATCCCATTAAATATTTGTTTTTCTAGGTTCGCCCAATACTGCTGCAGAATAGAGGTCCGCCGTTCTACTCCCTCGTAGGTAAATATCACTGCGCATATCCTGCTATTGGAAGGATAACAGAAAGCGGACACTCGAGTCCGACAAACATGTCCACCGGCGAAGTCCCCCCGCTCGGATTGGAAGGGACGAGACCGATTTTTCTATAGGTCACAGAGTACACAACTGTCCAACGCTATTTGCACGGCCTTTGGGCGCAAAGGCACTCCCCGTTTCGGGGAGAAATCGCTTAGCGATTCGTTGAGACGGGGAGCTGCATTAATGTGGCCGGGGAAGGGAGGCGGGGGTTAGACCAGCCGAAAGAGTTATGCGAATGAAAAACCGTCCGCCGTTATAGCAGAAACAATACGGTCACCGGAAAGTCCTTTTAATTAACAATATTCCTTAAGAAGAGAAAAATAATCTGTACAGTATATAAGCCCCGGTCTCATTTTTTGGAATAGAAGAGGAATTTTAAAACGCCGAATTCACTTTCTGTAGTGCAAATGATGACGGACTTTGAAGTAAATCCTATTTGCCAGTTTCTCGTTTTCCCCTATTGCAATTGCCGACGGACGCAACTGGAGAATTTCATAGGTTATTTTACTTTTGCACTAATAGAGATAGTAAAATATTATTATCCTTACGAGGCATTAAAAGAATGTCGTTTAAAATCGAGATCCGAATCGGAAATCGTGTCTGCTCGTTTAGTTGTTAACATTTCACAGTCCAACGCATACCACTGTGCTGTGGCGGTGTTTAGTTTACTGTATTAATTATTTAAACGCTGGGAGGATATATGGGGCGGACATCGGGTGTACAGTTTCAGTGGCAGTTTTGAACGAATGGTGCCGAGCAGGAAACTTTGGCGTTTCACGCCTCGGCCCCACTTCAATTAGCACTCTCCCTTTGCCGGAAGTTTCGCCGTCAACAATTTAGACCCTGACGGCGAATCCCGAACCGAGGAGTCGGCCTTTTTTTTTTTGAGGCGGACCCAGTAAGCCATTACCCCGTCCGAAGGCAGGGAGGGGCTAACTCGGCGGCTCGCGCTAATTGCGGCTGAATATCAAAAGAGCCGGCCTGAAACATTCAGAACGCACCCGGCCCCAACCTGTCCCGCCTACTCACCTACCCAACTTGGTCCAGTTTCAACGTCACACTACTCTACTACGCCCGTCAATAATCAGAATTAAGCCCAGTAAATATCTGTAAAAAAACACGCATAAACTTTCCAATACAAGTAATATTTAGTGTATGTATTGTTAAGAATATTTACATTATGCTCGGCCGGTTGCAATTATTCTAAGCTTTGAAACAGCATAAAAGATTTTTTTTAAAGTCCCCATTAAGCTTACAATGCAGTCTCCCTTCGAATAATGTACGGTAGTGCCATTTCAATTTTCAAATAGAAACTGCGCAGCTTTAATGATCTCATAATTATTTTAGCATCTTTGTACGGTGGATGAAGAAAAATATGACGCATTCAGTCGAATATGAAGGGGCCGACAGAATTTGGCCTCTGCTTGCTTTTCAAACGCTTTGCCAGTCGCCTAATCAATATTTTAGAACGATCGTCCGAAGGGAGAGAAAATTATCCGCAGCCCCATTTGTTACGGTGTAGTGGGCTAGTTTAAACAGACTTTAACTATGCGGAACGACAAAGTTTTATTGTGAATTATATTGCAGGCCGAGTCGAGTTCTATTTTATCTCCATCGGTCTCGCCCGTTACTTGTCGTCGCTTATTCGAGAACCGCTGGAAATTTTACAGCTCTACAGATGAGATATCAACTATAAAATCAGATAACGTACAGGTCATAAACTTGTATTATTCCACGCCGGAGATGTTAAAGTGTACTTGTACAATGTACGATGTGAGTGCGTCGGTGAACATCTGAAGCGTCGCAGTCGGTTTGAATAAATAACGAGTTGACGTCTGGTACGGGCAGAAACCGAACAACGAAGATGCCCACCACTACTTCCTCCTAGTCAACAACGCCTACAGAAAAACACCCTGCCATGCAGTTCCTTATCCCGATTATTATTGCGACTTATTAGGAGAAAAACACGTCCCGAGTGAAATTTGTTTATAATAAAATAAATATTACATAAGTTCAGATTTTGAGACGAACATTAGGCTTGTTTAATTATTCGGAATAGTTACGGTTCAAAAATTTTATATCTTTTGCTGATAGGTTCTGTTGACAGGCGTCACGTTTTCCTTGTTGAGTGTATATATTCATCAGGTTAGATCATCAACTAGATCATTAAAATTACTAATTATAAAATGATGATAATATTTATTAACGATGTGAAATATATCTAATGTATGTTTCCACTTTATTATAAATAACGTTTGCGTCACCTATCAAAAAAGCGCCGCAAAGACGTTACGTCTGACATGCGACTGTCTTATCGGTTGCTCCTACCGATAGCCTCGAGGTTCCTCGATAATCGAAAAATATTTCTACCACTTGCTTCGAATAAATATCTTTTTTCCAAGAACAAGATAGGAGCCGATTTTGAGAACGTAAATTTCATAAATGTTATCTCGTCCGACATGAGTTCACAATGAATTTATACATTCTATTCTCAGCATAGTCCGATAGTCATTTTTTAAGTTTTGCACGATAATGACGTCTTGGAAACCTTCACTCTCAAGCCACTGCAACGGACTTTGTGGCTGTTGTTTCACAGTGATAAAATTATGTAAGTAATTTAACGCCTTCTTAAATGAATGGTAAATCTAATAAAAGGTTTAAATGAATTTCACTCGCATTGTTCAGTCGTGCAATGAAAGGGGAGCAAGATTCCGGAGTAAAAACTTGTGTTCTCCGAATTCACAATAATTGAGACTTTACTGACACATTCCAATATCTGACGAACTATTGAATTCCGAAATGAATCGAGAACTCAGAAACTTCCTTCTGATTGGAGGCGGACAGTGAAAAATATTTCACGCCGCGCGGATGAAATTCTTTCATTGGATTCCTGATGCAAGCTTACTTCTCGAATAAATATTCCGGTTCGAATGGACGCTTCAGTTCATTCTGTTTTCTACCTCCGTTCTCGTGATATACCCCAGTATTCGGTCAACTAGAGATTTTACAGGACGAGACCGATCGACAGGAATTT
This sequence comes from Lethocerus indicus, assembly GCA_019843655.1. NCBI lineage: Eukaryota > Metazoa > Arthropoda > Insecta > Hemiptera > Belostomatidae > Lethocerus > Lethocerus indicus. The sequence goes on along the minus strand of JACDQD010000004.1, from coordinate 27,835,642 downwards.
GAATTCAGCAAAATTTCATCGAGAAAATTGTATCGTTCGACATGAGAAAAAATTGAGCGAACTGTGCAATAAATTGGATTTGAGCTAAGACATTTCGACATGGGCGTGGTCGAAACCGATGGGGTGAGTTTGTTATTTGGGTGCAGGTTTCTTGCAAAAAATGAAATGCTAATAGGATTAGAGTGAGACAATTGGAGGTAGCGGTTGAAGTCGACGGCGACGGCAATTAATAGAAAACAACCCCCAAGCGATTTGTACTTTGGGAAAAAGTAGCAGGTTGCTCCTTCACACGTTCAACGGTATCAATTGAGACACAAAGTTCAAATCGGCAGGGAGAGGAGGTTTGTGCCGGGCGAATTCCGTCCAGATATTTGACCGAAGTCGAGAAGGAGGCCAAATTTGAGTTTCTGCGCTGGCAGTTTCTCTCCTCGAGTGTTTCCAATACAACGTCTGGCCAAAGGGGACTGGAGGAAGGCGTGCGTTCTCGGCCTCTTCATTATTTTCCTATCCGGTTCCCATTTCCGGGACAAAGGATTTCAGTTCGGGTCCGGCTCGGACCTGAGTGGGCCACTCCAAGGTGGCGTCAAGAGAGAGAGAGAGAGAGAGAGAGAGAGAGAGAGAGAGAGACTCTTATATGGCACCTTCGCCTTATATCGGATATAACTCGAAAAGTTCTTCCTCCACAATTCTTGACTCAAGGCTATTGGCAGGACGCTAATGAAAATGGTGAAAAGCTGAAACTTATCTAGGTTAAGACCTAATCATCGGTTGAAAATAGATCAATTTGTACAACTGCAATATGTATATTAAATATCTTATTAGGCTATATAAATACACGTGGATGGGAGTCCTTCAAATTTGTAGGAGTACAACAAAATAACGGAGTTCCGGCCAAGGGGTTTTAGGGATACAAAAGACAAAAAACAATGCCCTTTTAATCCTGAACTGGGTTGAACACATTTAAACTAAATCCCTTGTCCGAATGATAGACATTTCCTGGTTGGAGATAGAGTGGATCATGTTTTTTATCCGCCGGGACCGCCCAGATGGATTGTGTCTTCCGCCCTTCTTCGTTTTATCCCCATTGCTCAGGAAATATCGCTTTAAAAATGTTTTTTCCCCCGTCGCAACTTCTGACTTTCGCTGGACTGCTATAAATTTCGCCGCGAAGAAATGCAAAACTCATTTCACAAATAAGTGAAAAACGGACCCCGCTAATTTAATTACATTAAAACTGGTGGCGATCCAAAAAAACAAATCCAGTAAAGATAATTTTAATCGAAATAGCGGGCTAATGTCCTATTGGGAGCGGAAAAAACACTTTATACTTCTGTCTGGCATCATCTTTTACTCGTGGTCATTTCGTGCGATACTTTTGTCCCTTCTGTAAACATAAGCTTCACAGCTTATTTCCATTTGTAAAAATTTGGTTTAGTGTTATTTTATTAATCATATCTTTTTCTTAAATGAAATATCTTCAATTCGAGGAAACTTAATGTAAATATATATATATTATACAAACGTAGACGACTGTCTAAATTTCTAGGACAACATACATTAAATCAATTTCTGATCATGTTGTATGTGCCTACGTTTTCATACAGGTAGTCTGACGATTCCCGCAAGACACTGTGAACTTTAAAAGTGACAATTATGACTAGAAATAAAACGAACAAAATTAATTTAAAGGGCAGTGATTGGAACTCGTCTCGTTAATTAATTACCGCGGAATTATTCCAGCGGCAAAAATAAATAATTCCCAGGTCTGCCGGGTGATTAATGGAATTATTGTAAAATGAAAAATTAATAGAGCTGTAATTACCGGAAAGCTGCGTCTCGTTCGGCCACCTTTATCCTGATTTTATTTGTAAAACTCGTAGTGAAAATGTACGTCGTTTAATTCGCTCTAATTTGTAATTAATAAAACAGAGGGCCAGTGTTTCGAAACGAATAAAGAGTAAATAAAAAATCTAAATAAACCAATGTTTATTATATCGTGAAACGTTGTAATGAAAAGTTATAATTTATGAGCCTAAAATTAAGGCCAAATATTTCTATACGAAGTAGTCAATTTACTAGTTCAGCACTATATGTCCAAAGACTTGAACGGAGCCTCGTACACGTCGTCCTTTACACAAGTGTAAGATTAGACACTTGAGAGTTAAGGACCCAAAGGGTTTGCGCTTCGAAATTTTCCTTCAATTACCCATTTTCATGGAACTTATTATATTTATAAGGGCATCTCGTTACTTTATATTTAAAGGCGGGTATATTGTCCTGTAATTTGTTTATATATTGCTTCTTGAAACATCCCGCCTTCCAGAACCTGGACATTTAATCCAGGTGAGTAGGATCTTTGTACATTGCAGATTGCATAAAAATCATTGGGGGTGCAGTAATTTCGTGTTAATTCGATGAGTTGTTTGATTGTCTTTTGACCATCGGGCATTAATTGTCGGTGTAACTGAATAGGAATTTTGAAATTTTTTTTGGGTCTCGTTCTAGTTCTTATCCTTCGATATATAATATTCACTGGTCATCATCACGAAAACGGGCGCCTTTATCATCTCCGCCCGTTGTGAACTTGGAGAGCCAAAAACTGCTAGGTCATATAAAATTTGCAGAGGGAGGTAATTGCGGGCCGCGCCGATGTTTGTGGTGTTGTGTGGTAGGGGTTGAAGCACGCAGCGCCGCATTTATTTGCCCGCGGCAGTGAACGTCGAGGGGGTGGGCGTGGTCGCAACCCCAAGCAACAAACCAACCCCCACCCATTCCCCCGGTCAATTTCGGCTTTTCATCCTCCTTCCCACTTTTCCCGGCCCCGCCTTTCATTATATTTTATCGGCCCCGAAGACTCGGGCTGACCTTGTCTTTCAGGCGTTCAGCCGCTTTGAGGCCGCGAATGCTAACGAACCCACTCTGAGTCTGCCCGCATTCACCTGTAGCAGCCGCCAATCTTCTTCGGGGTTGAATCGGCCAATCGACCTTCGAGCAGAATTTACCGCCGCCCTCGACCCCCTTTCCTTGGCGGAGATGGATTCCCAGTTCCCGATTGATTTTCCCCCCGTTGCCCTTTAACTTTTTCTACAAATTTTTTCAACAATACCGGGAAACAATATTCGGTAATTCGGTATTGACAGTGTAGAAACCAACGAGCCGGTGCTACCTTTGGATTGCATGAAACGTCTACATTATCTCGATAATGACTTTATTAGTTTCATACGGACGTAAATCCTCCACGCCGAGGTTATTTAGGTCTAGTTAGATTAAAATTGACGAGCCCAATTAAATTACAATTCATTAACCATACTATTTTTGTGTAAAAGGATTTATTGATAATGATATTTTAATTTAATTTATTAATGTTTCTTATATAAATATTATTCGCGATGGACGAACCAATAAAACTGTTAGAGAGATTTAATTAGAATCTCTCGACCGGTCACGAAAAAATAATCATAGAACAGAGGTATTGGGTAGCTGCTGTTGGGAAAAGAGCGGGTTGGGACGGGGTCGCAATGGAGAACGGCGCCCAGTGACCCGTGCCGGAACGCGGATCGTTAGGTTCGGCCAAAGAGCCCCGTTTTCAGGAATATGTTTCGGTCTAAACATTTATTATGCCCTCGTACGCCGACCGGATGACATCAACGGTGATACGGGCAATCGAGGAGAAAAACGAGATGAAATTCGCTTACTTCGTGCTATAATAAACTCTTTTCCTAGTGTATTATTTGAGATATCATAAATTATACCCCGTTATTTATTTTCAGTAATATTAATGGTTATTAACGGTTCAGTTATCAAAATCTAATATGAGTACAGCAGTTTTGTCCAAACGGCAAGATGGGTATTTGTGTAATATGCCGTATACTTTTACCTTCCAGTGACCTTTTTACCGTCGAGGGGTCGTTGTTTGTCCCCGACGGGATTATTAACACTTCTCCCGGCCCATCTTGATTGCTAATCGGAAACAAAAATACAACGGACCGCTCTCCCAATTAAAAACCTCGCCAGTCAACATCTGCTTGCCGCGTTCGGCTGTATGTGCTGAAAATTGCATTAGTCTGTCGGAGCATTCGCGCGAAAAATATAGCTCCCTTATCGGCTTAGTAGTACGGCTTACTCATTTGGAAAAATGTACGTGTGACAATATGAACGGGGAAGGTATTCTAGTTGACGAAGAGATGAATTAATGATATAATAGTTTCAGTTACACCGTGTAGTAATATTTGATGAAATATCCTACATATATGAAGATTTTACCTATTTGTCAAAGACCGGTTGCTAAAATCGGGGTAGCGTCACTTATGAATAACTGCGTTTTCATAGTGCAATGTTATTGTGATGGCACTGCAGTGGGTTGCCGTTTCCGATCGAAGAATAACAAGGCAGCTTCTATATACGTCCGTGACACAAAATTGCAATGTTTACCCAAATCATTTCCACTTGAGTTAACTATACCCAATATACGCGAGTGTCGCGTTGAATCTCGTCGATATTAGTTCAAATTTCACTGCTAACTACTAGATAATAAGGACAGACACAATATTTCCGATAGAAACAACATTTTATGATTGTGTGACCGATAATACATTTTTTTGTTTGTCTTTAGCATAAAGTGTAGTATAACAGACTGTGCGTCCTTCTGTAAACTCGGAATGACGCACGATGATTAAATTTCATGGCAACATAGGCCTGAAAGGGGACGCGAATGTCATTGGCAGTACCTCATTCACTGTACCGAATCTCGGCCTCGGAGTCCCACTATTTGTGAACATCAAGAATGGCTTCGATTCCAGAGAGGAATAATTCAAAGGTGTAAAATCCAATTATAAAAGGTGTAATTGCCAGACTATACACAATAGTCTTTTAATTTTCGGGCCACACTGGTATTGAGTAGTGAGAAATGTCATTATTAAAGCCGATCGCATTTTTCTTGACTATACGAAACTGAATTTGAACTCTGTCACTATACCTTTCGGCGGTATTAAACATTGGTGTTTGCAGTTTACCATATCAGTTTTGCCGAGATACCGCCGAAGAACAATCCCTTCCATTCTGGATTTAAGCCTCTTTTCTTGGAAGGAGGCCCTCCGATAGGGAAATGGCCTCCTGACTCGTTGAATCATGAATGAACCCAAACCAACCTCAAACCGGCCGGCCCGAGTATATCCTCGAACCTTATGGACGTTTCCACACATTCACGTTTCACAATTTCTCTTGAATCCAATTTTGTGATCTAAATTAGTTTAATAATTTATCCAGTGATTTTTCCGTAATGAGGGATTCGGAGAAATAAAAAAAAATTCATTTATGTAAACTTTATTCGTTTTTAAACTATTTCAACCGGAACCGATTAATCTAATATGACAGAATGGCCATCATGACTGGGCACCAATATTCTCTGTTACTCATTGAAAATAACTAATATTTGCCCTACGTTCAGAGGCCTAACTGCCTCATATGTATTAGGGCTACTAATTGGGTTCCTCTTTATAGTCTGCAATTGGAAAGTGTACCAATGTGGTTTTAACTGGTTGAATCTCGTTTATTTTTTCGATGTCGAATATCTCAGGCATTCATTTCTGTTTCGGTCGGTTTGAAATTCTGATTTATATAATTAGAATTTCACTTTGAATTTTCCACATACCTTTTCTGTGTCGACATCTCTCTCAATATTGTGTGTCATAATTTAGGCTATCTTATGTCCTATTAATCAAACAGTCCCTTGAACACAGCGTATCATTTCTAACGTTTAGACCAATAATTACTATTAACTGCATGATATTAATAATGTGAGAGCAAATATTACGAAATCGCCAATATAACCCCGAGTCTCGCGTAATTGGGTGTTCACATTTCAAACAAATTAATTTATGCAGTTCGAACAAGTACTCTCATCCGGAACATACTAAATGCAAGAGAACCACTCTTGTCGTACAAAAACATTTTTCATTTAAATAATTTTTTAAAAATTATTCTCGTAACAAATATCCATTCTGTTAAATATTTACGGGCAGTCGTTTGTTTCAAGGTGTTGTTTTTTACGTGACTTGAATTTTTAACATTCTCGCTGCGATTTCAAAATGGATGCAATGCCCAAGCACGGATCTAGCGCCCGGTTATAATTTTATCGTGTTGTCATAATAAATTCAATAGGGTCCTCCAGTGTGAACCTGTGCACGGGCGATACTCGACTCGAGCAATATGAAAATCTGTCTGTGAATTATGCAAAGACTCCGACATCACTCTAAGAGTAGGAAAGCCATTATTCCCGAATGGGGTGATATTAAATCTTCGAAATGTGTTTTTATTCACCCGAGGGAGTTGAGTGTTTTGGATTATGTCGAAAATTTATTCAGGATCAGGCACGCGCTACATTTTGATGACAGTAGGAAAAATGTTAATCGCATGAATTAGGATTTATTCCGGGGTATAGGGTGCCTTTTTAGTGTGGGATTTTCATTTCTTTGTTTCACAGTACAATAGGACAGATGTCCTTTTTCAATACTTATCTATTGTCGGTTAAAGTCTGAAATTGAACAGAATTGTCCTCTAATATAGAACAGAGTTATAATCCATTAAATTGTACAGAATATCGAAACACAGAACCAACCGTAATGGGAAAGTATTATAGTCGAAGTTAGAGTATCACATTAACGGAGTGATGTATTGGCTCATTTGTTCTATTGATTACTTTAAACTGGTATTTATAACTGTATGTGGTAGACTGATGACAGTTTGTCATGCTAAGGTTTAGGAGCTGCCTATAATTATGAAAAATACAGAACTTAAGGACCATTTCCGTCCGTTGAGTACCCCAACAGTGAGAAATATGTTATTCGGTTTTCATTACGGAGAATCATTTTTTGCAGAGAAACTATAAAAAATGTACAAAAATTGAATATCTTACCTTGTAGAATTTTCGTCCAACATAAAAACGGAATAATCCGAATGTGGGGTATATGAAAATTGTGCGTGAATTATTATAAAAGGAGTTTATAATACCCGCTGCTAATTTAACAATGCCTACGTGACTAACAGCTAAAATGTGCCAGGGAATATTGTTATATATGATTCCCCGTGCGCACGTGGCTTTCCAGGTTACTCTACAGGTGACTCGAACTCATTAATATTCGCCGATACGTGGTGTCCGACATGTTTCATAATATCGGGCTTCACGAACAGACATTATCATGTAATTGAATATATTCAACCCCTGAACGGTGTTGAGGGACGCCAATTTATTTTTTTGATACATTCGTGACAAAATATTTTTAGAAATGTTATGCTCGAATGAGCGCGGAGATGTTTTCGCGATACCGATTACGACTTAAAACGCTTGGTTGTCATATGAATTTATGTAATATTTTCCGTTTTATACACACATATCCAAGTATGCATAAATACGTTTATTGTAATTTGTTATGCAGTACTGGATTTTTGATTTGAATATTTTTTTCTCCTTATATCCGTGGTTAAAAATCGAATTTCGTTATCAGTATGCGACGAAAATTGCTCTAACGCATTATTGAATTCTATCGTCCGGCTGAATCAGAACGATACTGAGAAAGGTTGTTTGCTGCGGTTTGTTCTAGCTGATTGCGACCGGGACCGGAGCGTACATTTATTCCGCGATTAATTTAGAACGAACACTGTTCATAACTCTGTGCTGAATTACGATTTACAGTCCAACCGGTTTTCATAGTGTACACTAATAATTAAAATAGACGCCCTGTTTCCCCTCCTATCACAATTGTGTATTTCTGATTTAAACTCATAGAACAAACCGAGGATGCGGTTTATTGCCCTGTTGTATGTTTCTAATATTACAGAGGAGTTTCGAGAAAGTGTCAGAGTGTGAATCTGTTGTAGATTGGTGATATAAAAATAAATATATTTGAAAGAATAATATGAAATTATTGTACTTTTATTTTTATCAACGTACAAACCAGAGGATTAACGACATTATATTTTCATATTTACACCTGATTAATATATTGACTCATCTTATAATTTTCGTTCAGTAGTATGGCCTTCAATGTTAGGAAATTATCTGCAGGGTTCGCAGTCGGTGGTCTAAAACAAAATACAAATCGATTGTTGGCTTCGGAAAGTGAACTCAGTTTACGGTGACCCAATTGACCTGAACCGGTTGAACACGGTCGAACCGCCCATATGTTAATTGTAGATAAGGGTCATCACAGGGGGAAAGCTTTTTCGTGTTTAAGCACCTGCTTCTCGTTTAAAACAACGCGCCTCCGGCTCACCTCCGGTTCCAATCCGGCCCACAGTTGGGTACACCTGTTCGGCTCTGTACAGCTTGCTTTAACACAGCACTGTGAGCACTACGGGCCAAGTTGAAAGTGTGAACTAAGCAGGGCCTATTCTATGTTTCAGTCGATATTCTATTGTAGTTTCACGGAATAATTGCCCTACGTTTTCATCTTTCACGCAAATTCCTTTACGATAAGTCGCTGAAATACAGTGAGCGGTTACATGCAATATGAAAAACATCAAGATATAATGTTAACACGTCCCCAGATCAAATGTAAAATTGTTAAATAGTGTATACTCACGTCAGCCCAGCGGAAAATGTACGTCGCGTCTGTAATTTACCAAACGGACGAAATGAACTTCACTGAGGCGACACTTGAGATACCGGCGACATATGCTTCAGAAGGATAAGTGGTGAAGAAAAGTGAATTTTAACATGAACTTAAAATTCGTTACAGGCGCGGTGCGGGAAGAAGACCAGACGCTACTATTATAGACTCCCCCGGTCTATATTCTGAAGGCGGAATCTTGTACAGGAAATTCTGCCGGTGGTCTCGTATCGATCCGAAAAGCCAGGAAACCTACTTCACCTGGGCGCAATTCCATTAAGGAGTTAGGAACCGATATTTGCATACAGAGACTTGGCTTAGCCCGCTGTATGTCGCACTGTGGAGGGACTCTTTTAGAAGTTTCAATTAAAATTACGCCGGAACAAAGGAATGCGGTCGGAGACGACGGCCCACGAATTCGTTAATTTTCTCGGTACTTTATCCCAGCTGTCGCGCAGTAACTATCTATTGGCTCGCTTCTGAAACCTATTGTCTGAGAGCATCCAATTCGCCGGGCACTACTCTAGGTACTACTTTCACGCATGCCATCCACCAGTTAATTAATTAATTAATTAAATAAAACAGTAATAATTCCAATACAATCGTAGAGACACGTTGAAGCCACTGGTTTCAGTACCATTGGCCAGATGACCTTATAGTATTAATTTGGATCTATAATTAGGAGCGATTGATTAGATATTTACTTTTGTATTCATACTATTCTGTTTGGCGTTTTATATGCTCTTGCCAAAGATCCAAAAATCCATTCTTCATAACGCCGTTTCAACTGTTATAATACATAATTTCCTAGTGGGGCTGCTAACTTTATTTCAAGCAGAGTTAAAAATCACCCAGGCGTTACTGATATAGATGAATTTATTGCTGTCTACTTACAGTCCCATCATAGACGTTTTGAAAAATAATTATTCATTTTATTCAGCTCATGCAGTACCTGGATACAGTTTACGAATATATTGTACGTCAGAAAGGTAACATACCTTTAATGTTTCGTTTAACACATTACCAAAGGCGACGAGTACCACTTTTCACTTATCACGTGCGGTAAGTTTCAAAATGAACATTGCTGTAATTAGAATTACAATAAGGTCGTTGTGGGCCGATCCAATTAACAGTAGTATGGGGGTGGAATTAAATGTTATTCTTCCATCGTTAGAGTCGACAGGACGGGTTTATTAGGCCCGAGTTCTCCTTGGAGTGCCGTCGGAATGGGGGCGGATGGGAGCTCTGTCCGATAAACTGATGAACCCTGTATAAGTTCTAATGTCAATCCATTGTGCCGGGTCTACCATTCAACCGCAGGAGTCAATAAATCAGCAGGGCGGGGGTGTTCTCCGCTGGGGGCGGGTATTGAAAAGTGGTGGCGGGGCTCCACCTATTGTCCCCCGTCATTAGTAAGTCCGACTCTGTCTCCGCTCAACATCTGTCCACAATTCCGAACCCGACCGAGGACCAATATATTTGTCCCGGCTCTGACAGTGAATCAGAATTTCTTTCCCAACCTCCATTTAGCCCACGCACTTATAAATTACAACCATACAACGAATATTTTTCGGAAAATAAATATCTCTCTTGCGATCTTCCGTTTCCGAAAATATGGAAATTTCGTCTCTAATTTCTGTTCGGATGAAAATGAAATTGTCCCCCCCCGCCGTGAATAAAGAAAGGGAAGCAGTAGATACTACTGAATCTTGCCGGATGAAATGGAATTTCAGATTGAATGAAAATTGATACACGGAGGAAGACTTCAATAACAATGCGGTCGATGGGGGTCGTTTAAACTTAATCTGCGTTGAATCTGTTGGCTAAGCACGTCAACCCGTCCCCGGTTCTTGCTCGTGGGACTAGACGCTATAATAATGCTTAGGCACGCACATAGAACGGCCCGGTCTCAAGACACGGACGTCGGTTAAACGAGGGTATTACGATAACATCAATAACATTGGCATATTATAATCTCCTGACACATGTTGTGAGGGAAGTTTATCGATGGAAGATTCCTCGTCTTCTCCTATTTGGACATAGTAACATTATTATTTTCCAGTTTTTATAATTATAAGTAACAGGATGCAGGTTCAATTCTTATTTTCTATACTTTTATACCAGTGAACTGGGTTGAATCGAACCGACGACCAAGTAACCGCTTGCAAAAGTGTATCCAATGGAATACGCGAATATTTATCTGCTATAGTTTCTTAGGGAAATATCACTTATCTAGATCATGCATATCCTTAATCTTGACAACGTACTTAAAACGTTTCACTTGGCACAGACGTGACATAAGAGGAACAGGATGTCCGCGTATTTGATTTGCCTAAAAGCCATGTTAAATTTCCTGTTCGGAGAGATTATTGCGGGTGTAGGGCACTGGGGAAGGTTGAGGTGGAATGGCAGGTGGGTCGGACTGGGTGTCCATTCTGAGGGGGCGGTTTACTCTAGCGGAGGGGCCGGGGGTTTGTACGGGGGTTGGGGGTCGATTGTTTGAATGGCCATACCCGCAACCGCCCCGCTATTACTTAGCCATTCTCGCGGCAACCTCAAACACCGGAATAACATTAATAGTAATTAGGCGGGGATTTAATCAGGAGCCACTTCATCGTATTCGGGCGGTCGGTTCGGTTATGCCTCGTAGGGACGAGGACACGCCATCGGGCAATAAGCGATCGATTAAAGTTCGCGGGGAGTGTAGCCCTTATAGGCGCCGAAGGGCGATCCCGAATTCGTTCGCAATTAGCGCAACCGACGATTATCGCTTTGGATAGATGCGGTTCGAACACGCGCTACCATTTTGTGACGCAATAACGGTATCATTGTAGTATTGGCACCGAATGTATCGGGTGTTGGGGCAATATCGGAACCTATTTCGGACCACCTGTTTGTTGGGCTGGGTTGATTTGAAACGCCATAATTCTAGGGATCCTCCGTCCTCACTAACTGATTCGGCCCATTGCAAGAGGGGTTTCGGTTGCACGCGACCCTCACTGGCTTCCCATCAGTAGATTGGTGAGTAGCATAGGTGGGGTATATAGCGTCAAAGCCAACCGATAAGATCATTGAATCGTGGTAACATATGCTATATTCATCCAGCTAAGATACAATAGGTTTTCCGTAATTAATTTATTTGTGTAAACAAATATACAGTTCCATAACAATTAAAATTTCTTATGGTAAAACAAACGAAAGCTACACAATAAAATAAAATTTGTTTCAGTACTAGTTCTTTAAGTTATAGAAAATTAAGTCCTCTCCAAGTTATTTTAATGTAAAACGAGTCGCACGACTGTAATCCAGAAATATGTACAAATATATAGATGAGGATGACACTGTTTTCATCGCTCGTGTAATTTTCTTCCTTCACTCGTCTATTGGTCATTAAGGTAGCTGTGTTCCGCCATAAGCAGCAGTGCGTAAACCGTTCATCAATAGGACATATTCGTTTTTACCTTTATACAGCATATGCGAGCGGGAAAGAACTACTTCTTTGAAGTCCAGATTGACATTTGTGTCTAGAATGTGGCTTCTAGGAGGTGTAAAGTGAAAATAACTCTTAACGACCCAAGCTGTAAATGGAGCAGAAACATTCCGGTTCACCGTGCGAGAGAGAATTCTAGACCCAAACACGGACCGGTGAAATGATGCCAACGATCTTCAGGGATCTCGAATATCATGAAACGCAATATGCAATCAATGTTCCGTACGACAGAAGAATACTGATAGTAATTTGAAAATAAAGTGACAGAAAAGGAAGAATTCCCTTCGTTTTGAATAACAACTCCACTATACACAATCAATCCTTTGAAATATAATACTATTTAGAGGTATCTTCGCATCTGCCTTTTGTTTCGCCCTGTCAATGATCCAGAAACTAGTTCAGACCACAAGACAAGGAGTTTTATGCTGCAGATATAATAAAAAAAACTAGTAATGCAGTAGAGACAAATCATGAAATGATTATCGTAATAGTAGATCGCTAAACGAGCGACTGTTTGACATCATCCATTCAACTATCATCAAGTAACTTGTTGCTTCAACGCCGAACTCTATGATATTTGGTTGTCGAATTGTGTCCAACAAATGATACTACGGCTGTGTTTACAAATTTTAATAGCCGCTAGTGGCTCGGGAATAGTACCTAGTTTTATCCCAATTAGATTTAGGTTATGCTTCGTATTTTCGATATAAAATGAAACCACGGGCTACATTTATAACACTTGTAAACGATAAATTCCCCGAAACATATTATTAAACAAAAAAAATAAAGAGTAAGGCGTCTATTTGACGTAATGGATGGGGTGATATCGATGCCCGGGGGCAATTAGCGTCGTCATAGCTAGTGGGGCTCTGATCACCGCCGCCGGATCATAACCCGTATTAAAAGCCCATCCGTCATTTATCACTTCTGCGACGCCCAATATCAAATTACGGCCCATTCCGAATAGGTCTTAGTCACCGCGCCCTGCATTCTACGTGCAGTAACCAGCACGTGCAGTCAATGTCGCCAATATCAACGCATTTCATGTTACACAGTCTCTGGAAATTAGTCAGTTAGTTGTTTCACATTAAAAATTCCTGTGAACAAATTTATATTCACGCAAGTTTGAATGAAATGCATCGCTCTTCAGTTCACTGTCTGCTATCTGATCCTATACGCTATTGATGTTATATGCTGTAACAGTTTCCGATAGTGACACAGAAACGCTAATCACTAGCCTTATATAACTCATAAATCACCTAAAATATGCAGACGCAAATGGCCCATTTGTTGTTTACTTACTGATTGAATTGGTGCCGGAAAAACAAATTGTGTTTCCCGTCAAATGTACCATTTCTACTACCGTTTCCCCCTAACCGTAAATTCGGAGTAACCGCAATTCGCCCACCTTCCTCCGATAAATGTTCTCCGTTCGAAAGCCGATATTTGTTACTATTTCGGCGGTAGGTATTGTCTATGTTTCGAATGGCCTCGGGCTTACGGCTCGGTTTTCGGGAATTGGTTGGGAATGCGGCCGACACCGGTTAGAGCGGCAATAATGTCGGCGATTTCGAAATGTTAACAATAGCCCATTTCAGCGCTGTACACGAAATAGTGGGGCCGGCGTTAAATTAAAGGTATTTTGTTTCGCGACTACCAAACCTTGGTGGTAAAAAATTCAATCTATTTTTTTTGGATAACCTAGACAATAAAATTCAACAAAGTCAAATTGAAGAAAGTACGCAGCCTTTCTTGGGGCACCCGTCAAATTATATACGTTTTGATTACCCGCAACAAAAAAATTATATAGTCTGCGAAAGAAACGTTTTTTATATATAATTTAGTAGAACGAAAAACGGCAAGATGACGAGGGTTTGGTATTAAAGGAAAAAATCTTCGGAAGAGTTTCATTGTAATCTTCTTTTTATCGAGAACCCGTCCAATTCGATACGGGTCGGAGATAGGCAGTGAACCCGCTGAGGCGTTAACCTCGTCCGACATTGGAGTACCTTTTCTTCCCTCCCCCAGCAGCAAACAGACTTATTTACTGCACGCCCACGTACAGACCAACCCGGCATTATTCCCGGCGAAAATCGCGTAACAACACAGTGCGGTCCGATTTTTGCGCATTTTATTCGCGCCCTCCTACCCGACAGCAGAGTCGTCTTTTGATGTCGAGGACAAAAAAAAACTGCCCGATCGGATTTGCCTCCTCCCGCCGGTGGGGAAAGTCAATTTGACTTGGGTTAGCTGGCCCGAAGCGTCAAAGAGAAACCGGCGAAGCGCCGACTTTAATGCACCGGACTTTGCCCGAGGCGCATTGAACGAAAGTGCATTACACAATCCGGAAATTCGGGGGAAACTTCTGGGTTCGTGCCATATATGTGACACTGGTTCTAATTCTTGGTTATTCTGTTCCCGGAGTTAGGCGTTTTTCAATCACTCTCTTCTAAACTTTATGGATTAGCCAGTTTTTAGTTTCATTTCTCCTATTTTCGTGTCGTCACCGCTTAATATCTGCTCACGTGTATGTAATTCATCTCTCCTGGCTTAAAAACCGGACAAAAACTGTACGCCAAACGTTTGTCACGGGTGTTTTCATATTTTTCTGAAGCGTTGCCAGCTCCCAATATGAATCATGAGCGGAACTTCGGATTCAACTTGGATTTACCGGAAATTGTCATACAAGGCGATACGAAATCAAAAACCCACCGTCCATAATCCCGCCTTTTCATTATATACGGGTAAACAATAATTTCATTTGAATTATACTTGCCCATTGGTACAATGCCAGGAATTAGGAAGCAAGTCGTAGGACAACAGAAATCGTAAGTTTACTATAATTATTTATTGCTAATTTCATTAATTACAATTCGCATAATCCGCAATTCGGTGCCTACTACTGATAGGTCGTATAATTCATTGAATATATCCAATATTGAAAATATACCAACAGTTCTAATTCCGATTGAACCCCAGGACAAGAAAATGTCTTCAGGAAACGTGTCCAGGTTATAATATTGGACTTGTGACTGGACATAGAGAGAAAAAAAGAGGCGACTGTAGGGCTCCGTGTTTGCCGGGCGGCGGCCAACTAATTTAGACCTGCGCCCCCGCTTCAAGTTTACCGAGGTATCGGTTACACTGATTAGGTTGCCGGTAGGCATACCTTATCCTACGCCATACTCTATTCTTTCCGGCCCCTCTTCCATTAGCGTGTCCCCGCGCTGTTCCCAACACTTTTCCCTCGGTTTGAGCCCAACTTAAAAACTAAGCTCGAAAAGTATATCTGATCCTTATTCCGACGTTGTTCCGCGAGGATATTGGACGCGAAATTTTCATTTTGTTTCGTTGTTTTCCTTTCTGATAATTATATTGTGTATCTCTCTTTCTCTCTTTATAAATATATCAAATGAGTATTATTCTTTTAATTTTCCCATTATACCATATATTAAAAGTTATCTACGATTATGCGTTTATTAAATATTGGTCTTCATTCGACAATACAATACCAGAGTACTAAAAAGCCTAGTTCGCAAGAAGAATTGACGAGCTATTTGTCTGAATTTGATGAAAATATACTTGGCAGTAATACGGCGCCGAATAGCCGCAAACCAGCAGTGCGTTGTATCGCATTTAGTATCGAAGCTCACTGGCACATACGCCCTAATACGCCCTGGTGGGCGGCCATCCTGGACAGGGATCCACTATTCCGAACAAGCGGATTAAGGTTTGTCCGAACATCAGTAGGAAACTCTAAACCTTCTACGTGGCCGGGCACGTATACAGTGAGTGCTTTGATGGGAAACGACGAGGGGAACTCTCCACCCACGATAAATTAGTTCGAATCTTAATTTCGTGGAAACGTTTTCGTGACATTATGAGGGCCGAATTTTCACTCATAGACACCTGACAGGCGAATGAACTAACATAAGCATAAAATGAAAAATTCCCGTGAAAAAATTTAACGACACGCCACAATTATTGCGATGTTCTTTTACAGTTCACTGAATTACATACGTATTTAACGACCCCATGGTTTTCTGTTTAGGGAAGAATTGTTTGAAATTTAAATCAGAAAAGTAAGAATTAACACTGAGTAATCTATCTAACTGTCTTCTCCAATGTGTGCTCATGAAATCCCTTTTCTGGCGGACGGGATCAGGTCAACGAGTCGATTGGTAGGTATGATCCAAGAATGCAATAATGTGTACACGTATGATGCAATAATGTGTATGATGCAGACTGTGGACAGGACTGTTTATTTAAGGAGGAATGTTTACCGCGTGGACATTAGGCCTAATCCTATTCGGATAATTGACCGGTTAATTACTGTGGGAACCGGCGGATACCGCGACCGCCCGACAAGATAGTCAAAGCAGCTCGACGCATCTCTACTAGGGGTGAGTGTAATATCCGTATCTGGGCTTAATACGGGGGCTATTAGGTCGTGGGTTCCGGCCTATATATTGGGGGCTGTATATATCGGTGGGCGGAGGCCGGGGATATGGTGGTGTTTCTGAGAGTGTGTGTGTGTGTGTGTGTGTATGTGACCGGTTTGTTTGTCCCACACGCCCCCGCCCCGTCACATTACCACTTGATTGAGCGGCTAGGCTTCATCAAATTAGATCCTGGCCTCTCACAAGGGCTTCACCGCCTCAACTTCACAGTGCCGACGACACCAATTGGGTAATCTCGAGTTCTCCGGCGGTTACTAAATTATGAATAGACATATGTTCATATAAAAAACGTATTAAACATATTTCTGAAACTGTTTGACAAATGTACACAGGAGTTAGCGCATCCGACTATTAAGGGAGATATGTCTCCCGTTTTTTTCCATAATTTGAGCTATATGGCATTAAGATTAATTACTTTCACAATTTCTGACGGAATACCAGACTTACCACTTAAGTTGCAGAGTAAATGCTTAATCTATCTCCGTATAACGATAGGGTTGAATAATTACGCTATGAATTCTCACAAATATATGCACCAATGCATTTAATCGGCGAGCGTAGGAATGTGACCTTGTGCAACCCACTTAAATATCCCGGCACGCGAGTGTCGGAAGGTTGGACAAAAATGCTCAACAAGCTTGTCCAGAACATTGCAGCGCTTTCTTGTTCGGTTACCAGCGAACAAAGAGTAGGAAACTTGCTTCCCAGACGGTCACGTCTTTATCGAAGCCCCGTCTCGTGTCGAGCCCCGGGGTAATCACATGATAAGAAAATCGATGAAATTATTAAATCAGTCCCGTCATTTAGCGCCGCTCGATATCCCCCACTCGGAATTTTCTAGCCAAAGAATCAGGAGAAACTCCAGAAAAGAACCCTCGTTTTCCAAGTTTACACTGCACTTTTTATTTGAGTTTTCCCGAAGCTTATTTGCGTTGAATTTATACTGAAAAATTCAGCAAGAAGAGGGGAAATGTAATCTGCATGCCGAAGACCGTGATGCGAAAGGGAGTTATACTTAAACATAAATATTTAATAAATTTATCTTCGATACCCCGCATTTAAAATTTTACGAAATGTAATTCTTTAGCTCTTTAAATATAATATCGCCGAAGTTTAGAACCGACGTCCGCTTGATAACTAATATTATGAACGAAATTATCATTCTGAACTGGAAAGAAACGGAAGGAAAAAAGTTATCGTATACTATCCATAGAAATTGCAAACTTAGTTATTGACATAAAAATATGTATGCTTCTAATTTGCAAGCCGGTATAAGCAAATGTGCAACGGATTTATGAGTTATAATAAGTAAGTTCGTTACGGCTTCAGTAGTGCAGTGCCAAGGGGTTAAATAATAAAACTCCTGAGATTGACGCAACTCTAACGGTTTTATATCTCACGCCGGCCGCTCGCCCAGTCGGTACTAATTGCATCAAAGGGAATGCTAGTCCTGAAATATCATTCGAGCCGACACAACTCCTCTACCTAGATTAAGTATTCCCCTTCTGAAAAGTTAAACGGATTTGTCTGTTATTCAACTGCAGAAAGAAAATTATTAAATTCAATGCACTGCAAATAACCCTCGTGTATAGTGTATTTGTAGCATTTGCTTCAATCAATCGAGGACTCAACCGAGAGCATGAACTAAATTTATTTTACCACTATTTAGGCTTATTCTCTGTACTTATATTGGTGGTCGGATCATACATATAATTGTTATTTAACAGAACTAATCGTATTTACCTATTCGCAAAGCTCTGATAAAGGGACGTATGAGAATTCAAAATGCCAGATAATTAACGTAAGAGAGTTGACGTAGAAAAAACAAGAACAAAATATATTGTTTTTACAACGATGTATGGTGTCTTATAAAACATCAACAGCAAAACCCGACCGCAGACGACGCCTGTAGATTGCTGACAACGTCGAAAAGCCTAAACCGGGCAAGAATTTATACATTCTATTGTATTTTAGGTGGAAGAGACACGAGTGACGGTATTGCAAAGCCTAACTGATCCGCAAAATGTCTTGGAATCTCACTCCTGTATATTTTTCTGTCGTCTTCCAACAATACTGTGAGCGCACCCGGCCGAGATTATCGCTGTCGAAGCATGACGCTAGTCCGCTGGCAGACTTGTCAGGACGGTGCTTCAAATTGCAGTTGAGATTCTACAATTAAAAAGCAGTCGCTGCTAAACTTTTATAAATCACCAAACTGTGTATGTGGTGGAGTTAACGTGAGTCTGGGCGTAGCGGCGGTGAGACCGCTATTGGTCGTGTGACGAGGCCGACATCACAGGCGTGTAATTCTGCAGTTTCCCCGCAACTTCCCGGACGGCCGTTCCTACCACCTATCTCCTATTCTCGGTGCGGGATATATATGGAGGGACGTGTGGCACGGGGACGTTGGCGTGTAGGTGGGTGTGGCAGCGATGCGCCGCTGTCACGTGCGTACGCGCTGCCTCATCCCCGGGCCCGTTTCAATCTGTAGCCGGCCGAGTTTGAATGACGAGGCCCACCCTCCGGACAGACTATTACCGGCGAAATGGGATCCGCGCAGCTCCCACCCTGATTTCCGTCCAGGGATTAATTCGTTAGCGGGACGCGGTTTGCTCGGACACCGAACAATAACCGAAACGAAGCCTTGTTTTACTCGTTTTCAGAACGAGGCCAACTATTTTTCTAAAATATTCGAAGTCAGAACTGTCTGACGTGTAGCAAGGTCTGGCTACATTGCTATCTTTATTTTTTTTTAACTTTTTTATTTTTGTACAATCAACTACGTATAGTTATGGGTACAACTGATGAGTGTTTTCTTTTCATACGAATGTCTCGATAAAAGAGACCACCCAATGATGGCACTATTTCCGCATGAACAGTTTATGGCTTCGGGCCAAGAAGATCTCTGGGCCAGTGGCGTTTGAGTCGACGCGGGGGAGATAATGGATGGGAAACAGAAAAGGGACTGAACGACTGGATTTGGATGTGGAGAGAGGCGGGAATGGAATTTAAGGAAGCGTGATTTTGCGACTTCGTCTACTGTCGGTATGTTGAGGTCATTATGGATTGTTCGGTTAGAAACATACCAGGGAGCATTGAGGATGGTACGAAGTACTTTTGATTGGAATCTCTGGATGCGGGCGATGTTGGATTTCGTAGAGGAACCCTATAGCTCTATTCCGTATGTCCATGTCGGCTTTAAAATAGATTTGTATATTGTAAGTTTGTTGTCTACTGTCAGTGTTGATGTTTTTTCAAAAGAGGTTTCAGCAGTCCAAATTTGCGATTGAGGTCTGTTCTTTTGAGTCGCCAATGTTGACACGCAAGGCTGTCGCCGTAGTGTGAAGGTGACGTGAGTAGACATAGAGCTATTCACCTTCACCCTCCAAACTATCTTTATAGAGATAATTTTTGGAGCTAGCGTAATTTCCAAATTCGCGATCCGATCAGTTAACTTCACTTAGTATGGATGCCCGTTCATGCTCCTACGATTCTTGGCACATCTTCTGAGCGGTACCGTCGGGGTAATATTTATTTACCCCAGTTAAAAATAAATTCTCACTGGAATAGAACTAGACCGGTCTCTAAGTAGGGACGCGTTACCCTACTTAGTTTACGCTAAAGGGTGACTCGATTGAAATTCATTAATAAATGACGAGTCTGGTGAGGAGGAAGAAGGCGCGGCCCGTACGTGAGGTGCATAATGCAGAAGGCCGACTTTTACGAATTGTCGGTTTCTATTTGCCGTTTATCCGCTGGGCTGGTCAATAATGTGGCGCCGTGTCAGGACCGAGAGAGCCCCTCTTATTTCGGTCTTACCCTCGGCGTGTTTCCACCATAAATCACTATTGCCCCTCTGTCGCTTGTTGCCAAATAACTAACTCGCTGAGACAAAGTCTAAGTTATAGACCCGAGTTCGATAAGTCGGTTTTAGGAATCTTACTCATTTAAGCACGAAATTATAGACCTATGTCAGAGTTGCAAAGCAATATAAAGATCTCCGGGCTAGTGGCCTCGATCGAATACGCCTAATACATTATTCTGATTACAATATCAAATTTTAGAAATATAATAATTATTATATTGTAATAATATTATATATAATTATTATAATGTAATGTTTTATTACTGAACTATTAAAATAAAAAATTGTAGCGATATCTGTCGCTCGTCGGCTCAAAATGATGTTATAATTCCCGGAATCCTTCACAACTTAACGGATTGTCCGACGGTCGGCGAAAACATACTAACGAACCAATTAGGCGAAATAATACCGTCCCTTTTCGTGTGGGCGTTGGGTGGGTAGGGGTTGGAGTGGCAGGGCGGTGGGGCGGGGGTTGGTAACGACATCCCGCGGAAAGGGACGACGTTCGTTTGGTACGAGTCAGTTGTTAAACTGGCCAGCCCGTCGGCGTAACGACGAATTTTCCGGAGAACTCGATATCCGGCCCGATCCATATATTTTTCCACTTTTTTTCACGAGAAACTCATCCTTAAAATATAATGGGCCGCCGGGAGACGAGAGGACACCCCTATTCATAACCCGAAGAAAACATTTTTCGTCCAGCTTTTCAACACGACGATATCACTAATGACAGCCTTATTGAATACCATTAGGAAAAAGTGAACTCGTTAGAAGAAAATTTAACAATTATCGTTTTTATGAAATCTCGAAATGCTTTGTTTTCCATGTTTTCTTGGCAATATATACACATAAAGAAGGAAACACCCTATTCATTCACAGAAGACAAGTTTATTGTGTACAGTTTTTCAACACAACAAAGAGGAGACGATACCCTTAATTACTAGGACCTTATTGAATAGCAATTAGGACGATAGAAGAATTTGAACTCGTATTTAAAGACAATTTAACATATATAAAAGGTGCTAGTCATTTTGTCCCTATTGCCACTGCTCCCTTGCAATAACTCAACGATGGCGTGTACCGATAACTTGTCGGCAGCCAAATCGTTCTTTGGACTGTTGAATTTTTTATACTCTGTTTACCAAATCCCCTTCATGTGACTAACTCACACGGCTCCCAGTGGCGAGTGGGTCGATGTACGCGACAAAACCGGAATTCAGATAATATTTCATCCGATACATGGCGCGGAAGTCATCCTTCAGTTATGAAGATATTGTGTTTTATGATAGTGCGTGGAATGCTGTAATTCATTCCAATTTAACGTTAAAAATACGAAGGGAGTAATTTTTGGCATTGCTCATATTTTATGGCATGGACGAATATTTATTAAATAAATATTTTGACTTTGGACTTACATTCGTTACCTCAATCTCGTGGAACCATTACTCTAGTGGCCATTCATTATTGGATATGTATATGGTAACAGCCGGGGTGTTAACTATAGACGTCTGTCCTCGAATATTAAATAAATGAAGGTCAAAAATATGGGCATATACGTGACGTTACTACTGTCCAATAAAGCGAACAAAACGAGAAGATTTTTAAGAATACAGATATAATTGTATTGTGTTGAAAAAGGTATTTTCAGATCGTCAAAAGTGATTATCCATAATTCCTTACCCCTGATCCGCGGCCAACCCGTCAAGACTTTACAGGGAACCTGATAAATATCTGCTCATTCTAAGTTACCTAATCGAATTTAACTTGACAAGTTTGCGTTATTAATTGTCAGTTCACTAATGACGATCGCAACGCGTTATGAACGGGGTCAGCTACCTCTGAAATTTAATTGCCAGAGTTAAACAATGAACTCTTATTCCGTTGTTAACTGCGGCACGAAATAATTGGTAGAATATGGGGCGATCGACAAAGAGCCAGTGCTCTAATTAGTGTTCTGCCCCTCCATTGTTCGCTCAGCGACCCCCACCGTCTTTAATGGTTTGGTTTTCTCTCTCCTCAACTGGAGTAACTTGGTTCTCAAATGACCTTAATTTTGACGATAAAACTTAGACTTTTGTGGCAGCCCTGTTGGCTCGCCACACTTATTACTGTGATTATATCAGCAGATATACTTGTTGATATACATCGTATCTCAATGGTAAGACGATATGAAATATGAAGCATAATTTTATTTGGAAAAGACGAAATTAGCTGGAAGGAAATATTTGTCTGCTTCTCGAGGCCTAATGTCACCACTTGGTAATTTCGCCTAAAGCAACATTCGGCAAAGCTTTGGTAGCTGGTTCTTCCTTCCTTATCCTATCCTAATGTAGATTAGTGCGGAAATTATGCACGTTGGTTACCGGTATGGTGTCCAGTCAACACTATCACTATCACTACAATTGAGTCAAAGTCAGGAAAATTGCTCAGTCAAAATTAATATTAAAAAAAATCTAAATTTTAAGAATGTAAGCAACTTAATATTAAGCAACATATATAATTCTCGAATACAATGAACAATACATTGTGGCACGTTAAATATGCTTTACGCCGAACTGGGCACTTTCGTCCCTACATTTAGAGGCTTTGATCTATTTGAACCATCATAAAAGATCTGTTTTGGGATCGGATTTTGTCCAGCTGAGAACCGTAACCGCGGCGAGAGATTGAAACGGATAATTCTCCCATTTCAAAATGCAATTTTTCGGCGAAATTCCAAAAAGGTCCCAAATTGAATAGGGTTCGGAGTGGGGAGCAGTAAAGGGAGGAAACCCGGTGCAATTAGTCGCGGGGGCCGGGAGAGAATTTTTCATAGCCAATTTATACCCGATGGAGACCGCCGGGATAAAAGCACTGGCAGAGTGGTGTAGAAGACTCGGGGAGTTTATCCGATATTTACCAAACGAGTTTATCACACATCCTGCCTCGTGGGTTTATTTTTCCCACCAACAGGATATCCTTCTACCAGTCATTTAAATGTTCGTTATCCATCAAGGGCATAAAGAAAGGCTTGGGATAAACGAAAAATGAATGCTATTTACCCGTTTAATTTGAACACGCCACGTAGAGGAGTTCGCGTTTTATACTGGCAATGGTAGAAATATCGCAGATGGAAAACCTTACTCGTCTTGTTCGAAGATATTAGATAATTGAGAAAAAACCCTTTCTGCGAATGTCAGCCCTAGAAATTGTTGCTATAGGAGCTGTAGGTGCCTCTATGATATACTATCCTATCTCTATAATATACTTTAAACGTATGAAAAATCACTTCAATGAAAGTTCGGTATGAAATCATAATGAGTGTCATTCTAAAGGCACTGTAAAATTTTCAAGGAGAAACAGTTAAATTGGCGTCCATGCCAAATCATCACTTAAAATCGTTTCATGTTATGTACTCCGCAGGATACTGATCTTTATATTCGATGTAAAATTTTACATTATTGCCTAATTTCAAATTTTAAACTGTCACCCATGAAAGGATGCAAAGGCCTGCGCACAAACGAAGTATGTCCAAGATATATATAAAAATTAATGTTTTTTTTCAGTGTAATCACTCCGGGAGAAAGAACTCATTTAAGTTTGAAATTAAAAATTGCCCCGCCTCCCCCTCCGTGTAACTAGCCCGTTGTTATACTTTCACGAAGTTCATAATCCTTGTAATGAAGACCGTATTATATAACGGGCATCATTAATTATTTCTTTATTATCGCCATTAACCAGTCTTTTCGTCACTTGATGGACTACCAACAGGAAAAATAACCGAGAGTGAGTGTTATTTGAAGATAAAACAGATGAACGGAGATAAATCCCGGAGACTGTAAATGAATTAAGCCATACGGTGATTATTGAGCGTTTTCTTAAAAGCTTAAAAGGAAATTGGGTTAATTCTACTGATGCATACCGCACAAAACACTGTAGAATGTGAATAGTAATAGAAAATCTCAATACAAATATTGTCGAAGCATTACAAAACATATATTCCCATTCGATAAACCCACATTTCCGTCCTTTCCACTCCCGGCGGTATTCGATTCGAATCCTCTTCAAGGGACATTTCAAACATAATGAATGATCGCGGTTCGTTTGCGTTATTTAAACTAAATTGGGCGGGTCCAGAGTCAATATTGGCACAGTGTACCGAAATACCTTTCTGGTAGGTGGGATCAACTCGCATTCTGTTTGACTGCCGAAACAGAGGAAAACCTTTTTGGAGTGTAAACCTCATCGGCGTCCCAAATACGACCGAAGTGGGTTGTTATACACATTGAGTACAGACGGGAACGAAATAAAAATAACATATTCTTCCCAAATTAATAAAAAAAAACACATCTACTGTCTAAATTATATGAATTCCAGTACATTTGTTGTACGCGTATTACGTTAAAATTACGCGCAATATTAATCTTATTTTAGTAAGAAAATATTCCGACACTAATGATTGGAGTTTTAGCTATCATAATTTGATGGCGGACAACTTCTATGTAGATGGGCACAAGAATGAATCTCTGTAATGTGTATTACAATCATAATACAGGGGTAATATCTGGAATGACAAATTGCACGACTATTTGTTGATGCGGACAACGGACCGAAACTTATATAGCCTTATATTTGAATAGACAACGTGTGGAGATGTATGCATCTGCCAGTCCGCGGGTATGCAACTCGTATCATTTAAAGAAAGTATTAAAGTATGGCGCCTGAAACGTAAGACATCCCACTGGCCATTTGGCACTCGGAGCTTGGATAGGTTCGAGGTAATTGGCCATTATTTTCATTCGGTCGCTTTTTCACAGTCGGCTTTAATTATCCATCGACGGGCAATTCGAAATTCTTAATGCGGCCCGCTCGGTATCGGACATCTCTGTCCCAAATAGCCAGACAGCGACAAATATCCAGTCGTTTAATCTACGGACCGATTTCTCAACGGCGCCTTATTGACTCCAAGCCTCCGTTCACCAAATTTTATAGTTCAGTTTCACTGAAAATAAATACATAAAACCGAAGCTGAACGGGTGCAATAAATGTATTTGAAATTAAATAAAATAAAGTTGACTTGTATGTATTTATGACACACGTACCTCAATAATAATCATGTATCACAGCGTGTATTGCCGAAACAACAATCAGAATAGAATATATAATAGGATGATTCTTAAGCCGGTTAGGAATATAAAAATTGTTGGCCTGAACAGTTGTATACTGACCTGATCATTTATAAATGACTGAGGAGGTCCCTTATGAAAAATTCCGCTCACCTCGAACAATTCCTCCCGCCCAACTGATGTGGCTTTGTTCTTCTTCTGGCCCTCTTTGTAAAATTTGTAATTGATGTTACAAGTACAGCGATAATTCATCTGGGGGCGAAGTTGAGCGCTGGAGGGAGGTCGAGGAGGCTGTCGCGCTCGTTACCGCAAAACTTGAACAAAGGGGCCTTTTCCGGGACTTGAACACGAGCCATCATATATTTCCTTAGGCGGGCTTATTGAACTGAATTTTCAAAATAAGCGTATTTCTACACATCAGTGATAAACTTAATTACCCATTCTCATCTTGATGGGAGCATTGAGTCTCCCATCTAGACAGATCTATTGTGCATAGAGAATTACATTAGTTGTCAGGTTCGTTTCTATAACGGCGAATGGTCGATTTACATAGTATTTCCCTCCTAGTTGTATCATTATTATTAAATTCACTGTTAGCCTCTGGTTATACGTGTATATGTTCCTACACGAAACCGCATTCCCCGAAATAGGAGTTACTTAATAAGGGGATCTCATGGCCGTAATTATACTATATGAATTGTGTAATATTATACCCTGATCAAATGAGTAATTACCAATTTTACCGATACCGAATCAGGTCCTTGAACCGGTTAACCGCTCGAAGTGCTTGTAAATAATTAATAGTCCTTTAATTAGTGGAGCAACAAAAAAAATAATAATAATAATTAAAGTCTCAGAATTAGGTTACACCCTTGGTCACGCTGATCGTCCCGCAGATATAACACAACATCGCATGTTGAACTCAATCAATACTAAACTTAACCCGATACTTTGCCCGCGAAGCCGCAGGTTTTTATATTTGCTATTTTTATATAATATTTTCAGGAATATTTTTAATAAAACGGTGTAATACTCGCCACTAACTTCTGGGAATTTATAGCTCTGGCAAATCATAGCCTAATTTGAAGACCCGGTGGCAAAATTATTAGGAGAAGACGCTAAATAATCTAGGACGGTGTCTGGTCGGGGTTCGTTAAGTTCCTGAAATAGGGCACTTCCAGTATACCGAATATTCTTGCAAATTTGGCCTTGTTCAGTATAAACACCTGGCACATCGATTTCCTCCACATTGCCAGTTTCTTGCTACCCTTGTCAGCTGGAGGTTATATGGCAAACAAAGTTTAAAGTCAGTCCAACATTATCTGTAATGGTATACTTATTATCAAAATGGCAATAAATTTGATTATCGGATGCAAACTTCATTGTTTGGAGCCAATGCAGTGTATGAAAAATGTAACATCTCAAAAAAAAAAGTCATTGCATCAGGATCAATGTGGATTGTGTTCTGGAAATATTTCTCATTTTCTCTTGTCCTGTTATACGAGTTGTTTAATCCGCCTCAGTATCATTTTATTGTCAGTTTATTGCCTCCCAGGCCCGTTTGGGACTCTGGTCACGTGATCCGGTAGTTATCACGGCCGGCAGTTTAGTGGGGGAGTTTTGCGAGCTCTCTCTTATGGGAATAAGGGGGTTTAATCGGGTAACGGCACAATTCCCCCGAACCTCCGAACTCCTCGCAGTACCAATTCTTCTTTGAATATTGTACGAGCTTATCACTATCTTGTTACTATAAATAATTCATAGTGCGTGCCAACGAGTCTTTGTTTCGTTGGCAATTGGGTTGGGCGGAATATGATCGATTAAGGTGGAAGGTAGACAGCAAATTCGATCCCTGAGAAAATGATTAAAATTTTAGCTTGTTCCTTTTAACTTTAGACATTTCCCTTTGTAGATTTATATCAGTCTACGAATCTGATAGTCGCTCCAGTCAGTAACAAATGTTGGAGTTCCACGACTAATTTTTGGCTTATAAATAAGACTAGAGTACGGGGTTTTCCTCTGGAAAAAAAATTTAAATGGCATTCTGGAAGTATTTCAGGAGGACAGTTTAATGAAAAACGAATGTGAAACTACGCATAGCAAGTAGGAAAAGGAGCGAGAGGGCGGGCTCCCCCTACGCCGGCCAAATTACATCGGTCAGGGACCTTTAATAAACACAGGTTGGCCACCTTGTTATTTTATTTTAATTGGCCGTCTATTCGATGGGAACTCACGTCACTCAAATCCCCGTCAATATGTTTAATTCTTGCTTCGGTCTATGTTTTAACATTTCGTAATATCGATCTTGATTACTAACGGCCTCCCTCAACTCGCTTTCAAATTCAAATCATTACCGATCTCGAATATTTCTGAAGATCTAAAATTTTCGTGGAACTCGAATGATTTGACTCCTTCAGATTAAAAAAAAATCACTGAAACAGTGCAAGTGGAATTGTGTCCCGGGGGAAAAGTTCGGTATAGAACTTTTGTGGAACTTCCGGAAAACTTTACAACATTACTGACCTCTTATATGGGATGAAACTAGACAAAATGAGACCCCTCCACCCATTCATTCAGGGTCAGGGGGAAATACTCGCATGTTTATTCCTGTTTATCGTGTAAGGCCAGCCTCATTAGTCTGTAATGATTTTTGAACGAGGTATAGAATCAGTGTTTTAGTATTTTTTAAATTTAAAAATAATTCAATTTGAAATTTGAGGAGAGAGATAAATGGTTTTATGATTCAACCGTGAGTTTAAATAATAACCGAGTATTTAGTTTATTTGTAACTTGTATTGCTGGGAAAGTATACGGAAAGTCATTCAAACGTACGAACGATATCAGACTGCACGTGATTTAAGAATTTACGACGCTGTGTAAATGAGTTTCCGGTTGACGTTTTATGATTTCACGAATCGTACGGCCGCTTTCATGGGCGTAAACCGACAGAATAATCTAAAATAAAATACTGACCAAAATAATTCGACGCAGTAACAACAATATATCTGTCTTTTCTCTACAAACACTACTAGGATTTCCAATTAATTATCAGGAGTTCAACATTCACGTTGTTGGGATGAAGCTTGTTGATGCTCTGTACAAGCGTTAGCTACAAAATCGCGAATTTTACAATAATTAACGTAACTAGCAAATGTAGAAATTAAAAATAATAATAATTTTATGAGTGCATATAAATAATATACAAATAAATAATTAATTAAATAAATTATTAATAAATTAATTTAATATCAGTTTCTCAAATAAAATACTTTAAAAACAACTAGAAAAACTGTTTGTACGGTTATTATGAATTTTCAAAGTCTAAGGGTTTAATCTGAATGGAGGTCGAATGGGTTTTATAAAGTGGTCCCTAAGAAGGTAGAGCGATAAGACGCCTGAAGTGCGGGTACCGATTTAGCTATTATCTCCTTGGGGCAATTCAAATCTGATTATTCAGCACAGAAAATGGGCATATTCGGGGAGTTTTCGCTTGACATCTGATATAATGTACCAGCAGGGGTAAAATGCTCCGACCGACTTTTCGATTTAAAAAGTCCCTTTCCATATAATTTCCCACCTGTTCATCTTGTCTGATATAGAGCCATCTTAATACCGTCTGTCTGCGAGTTTAAACTCTCGGGCGCATGGACCCGAGTTCTTTTTCAGGATGCCGAAAGAAGCCAGAACAGAGCCCGACTTGGCCATGATAGCACGTCGGTTGTACTCGTGGAAATTTGCCAACTTTAAACTTAACTTGGGCATTGATTAATTTCGAAAATGAATGCCAAAACTGCTGTATTGAGAATAATCCCACCCTGTGATTGGTAAAACATGTCACTGTACCCCGACAGGTAGTGAATGACAGTAAATGTTGGCAATTCAAATCGGTGGCAAAGCGTTTTCCTCGCGCGCAGAAAGCAAGCTGTTATTTCATTAATGATTTAATGGGTTCAATAAACTTGTTCACTCATTCGAAATTTCGGATTCAACGCAACAGACCAGTTACCCGCCCCGAGTATTATTCGACAGTCTACTCTGAGTTAAACGATAATTAGCTTTATTCCTTCCTGCAATTTTGTGAAGAATAAAATCCTTTACAACTGAGTACTTGAATTGTCTGGTTATTTCGTAAAATTATATTAGTTAATAATAAAATAAAATAAATAAAGTGATTGCTTCATCTCGCCATTTGGAAGTGGTCCAAATAGATGATATGGATAAACCGAGCTGTCCTATTTCGTACGAGTAATCGTCACATAAGGCAGGTCGGAGTTCATTTTTTCGACTAACAATATTGTGGGTCTATGTGTATGGCTCTTGCTTTGAAAATAAACGAAGCGGTGGCACCCGCGGCTACACAGTTTATAAACTGGGATAAGAAATTTAAATGATTGTTAATAACAAAGAATGGTTTGAGTAGAAGAACTTCTTCACTAGAAGATTAACCAAACTACAGTATTAAGTTGGGAGTTTAGTCCTTTTATAATAGTCGAAAGCCGCCACTTAAGTGTGGCAAACTTGAGGCGGAGCAGCTTAATTTTAACACAGGTTCAGTTTGGTCCGATCCCAATTCTTGTATGAGTTACTGCCGGCTGATTGGTCTTGTACCCTCCTGTTTGCCTGTAATTCTTTATTGGCGTCGACGCAAACGATGTTGACACGCCGTCCATTGTACACACCCTACCAATAACTACCCCCTACTGTTGGCAGGGCAAACTCCCGCCCCATTATACATCTTCAGAACTGGACAAACTTCCATTTTTTCCCTCCCTCCTGTTTTTCTCATCCCGGCCCTGCTATACTCGGGTTCCGTCAACAAACTTACCGGCGGCGTTCAGGAATATCTCAGTGGGGGCCCCCCCTGTCTCTCTCTCTCTCTCTCTCTCTCTCTCTCTCTCTCTCTCTCTCTCTCTCTCTCTCTCTCTCTCCCTCTCTATCTCTTTCGCTTAATTGACCTAACGAGAGCCGAACGGGGCTTATTTGCGAATCGTTTATCCAGATGTGCACACGTCCAATTTTTTTTGTTATTTAGCTAGGACAGCGCTTTTTGGATACTCGGGTAGTACCTTCCTCAGTAGAAATTTGTTCGCTCTGTACCACGATGCTAGTCATTCGCAATTTCTCCGAGATTATAAGAAAAGTTAACAGTAGAAAGTGTCCATTAGCAATTTGTTGGCAGCTTACCCGCTAGCCGTCCCACGGCGAATCAAAAAAGCGGCAGTCATGTTCCAGGTATTGCTTAACTTGATCAAAGGAAAATTTCTATGGCAAAACAATAAGACATCAACCAAAGGAAATGGAACACCAAGAGTCGTAGGTTAATTAATCAAATACAAAACACATAAACAAGGGTAAATGGGTTTAAAGTCGAGTTCACATGTACGGACACCACTGGAGCACTCTAATTTTGAACGAATATACCTCTTCAGGTATACCGTTCCCCGTATGTTAAATCCAATGCCGCTTGTACCAAGTTCTATTTCCTTTGTTTCAAGTTGTTTTTCTCAATTGATTGGTTTTTTTTTCAATGCTGTTCAATCAGTACCTGGAACTTGATTGTCGCTATTTCTTCATGCACAGCCGAACGTCCAATTGGCATTCATTTTGTCCGAATCGGCGATCCAATTTTATCTTTTTTTCTTTTCAAGACGCGCGTCAGCTTTTCTAGTCCGGGAGGTGAACTCTCGAAGAACCCTCAATCACGAAATCCCCAGCTTACTCGCGACGGCGGATTAAGTCCCTTGAGACACCACGCGGAGGTAAGCGAAATTCTTTTCTTCAGATATTTCCTAAAGGGGCAGTGGCCGGGTTTTACATATTCTTTTCGAACTTTTGTACGATATGTATATACTGTAAAATATCGGTTCAGATTATGATATTGTGGGTGTGCACATCCTTAGACCGGAAGGGTTAATCAAAAGGATGTCGGTTTCATCTAGAGGAAAGAAAGAGAAGAATGGCCAGTGTTCTTCGCCCGAGGCAATTGTCCGTACTAACTAATAAAATAATAAGTTAATGGTATTAGTTTGGACGATTTTGTTTGGATTTCCATCAGAAGCAGAGGAGATATCAGTGAAGAGGTCATTTGTTCTGATGTAAGAGCTAACCGCCAAAGAAATGATTAATACTAGTGGTTGGGTCGGGTGGTCTTAGGCGGTGCACCCATGACTCATCCCCCGGCCCCATTCGGCTTAGTCTCTCACCTGCATCGATCCCTTTCCTCATTGTTTGATCATCCCACGGTTGATTAATAACCGAAACTTCCCGCTGTGCCTATCATGTGTAATAGACACTGAAACCGTATATATACCGCCTATTAAGGAAGTAAGGAGGAAAAAAACTTTAATTTTAAACAATGCCCGTGATTTTGACTTCAAAAATCTTAAATTATTTTATATTATACATACATTATTACTGCCTAATATTGATTGAATATCGATAGTTTAGAGATTTTTATTTTTAATTCGCGCCAACGCATAAATACGCACAATACTGTACTATGGCCGGTGTACTTAAAGATAATTAAGCCATTGAATATTTTCAAACCCAGAAAGGTGAGCGCTGAAATTTTTTGATATTGCTGATACCCCGGTGTCCGCGATTCTTCGTAATATCATGAATTTCCGTTCAGGATATTATTAGACAGTTAGAGTCCAATGGTTCGATTTTAATATTCCGACAGTGAAATGTGGTTTTTCCAGTCATAAGAACATATCTAAATTCCATTCGTACAACGAATAAAAAAATCCAATACCAACGAGTAAAGAACAATAGCCGTTCTTCAGACCACAAAAGCATCTGGGTCAAGTGAGTTTTTTCCATCCTTTGGACAATAGAACGGGGCGAATCCAGGGTACCATCGGTTTGGAAATGTATATGTGACTGGTGGCGGGTTAATGCGCAAATTGAATACTGGCAAGCTTAGTAGGCGGTTTAGGAGGGAGGAACATGTGGACCGGCTACCCGAGCCAGGGCTAAACAATGCCAGACAAATTGAATTTATAATCAAGCGTTTAGTTTGTGGGCCGCCGGCTGAGAATCGGGCCGACCCCCTCCCACCCCTCACGGGTTAGGTGTACGCTCGTTGCCATTAAACTATTTACACCGCCCGCGACTAATTTCTCCACTCTCCCTGTTCAACCCCAGGTTAGGGGATAATTTACCCTTCTACCAATCTCGGGTTGGACTTCAGATCTCGCCTATACATCTCGGCCATTTGATATAGGACGCCTTCATTACCCGATCTCGTCCTGAAATTTGTACCTAAAACGTGAGGCGTCATTTAGTTCTAATCTTACTTCCCATTATCTTTCTATAATCTTACTTTTATAAATTATTGAATTTTTTAACGGCTTCCCAGGTTTCCGAATAATTTATCTGCGAAAATTTCACCTACCTCGGTGTTTGCAATTTCAGTTAACCATAATCTACCGTGAGATTATTATTTAAAGAAATCAATATCCCTGTAGTTATCACTTGTGTTATGTACGTAAACAAGTAATTACATACCCTCCTCATATATTTCATCAATATAAATAATATTTATGTTCACATATCCTCTCGGTTTTACAAATAATTATATATAGTAAGTGGCTAACTTTCTCTACAAATCTTAGTGAAAATATTCCCTTGAAGTAAGCAGTATATATCACGACAGCGGCAATTAGTTTATTTACTTGGATATGTTTATTTTCGTATTGATTAAAACCTTTTTGCGACAATTGAAAGTATTTTTATGTATCCGCAGCGCGCTTTCATTTTCCTCCTTTGGTACACAGATTCCCAACAACAATCGCAAACTGCTTGGAATTCGTATTAGGTCATTATAATTAAGAGGGGAGTTAAACTGATATTAATTATGGCGCTCCTTAATGCTTCGGAACGTGAGATAAGGGCTAAGGAGTATTAGAGCGCCGCCGCCACTCCGCCCACTCCCAAACCATCACAACCACAACAGAGCCTCCCTCCTGATCCTCCGGGGGTGAAAGAATGGAGGCTAAGCGAAGTATTGTTTCTGCTAATGGACGTCCTCTTACTTTACTTCTTCTAACCTTATTTATCACACTTCTTCCAGCGATCCCTTAATGTTTCATCCGAAATAGAGGTTTTTGTTCCCGGACTTTTATATCGATCGATTTCCCCGCGGTCTAATCCTCCATTTTAAGTGGCGCTTCACTTCCAACCGAAGCGGCCCGTCCTCCTTCCAAATAATACTTGCCCAACTCTCCAAAGTTGTCCCGAGTGATCTGAACATTTTTCCTCATGATAAATGCCGCGATGTTATAATAACCGGTAAACTGAGTTATGGGCTCGAAGGGTTTTTGACAGCGATACGATTTTATCACAACCATTTTATCTTCTCGAGGGTATATATTCGAATCGCTGCTATAACTAATGACTTTTAACGATTGCTGCTCTATCGCCTTTTTGGAAAACTTTATTTATGGTTGCAGAAATTTGTATCTCATGGTTTCCTGACTCTTATTTTGATCATTTGAATTTTTTACGAATGAAATAAAATGTTACGTTAAAAATAGTGGATATGTACTGTCTAAAAATAATTTCAATAATTGCAATTAAGAATAATTTAATTGCAGGGCCGTTTCGAACGATGCTGTTGAGCTGGACTGCTTTCGGTGAGAATAGCTTCCCCTGCCCGTGCTACATCTACACCCGTTCGCTGCCAGTCGGAAGTTGTCTGTCGTCGGTGAGGAGGTGACTGATGTCAAACGGATAATTGTCGAGTTAGTTTCCGAAAAGAGTTCTACGCGTCCAATCACTGACGGGACGATGAACGGTTCCTTGTTCGACGGGGTGCACAACTCCTCGGAGGACAAAGAGGACTCAGCGTTGATCACTGGACGCGACGACATCATCTACGACAACGTGGTCCAGGCCCTGTTCTGCGTCCTCTACACCAGCATATTCGTCCTCGGCCTCTTCGGCAACGTGCTCGTCTGCTATGTCGTCGGCCGCAACAAGGCCATGCACACAGTCACCAACTGTTTCATCACCAATCTCGCACTGTCCGACATCCTCCTCTGCACTCTCGCCGTACCGTTTACACCCCTCTACTCCTTCCTGGGTGAGTACATTTCATTTATTTTCAATTTCTCGTTATCTCAGGGACGATTAAGACTGACAGGGTAAAACTCTAGTTTGTCCGCTTCAATGTGACGCTCACTCAATCCTTACTACGTAATTCAGTATCCTTGCTTTTGAATTAAACAGCAATCCCCGATTTGTTATCTTCAAAATTACTTCGAACGAGGTCTAGTTTCGAAAGTAATTTATTAGGAAGAGGTCGGGAGAAATAGTAGTCCAAATTTCCGTTGAAAGGTTTTTAGCAAGACCAACGCTATCGTTGTCAATCTAACGACATGCAATAAAACACTTTTAATTTCGTCCCGCCAATTCTGAATGGGTTTTTATTTTGGTCGGGGAATTTTTCAGACTGCAAACTTGGCAGCCGACGTTGTTTATTATTGGCTCTTTGGAACGGCTCGTCAAAAACAGCCCGTTCGAACCAATATCCGGGAAGACGTTAAAACGCTTTCGGCCGACGAGTGCCGGTCGGGCTGTATATCAGCGATACGGTGGTAAAAATTGAAGGGAGTACGACTGGGTGGTGTGGTGTAGGGGAGGGCGGTTTTGTTAGCGGCGGCTTAAGGGGCTCGCCTCGGGCGTCAATCAAGCTCCGTTGTGCCCCGCTCCGCTAAATCCGTCCAATACCCGTCCGGCCCCGGCCATTATAAGATGCTCGTAAATTAAGCTCCCTCCGCGCCACTCTCCCGAGGCTTAATATCGCCCCGGACACACCACTACGTTACACCTCTCAGATTAAATACTTAACTTACCGGTAGTTCAACCTCTCCAGTTTATTATCAAAATCTGATACAGCACATATGAAACAAACTTTGTTTAGTGGGTGTCCGACTCAGCGGGACCCGTTCGCAAAGGTCAGCCCGATGAATCGCGTTTTCCGCCCTCGTTGTCCGGCTGTACCGCTGCATATTATTGGCGTTAGTGTCCGCGTCAATAATGGGAGCGTCCCTTTATAAAACTAATAGTTATTCACTATTTAGTAGTATTTAATATAGCCCTTAACTTTGTGTAAAGCTTTCTTAAGTACCTTGATTCTATTTATAATCATACAGGGTAATTAAAATCACAATTGGCTCCGCGAAAACATGGATAAACCGCAGATGCGTTTGCCTAGGTCTCCCTGATTGTGTACTATCCGCCAGTAGTATCCATTAGGTACTTCCATGGTACATTAGGTAGATGGAGTCGCAATAATACCTCATAGCATTGAGGTCGAGCCTGATTAATTCCAGTTATATATCGGCCCAATCAATAATATCAAGGAAGTCAGTCGAGCCAGGTGTTGTTGCCCAGTTAGTTTGAGCAATAAGAGAAATTACACGTGTTTACTGTAATGTTCAATTAATATTAACAGAAGAAAGATTTTGGTATGCCATTAGGAAGGTGGAAGATATTACCACCACCCTGTGATACCACCATTATGAATCTACCCTTCTTTTGTTAGGATTTCTTTTTGTGCAGTGGCCATATATGATACGTTATAACATTTAAAAATTATTATGTATAATTTGGCAGTGCGTAATTCAAACAGTTTAAACCAAATGAAACGAACCTTTTTATTTTATAAAACTATAAATACAGTGTTAAAAGTAAAATATTAGGCTCCTTTTAGACCGACGTATAGACCCGACAGTTACACATTGTTTAAGACAGACAGATGTGACAAGCGGGAAAAGCCATTTCAAATAGAAGTTTCATGTTTCATCCTCGAGACGAGAGGCAATACCATAACTCGCGGCCATTTTTATGCCCCCCCATATTTCCGGATGTTATCTCGTGGGGGTTCAATTCGAAAATGTCTACCAATTTCGGCATAAAATATATTCTCACATATACGCGCAGTCCTGTCAGTTCCTAATTAGAAACATGGTTTCACAAATTGTCCCTTCGGAGAACATCCATTATGCGGATTATATATAATGTCTCTCTGATGCGATTATATATAATGTCACCACTAGTTGGATATTAAATAGTAGTTTAAACAAAATGATAGGACGTGGACTCCCGGTAAAACATTCAGTGAGCAATGTCATTTCACTGTATATTTGGTTTACTAGTATTTGGAGACTAATTTTAGAATAACTGTTATGACATTTTGTATTTATTGTACACGATAATCGACTCGATATTAATGGTTTATCTTATTACTGTTAATTTCCTTTAATTGGTCAGACATGTACGGAATTCATATAGCGAACGTATGAATACGTCCGCAAGCCTGACGCATGGCTTTGGCGGCGTCAATTTCGTATCATCGTAGAAAGCCCAGTCGGACATTCGATAAGAATCGATATATCAAATTCTAAGATGAACAACACTCCGGTGTTGACATCTAATTAAGCTGCACGTTTCTGGCGGGTGATGGCGGAGGCGTAATTTGCAGAGCGGGGGCGGCGTCGGGGGCTGTTATCTGTGCCGGCCTCCTAAGCTCAACAATATCGAGGAATTCAGCCTCAACTCTGTTACCCCGACTACGAACAACAGCTTCCCGGAACAATGCTCTCCCGCCGCCTTCTTGTACCCTAAACGACTTTACAGGCGCCCCGAATGCTTTTGATAGCTTGTAATCTCCGCTCGAGATAACAAACGGCTCGACTCAGGCCGAATTGTAATTTTAAATTATAGCCGCCCCCGTTTACCGAACGGTGGACTTATTTACATCACGATTCAATGCGAATTGGCAAAGTGCGTTACAATTGTTGGAAATCTGTTAAAAACATACATACAGAATTTCCTGTTCAAATTGATCCTACCGAAACCTATCAATATGTGGAGATCGAAATTTACCGATCGAAGGTAGCGCGTTATTCAACAAACGATTTAGCAATCAACTTTTGAATTTTAGTATGCGTCAAGTAAATTAAACAGATCAGCCTCAACATACCGAATGAAAGGAATCAAATCGTGGCTCTTGAACGGAATAAAAAATTTAATTCCCGATGTGATAGATGCAACCGACTGATCTCAGTTATGCAAACTCTCGTAACGCGTTCAGAGACGTATGGGTCCTAAACGGCAAGCGCATAGGGTGCAGGATTCGAAATAATTTGAATTGTTAATCCGAAGTTATTTAAGTGGCGACGGAGGCGTTTAATTAACTTCACTTATTTCCATTCCGGGCTGTACCCGTGTTCATTAGGCTCCATTAAAATGCAATATACAATCGTGCGGTCTCCCATTCTGCTCATAAATACCCTTACGGGGGTTGAGTTAAGATAGCGTTCGGTTTCGTCGATAAATTAGCCGGGTCACGTAACCGGGTGAGGCCCGCGCACATTCGGCTGGATTTCCGCCTCGGATATTCAATTGTCGTATCGGGACGTCCGGGAAAAAAAACTGTCACGCGTCGTTGATCTCCGCCACGCCGGATTGAACAACTGAAATCTTGAATATAAATTCCTCGCGTTTATTCACGTGGAGTAATTTGAAATGATGATTTTTAAAGATTACCGTTTATTGAATATCGGCATTTTATTTTTCACCTCAATGAATCAAGGGATTGTTTTTAGATTCAAACATAAATTTCAGTTATTAAACCTTCAAAATTTCACGATTCTTTCAATTTATTTTGAAGGACCAACAAAATGAATCTTGCAGAATGCTGGGTGTCATTCAAGTAGGTATGCACAATTTACAAATATCTTTATTTCCATACTTTCATCATGGGCCATTAAACGGCACCGTGGATTAAATAGCGAGAGCGTTTGATATCCATATAAACTAATTGGATGTTAGGGATAGGGTTTTTCATTCCAGTTAATATAGTTAATAAAAATCAAATACTTGTATGATTTCTCCCTCCCACGTGCCTTCATATCCGCCGCCACTGGGAGAATAGCCCCGTGTCTATTATGCTATATTCAAAACGAAATTAGGGCCTCAGTAATTTGAGCTGTAGTTATATAATACAGCGTTTAATTATAAAGGTTAAAAGTGATATAATTATTGGGGAAATGGTAATGTGCTAATAAAATAATCTGATTGAATTTCCAGTTTCAATCGATATACAAATTGATTTATGTACGCCTGAAGGACTCGAGGGGGTTTGGCCGGGGCTTTAAAAACGGTATATTTTTGTTTAAATTCAGAAACTTTTTGCATTTGTAGACTGGACGCCGGGCTAGGCTACCCCCCGTTAATGACGGATGAGCCTGTGATATTTTCTGAATGGTCGGAATGTAATCCGGGCCGTGAAATGAAAAGTGTATTGGAGCGGCTGATGGAGCGGCAGCGGCGGTCGGGTGAGCGGGTCAGAAAGGCACACACGGTGGATGCGGGGTTTCGGGGGTGGGCGGGGGGCGGGAGGAGGGGCCCTCCTCCCATCCCGATGCCGGGCTTTTGCTACCCCGAAAAACGGTTTTTCAAATAAAGTGCGGTCGGCCAGATGGCTGGGATTATGAAGTAATCGCACCCCCCCTCTAGCCAGCGCCCAAACCTCACCCACTACCGCCCTACTCCTAGTAGACTCTCTTGTTTCCCAGTCCGATTTGAATCGAGCGGAAGCAAAGTCGAAAAAAGTAGAGGGCTACTAATTGAAAAAGCGCTCCAAGATAGCCTTGTGAGAATGAATACGGTCTATTTTCATTAAAGAGTGCCTCACTACGAAAGACCCGTTCATTTGGACTCATCCAAAAAAACAAGGTATACAGTTACCTCGCGTTAGGGACTCTTAACTGTCGTTTATGGGATAATACATTAAAATAAAATGAAACACACCGACAACAAATATTAAAACTAATGGTCAGAAAATTCACCGATAGCAACAAATCTGTATCGGAGCACCTACAGCCGCCTTAAACATCTGTAGTTTCAAGACTTATTCTTACTTTAATTATGAGTTTTTCCATTTTATTTTCAGGGCATCTATTTTTCATTTTATCACATATAAAGGGCATAATGTGTAACAGGACAGTGTAAACACCCCAAGACACTGTGGTAGATGAATACTGTTAGTCAAAACAATTACATATCTAACTATAAAGCTAAGGCCAAAAGCGTAATAGCAGTAATACTACTGTGTGGTGCTTGAAGTAGTATTACTTCCATAATTATTTTGAGTGAAAGCACTGGCGCTAAATAAAGCGTCGTTTTATTATAGACGGATTAATTAGCTAGAGTTTGGATCAATATTGTAAAATTGACTTGAAGAATAGATGTTCGCATTAAATACGCATGGATGTATGATGTTACGTACAAAGTTCTCATATTCATGTATGTAGCATTAGCCATTTCAATATCATTCCCTGATGTTATTGCCGGTTTGATGATAAACGTTAATTTTAATGACAGTTAGTTCCACTCGCTCGGTTTATTATTGTTCAGTAGAACAACCGGAGAAATTCGGTGAAGCGGATTTGGGCCAACTTTATCTGTTGGGGGTGAGGAATTCCGATCCGACGGCATTTGCCCTATTCATCAGGGAATCTTGGCCTAACCCCATTGTGGCTGCTGCGGGGGTGGATTCGGCTCAGAGCTCGGCAAAGTTGCACACCGAACCCATCCGCCACCAGTTCACTGTTCCCATTCGGATTGAATTACAAGCAATTAGTCGAGCGTCCCCCGGGTCGGCAGATTGTTAGGCACTGTCCGTTCGAATGATACGAACCCGGTCAAAACTGAAACCGGTACCAATTTGCAGTGTTACCGATCCTTGAACGGCTCCTCAGTTAACTGACCGACGTACCGGAAACAACTCCCGAACTATCTCGATACCTACCTCCTCTCCGCTCAATTGGGATCAGTATCTTTTTAAAACGATCATTGTTTTCAAACTACTCTATCTAACACAGTTTTATACATTTTATAATATTAATTATATACCGTATATTTCGTGTGTTGCCGTCTCCTCTCGCTGGGTTGGTCTTTTGCTAGGCCGAAGGTTTCGGTCGCTCGCCATCTTCAGTAGCGATGTCAGTCACTTTTGGCACTTTGGATGTTTTTTTGGGCAGTACAATTGGCAGTGGCAGCGCAGTGAGGATGCCCAAAAAATCCGCTGAAGATGGCGAGCAGCCGAAACCTTTGGTCTAGCAAAAGAACAAACCAACGAGAGAAGACGAAAACACACGAAATATACGGTATTCCAACCCCTCGCAGACCACAAAACAGGTAACTATTAATTATATAGATTTTTATTTATAATTAAATAGTCTGCGGAACTAATGTCAGATTCCTGCATGTATTATGCATCCATGAAAAATAAATCGGCCCAACGAGATTTCGTTCCATCGGTTTTTCAGCATCTAACCCCCGTCTTTTTTCCCCTTCAAGTTATAAAAAGAACAAACTCTCAATTGGGAAGGGGGAGGGAAACTCATCTGGATGAAGTCCCGATGGAGACTGAGGCTGAGCTTAATTAATAGTTCGTTCCTCCGGTTTCTTCTAAGGCCCGCCATTTGAGCGTTTCATCGGACCTTTCGTTTTTATGTGGACATTGTTTTGTGTATGCGAAATTCAATTTGGAAACGATCTTTCTATTAATACGCACTTTTATAATTCCTCCTGTAGAATATCGGGCCTTCGAGTGGAAAATTTGTTTTCTGAGAATTCATTTCTAGCACGAGGTGCACTGTTGAAATTTATGGAATACGGAAATATAATTTATTACACATTACCATAATATAATAAGCTTAAAATAATAAGAATAATTATTCCAAAACAGCTATGTCAGCATGTTTAAACCATTATCTGTAATTATTATCCCTAATTAAAGTGAAAATGGCTAAAATCAGGAAAATTCAATCGAAAATAATTTAATGTATTAATTTTTTCTCTCTATATTTCTCTCTGTGTGTATTAATTAAGTGCACTTTTCTTTCTGAAGATTCATGCGAAATGGGTAATTAAATGCTCTTCATGAATAATCGCTTACGAAAACATTTTCGTAACGGAACGGTAGATAATTCCGATGAAACTGTACCCGATGTCATATCAGCACTATCATTAAACAGTTTCTGACTTTAGTGAAGAAGCACTTCGCCGGGAACTCCCTTAGAGGACATCCTTATAAACTTTAAAGGGTTATCTGGGGTTCTGCCGGGTTTATTGAAACTATCAAAGATACGACTTTTTCCGACGGACGGAGTGGCGGGAGCGTATGTTTGATTTGAGGCAACTCCTTAAAAGGTCCAATAAATGAAATCAAATCGTTAATAGGAATGAAGAACTGTTCCCATCGATAGGCAGACTACTTTCGACCGGGGATATTTTTAGGACCCGAACACCATTAAAAGGAAAACATCCGTCAGATTACGGGCTCCCGGCTTTTATTGAAGTTCTAAAATATTTATAACGACGTCGCCTATTCAAAGCCTGAGAGAACGTTTCTTCGCCTTGAAAAAAAGGGCTCTTAATTTTTTACTTCGAATAGGGTGATAAATTCAAAGCGGCATTCTGATAAGAAGGAGCGTGTACGGGGTTTTCGGGGGAGGGAGGATTTATTGGATTTTTTTACCCCAGTAGGAAAATTCGGAAACCTTCTTACAGGCCTTTCACCAGTCGTTAGCCACTGCCCGCTTAAAACCAGGAGTCGACACTGGGTCAGGCATTTCATTCAATGTAAAAAATATAGTTTCCTAGTTCACTATTAACTACACACAATAAAAACGGCCTTCACAATTTATAGGCGGCAGAAGGTATTTTGAAAATGTTACCAATGATGTTTCGACTTCTAATGAATAGTTTTATAATTTTCAAATAATCATTATCGGGGCCACTGTCCTTCCATTTGCGTCACGGCAGATCCAGTGGGCAAGGGGCGTTGCTTTAAAGATATAAAATTCGATTAAACATCTACGGACCCCGGACCCCACTCCAGCCAGGGCAGGAGCCCTTCTTCGGCCGCATTCTACAAAGGATCCGTCGGCGACAAAGACAGTGTTTAATAGCCTTGATGAATCATCGGACCTCTCAGCGTTCATTCACCATTCATGACCGACAAAGCATTCAAACAATATATAAATTACATATTCGCATAAAACATTAAGAATGTAATAATTGATAATATTAATTTTAGCCCGTTCTGAATCAATAACAATTAGGAATTAGACTTAGAATAGAGGGGAACTTAATACGAAATTAAGGATACAGCGAATTATATCCAATAAAAAAACACGGATGAAATTATTGGCATTTAAGTGCACTTTTATCTATTCAACTACACGCTAATATTGAGTAAATTTATTATTTCATTTTGAGAATTTATAAATTCTGAAATGAGAATTCGGATAGAAAAATCATGGAGCCAGACAGCATATACAGAATGTACGGGGGAGATTGCTATTCGAGTCGCGACCATTCGTATTTAATTGGAGCGGTCAGAGGCGGTGGCCTAATCAGGAGGTATCCTGGTGGAGAGAGGGCCGGCCCACGGACGGGTCCAGGATTAGGTGGGTTATCCTCCGTCATTCAGGAGAGGGCCAACATTATTGAATATCCTTGGCTCCAATCGGCGCACAGGGATTTTTATCGTCCGATTTTATTTTTTCACCCTATTTGGCCGGGCGGGGAAACGGCGGGGGGCTACAACGGGTTATTGGGTTTGTTGCGGCCGGCTCCTTTCTCACCTCTACGATTCCCATCGCCCCCCCTTCAATTTACTCTCTCTCTCCCTCCCCCTCTCTCTCTCTCTCCCTCAGGTTCATTTCCTTTTTATTCTTCCTTTCCCTCCCTCCCTTCGGGTCCACGATTTCCAACTGCACCTCGATCGCTCCGAATTAGACGAGGATGGGAGTTCAACGTTTCGCGGATTCTCATTTTCATTCTAATCACGAAATATCCGAACCGTTTAAATGCACTTTCGAATTTGGAATTCCCTTTGAACTCCTGAATAACCGGGAGCGCATTAGGTTTTCACCTACTCGCTAATTCTCATACTGCATCGAGTAAGGCTCCAGCTATTGCACTTCTGTTTTCTCAAATCGACTAACTGGTGTTGAGACAGGTAACATTTAAAGTTTACAGGGTGACAGTGTACATAGATTATAACCAAATTTTAACTTGAACTTTTTAAGTTCACTAGTTTTAAATTGGGAAAAATTGATTTCCAATCGGTGATTAATGTCTCTGAATGCTACCTCTACAAAATTGATTTGTATTTTGGCCCTTGCGGTCCGGAGGCGAAAT
This sequence comes from Lethocerus indicus, assembly GCA_019843655.1. Taxonomy (NCBI): domain Eukaryota; kingdom Metazoa; phylum Arthropoda; class Insecta; order Hemiptera; family Belostomatidae; genus Lethocerus; species Lethocerus indicus. The sequence goes on along the minus strand of JACDQD010000004.1, from coordinate 27,791,891 downwards.
AAAAACGAATTTATATTCCATTGCCCTCTACAGCTCTCTGTTAATGTTAATTGGGAACAATGGAAATTCGAACCTTCGTATAAACAATGTTTTCCGTATAAGAAATATTATTTCAGCTTCAATTTGATGTATGAAATTTTTCTGAATGATGTTTTCTAGGTTTTTTTGCGTGAAAGAATGTAATGTAATCATGGTAATGAATGCTTCGTGTCCGTAACGGGATTACGACTGAAGTAGTCAATTCATCCAATGGGGCGACTGAATTTTGCAGAGACGATTTTTTGCTTACACACTTTTCGCCACATTGAAATTCACACGATCCGTCCGGCTTGTATAATTTAAATGTGAATACACCTTCGTTGCACTTTATCCAAAATTGAAATCCGACCGATATTTCGGCGACGAGGTGATGCGGCTTTGGTAGTTCTTTTTTCTCTCGGACACTCGGGCGTCCCTTGAAAACGTTTAATAAGCGGACGTCGCCCCGCATTCAGAATTTACTTCCAGGGGGTTTCTTTTGGCGAAACAAAAAAGGGCGAAAATGACACGGCCTCGGTTTTGAAACATGTGCTCAGTTCCGACACTTCAAATGAGATTCCCCTTTTCCCCCAATTTAGTATGTCCCCACTCATTTGTCCCCAAATGAATATCCTCCCGTTTGATCCTTTGTTAACTCGCTTTGCCTTCTGTTCAACGAGAGATTATGCTTTTTTCTGAAGCGATATTATGGGCTAAATTAAATTCCCGACTAGGATATTCCAGAATACTTTTTATGGAAAGAGAAGGGTAAGAGCAATTTGGAGCACAATATTTTGTGTAATTCATTTAGTGGTCTTTTTCGGAAAGAATGGGAATTTTAGTAGATATTTCTTTGAAAATATTCGCCTAAAAATATAAGGTTTTATTTTAAATTGTATTCATATCGATTCTCTGTGGATGTCTATTGCTTTTCTTATTTCAAACCAAATTTTATTTAATTATTTTACGAATAATTCATCAGCGTTCCTAAACGGACAACTGCCGTATACGATGACCGAACATAATCCTTTAGTAGAAGTTCTATACAGCATTGACTGCGAAGGAAGTTTCAAGAATTGAACATCTTTCGTACGAGTATCTAATTGTAATCCTAAAAGTAATTTTGATTTGAGTTTAACTAAAATGTGCCTATCGGCGAATAGAGACCAGAATATAAAGGCACGTTTCCTGAACTACAAAATCGTTTGCAAAATATATATGCAACGCTATTTATAACACAATTGTCGACGTTTTCTATTAAATCAACATTTCAATGAACATTAAATGGAACATTTCGAGTGGATATTCGATTATTCTGACACTTAACAGATCCAAGTTGAAGGTGTTTGTTGAGAGACCGAAATAATTATATTAAAATTGAAACTTCACTGCGA